>CM053600.1:3659526-3686535 GCA_028646575.1 Pseudocheirus occidentalis
AAAAAAAAAAAAAAAAAAGAAAATGATGCGAGAAAATCATGAAAAGAAACTCAACAACCTGACTGAAGAAAATAACACCTTAAAGAACAGATTAACTCAAATGGCAAAAGAGGTCCAAAAAGCCAATGAGGAGAATGCCTTAAAAAGTCAAATTTGCCAGATGGAAAAAGAATCCCAAAAGCATTCTGAAGAGAATAATTCCTTCAGAATTAGAGGGGAGAAAATGGAAGCAAATGACTCTATGAGAAATCAAGAGATTATTAAACAGAGAAAAACAAATGGAAAAATAGAAGGCAATGTGAAATATCTCCTTGAAAAAACAACTGACCTGGAAAATAGATCCAGGAGAGATGATTTAAAAAAAACGAATTTAGTGGGATATTTCAGTGCTATAAGAAATGGTGAATATGATGAATACAGAGAAATGTGCAAAAATTTCCATGAATTCATGAAAAACTCAGTAAGAAGAATCAAGAAAACAATGAGTAAAATAAGCAATGTGCCACGAAAACTATAATGTAAGTGCCAAATAAAGAATAATCCTAGCTTGAAAGAAGAGATATGAGAGAACAATCCCAAATTACTCCTCTGACGAAATGGGAAGGCCACAAGTATCGGACACTGCATATGGTTTGGGACTTTTTCCAAAACACTGATGGGCTGTGCTAATTATTTTTTCCTCTTTTTCTCTTTTTTCTTTTTTTGTTTTTCTTTTGGTTTAAACAAATATTATTTGTTATAAAGAAAAAGCTTTTGGGAAAAGGCCAGATTGTGGGAGAAAAACTCTACTGATATAAAAAACAAAAGATATCAATGAAAACATTTTAAAATGTTCATATAAACTGGCAAAGAACAACAAATGGGATGTCAGTGTTAGATGGGGTTATGAAAATTCAAGCACACTATTATACTGATGGTGGACCTGGGAATTGGTCTAATTGGAAAGCAATCTGAAATTATGCTAAGAATATGACCAAAATGTCCATACCCTTTTGACCAGAGAGATCCTACTGCTAGAAATATACCCTAAGGAGGTAAAGGACAGAAAGAGAGGTCCCACCACAATATGTACATAAACTCTTTTTATTTACAAAATATAGTATATAGAACATAAAATATAGTACTAAAGATCTTGGAACAAAGATGTCCACAGGGTAGAGAATCCTGTATCACGAGAACTAATATCAAAGTGAAGTCAAGATGGCAAAGCAGCAGGAAACAGTTCCACTCTCTTTCCACTCAACTCAAATTCCTTCAATCAGCCTAAAAAAATACACTAGATTGAATGGTAAAGGGGAAATCCAGAAAAGTCACAGTGAGTCATTATTCTAGCCCAGATTGGCAGAGACAGACTGAAAGGTACTCAGACACTAGAGATAACATCAGACCAGGAAGGCTTCATACATGGATTGCTCTAGCACCCAATGAAAGGCTGCGCACTAGGGCAAGAAAGGTTCCACAATCACACCAAGGAGTCACAGGCAGGCAGGGGGGCAGCTACCCATTCAAGGTCACTGATTCAGAGTGACCTGAGCCAGGGTTCTGAGTCCAGCAGTGGCCCTGGACACTGTAGAGAGAAAGGATGGAGTTCAGAAGCAAGCAATGGCAGTCTGAAGCTTACAAAAGGAATGACCAGGGTAGGAATCACAAACCAAAGGCAAACCTACAGTTCTTTCACTCTGGACCAGCAGTTTTCCAGTCGGCTGATAGGGGCTAAGTATAGCTGCAGCTCTATAATTATTGCTCAGACTAAGAGCGAGATCAGAAACTTGCAGAACTCAGACTGGGGAAAGCAATCAGGTCACACGGCAAACACTGAAAGCTTACAGGTCCTTAGTCTGTCCCTGAGCTCCCTGAATAACACAATACTCAATGCTCCCAAGAAAGCAGCAACAGAAGTCCTTCCCTGTAGAAGTGTTCTAAACCCAACCCTAATCCCAAATCCAAAGCCAAGAAGCTAGCTGGAAGAATAAGCAATTATGGTGGCAGGGGTCTCTATAACAAAATTGGAAAAGAAAAGAAGGACTCCAATACATCTACAAGCAAAAACCTTTGAGAAAAACAACTTGTACTCAGATTCAACTAGAATTCCAGGAAGAGATAAACCAAAAGGTTTTTTTTAGAATTCAGTTCTTCTTTAGAGGTAAAAAAAAAAATGTTTTTTATAAATGAAATAAGAATGCCTGAGGAAAAATTTGGAGAAGAATTGAGAGGTACAGAAGAACTGGAAGGGGAATTAACAGCTTGCCACAAGAATTACAAATCCTTGCAAAAGTAACAAAGTCCCTGAAAATCAGAAGGGACCAAATAAAAGCAAATGATTCCGGGAGACAAGAAATATTAAAGCAAAATCTAAAAATGGAAAAAGTACAAGAAAATGTAAGGTGTTGCATGATGTATGTAGCATTTCATGACTGGAGTGTGCTTTGTTTTATAGTATCTGTACTCCTTGTATTTTTCAAGAGCTTGTTTGTAAACAGATAATATATTTCTCCATTGAAAACACAATAAAAAACAGAACAATCAAAAAAAAAGAAAATGTAAGGTATCTCGTGGCAAAAACAAATGCGCTGGAAAACAGATGAAGGGAAAAAATTTAGAACTACTGAACTACTAAAACACCAAGACCAGAAAAAAGGAGAGAGAACAGAGACTTATTTCAAGAAATCTTAAAAAAAAATCCCCAGATCTCTTATAGCCAGAGGGCAAACTGAAAATAATTGGACACCTCCTGAGACTCCCAGGTACACTAGAGTCAAAGTCCAGAACTTCCAGGTTAAAGAAACAGACAAAATTACATAAATCAATGAATGATAAACGAATGAAAAAAATGAATCTAGAAAGTACCAAGAAGTCAGTCAGAATCACACAAGATTTAGCAACTACCACATAAAAGAGCTGACAATTTGGAACATGGCACCCTGGAAGGCGAAAGACATAATCATACAGTCAAAAATAACCTACTGGGCAAAGCTGAGGATAATGATAGAGAGGAAAATGAACCTCTAATGAAACAGAGGATTTCCAAGCATTCTTGATTAAAAGTCTAGAGCTGCAATAAAACTTCCAAGTTCAAATATAGAAGTTAAGAGAAACATAGAATAGTAAACACGAATGAATAATGAAGGACGAAACAAGGATAAGCTGCTTCCAGTAAAACACAGCAAGATGAAACATGCGTCCTCTGAATTCTGTCATCCTCAGAAATCACGGGAGGAGTATAATTAGAAGGCCTGGGAATAGCCTGGCTGTGTCCTGATGACTGTAGGAACATAAAAGACAGGGAAGGGAAGAAGACATTGCAGGTAGGAGGAGGAGGAAAGAATATAAAAAGAGATAGGGATCATTTAAAGGAATTTATCTCACATAATAGAGTGGACTGGTAGACGTCTAAACAAAGAAGAGGGAGTGGGGGGAGGCAGCTGACACTTCATGCTCATTCTCATCTGAACTGGTAACCAAGGGAAGAACACACGAACACACACGAACACACACACACACGAACACACACACACACACACACACACACACACACACACACACACACACACACGGTTGTAGAAGTAAATTTCATCCAACAGTAAAAACAGGAAGGAAATGACTTGACTTTCAGCTCTTTGCCGTGGTAGAACTCTGCTTCCAGAGTGGAGAGAGTTGTGTCCCACATTTCTGGGGTTTTACACAGCTCTAGTGAGGGCTTCTTCCAGGTACCTGCCTCAGAACTGTGAGGAGGACTGCCTCACTACAACCATCACAAGCTCTGCCACACCAGTGCTCCTCACGCCAGGCCCGCCACCCAAGACTGTGACCCAGGTCTAAGCAGAGCAAAGCAAGAGATTCTTGCAAATGCCCTCTCTCTGGACAGTCACTTGGTCACCGTTGAAAGGAAATAGAAGAAGGTGGAATGGGGAAGTAGATGGAGGGCAGATTAAGGGAGGGCTAAGTGATAAGCAAAACAAAAGCTAAAGATATATTAAAATATTTAGAGTTCTTTTGGAGGTGGCAAAGAACAAGAATCTAAGGGAGTATCTATACAGTGGGGAATGGCTGATTCAGTTATGGCATAAAATGTGAGAGAACTCTATTATTATAAGAAAGTAGAAGAGATATTTTCAGAGAACATTGGAAAGACTTATATGAAATTATGCAGAATGAAGTGAACAGAACCAGCAGAACAATTTCTATAAAGACAACAATACGGTAAAGAAAACAATTTTAAGACTAAGGAACTCCAATCATCAAAATGGCCAACCAAGAATCCAGAGGACAACAGTTAAAACATGTTACTTGCCTTCTGATGGAGGGGAGGGACTCAGTGCACAGAATAGAACATTTAATTTCTTTGGCCAAGGACAATGCAGAAACTTGTTTTGCTTGCTTATGCATATTTTAAATGAGGGATTTGGTTTTCTTTTGTTCTCAATGGGGGTGGTGGTATTTAAGGGAGGAAGGTGAGAAGGAAGATTTTGGCCAATTTAAAATATATATATATACATATATATAATTTTTAAAAGAAATAGTGAATATGAAGAAGCATAGCTAGACTAGTATGTAATGATGCAAAGGAAAATAAATAGAAAGGAACATATATCTAAAAATTACATTAAAGTAAGTGGAAGGAACAAAATAACTCAAAACAAAACTGAATACCGTATTTTACCAAGCTCAGCACTGAAGAAGTGATGAAAAAACGTATCTCCCTCCCTCCTTTGCTGTGGGAAACTATAGGTGTGCATAACATGTCAGTTTTGGTTTAAAATCTTTTTTTATTCTTTGTTACAGGGGAGAGGGTAGATATCTGGCTTTTTAAATGTATTTTTATTTTATAGGGCAAGATGGATTTCTATACCCCACTGCCTTTATATCCTATTTCCCAGTTGCATGTAAAAACAATTTTTAAATATTTGTTAAAAAATTTTAAGTACCAAATTTTCTTCCCTCCTCCCACATGTCTTCTATGCCTTGAGAAGATAGGCAATGATATCAATTTTACATGTGGAGTCATACAAAATATATTTCCATACTGGCCATATTTGTGTATATGTGTGTGTATGTGTAATGTACATGAATATACATATGCACACACATTTATATCTACAGATAGGCTGAGATACATAAATATGGATACATAAAACGTTTATCTATAACACATCTACATTTATATAGATTAAGGTGATAAAAACTAAATCACACCCCAGCTCCACTCCAAAGTGAGCTCTTTTTTTATTTTCTTGAAATCTCCAAGCATGAGAGATCACTTATTTGGTGCTTCTCACTTATGCCTTGTAATATTATTTTAAATAAAAAGATCTTTCTAGTAAGATTACATATTCTTAAAACACAGTAGGGTCTGTCTCTAAAACTTATCATTCCCATAGCAGCTAATACAGTGCCTTAGCACATTACAGATGTCCAATAACATCTGGTTATATATCTCCCTAAACTATAAGGTCTTAAGGAAAGATCATATGTCCTATAACATTTCTCCCACATCATTCAGCCCTGTACATAGTACATATATGGGAGCCTGTGATTACTCCTAATTTTTCAAAAAAGTATATTAAAAGAAAAAACAACAACAAAAACAATTCTTCCATTAATCAAAACTCAAACATTAATCTTAATTGAGTTATGATCGGAATCTGTGGAAGTAGCACACCCACAGTGCTAAGTAGACTATTCCCACATTTTGTCAGCTTTGCCAGTCTGCAGAATGTGAAGTGAGACCTCAACGTTATTCTGATTTGCATTTCTCTTATTATTTGTGACCGGGAGCATTTCATACCATTGCTAAAAGTTTGCTATTCTTTTGAGAACTGTTCACATCCTTTCTTTTCCAGTTATCTACTGGCAAATGAACATATGTTATATGTGTGTATATGTATGTTCGTACATACAGAAATACACCAAAAAATTGTTTATGTTCTATCAGACGACAAAACTTTATCAGAGAAATTTTATGACAAAGATTCTTTTCCCATTCAACTGCGTTCCCTTCTTTTCCTAGAGGCATTAATTCCATCTGTGCAGAAGCTTTTCAGTTTGATTTAATCAATATTATCTATTTTATCTTTTGCAATTGCCTCCATCCTTTGGTTAAGAATAAAGCACCTATAAACAACCGTAGTGATCTAGTGTTTTAGAAACCAAAAGACCCCAGCTTTTGTGACAAGAACTCACTATTTGACAAAAACTGGGGAAACTGGAAAACAGTAGGGCAGAAACAACATCTTACATTGTATCTCAAAGTGAGTACATGATTCAAACATTAAAAAAGAAAGCAAGGAATCATTTACCTATCAGGTCTATGGAGAAGGTAAGAATGCATCACCAAACAAGAGAAAGAGAGCATTGCACGATGTCCAAATGGACAATTTTGATTATATTAAATGAAAAAGGTTTTGTACAAACAAAACCAATGCAACGAGGAAGAAAAGCAAAAAGCTGGGAAACAACTTTACAGCAAGTTATTTATAATAAAGACTTCATCTCTCGAATACACAAAAGCACTACTGGTGAACCTGTGAACTGATCCAATTGTTCTGGAGTTAGATTTGGTACTATTTGGAATTATGCCAAAAGGGCTACGAGACTGTTCATACCTTTTGATCCAGCAGTATCACTACTAGATCTGTATACCAAAGAAACTTTTCAAAAAGGGAGGGGGAGGGGAGAGACCTGCTTGTATAAAAATATTTATAGCAGCTCTTTTTGTAGTGTCAAGGAGCTGGAAATTAAGGGGATGCCCATCAATTAGGGAATAGGTAAACAAGTTGTAGTATAAGACTATAATGGCGTATTACTGGAATGGTGACTGGGATGGTTTCAGAAAAACCTGAGCAGACTTACAGGAACTGATACAGAGTTAAATGAGCAGAATGAGAGCACTGTGCACACCGACAGTGAATGACTTAGCTATTCTTAGCTACTACGGGATGATCAACTATGAACGACTTAGTTTTTCTCAGTAATACAATGATCCAAGGCAATTCCAAAGAAGTCATGATGAAAAATGCTATCCACCCCCAGAGAAAGAACTGGTGAAGTCGGGATGTAGATCAAAGCATACTATTTTTCATCTTCTATATTTTTTCATGGTTCTTTTTCATTGGATCTGTGTCTTCTTTCACAACATGACTAACAGGGTAATACGTCTTGCATGATTGAACATGTTAACCTCTATCAAACTGCTTGCTTTCTCTGGGAGGGGAGAGGTGTGGGAAGGAGAGGAAAAATATGGAACTCAAAATCTGTTAAAAATACATGTTAAACAGCAACACTGTGTGAGCATCAACTATGGCAGACAGTTCTTCTCAGCAATACAATGATCCAAGAGAATTCCAAAAGACTCATGATGGAAAAGGCTATCCACATCCAGAGAAAGAACTATGGGGTCTGAATGCAGATGGAAGCAGACTATTTTCACTTTTTTTGTCGTCTTTCTTGTGGTTTTTCCCTTTTGTTCTGATTCTTCTTTCATACCATGACTAACATGGAAATATGTTTTAACATGACTGTATATTTATAACTTATATCAGATTATTTGCTGTCTTGGGGAGTGGGGAGAGGAGGGACCTCAAAATCTTATAAAAAATGAAGGCTGACAACTATCTTTACATGCAATTCACAAAATATTAAATGAAAAACATGTATGTTAAAAATTGTCTTTACATGTAACTGAGGAAAAATTATTTTAAAAAAAGAATAAAGCTCCTAACCATGTCTGTGAGAAGTATATGATCTGCTTCTCTTCTAATTTTTTATTAGTATGATCTTCCATATTAGAGTTCTTTCTAGCTCAACAATCATACTCATCAGTTCTTTCAGCACCTAAGGACACAGTCCATCAGGGTCATTTGATTTTAACTCATGAAGAATTTTCTTACTTTTATAGGGTTTTAACTCTTTATTAGCCTAGATGTATTTGTGTTTTCTAAACCAAAGAATGCTCTCTTTGGCAGAGAAAGCAGATGTGAAGAGCTGCGCCTTCTCCCTCCTCAGTCATCGCTGTCTTCTTCCAGGTGAGCAGCCACCCTATCTTTTCTCTGATCTTGTTTCCCCCAGTATTAATAAAGTGGGGTTTTTGTTCTTAGCTGTCCTTACCAGCTACAGCTCATACAAGCTTTCATACTTCTAGCACTGTTTTCACAGGATTTGATGAAGCATTTGTGTATTCATCTTCTGTTACCTGACCTTACTTCCAGTGCTACTTGTCTTTTTAAAAATACGAAGCTGCTTGGTCAAAACTGCCCTGCTTGCTGGGCATCATGCCTACCATCCCACCTCCCCTGTCTGTGCTCTTCTCTCCCCCATGTACCCACCCCACTCCATACAATCTGGAGCTTCCTTCTCTCCCTCTCCCCACAGTTGTTAGTGACCTCCCAGTGAATGTTACTTCATGTATATATTACATTTACTTATTGGTGCATGGCTTTCTCCCCAAAAGAGGGACAACTCCTGGAAGGCAGGGCTGTTTTGGGTTGGTCTTTTTATTCTAGAACAATGCCTGGTACACTGTAGGCACTGAATAAGTGTTTGAACTGGAGACTGAACTTATAAGGGGATGGAAGAGACATGTAGTCTAGCCTTTGTTTTACTGACAGGAACCTGAGGCTCAGGCAAGTTAAAGAAATCAATGGCCCGGGGCCACTGTCAACTCTTATTGCAGAGTTCCCTCCACATTCACATCCACATCTGTTCCTTTGGACCACAGGTTCTTCATCTGGGGCTGATAAACTGATGGGCAACAGTAATCTCCTTTTTATCTTTACTAACCTCTAACTAAAATTATGATGAATGTAGGTGACAAAACACAGTGAAGTTTAGCTTCACCAGACAAAGGGACTGATAACAGAAAAGTTTAAAACTTCTGCTTTGGAAAATTCCCCTTTTTCCTACTGATGGGAATTGTTCTCCTTTAGGTCTCCGGAATTTCCTTCTTGAAAAATTCTTTATCCATCCTCAGCCACCTTGCCAGCCTTTGGAATTTTGGACCAAGAGGTGTTCCTGGGAGTTTTCTGACTCTTCCAACATGTGCTCTCTCCAGTTCTGGGGTGAATGTCAGCGTTCTCCCAACTTTCCCGTCTCTATCACAAAATCTGGGAGGGAACATTAAGTTTCCTTCCCCCAGGGACCCTGAGTGGGGTGAAATTATAGCCAATGGTCTTCATTACAGCCCATCGTGCCAACGCATTTCCTAATCTTGCCTAATGTCGTGAGGGAAAACCCCAAAACGTGCATTCCATGAAAAGTAGCACGTGAAAGTACTTAAAATCAAGAGGCTGACTTACATTGGTTGTGATCACATAACAGAAATAAGCTCCTGACTACAAATATTACCGCTGAAAAGCCCATTAACACGTTTAAACGACGGCCGCTATAGCCAGAGCTCTAGAAGCATTAAGGGAAGAAGGATCGAGTGTCAGGGAAAAACTGACTCCAAATAATAAAATGCCCCCCCCCCCCAAGAACCGAAGGGACTAATTTACTTCTTCCGAGGACGTGGGTTTCGGTTTGGTGGCAGTAACAAGGCATTCACATCAATGTCTTGGGGGGGCGGGGGTGTCTAAAGCCCCTGACGCTGAGGAGCAGCCCCCCCTCACCCCCACCTTCCCGTTCTGAAAAAGCAGCCGACGGGGGGGGTGGGGTGGGGTGGCGTGGCATCAGCTACAAATCAGAACTTAACATCCTCACACAACGTGACTTATTTTATTGTTTATGGACTTGGGGCCTTTACAAACAACGCTCCCCTAACCCCCCCCCGCGTGCCCACCTCAGTACCCGCGGGCTGAAACCCAGGCGGACTCTGACCACCGCTCGCCCACCCTCCGCCCTGTGCCAGGCTGCTCTTCCTCTGCCCATCAGACCCCCGCCGCGCTGCGGGGGCACCTCGCGTCCGGGGGCTAGGCTCGGCACGAGGCCCCCCTAGCCCGGGCCCGGGTGCCCCCGAGAGCGGGCGCCTTCGCCGCGGGCCCCGGCTCCGCTTCGCCAAAGCTCTCCTTTGATTCTCCGGGGAATTCGGGCTTAGGCCCTGAGCAGAGTCGGAGGCGGCGTCTTTTCCGGCATTTGGGGCCGCTCGGCCGGCGGGGGTGCTCGGCTCGGGCGGCCGCGGCTCCGGGCCGAGGGGCACAACGGGACCCCCGCGGCTGCGGGACGGGGGCGCACTCGGATGCCCCCCCCCCGCGGCTGCTGGGAGGTTTCCGTAACGAAGCCTCCTCGGGGCGGCCTCGGGGAGGGGGGGGGTGACCGGAGAACCACCTCGGCCGTCACCCTGGGGATGGACCGCGGCCCGACCCCATGTCGCCGGGAGGCGGTAACAAGATGACACACGGACTCTTGCCCAGAACGCGGACACGCGCTCTTTACACCACGGCGTTTCAACCGCTCTACGCAAAGAACGTGCGCTGACATCCGAGCACCGTCGCGTTCGTTTAAACGAGGTGGAAGGGGGAGGGGAAGCTAGTTAAGGGCCTTCATTAAAAAAAAAAAGTATAAACTGGGTCGGGGAACAGAGCGTGCGCAGTAAGGAGAACGGGGTTAATAGTACGGAGCGTGCGCAGCGAGGAGACACAATCGCTTACCAGGGGACAACGGGCATGCGCGGCGTAACCCAGAACGGGGCGCACGCGCACCGAGGGGCCGCAACCCTCCGGCGGAGGGGGGGGGGGAGAGAAGAGAGATCACCTCAGAGTTACGTCAGGAAAGGCCGTGTTTTACTGGGAGGCTAATAGCGACTACAGACCCCAGAAGTTTTCAGAGAGCGAGAGATTTGGCGGTTACTCACCGACCCTCAGCTCGGAGTCGGACCGCAGGCCTAGGTCCGCTGACGCTTAGCTCGCGGGCGCCGCCGCTGTGATTCCATCCATCTTGAATTTGACGTCATCCCACACCAGGGATGAGGTCATCGCAGGCAGAGCTCGTCACGTGCGCAGCGTTCCCATTGGCCGCCGCGCGCCCGGGGGGCGGGGAGAGAGCCGGGGCTTAGGCCCGCTTAGCTGGCAGCCTTCGGCTTTGAGGGCCGGGGAGGCAGAGGGGGAGGGGGGCGGGGCGCCGAAGGGGGTCTATGCTCGAGCTTCCTAACCTCGGGGATCCCGGCGGTCGGTGCCCGGGCGTAGCCGGCCTATCCCCCCTTCTCTGCCCTTTCCCCGCAGCCTCCGTCCCCGAACCCGTTTTTCGGAGCGGAAAAAGCCGCGCTCTCCTTTCGGAGGGTCGGGGTTCACTTTTGCTCTTTCTCGATGAGCGGCCGGGCTGCCGCGTGTGTGTCAAACGGAATCGCGAAGACCTGGGTTCAAATCCTGCCTCCGCCACGTGAAAGGCCGAAGAGCCGTGTGGCCGCTCACGCAGCCTCAGTTTCCTCATCTGTTAAAAAGGGGGGGGTAGATGGGGGTAGAATAGTCGTAGGTGACCCGCGAGGTCTCTTCCAGCTCTAAACCCGTGACCCTACCGGGGTGCAAAAGCTGCTCCTTCGGCCCCCACAAAAGTGGACGAAACCGGAAACTAGCCCTAGTCTGTGTACCGTGCAGACGCTGTCCCCGCCCCACGCCCACCCGCGAGGGGCCCCGCGGGTGGGACGAGGGAGGGCTCCGAGCTCGGGAGATGGCGCGGGTGTGCGGGTCCCGAGCCTTGACAGGACCATGGTCGGAGGTTCTGTAGAGTTAACCGGGAAGCGCTTCTCAGGCGCTCGGCGAGTGTGGCGTGGCGTGGCGTGGCGTGGCGGGGATTCCCCCGAGCGGGGCCGGTAAAGCTCGCCTTCGGTTGCCCCGGGAGGCGGAGCGGCGGGTGTGGCCGGTCCGGCGTTTGCACCCTGGGGCCGAAGCCGAGCCGTGACGGGGACGGCTCGGCCCTGGAGAGCGCCCCGGTTTACAGCTCCCTCTCCAGCCCCGGGAGACGGGCGCCAGGACGATGCCCGTTTTCCAGATGAGGACACTGAGGCAGGCGGGCCATTGGGGAACACGAGGCTGGCGTTGAATTTGCACCCGCACCCAGCCCTGGACCGGGCCATGCAGAGGAGCCGGAGAAGGGGGTGCGCCTGCGAGGCCGCTGGAAGGCGCGGTTTGTGCAGGACGGAGCACGGGGTGGAGGACAGGCTGACTGGCCGCTGGCCCTGGTAGTGAAGCGGACAGCTCCGTGCTCGAGGAAGACGGACTGGACGGAGGGACTCGAGGTAAGGAGCGGTCACGGCGACCTGTGGGGTGCGGGCGGTGCGGCTCTGAAGACGATGCCTGCGGGTGCGGGAGGCACAAGACCGGGAAGCTGCGCATCTACAGACTGGCCAGGGGGTGCGTCCGGACCAAGGCTCCAGGCTTTGAATCCGTGCGGGTCCGCCTGAGCCGTTTGCCTTTAAAAAGAGCTTTTCCTTTCTAGAAAGTGACGGCAAAGCGCTCGGTGAGTATTTCACTTGTGGAATGTCAAAATGGCCAAGAAATGGAGGATAGGCCGCAGTCATTGTGCTGACCCTCTGTGTGGGCTCATTTCTGCCTGGCCGAGGCGATTCATCACGACTTTTCTTAAAAGCTGAATTTTCAAATCTTATTTTTTTCAGTTAAGAAAGATCTATTTTCTTTCCCACTCAACTTTCTTACTCAACCCCTACCCCCAGTGGAAAAAAAGAACAACAAAGCTCTGATGGGGCAGCTGCTGAGACCCCCACGCTGGTCATCTGTGTTACACACCTGACTCTCTGGGTTTTAAATGCCAGGTTTTGCCTCATCTTGATGCGGCCTCTGGCTCCGCATTATTTACCCACTGCTGCCAAGAGTCCTTCACTCAGACCATACACTAACCCAGGAGTCCCTCTGATGTGATCTATCAGTCAGGCTTTGCCTTCCCAGCATCCTCTGCGTTTCCTGGCCCCCTCCAGCCAGGCTGCAGATCTCCACTAAATAGAGATGGGGGCTCTGACAGGCCAGCTTTGACGTGATCTGATGGACCTCAGACCTAGGCTGCCCTTCCTGTCTTTCTCTGGTCCTTCCATCTCACCTGAGACCATCATCTTACCTGGTTAGGACCCAGGTCTCCACTTCTTTTACCACATCCAACCGTGTTGCCTCTGCTTGGTCCATTTTTTCCCTGCCCTCAGTTCCTTGCTTCTTAGTCAGATTTTGTTTTATTTTGCTAGTCAAGTCCTTTTAAGTCACTTCTGGCCTTGTCCAATCAGCTGCCCTCCATTCAGCTCATCACCTCCCCTCTGGTAAACTGGGTTCTTCTCCTGGGTCCCCTAGCTCTGATGGGTTTCTTAGCTTCTGCTTTCTCTTGCTGGAGCTCTGAGCCACAGCGCACCTCCGGACTCTCTCCAGCCTTTCCATCTCTACTCGGTCCCCCTGGAAACTTGGTATTGGAGTTGGCACCCTCATTTCTGATAGATGAGTTCCTGTTGTGTCTTCAAGGCCTCTTGTCTTTCCATGCCTTTTTAGGTTTTCTGGATCACTCTAGCTATGTTATCTTTACAGAGATCAGCCCCTCCCTTTTGGTGACCTAGAGACTTCACCCAGTAGCCCTCAACTTTGATTGACTCGATTCTGCTCTTGCTTGATGGAGTTTTCCAGATGAGGACACTGCCAGCAGAGTCAAACCGTGACGCCTCTACTTAGATTGCCACCTCCTCTGTTTTTGCCTGTTGTAACTGATAACCAGCCATTCACAACACTTTGCAGCACATAGCACTGGTGCCGCCTCTACTTTGACTGAAACTTTGCAGCTAGTAACCTGGACATCCCCCCTGCATGGTTTGGTGCATAAAGCAATGGGCCTGAAGTTGGGGAGACCTGAGTTCAAATCATACACGCATACCAGCCGTGTGACCCTGGCAGCTCACTAATCTGTGTGTACTTCAGTTGCCTAAGTAGTAAAATAGAGATAATGAAGCATCTACATCCCAGGACTGTTGCACAGATAAAATATTTGTAAAAAAGGTACTTAGTGCAGCGTCTGACGTGTAGTCAGCAGCTTGATAACTAGAGTCAGGTAAATAGCTCAGTGATTAGAGTTGGGCCTGGAGTCAGGAAGACCTTGGTTCAAATCCAGTCTCAGATATATGTATTACCTGTGTGACCCTGGGGAAGTCACTTAACCTCTGCCTCAATCCGCTGGAGAAGGAAATATCAAACCACTCTAGTTCCTTTGCCAAGGGTAACAAAGAGTCAGACACAACTGTGCAAAAATTACAACAAAAGTAGCCTAATTAATGCTTTTTCTACTTCCCAAGGGTCTTTCATCTCTGGTTGGTCAGTTTTTGCCTCATGTGTCAGTGCCTAGGCTTCCTCTGCATTTCCCATTTGCTCTTCGTATGACACCTGTACTCAGACTACAGGGTCCCTTGTCTCTGATTTTTCACTTATTTCTTTCCCACACCCAGGCCTCCTCTCCTTTTCAGGCTCACTCTGCTCAATCTGTTCAATTCAATACACATTTATTTATTAAGTGCCTGCTATTTGCCAGGCACTGTGTTAGGCACTAGGGACACAGATTTTAAAAGACAGTCCCTGCCCTCAAGGAGCTTACAATCTAGCAAGGGAAGACAACACACAAAAGGATGCTGGAAAAAGCCCGGGTGAAGAGGAATGGCAGAACAAGAAGGGGGGGGGGGGGGGAATCTTGTTCCTCAGAGTTCAGACCTTTTCAAATAGAAAAGAAGAGTGAGCTGCAAGCCCAGATCCAGACTTCCATAAATATGGGAGATTTTGGATGAAGTTTACTCTTCTACCCTCCAGCCCTCTAGTCAGAGGGGAAGGAAGTTGAGGGAATTGCTGTGTATCCAAGGTTGAGTTAAACTGCCTAATGCAGATTTCTGGTCATCTGTTCTTCCTGGGAAGGGAATCTTGTTCCATGGAGTTCAGACCAGAGTTGCAAATGGAAAAAGGATTGAGCTACCTGAAACTATTCTGACCATGCCACTTGTACTTGGACTCCTCATTGGTTGCCTGGAAATCATCCCTCAGATTTTTAGCTCTGAGAGGTTAGTTTTTAGCTCCATATGCCTGTAATGGGAATGGGAATTTGAAGATCTTCCCTGCCCCTTAATAGACCTGGAGGGAGTTTAAAGAGCTCCCCTGCTTTGAAAGTAACCTGTGCCCCCAGAGCACACAGGAACCTGGGTCAAAGCGAGTCTGACAGTTGGGGACAGTTGAAGACAGTTGGGACAGAGGAGGTTAGGCAAGGAAATAGAGGGTTTATGAGTATATATTGATCTTGTATTAGTTTGTGGCAAGGCTAAAGGATGCTGTGGCTCTCAGCATTATTATGGCTTCTAAATATCTTTGGTACTTTGGCTTACTGGTTTGGAGATTCAGTTTTCTGGTGTCTAAATAAATCCTTCAACTTTATCCTCTGTCTGGAGAGTTTGACATGTTTTGCTATCAAATGTCATGTGATAGTTATAGCCATGGTCTCTGTTGTGATCCTGGGTGCTGTAAATATTGCATTGGTGCTACAATGCCATAACCTCGGCCTTCGTGCCATATATGTTTTACAATCATCGTGTACGATCAAGTTTCAGTCACCTGGCCTCTGCCATGAGGTTCAAAAGGCAATTTTGAAGTGGCAAAGACCATTAGGGCAAAAGCCATGCTGCTTCAATTTGTACTGTTACCAGTCAGCCAATATGTCTCTTTATTCTTATAAGTTAGCTTTTGTCTCCATTCTACTTCTTGTCTGCTTCAACCATGCTACCTCTGGGTGGGGGTTGGGGTGATAACCTCCTGTTGGGTCATCTGGAATCCAATCCTACTCTGTCATCTCTCACAGGTCAGCTTTTGTCTTATTTTGCCAGGGCAGCCACTTCAAGCTTCCTTCTCATTTTCCTCCTCTACTTGGATCCTCATATGTTCACTTAGAAACTAAACTCCATTCACTGGGCTCTTCAGCTCCGATAGCTTAGTTTTTGCCTGGCATATATGCATTTAATATATAGGTACTTCATGGCATAGCATCAGCATATTTATAGGAAATATTAATTGGATTGCAGGAAAAATAGCATAATAGTTGGGAACATCATTTTGCCCCTTTTGGACAAAGACAGAGATAAATGAAAATTCTTTAAGGAAAATTCATGGACCCCTTGGAATCTGAGGAGAACGTGGAACCACAACACATTGTTGTGGAGTGATTAGAAGAGAATTTATGGCCTGTACAATAATAATAATTGGAGAATAGAAAAATTTGAATCCATGATAGCATGTCTCATCAAAGAAACAAAAAGAATGTATGACCAATTGGGAATAGAAATACACAGAAGTGAAGGACAATCTGGAAGAAGGAAAACAAAAATCACTAGCATTAAAAGACAGCATGATATCCATATGAGCAAAACATACTGGTGTAAAAGACGGAATAGAGACAATTTAAGACATATACTTCTCCCAGAAGATCCTGACAAATTAAGAAAAAAACCCTAAACATTATAAGGAAGAACACAAGAAAACTGCCCGGTTTTGAATACAGAAAATACAGTAAAATTGAAAGAATCCATAGGTCACCTTCAGGAAAAAAAACAACAACAAACCATTATGCTGCAAACTTCAAGACACAAACACACAAGATACAAATTTTAAAATTTATGAAATTTTCTGAAAACCACTGAAAAACAACAAATTCTCCAAGTGAGCAGGAGGAATATATATAAATATATATATTTCAAATATGAAGAAATGTAATAATGTATTCTGAAGAGCAAAGTTCAAAATGCAGCCCAAGGTGACCTACCCTGAAAGTCCCAACCTAACAGTGGATGGAGACTCCAACAAAAGATGGAGATTCAATTTAAAAAAGAAAAAGAGGTGTGCAAAACATTCCTAAAAAGAAAACCAGAGATGAAAGAATTAATTTTTTACAGATGCTCCAGACAATAGAAATATGAGGTTTCTGGTTCAAATATGAGATTTCCTTTGAAATGTACACAAGGTGACAAGAATGAAAGAAGTCAAATAAAAGTGTTGGTGGAAAAACAGGCCTGAAAACTCATGGCACCACACCTACATGCAAATTGTGTGTGTGTGTGTCTGTCTGTCTGTGTAGGGGGGGGTGTTTTGTTTTGGTTTTGTGGAACTAAACAGAGCAGCTAGGTGGCATGGTAGATAGAGCATGGGACAAGTTAATGGCTAATGAAAGGGAAATCATAAGGGAAAATCATTCCTGTGGTCTCTCAGGAAGAACAGAGCATACAGGAGAATGGATGAAAAGGCAGTGGAGGGAATGAAACAGAAAGTGATATCTTATTTCAGTGGTGGGAGGAGGGACCACTGGTGAATCCTTCTTTGGGGAAGAGATAGTCCACGAAGGTAGATGAGAATCTCACAATGATTATTATATGCTGGTCCTAGAGAGACCACTCATTCAACCTCAGGAGAAAAGGAATCAGAGTTAAGACCAACTGGTACCAGAAGAGTGATGGGGCATGGACCCAGGGAGAAGATTTTAAGACAAATGGGGTAAAATGACTGAGGGGAGGATAATAACATAATCAAGGACACAGGAGGAATCCTGCCATGGGATAGGATCCTTTCTATCACTTACAGGAATTGATATTTTTAAGTGAGGCAAAATAGAGAAAAAGGGGATTGGGGGACAGGATCTATAGGGCAATAACAAAAATTGTTTAGGAAAGGTTACTCAAAATAGGTACAGTCAAAGAGAAGAAAAGATGCACTTGTTTTTCCAGTTGTATCTGACTCTCTGTGACCTCATTTGGGGTTTTCTTGGCAAAGTCCTGGAGTGGTTTTGCTATTTCTTTCTCCAGCTTGTTTTACAGATGAGAAAACCAAGGCAAACAGGATTAAGTTACTTACTCAGGGTCACACAGCTAGTTAGTGTCTGAGGCCAGATTTGACCTCAATAGAATGAGTCTCCCTGACCTCAGGCCTCAGCATTCTATCCACTGGGCCACCTAGTTGCCTCTAAAAGATGAACTAAGTATAAAGGCCATGAATGAAAGAATAAAAGTACAGGACAGACAGAAAGAGAAGATAATTAAAAGAATGAGAGAAATAGATCCTTTTTAGAAAAAAGTGCAGAAAATGAAATTATAATAGACATAATAAGTTGAAGGAAAGGAAAGGAAAGTGGTTCTGTTTACTTAACTGAGCAGGGGGAAAAAAAGCAGGAAAGATTTAACTGCCATAAAAGCAAAGAAGAAAAAGGAACTAACAAGCAAAATTCCAAAAGTGGGGGAGAGGGGCAACAAAAGGGGGTGGTTGGCAGTAGTGGTTGTGTGTTTTATGTTGAGGGTAAACAATGCCAATAGGAATGGAGTTACCTTAAAATAGATTAAGCTAGAATGACTAATGAAACATATTACTCTTTTTATAGAAGAAAGGGAGAAAGAGCAGGAATCCTGGTTTGGAGAGCGAGAAACTTCGAAAAATGGGGAAAAACATAAACTTGATTCATGACTTTAAAAGTCAATGAATTAAATAAGGAAAAAAGTGAAAGATTTGATGAGAAAATAAAACCCCCAAGTCTGTTGCCTATAAGAGACTGTGTGTGTGTGTATATCAAGAAATCCAAAAAGCTGTAGTTAAAAAGATGCTAATCAAGACAATAGCTTCAGCAGAGTTGCAGACTATAGAAGACAATCTCAATAGTTATTTGTTTTTCTTTGTCATAGTAACAAAATCCAAGAAGCAATGATAGGGAAAAGCCATTCCCATAACTTCAAAATGCATAAAAATTCTGTTGATCAATCTATGAAAATGAAGAGACACAAATCTAATCATGAAACATTCCTTAAATAAAGAATAACTTAAATAACAGAAGGCATATTCAGTGCTTATGGCTGGGTCAGACCAATATAACAAAAATGACAATGCTGTCAAAGTTAGTTTACGCTTTTCATACCAATCAGGTTACTGAAAGAAATACTTTATGAGAAATGATACAAAAATAGCAAAATTTGCTAGAAAAGCAAAAGATCTATGATAACAAGCAAAATTGTGTAAAAGAAGTAGAGTTAAGGAAAGAATAGAACATCCAGTCCTTAATATTATAGAGCAGCATTTAGCAAAGCCATCTTTTATTGGTTAAAAAATAAAGAAGTGGATCAGTCAAGGAGACTAGACGAGGGAGAATCAAACAGTGCAACCCAATAACTTCAATAAGCCATCAAACAAATTACTTAGGAAAGAACTTTCTATTTGATTTAAAAAAAAAAAAAAACACTGGCTAAAATAGAAAGCAGCCTGGCAGAAATTAGGCTTAGACCAACACCATATTCAGCATTCTAAATGGCTATGTAACCTTACTATTAAAGACCACACTATTTAAAAGAAGCAGATTTTATACCTCCTTTAGCTGTAGATAGGAGATACAATCTTTTTTAAAAATTTGTTTATTTTTAGTTTTCAATATTTGCTTTTATAAGATTTTGAGTTCTAAATTTCCCCTCTCCTTTTGCTCCCTTTTCCCCGAAGCAGCATGCAGTCTGACATAGGCTATACGTGTATGATCATATTAAACATATTTCCACATTAATCATGTCATGAAAGAAAAATCAGAACCAAAGGGAAAAACCATGAGAAAGAAAACATAAGAAACAACAACAAAAAGAAAATAGCACGTTTCGATCTGCATTCAGACTCTGTAGTTGTTTCTATGGTTATAGATGATGTTCCGACATGAGTTTTTGGAATTGTCTTAGTTCGTTGCATTGCTCAGAAGAGCTAAATTTAATGAGGTTGGTCGTCTCACAGTGTTTCTGTTACTGTGTACAATGTTCTAAGAGATACATTCTTAACTAAAGACAGAATAGAGACAATTACAAAATATAACTGATTACATGAAACGGAAATGCTTCAGCCAAGACAAAATCAATCCACCTAGGATAAGGAAGGAATTGATAAAAAATATTTTTATCAAATTTATCTGATAAAGTGAGTTCTGGTGAATGTCAGTGCACTGCTAATAAAGCTCCCTGTAATGACTCTTGGAATTCTCCTTGACAGAATCCAATCAGACTGGCTGGATAGATAACAAAGCAAGCTTAGACTACAAGTAGACTACAAGTGCTATAAGTTCATGACACACTGACCAAAGCGGTGACTAAAGTTCCTGGCAACTGCACCTCTGCTCCAATACCCCACCCCTATCCACTCTCGTCCTCCAATCTTCTTTGGGGAGAGCAAGAACCAAATCTATGAAGTGTGTGCTTCAGTGGCAGGGACTTCCTTGTCATCACTTAATTAACTAATCTTTGCTTAAACTTGGGACTCCTCAGTCAAGTAGTTGCCCTGATATCTTTTTTTTTTTTTGGAGGGCAGTTGGGGTTAAGTGACTTGCCCAAGGTCACATGGCTAAATTTTTGTGTTAAGTGTCTGAGGCTGGATTTGAACTCAGGTACTCCTGACTCCAGGGCCGGTGCTCTATTCACTGCACCACCTAGCCACCCCCATTGCCCTGATATCTTGATAAACATGGAGCCATGCTTCAGAACACGAACACAAAGGCTTAGGTGAAGAGTCTCCTGTTTCAGTGGGACAGTTTCCTCTATCCTTTTAGATCTATGAATGTTGACTAAACCTATGACTAGTGCTCGTGGCAGCTACACCTCTGTGGGCAGGATTGTCTGCCCTCAATGAAAAAAGGAAGGACCAAAGCCTGAGTTACATGCTTCAGCAACAGGGAGTTCCCCCTTCTTACCTCTTGGATCCATGAACTGTGAAATAGGTCCAGGATTGGAGAACAGGTCCATTGCAAATGGCATAGCAGATCCTGGTTGATAGAGACCTTTACCCTATTACCTACCCCTTAGCTTTATAATCTACTGTCCTGGACCAGGAAAGGATTTAAATTTTATATGCCCCAGTGATAGGGAACTCCTCCCATAGTTTGGTCAAAGTGAGGTCCATGCTCTCTAGAAATACAGATTACATTAGTTTCTTTGAAGGTCTTTCATCTAGTAGTCACTGGAGACTTCTGCTTCACATTTGATTGCCACTGATTAAAGGAAAGTCAATGAAACTGAAGGACCCACTGTCACCAATATTAACCAATATTGTATTAGAAATCATAGCAATAGCAAGAGAAGAAAAAAAATGGAAGGAGTCAGAATAGAGAATGAGGAAATAAAACTATCTCTTTTTGCAAATAATACGATGTCACACTTGGAGAATCCCAAAGCCTTAACTCAAAAGTTAGTTGACACAGTTTTAGCGAAGTAGCTAGATAGAAAGTAAATCAACGTAAATCATCAGTGTTCCTTTATGTCACCGAGGAGATTCCCCATTTAAAGCACACAGACAGTATAAGAGCACACCTGCCAAAACAAATGCAGGAACCATATGAACAAAATTATTTTAAACACTTTTTATACAAATGAGATCAGGTGTGAATGATTGGAGATCTATTAATCGTCCATGAGTAGACAGGGTTCGTATAATAACAACAATTTTATCTAAATTGCATATTCAATGCCATCCTGATTAAATTAGTGAAAAAAATATTTTACTGAATTAGAAAAAAAACAATAAAAGTCATTTGAAAGAACAAAAAGTCAAGAATATCAAAGGAACTAAGGGGGGGGGGGAGGAGGAAAGTAAAGAGGTTTAGCAGCACCAGATCTTAAACTATATGACAAAGCAGTAATTCTCAAAGCTACCTGGTGCTGGCTAAGAAATGGAAAGGTAGATCAGTGGAATGGAGTAGATATGCAATATGCAGTAATAAATCATTATAGTAACCTTATGTTTGACAAATGTAAATAAACATTTAGGACAAGAATTCACTGTTTGGTAAAAATTGTTGGGGAAACTGGGAAGCAATATGGCAGAAGTTAGGCATAGACCAATATCTTACACCATTTACTAAAATAAGGTCAAAATGGATACATGACTTAGATATAAAGAGAGAGATTACAAGAAAATGTAAAGAACACAGAACATATTACCTGCTAGACTTTTGGATAGGAAAATAATATACGAATAAATAAGAGATAGAGAGCTGTGTGAGGTATAAAATGGATAATTTTGATTACCTTTAATTTAAAATATTTTTAAAAAATAAATGTAGCCAAGATCAGAGGGAAAGCAGAAAATTCAGGGAAAAATTTATATACAGATTCAGATACAGGTTTTATATCTCAAATATAGAAAGAACTTTGTCAAATCTATAAGAATATGAGTCATTCCACAATTGATAAATGACCAAAGGATATGAACAGGCACTTTTCCAATGAAGAAATTTATAAAAACAACTTAATAGTCATATGAAAAATGTTCTAAATCATTGTTTAGAAACATACAAATTATGTCTTGAGATATAATTTTACACCTATCAGACTGGCTTAAATGATTGAAAAAAGTGACACATGTTCGAGGGGATGTGGAAAAAATGGAACACTAATTAATTATTGGTGGAATTGTGGACTGATCCAACCAATTTGGAGAGCATTCTGAAATTATGTCCAAAGAGTTATTAAATTGCCTAAATCCTTTGACCCTGGCAATCCCACTACTAGATCTATTTCCAAGGATGATTAGGGGAAAAGGAAAAGAATTTCTAGTCCAGATATTTATAGCAGCTCTCTTTGTGGTGGCAAAGAATTAGAAATTAAGGGAATGTCCATCAAATGGGAAATGACTGAACAAGTTCTGGTATATAATCATGATGGTATACTACTATGCTATGATAAGGGATGAGCCTGATGATCTCAGGAAAACGTGGATAGACTTGCATACAAAAAATGAAGAGCAAAATGGGCAGAACTAGGCACATTGTATACATTAATAGCAAAATTGTTTTGAGTACAACTCTGAGTGGCTAATTTTGATAATTATAAATACTAAGATTAATTACAAAGGATGTATGAAGATACCATCTGCATCCAGAGAAAGAACTGCTAAATAGATGTATAGAACGGGTTTATACACACACACGTGTGTGTGTGTGTGTGTGTGTATGTATGTATCTGTGTATGCATATATATTTACCTATATATGTGTACATGTTTGTGGCTAATAGTAGCTATTGAGGGCTGGGGGAAGGAAGAAAAATAGGGGAAAAAAGAAAGTTATATGATAATGTCATTGTATATTTAAAAGCAATATCAAGATGTGTATAATAGATTTGCAGTTTCATGTGCAATTATCTTTTTTCTATTCTGTGTTCTAATGCTTGTTTAATTAAGTTCAGAATAAAAAATAAAAATAAAAAAACTGAAGGAAAAGCAACATAATAAATAGGTCACATGACCAACAAGAAAGAGGACTAGACATTTTTTCTGATCCTTATGACCTCTCAGTCCTCCACAAACAGAAACTATGTGCCAAAGCAACTTCACCTGACTTCTTGGTCAAAGATAAAAGAACCCAAAAGAAGGTTAAAATAAAAAAAAAAAAAGAAATGCTCTAAATAACCATTGATTAGAGAAATGCAAATTAAAACAACTTTGAGTTACCACCCAAAGGGCTATAAAAATGGGTATACCCTTTGACCCAGTAATACTACTTCTGGGGCTGTATCCCAAAGATATCATACAAGTGGGAAATGGATCCATGTGTACAAAAATATTTATAGCAACTTTTTTTGTGGTGGCCTAGAATTGGAAATTGAGGGGATGCCCATCAATTGGGGGATGGCTGAACAAACTATGGTATAGGAATGGAATGGAATACTATTGTGCTATAAGAAATGATGAGCAGGTGGATTTCAAAACAACCTTGGAAGACTTACCTGAACTGATGCTAAGTGAAGTGATCACAACCAGGAGAACATTATATATAGTAATAGCAACATTGTACAATGACCAACTTTAATAGATTAAGCTCTTCTCCGCAATACAATAATATAAGACAGTTCTAAAAGACACATGGTGGAAAATGCTATCCACATGCAGAGAAAGAACTATGGTGTCTGAACACAGAGCAAAGCATACTATTTTCTCTCTCCCTTTTTTTGTTTTTTCTTGTGGTTTTTCCATTGTGTTCTGATTCTTCTTTCACAACATGACTGGTGTGGAAATATATTTAATATGGTTATACATGAATAGCCTATAATAGATTGCATGCTGACTTGCTGAGGGGAACTGAGAGGGAGGGAGAAAAAATTTGAAACTCAAAATCTTATAAAAGTAAATGTTGAAAACTATACATATAATGGGGTGGCCAGGTGGCGCAGTGAATAGAACACCGGCCCTGGAGTCAGGAGGACCTGACTTCAAATCAGGCCTCAGACACTTGACACACTTACTAGCTGGGTGACTTTGGGCAAGTCACTTAACCCCAATTGCCCTCCAAAAAAAAAGCAAAAAAAAAAAACAAACCCAAACTATACATATAATTTGAAAAAAACAAAATACTATTAAGTGGGAAAAATTAAAACAAATAAATAAAAGAAGATATAGGGATGTAGTAGTCCCATTAAATGAAATAGCATTAAAAAAAAGAAATTGCTGTTTAGCATCCTGCAAAGTGTTTGATGTTTTAATGTTTTAAGTATTAATCATAATAAGAGTTATGGATTACTATATTGTTTTAAGTCTTTATTAGTGGAAACATGAGTCATTTGTCTTTTAAGTATTTCTTTGGGTGGAGGAAATTAATAGCTATCCTATAAAAAAAAAAAGAGCTTCATAAGATGCTGAGCCAAGATGGCAGAGAAAAGATAGGAAAGTGCCTGAGTTCTTCCCAGTTTCCCTCAAAACAACTTGAAATAATGTCTCAAAATAAATCTGGGCGCAACAGAACAAAAGGACAGAGTGGAATAATTTCCCAACCTAAGATAACTTAGAAAGACTTCACAAAAAGGTCTGTCTCACTTGGATAGAAAGGGAGCACAGCTCAGTACAGGTGCTATGCAGGCAAGCTAAACAGACACCCCTAGCCTCAGCATGGATTAGCAATTGAGATCCATAAAATTCATGCTCAATAGTCCAGTGGCACAGCAGGCCAGCCATCAGGCATCCAACACTGACAAAACAGGTTAGGAGGCAGGCCAGGAGGCCCCAGACTAGGGACTAGTCTAGACAGACAGTCAGCTAAACTAGACTAGGCAACCCCAGTGCAATAGGTGAGCTATTAGCCATGGGGTTCCTGGGTCAGAAGGCCAGTGATCAGTCACCTGGCCCCTTTTGAAAGATGCTTGAGACAATGCCCTCTGTACCCCAAGAACAGAGCACAAATTTACAAGTCACAAAATAGACTGGAAACTGAGGGGGGGTGGGGTGGAAAGGCCCTGACCACAGAAAGTTACTATGGTGAAAGGGAAGATCAAAACACAAATTCAGAAAAGGACAACAATTAAAATGCCCACATATGCAACCTCAAAGAAAAATATGAATTGGTCTCAGGCCTAAAAAGTCCTTCTAGAAGAGATAAACAAGCTTTTAAAAATCAGAGATATAGAAGGAAAATTGGGAAAAGAAATAAGAGCTGTGCAAGAAAATCATGAAAAAATAAACATCAACAGCTTAGAAAAGAAACCACAAAGAATGGAAAAAGAAAACTCATCCTTAAAAAGTAGAATTAGTCAAATGGAAAAGGAAGTTTAAAAAATCCACTGAAGTAAATAACTCTTTAAAAACCAAAATTGATCAAATGAAAAAGAAGGGTTCAAAATCTCATTGAAGAAAATATTTCCTTAAAAATTAGAATTGGGCAAGTGGAAACTAGTGACTCTCTATAAAACATCAAGAATCAATTGAACAAAATTGAAAGAAAGAAAAAAAGTGAAATACTTCATTGGAAAAACAACTAACCTGAAAAAATAGATCCAATAGACACCATTTAAGAATTATTGGACTACTAGGAAGCCATGACTAAAAAAAAAAAAAAAAGATCTGGACAGCATCTTTTTTAAAATTATCAAGGAAAACTGCCCTGATATCCTAGAACCCAAGAGTAAAATAGTAATTGAAAGAATCCTCTGATTGTCTCCCGGAGGAGATCCCAAAATGAAAATTCCTATGAATATTATAACCAAAATTCTAGAACTTTCAGGTCAAAGAGAGAATACTGCGAACGGCCATAAAGAAACAATTCAAATATCAAGGAGTCACAGTCAGGATTCCACAGGATTTAGCAGCTTCTGTAGTAAAGAATTGGAGGGCTTGGAATATGATATTCCAGAAAGCAAAGGATCTTGGATTAGAACCAAGAATCTACTATCCAGCAAAACTGAGTGCAATCTTTTTGGGGGGGAAAGGGGGTTCATGGTAAGGAAAGGAAATTAACATTAAATGAATAGGGGACTTTCAAACATTCCTGATGAAAAGACCAGAACAAAACAGAAAATTTGATTTTCAAATACAAGACTCAAGAGAAACATAAAAAGGTAAATGGGAAAGAAAAATAAAAGAAAGTCAGTAATTTTAAACTATACATCCTTAAGTAGGAAGAAGAGACTTATAACTCTCAAGAATTGTATCTCTAGTAAGGCAGTTAGAAGGAGGATACATAGGCAGAAATGTGGGTATAAGGTGACTTTGATGGAATGATATAAGAAAATTAAAGTGGGGCGGCTAGGTGGCGCAGTGAATAGAGCACCGGCCCTGGAGTCAGGAGTACCTGAGTTCAAATCCGGCCTCAGACACTTAACACAAAAAACTAGCCGTGTGACCTTGGGCAAGTCACTTAACCCCAACTGCCCTCCAAAAAAAAAAAAAGAAAATTAAAGTGTGAAAAAGGGGATTGCATTGGGAGAAGAAGGGACAGGCAGAAAGGGGGTATAACAGCAATCCTAGGGCCAGCTGAACTGCTGGAGGACTGAAGAAGCATGAACAGGATATGACTTTGTTTGTCTGTGGCCTGGCTGATCCTTGAATTCCAGGCAAGAGAAGTGGTGAAGGGTTTGAGATGTGCTGGATCCTGTGAACTTCTGTATGTGCAAGGGACTGCCCTGAGGACTGGACAAGGACCCAGAAGGAATATCAGCCTTCCAGGTAAGCCCTCAGTCTTTCAGGTGGCCTTCACCAGATTCTGGTCTCAGGAAAACTCCATCTCAGTTCTCAGCTTCCAGATGCTGGGAGAGAATCTCTCTCTCTCTCTCTCTCTCTCTCTCTCTCTCTCTCTCTCTCTCTCTCTCTCTCTC
>CM053600.1:3687035-3723440 GCA_028646575.1 Pseudocheirus occidentalis
ATGACTTTGGCTTTCTGGTTTTGGGACTTGTCCTTCTGGTTTTGGGACTCAGTGTTATGGTTTCTGAACCTTGGTTCTGCCTTCCATGTGGAGAGTTTGCTACATTTTGTGATCCAAAACTATACCAACATATTCATAACCATTATAGGTGTTGTGAATATCTCATTATTGATAATAAAGCTTGCTTGGCTCAGTTTGGCCTCCCCTTTGACCCCGCAGCCATTCACCAGACCTCCCCTCGGCACAGAAAACTCTCCAACATACTTTACAAGTATTTTTCCCACAACAGACCTGGAAGATAGAAGTGCTGTGATTATCTGCATTTTGTAGACAAAGCAGCTAGAGGTCAAGCACTGAGGCAGGACTTGAACTTGGACCCTCCTGCCTCCAGGTCCAGTGTTGACATAATATTAGATTTTGATAAGCAAGATTTTTAGATATCACATGATTATGTTAAGTAATGTATTCATTCATTTATATCTGTTTTGTTTATTGTTCAGGCATGCTCGACTTTTCGTGATCTCATTTGGGATGTTCTTGGCAGATGGGCTAGAGCAGTTTTCCATTTCCTTCTCTATCCAGCTCATTTTACAGATGAGGAAATGGAGGCAAACAGGATTAAGTGACTTGCACAGGGTCACACAGCTAGCATCTGAGGCCAGGTCTGAACTCAGTCTTTTGGATTCTGGGTCTGGCGCTCTATCTGCCATACCACCTGTTTATTTTATAGGCATTTATTATTTCTGCCTCTGACCTTTCAAAAGAACAATTAAAAAAAAATTTAAGCAAATATGGACAGTCTGCCAAAAAAAAAATGTCTACATTAGCTAGGTCTGAAAATGTACAGCTTCAATCAGTTTTTGTAATATGGTTTTAGACTTTTTTTAAATCACTGATTTCAAATCAAATAAGGCTTAACCGTCTCTCCCTGACCATTTTTCTGCACTAGTCATTGTTATATCACATTCCTGTTTTCCCAGTCTTTTGATGCTAAGATCTCCTTTTGTCTCAGTGAGACCTTTCCTGTCCGGTCCATTTACATCTTCAGAGCATCCCTCCAGTACTGAGTGAAGCTTCCTCCCCTCTGCTTCCAGCTCCCACCTCTGCCTTTCTCTCCTCCCAGGCTGTTACATTGTTTCTTTCCTTTCATTTCCTCTCAGGACTCTTGTGATCCTTATAACCAGGACGTTTTTGTCCTCTGCATCTTGTTGCCAGTACTTGGACTCATGGGCTTGTTCTCTTCCTCAGGGGTTACCCCTAGACTTCTTGTACGCCAAGGTATTTCCTCACGGTAGCAGGCATTTCCTTTGGCTTGCTCAGAACTGGGGTGTTTGTGCCAATGTCAGCTTTGCTCCTCCAGTCCTAAACGGTACTGACGGCCCTGACTGTGCCTGAATGTAGCAGACAGTTTGGTCCTTTCTTCTGTAGGAACTGGCCTTGTTTCTTGCTGTGGGTCAGACCTGGACGCTGTTCAGGGCTCTGGGAAGAACAGAGGCTGAGGCTTTTTCTCAAGTCACTACAAGGGCTCCCAAGGGCCACCCTCATAATAGGGTCCTTAACCCAGGCCCCTTGCAGGGCTCTTCTCCCCCTTTCTCTTGCTGCAGAGCTGAACTATTTCTATAGCGCTCTGGGGCTAGGCCACAAGTGAGCTGTGCTCTGCCCAGGGCTCCTTGCTGCTGAATCCTCTGGCCACCTCCTTGATGAACTCTGGCCAACGGGCAACGCTCAAGGGCTGGGCTCTGCCTAGGGCCTCACAGTTGCCACGTGGCCCACCCTGCATTATGTTCCACCTAGGGTCCTTCCCCCATCCCACTGTTACCATCACAGGGGCTACTTCTGTTCTGAGCTCTCCCTAGGACCTCCTTGTCACAGGCTCCAAGGCAGCCCCCATGAGTTAGACTCTACCTGGGGCCCCTGCCTTCCTGCTGTTGGGGTCTAGGAATGGTCTAACTAGGGAGGTTCCTAGGACAGGGTCACCTCAAGCCCTTCACTCGAGGCTCATCTTCTATCTGCCCCATACTGGACTCTTCTTGGTGTCCATCTCAGTTGACCCATACTTGTTTTGCTCTACAAAACTACCCAAGCTCATCTACTTCAAGGCGTCTCCAGGATCCTAGTTCTCCTTCTGTGTGGGACTGGGCTAGGTAAGGTAGTTTATTCTTTTTTAACTGGAGCATTTTTAATTTTTACTGAAGTTTGCAGGGGATCTGGGCTCCCATAGTTCCCAACACACCGTTCTCTTCCTATAATTTCCCCATTTTAGCTCTTTATATCCTTGAGATCATATTATTAATGTTTGGTACAACAATTAATTTTAATTCTTCTATTTAACTATAAAAAATACTGCAAACTTTGAGTAGAAAGTTCTCTTAATCTATAAAAACACAATATGTTTTACCATAATTCAACTGCAGCACAGTAAGGTAAAAAGATCTGAAGTGGGAGAATATGGATTCAAATTCTGGATCTGCCACTTAGCGGCCAAGTCGCTTCTCCTCTCTAGGCCTGTCTCCTCGTTTGTAAAATAAAGCATTTAGTCCAGAAAAATGGGTTTATGACCTTTTATGTGTCCCAGTTCTTCCCCCAGCCTCCCTCCCCCGGTTGTCTATGGACTCCTTTCAAAAATGTTTTTAAATGAAGAGAATACAAAGGACTGCAACGGAAACAAAGTACATTGGAGTAAAGGCAGAATTTTATTTTCCTGCCAAGGTTCAGAAACCCTCAAAATCTATCCACATTAAGAGCCTCTGTCTAGATGACATCTAAGGCTCTTTCCAGTTCTATTTTTTTTTTTTTTTGCTTTTCGGAGGGGGGAAGGTAGGGCCATTGGGGTTAAGTGACTTGCCCAAGGTCACACAGCTAATTTTTTGTTTTAAGTGTCTGAGGCCACATTTGAACTCGGGTCCTCCTGAGTCCAGGGCCGGTGCTGTTCACTGCACCACCTAGCCGGCCATGATCTTTCCAGTTCTAAGTGTTAACATGATGACCTCCATCAATCACCATTTATAAAGCAATTACCATAAAAACTATTCAAAGCGTATCTGCAATTCCATTAATTTGGATGTTCCCCGTAGGGCACAGATCATAAGCAATCAGTGTCCACTGAACCCCTAGAAAGGAAAGGCCTTCCTTGCTTTCTCCCAACAGCTTCAGTGTCCAGGCTGAGCCCTCAGACTCGTCACTCGTTCCCGCATCATGATTATCGGGTTGTCTTTTTTGGTCGTACATTTCCCTGATAACATCCTTTGTTCCATTTCTTCCATAAGTTCCATTAAAATAAATAAGTAGAAAAAAGGCAAGATGGTGGAGTAGGAGGTAGCCAGAGCTCCCAGACAGCCATTCACAAAGGTCTAGAAAAAGCGACTGATAGAAACAAAAATCCAAGAGTGGGCATAAGGAAACAAAGTTCTGCAGACACCAGTGAGAGTGCAACGAGTCTTGTAGCACAAGGACTGGAAGAGCACCTGCCAGGAGCTGTTAACAGAGCAAGAAGAGGTCCCAGAGAAGGCCCAGGAGAGCCTGATCCTATGCAGGGTGCAAGGTTCCAACGACCAGTTCTGTTGTTCGTAGCCCAGAGCTGTATCATACACACTCAGAGAAGACTGAGGTAATGGAGGTGGTGGTCAAGAGCGGCAAAGGGCACAGGCTCTGGGCTCTGAGGGAGAAACAAGTACAGAATCAGAAAGCAGGAGAGAGACAGAGACAGAGAGAGAGAGAGAGAAAGAGGGATAGATAGACAGATGATAGGTAGGTAGATATATGGATAGATGGATAGATAGACAGACGGACAGACAGATAGGTAGATAGATATAATGCCTACTAGTGACACCACTGGGTCATACAGTAAGTACAGCTTGACAGCCTTGTGCTCTTAGTTCCAAATGGCTCTACAGAAAGGTTGGACTGGCACATGCGCACTAGCCATCTCTAGCCATCTCGCCTATTTTAACATCCCCTCCAGCATTTTTCATTTCCTTTTCTCTCACTTTAGCTAATATGATAAGTGTGTGGTTCCTTTACCAAAGAAACTTACTGTAAAAGGATTTCCCTGTTTCCTGAGTATCTACTAATCAAAACTGCATTGGTTTTCTTGATGCAAACTTTTTAATTTTAAATAATCAAAATTATCCATTTTACCTCCTGTGGATCTCTCTCTTGTTCTGAGTCATGCATGAACTCTTCCCCCATCCAGAGATGTGACGGGTAATTTCTTACCTGCTCCACTAATTTGTTTATGATATGATCCTTTATATAGAAATCATGCATTCATTTGGAACATGCAGGATATGAGAGGCTGGTTCACGCCTAGTCTGCCAGACGGCTTTCCAGTTTTGTAAGCAGTCTTTGTCAAAAAGTAAATTCTTGTCCCAAGCGCTGGGAACTTTGGGATTATCAAATACCACGTCACAGTGTCCATTTGCTTCTGAATACTGTATTCCTAAAATGGTCCACTGATTGACTTTTCTATTTCCTATACAGTACAAACCGTTTTATGAGTATAGCTTTATGGCCTATTTTGAGATCTGGTATGGCTGGGCCACCTTCCAACTGTTTTCATTGATCTTCTTGACCTTTTGTTCCTCTCTATTAATTTGTCGTTATTTTTACCAGTCAATAAAGTAATTCTTTGGTCATTTGCCTGGTATGGCACTAAATAAGTAATTTAGGTAGCATTTTCATTTAATTATATTAACTTGGCCTAACAATGAACAATATATTTCCAGCTATTTATTTCAATCTGTATTTGTGTGAAGGATTTCAGAATCGTGTTCATAGAGTTCCCGTGCATGTGTTGGAGGGGGAATCCCAAGTATTTGATAATATCTGTAGTTATTTTAAATGGAATTTCCCTGTCTATGCCTTCCTAGGAAGTAATATGTGGAAATGTTAATGTTTTCAATGTTTTTATTTTATATCTTGCGACTATGCTGATTTTATTTAAACTCAGAGTTCTCTGGGCAAACCAGTCTATCAACTGCAAAAAGTGGGTTTTGACGCCTCGACTGTTCTGTGTTTTTTGTTGTCCCTGTCATTGCTGAAGACAGGGCACAGACTACCATACTGAATAAAAACGGTGATCATGGAAATCCTTCACTTCTGATCTTACTGGAAAGGAGCCTAGATTATCCCCACTGCAAACAATGCTTGCTCTTGATTTTAGATAGCTATTTCTTACCATTTTAATGAAAGCTCTTTGTTCAAGTGCTTTCTGTTGCTTTTAACAAGATTAGGTACATTTTGTCAGAAACCTTTTCTGCCTGCGTTGTTCATTGTTGTTGCTCATAGGGTCAATCAGGTTTACAGTTTTTCTAATATTGAATGAGTCCGGCATTTCTGGTACAAACCCAGCTTGGTCATTGCACGTGATCTTTGTGAGATATTGCTATAATCCCTACTAATATTTAAATATTTGTATAAATATTCATCAGAGAAATTGGTCTGTTTTTTTTTTTAATTTTGACTTTTCCTGGATTAGGTATCAGTAACATTTATGTCACAGAAGGAATCTGGAAGGATGCTTTTTTATCCCTATTTTTATTTCTTAAATAATACCCCCCCAATTACAAGTTAAAAACAATTTTTAAGTTTTTGAAAAGTTTTGAATTCCAAATTCTATCCTTCCTTCCCTCTCCTCCTTCATCCCTGAGACCACAAGCAATCTGATTGAGGTTATACGTGTGCAATCATGTACAACATTCCCATATTGGTCATTTGGGGCAAGAAAACAAAGAAAAATTATATTAAATGTGAGTAAAAATATAGTAAAACAAGGAATACAGTAAAAAACCGTATGACTCAGTTTGTATTCAGACAACAGCAGCTCTGTCCCTGAAGATGAACAAGCATTTTTCCTCGTATGTTCTCCAGGATTGTCCTTCTGATCAATGTACTGCTCATTACTGTCACCCCTCCTATTACTACAGGTGCTGTTCCTAATGCAATATCGAATAATAGTGATAATGGGCAATCTGGCTTCATTCTTGATCTTACTGGGAAAAGTCCTAACTTATCCCCATTACAGATAATGTTGCTGATGGCTTTGGAAAGACACTATTTATTTTAAGCTCCATTTAATATCAGCACTTTGTTTTGTCTTGTTTAGTTTTCAAAAAAACTATTTTATTTTTTATAAGATTGAATTCCAGTTTTTCTCCTTCCCTTTCTCCATACCCCTATCCCCAAAGACAGCAAGAAATCTGATACAGGTTATTGTACTGGCGAGCACAGAAGTAGTTCACACCTTATTTCAGCTATCAAATTAACTCCTTGTTTCAGTTCAAGTTTCTTTTGAGCCTTGTATTTGTACAGAAGCCCTGGGACTTCACTGGAAGCCTTGAAACGGGATTTTCTGGTTGTATGTTTATACAAGTCCTGGAGGAGGGTTTTGGGGGTCCTGGGACTTTGCTGATGATTTGTGCTGACCTCTTAGACCTTGATTGTGGGTCTGTGTTGATTTCTATGTTGATGATTTGTGTTGAGTTCTCAGATCCTGTTGGTGGGTTTGAGCTGACTTCACAGGCAGATAGTGAATTGATGATGGTGCCGGCAATGTGTATGCATATTATTGTGGCTCTGCCAAGCTTTGTCTTCCAAGAAACAGGAACTGTGAAGGACTCGAGGTGGACCGGACACTGTGAACTTCAATATAGAACAGGAACTGGATGAAATAGGTGGGCAAGGAACTGGGAGCTGCCTGCCTTTGAACCCAGGTGACAATTGGAGCTGGGACCATGGGAGCCAAGAGCCAGCCTTGAGTCAAGCTGAAAGAAGACTTTACTTGGATACTCTGTACTGACTGAGAAGATTATGATTTACTGTGACCTAGGGGTGGAGAACTTTGACTTTGGTACTTTGTGACTGAATTAAGGATTTTGTGATTGACTAAATGAATGTACTTTGTTTAAAACTATGTGGCCATTTTAGTGATAAGTTGTTGAGCTGTGACATAGTGAATGCTGTATTTTGATTTTCTGTGAATGTTCTACTCGGATTTGTTACTGAATAAATAGAGAACTCACTACACTATGTAATTAGAACCTTGAAAGCTGCTTGTGTATGGCTTTACAGTTATCCATGTACAATCATGTTAAACAAATTTCCACATTAGTCATATAATGAAAGAATCAGAACAAAAGGGGAAAAACATGAGAAACAATGAGAAGAAAACAAAAAAAAAGTGAAAATAGTATGCTTGGATCTGCATTCAGACTCCATAGTTCTTTCACTAGGTATGGATAACATTTTTCATCACGAGTCTTTTAGAACTGCCTTGGATCATTGTATCACTGAGAAGAACTAAGTCTGTCATAGGTGATCATCACACAATGTGGCTGTTACTGTGTACGACGTGCTCCTGGTTCTGCTCACTTCACTCAGTACCAGTTCACAGATTTTTCTGAAACCATCCTGCTCATCATTTTTTATAGCCCCAAAGTATCCCACATTCACATAGTACAACTTGTTCGCTCGTTCCCCAGGTGACGGGCATTCCCTCAATTTCTAATTCTTTGCCATCACAAAAAGAGGTACTATAAATATTTTTTGTACATGTATGTCCTTTTCCCTTTTTTCTGATCTCTTTGGGATACATATTTAGTAGGTATTGCTGTATCAAAAGATATGCAGTTTTATAGCCCTTTGGGTATAGTTACAAATTCCAGTACTATATTTACATTGTAAAAAGAATTTGGCAGGACTCCTTCTTTAACTATTTTTTCAAATAGTTTAAATAGTATTAGAATTGTTCTTTAAATATTTGGCAGACACTGCTAAGTCTATATTTCAAAGACATTTGTACAAAAGTATTTATAGCCACTCTTTTTGTGGTGGCAAAGAATGGAATTGAGGGAATGCCCATTAATTGGGGAATGGCTGAACAAGTTATGGTATATGATTGGAATAGAATACTACTGGGCTGTAAAAAACGATGAGCAAGTGGACTTCAGAAAAACCTGGGAAGACTTATATGAGCTGATACTAAGAGAAGTAAGCAGAACCAGAGAACGCTGTACCCAGTAACAGTAAAATGTACAATGAAGAACTGTGAATGACTTGGCTATTCTTAGCAATACAATGGTCAAAGACAATCCCAAAGAAGTGATGATGAAGAATGCTATCCATTTCCAGAGAAAGAATTGATACAGAGTGAAGCATGCTATTTTTCACTTTTTTCCTTTCATCCTTTTTTTATTCGCATTTTCTTATACAAAATGATTAATATGAAAATGCTTTTCAGTATTGCACGCGTATAAGCTATACTGAATTGCTTATCATCTTAGGGAGAGGCAGTGGAGGGAGGAAGGGATATAATTTGTAACCCAAAACTGTTCTGTAATTGTTTTAACATGTAATTGAGATAAAAATAAAATATATTAAAATATTTGGTAGAATTCACTTGTGAATCCATCTGGGTCTAAGAATTTTTTTCTTAGGGAGATCATTTATGGCTTGTTCAATTTATTTTTCTAAGATAGAGTTATTTAAATATTTTATTTCATTTTCTCAATCTGAGTAATTTAAATTTTTGCTAAATATACATTTTATTTAGCTTGTTAGATTTTTTTAGCATATAATTAGGCAAACTAGTTTCTAATAATTGCTCTAATTTTCTCTTTAAGGAAGGACCCAGGAGCCCACAGCTGGAAGAGATCAGTCTCATCTTCCCACAGACCCTAAGTTTTACCTGACACATCTCAGTCCCTTATTCTCAGGCTCACCATGTGCTTCAAAGGTTAACAACATTAAAAAGGATTATTGTAGTAAGGGCTGTCTCTTCTCTTGCAGCACTGAAAGGAGACTTACTCAGACTCTTCAAGAAGATGAGGTCTTACTATCTGATTTCAGGAAATCAGTGCAGGAGATAACAGACCAATTCACAGAAAATTTAAACCAGTAAGGTGACTCAACACCCTTGAAATATATTAATAATTTAGCCACTCGGTGCAAGGAGGGCAGCAAGAACCGTTTCATAGATATTATTCATTCTCATTGTCACAAACAAAATCAGGACTATGCTGGGGATCCCATCTCTAAGCAACTGAAGTTGAGGAGGAAAATGAACGAGGATGAAGATGGTAACAAAGACAATGGCTCTGCAATACCGAAAAGGAATCTGTCTGTCTGGAAGTCGACAATGGAAGTATTAAGTGTTGGTGCCAAAAACTGCTTGACTCTTTGAAGGAGATAGCTGCTGGTGTGAAGATTATAAATTCTACAACCGATGTAGTGACGCATCTGTGGAAGTGATTGGCGAATGTGTTTCAATTTCCTTAAGAGCAGAAAGAGCCACATGTCACAGGTAACCTTGTAAGGCTTCCAGAATTAGGGTAATTTTAATCCTTTCCAAATTATAAACTTTACCAAAAAAAGGTGACTGAGAATTTCCATGCCCAAACAGAACATCAAAAGAAGACTCTAGATGTAAATCTAAATTTCTATTTCACGCCATTTGCTTGAAAAAAAAAAAGTCTATTACATTTAGATCTTTCCTGACTCTCTATGTGCTTCCTTCTGATTTCTTCTGTGCATTAAAATACATTTCAATTTCCTCTTTATTGGTGGTGAATTCACCCTTTTCATTTTTTGATACTGGTAATTTGGTTTTCTTCTTTTAAAATCAAATTAACCAATGGTTTGTCAATTTTACTGCTTTTCCCCCATAAAACCAACTCCTGGTTTTATTAGCTCAAAGTTTTTCTCATTTTCAATTTTATTAATTTGTTTGTGAGGATTTTATGCCCTAATAACATGGTCAATTTTGTGTAGTTACCTTTTACTGCTGAGAAAAAGGTATGCTTCTTTTTATTCCCATTCAGTTTTCTTGAGAGGTCTATCATATCTAACTTGTCTAAAATTCGATTCATTTCTTTAACTTCTCTGTTGTTCATTTTTTCATTAGATGAGCAGTTTTCAACCTTCCTAATACTACAACCCTTTAATACAGTTCCTCATGTTGTGGTGACCCTCAAGTAGACAATGTGATATTCAAACATAGACCTTGAGTATAAAAAGGTAAAACATAAGTAAAAAATTGTAAGGTACTAAACAAGGTTTGCATTCTACTTTTTAAAGAATTCTTTTCTTCAGCTAATTTTTATACTTCTTTTCCCATTTGGCCAATTTTGCTTTTAAGTTTTTCTCTTCGGTGTTTTTGTTTTGGTTTTTTTTTTGGCTCGTTGACTCTCTTTTCATGATTTTCTTGCATCACTCTCATTTCTTTTCCAATTTTTCCTCTATCACTCTAATTTGATTTTTAAAATCCTTTTTGACCTCTTCCAGGAATTCTTTTTGGGCCTATGAGCAATTTGCACTTTTCTTTGAGGCATTGCATGTCACTTGCTTTGGTCTCACTGTCTTCTTCTGGATTTATGTTGATCTTCCCTATCACCATAATAAGATTCTATAGTCAAGTTCTTTTTTTGTTGTTTACTCATTTTTCCAGCTTATTTCTTGACTCTGCTCCCAGTGTTGAAGGGGCACTGTCCCAAGTTTCAGGCTTTTCTTGCTGCTGTTTTCAGAGCTAATTCTGGAGGTCTATAAGCTATAAATCTTTTCAAGGTAGTATAATCTAAAGAGAGGCATGGTCACTGCTCTCTTGACTTGTGCTTTGGTCTGTGAGCAACCATAACCACCATTTTTCTGTCCTGTAACTGAGACTAGGATCTTTACTACCCTGCAGCTACAAGCTTTGGCATGCTAATGTTCTTTTTCACCCTGGAACTGTGACCTAGGACTGTAATCTACATCTGAGTATAGGTAATGCAATATTCTTGCACCTAGTGCCATCAAAGGGACTCCTGTAATCTCCTTCTGACCACCTATGGAAGCTCCTTACCACCTACCTCTGGGATGTTTGCTCTGGAAGTTACCGCTGCCAATGCGTATGTTCCCAAAACCTGCTGCTGGCTTGCCAAGGTATGTCCTGCGTGGCACTGTGCTCCACTCTCACTCCAATGAGATAGATCTTTTCTTTTGATCTTCTAACTTGTCTTGGGCTGGAAAATTGTTTCACCCTGATCTTTGGTTCTGGTTCTGTCTCTCCAGAATTCATTTTGAGGTATTATTTTAAAGTTGTTTTGAGAGGAATTTGAAAGAGTTCAGCTGGGTCCCTGCCTTTACTCTATCATCTTGTTTCCACTTTCTATATTGTTATTGTTGGCATCTTTACATTATTGATGACTTCTATCATTTGTTCTTTGACCCACTTGTTGTTTAACATTTTAAGTTACTTAGTTTCCAACTAATTTTTACTTTTTGCTTCAAAGGTCCTTTATTGAATGCACTTCTAGTTGCTCTGTGATTTCACATCTAATATTTGTTTTATCTACATGGGTATCTGAGATTTTTGTGCCTTAATGCATGGCCAATTTTTCGAAAATACTATTCGCAGCAAAGAAACCACTATACTCCTTTCCATGTCCATTCAATGTTCTCCAGAAATATTTATATTTAATTTTTTTTTAATTCTACTAATTTCCTTAACTTCTTTCTTGTTTATGTTATGATTGTATTTAGTTAGTTCTGAAAGAGATAAGAGGAGGTCTCTGACTAGTAGTTTTAAACTCTATTTCCTCCTGGTTACTCTATTTTCCTTTAAGAAGTTGAATGCTATGTAATGTTATATATATGTTCTATATTGATATGAATTCATTGTCTCTGGTACCTTTCAGCAAAATGTTGGTTACCTATTCATCTCTTTCAGTTGGACCTGTTTTTGCTTCTGCTAAACATATTATGATTGTCAGCCCACTCCGCCTTTTTTAGTTCAACTGAATCATGATAGATTCTGCTCCAGCCTCTCATTTTAACTCCATGTATATCTTGTTATTTAAAATGTGTTTCTTGTAAACAATGTAATGTTGGGTTCCAGTTTCTAATCCCTTTTAGTATCTTCTTCCCTTTGAATGAGTAATTTCATTCAATTAACATCCACAGTTGTGATCACTAACTATGTATTTCCCTCTACTCTATTTTCTTATACTTCTCTTTTTTTTTTTCCAAACATAGGTCTTTTTATTTAAGTCTGTCTTATTGTGATGGCTCAAAATATACTCATGTTGTTAGAATGAAGTCGATTAAACAAGAAAATGGTTAAGGTTGTAAGAGGAATTCATTTAGGGATATACTACACAATTGGGCTATGATGAATTTCCAATGGACACAGGGGCCAATGAATAAACATTTTTTCAACTCAGAACTCTTCTGGAAATAATGGCATTTATTTCATTTTTTAAATTTAAATTTTTTTATTTACTTTTAGTTTATAATATTCAGTTCCACATCCCTACTGTTCTTTTTTTATCCTATTTTCTCTCTAGTATGTTTTGCTTCTGACCTCTCCCTCCTATCATCTATTCTTATTTCCCCTAAGATTCCTAGTGACGAGAAGTTCTGAGGTGTTACAATGTATCCTCTCCCTGTCTAAGAATGCAAAAAGTGTAACCTTATTTAGTACCCTACAATTTCTTGCTTATGTTTTGCCTTTTTATACTCGAGGTCTATGTTTGAACATCACATTTTCTATTCAGCTCTGATCTTTTCAACAGAAATGCTTACAAATTTTCTATTTCATTAAAGGTCTTTTTTTTTTTCTCCTGACTTTCCTGGTTTTTTGTGGTTGTAATTCTAGATCTTTGCCTTTCAGAATATCATATTCCAAACTCTCCATTCCTCTAACCTACTGGCTCCTAAATCTTGTGGGATACTAATTGTGGCTCCTCATTATTTAAATTCTTTATTTCTGGCTGCTTACAGCATTTTCTCCTTGACCTATGAGTTCTTCAATGTGGTTACAATATTCCTGGGAGTTTCATTCAGACGACCAATGAATTATTTTACTTTTGACTTTGCCCCCTGGTTCTTAAGATATCTGCACAATTTCCTCTAACATTTCCTGAAATAAGATGTTTAGGATTTAGCTCATGAATTTCAAGTAGTTCAATGATTCTTAAATTATCTTTCCTCAATCTATTTTCCAAACTAGTTTTATTTCCCAAGAGACGTTTCCCACATTCCATTTTTTTTTTAGTTTGTTTTATTATATTGTGGTATCTCATGGAGTCATTACTTTCCATTTGGCCAATTCCAATTTTTAAGGAGTTATTTTCCTCAATAAGTACTTTCTTTACAAAGCTGTTAATTCTCCATTTGTAACCCTCTTGCATGGCTCTCATTTCCCTGTTTTTTGCCTCTATTGGTCTTATTTCATTTGTTTTTTTTTTAACTAATTTTTAATCTCCTTCTTAACTCTTCTTAGGATCCTTGTCCAATCCACACTTTTAGGTTTACTTATAAATGTTTTCTAAGTTTCCTCTGTTTCCATCTTGAGCTTCTCTGTTACCATAGCAGCTCTTTGTGGCTGAGTCCAACCATTTGCTCCTTCTTCCAGTTAACTCCTTCCTCTACTTTGGACTTCGTGAGTTCTGCCTTTGCTGTTTCTGGAGAGCGCGTCTGCCCTGAGATTCTGTCTGTCTTGTTGTGTCTGTCCTTCTATTTTTACAACTTATTCTGGGGGCTCTTAAGTTTGGGGTGCTTCCAAGGTAGTGTGTTCTGGGGAGAGATGTGTTCAATGCCCTCCTGGATACGAGCTCTCCAAGTCCCTGACACAGGTTTCGATCTATTCGATTGTGTGTGGCTGACTTACAAGCAGACCGCAACTGGACTCCATTACTATTATCTTATTATCCTAATAGTAATAAGTAAGCCTTCTAAGGAAGTTCTGCAGGTTCATGATAAATGAAATAATTGAATCCCCTTCGGTCTTAGTTTCTTGCCCTGGTTATTCCACTGCAGACTTTTGTGCTAGGCTAAAGATTAGAACTGATTCCCTCTTCTGCTCTTGGGCTCAGAGATATAAAGTAAGTTCTTAGGACTTGTTCCTTCCTCCACACACAATTAGGGCCTCTCTCACTCATATCTTCAACCACTCCTCTCTACCCTGGAACTGTGACCTGAAACTAGGGGATGGGTGACAGCTACCACCCGGCATCCTGTTCCCAGTGCTGGTTCAGGAGTCCTCTGGTATCTCTTTCTGCCCTGATGTTCAGTCTCAGTCTCCCTGTGGGCCTCGGTGCTAGATGTTCCACACTAGTGCCACTGCTGCTTGCTACTACACTATGGTAAACCTCCTGGTCAGTCCCCATCCCTGTGTGCATCGACCTCTCTACATCCTAAACTGCCCTTCCCTGGAAAAATGACTCACTGTGACTTTTTTCTTGGCTTTCCCAATCAGAATCCAGTGTGGTGAGGTTTTTATAGGTGGCTGTGGTGAAGGTGTGTTGAGTAAAGTAGGCTCTTACTCCATCATCTTGGCTCTGAGCTCATTTTTAAAGAAAAACTGCTCTACCCAGAATTATTAATGATCTCTAAATGACCTACTATATGGGGCTTTTCTCGATCTTTGTGCACCTTCATTTTTCCGTAGCCTCTGACACCCAATAACTCTCTGACGCTCCCTTCTCTCTGGTTTTCCTGACATTACTTTCTCCTGGTTTGCCCCTTACACGTCTTTTCAGTGTCTTTTGCTGGATCTTCAGTTAAGTCATGCTCAGCAGCCGTCGATGCCACCCAGGGATTTATCCTGGAACCTCTTTTCTTCCCCCTCTATTCTATTTCACTTGGCAATCTCATCATCTCCCAAGCATTTGATTATCATGTCTAAGCTGATGTTCTCCAGCCCATTTATCCAGCTCTAACCTCTCTTACGGAGCTCCAATCACCTCACATTGTATGTCTTGTAGACACCCTAAGTCAATACACCCCAAACTGAGCTCATCTGTCCCTCCTCTCTAACTTCCCATTGCTCTCAAGTAGACCGTGATCCTGTGAGTCACCTACATGTGCAACATTATTGTCACGTTTAACTGATTCTCTTTTACTTTTCCATATCCAATCCGTTGCTAAGTCCTGTCAACTTTACTTTTGTAATGTCTTTTTTTTAATGGACTTGGATTTTTAATTTTCTTTAAAGATTATCTCTCCCTATAGCAATAAAAAGCACAAAAACTAGATTTTCATATTTAAATTATATTCTAAAATAAGATATCTATTTCCATTAACTGCAGGAGACAGCTGGCAGAGTCAAGAGCCTGGGCAAGTCCAGTCCCTCTCCATCACAATAACGGACATATTCTGATGAAGCACCCATGGAAAGCAGCAGAGAGTTCACAATACAATCTGAGAACATGAACAACTTCTGGATCTTTTCCAAGAGTCTAGTTTGCTTGCGTTTCCAGAGCAACATGAAAGGTGGTGGAGCGGGAGGGGGGGAGGAAATCTAATTTACAAGAACAAATGGCTTTGCTCCTCACAACCTAGCAGTCAATACCTACCACCTCTTACAAAGGCCGTCTCTCCGTATTATCTTCAATGTATCCTGTATACTGTATGCTCTACAGAGCTTGTCTGTCCATGGCTGCTTGCAAGTTGTCCTCCCCCATTAGACCGCAAGCTCCTTGACCGTTAGGGACTGGGTTTTGCCTTTCTTTTTCTCTTCAGCACTTAACCTAGTGTCTGATACATAACAGGAGCTTAATGAATGTTTGTTTACTGATGGACTGAAACCATAAATGCCATCAGTATCCAAGCTGAGACCAGGAATGTGTGAATGTGAAATGAAAATGAAAAATGAGCCATACTGACTGTATGTTAAATCCAGAAAAACTCTATTATTGTCAGTGCTGTTGCTGAACTCATGATATGTCACGATGGTTTGAAATTCAAGAGCTGAGAATATTAATGATCACTTCCCCACCAATAGGAGACTCACCATTCATCAGCTAATTCCAAAGAGGGCAGTCTGGTAACTGACCAATACTGAAGTCCAAAAACATTGAAACCGTCCTATCAGGTTAAGTGGACAGACGGAAGGTACTAAAAAAGGACAAAGCTTCTTTGTGGCTGAAGAAAAGGCTAAAGCATTTCTGCAGATGAGATCCGACCTCACAACCCAGCCCTCCGAGTGTTACGGACAAAATAAGGCAAGTGTAACATGATAACATTTCACTGGGCTAAATGTAAAGTCCTCAACTTTTTACAAAAGTCCACAGTGCGCGTACATGCAGTCATTCAGAAAGTACATCTAGTAGGTTTTAGTGGAACACAAGCTCAATACGTCACCAGCGACAGAGCCGCACAAACGAGTCCATCTTCTTTGCCACTGTTAAGTTGGGTTCCATTCTTGGCAAATCCCCTTGGGGTTTTTCTGGCAAAGATACTGGGGTGGCTTATAAAACTGGAACTCAAGCTTAGTCTTCGTGACATGGGAACATGACAGAACAGCTGTTATATTACATGCTTATAAAGCTGTCATTCTGCCTCTATCTGAAGACCTCCCAGGAGAGTAAACCCCACCCACCATCGAGGTACTTTCTACTTTTGAACATCTGTTTTTGGGAGTTTGCCCTGCCATCAAGCCTAAATGTGATTCTTTAAACCTTCTTCCTATTTCTTCTACTGCTTCCTTCGGGGCCCAGTCAGTAAGTCAGCAAGAATTTATTGCGTGCCAAATACTGAGGATGCTAAGAGGCCCCAAAAACCCCGAATCACTTCCCTTTATGAAGGAGCCCGCCATCCAATGGGGAAGACAACCTGCAAACAACTGTCTTCAAGGAAGATAAAGCCAGGATAAATTGTAGATCATCCGCAGAGGGAAGTCACTAATCTGAGACTAGGAATGTCTACAAGTGAAAAATTGCATCTAATGACTGCGTGTCATAATGTACAATAACCAGGCAGCTGAGTGGCGCAGAGGACAGAGCACCAGGCTTGGTGACCAGCAAGACTCATCTCCTCAAGCTCAAATCCAGCCTCAGATACTTTCTAGCTGTGTGACCTTAACCCTGTTTACCTTAGCTGTCTCATCTGTAAGGAAATGGTGAGCCACTCCAGCATCTTTGCCAAGAAAACATTGGAATGCATCAGAACTGAAAACATGCTGTTTATGACTGACCAACAAAATTGCATATCAAAGCCTCTAGAAGGGCTCTCTCTACTGTTATGAATTAATTCTATTACTGAACTCCAGTGATGTTACAATGGCTTTGAAATTCAGGAGCTGAGAGCGGGAATTAAGGAGGTGCCTGCGCATGGTAGGTGCTTAACAGATTCTTGCTGACTTACTAACTAGAATTAAGGGGAGAAAGTCTTCCTGTAAAAGGTAGAATTTTAGCTGAGACCTTAATGGAAAACAGAGAGGCCAAGGGACAGAGATGAAGAAGAAAAATTCATGCATGGGGGACAGCCGGTTAAAATGCACAGAATCAGGAGATGGAGCATTTTATGCAAAGAACAGTCTTGAGGCCAGCATCGCTGGACTGAACAGTACTTGGTAGGGAACAAAAGTGTAAGAATAATGGATAGGTAGGAGGTACCAGGTTATGAAGAGTTCTGAGAACTAAACAGAATGTTTTATACTTGGTTGTAGAGGTACAGGGAGCCACTGGAGATTATTAGCTGGTGGTTGTCATGGTCAGACACTTACTGGCCCAGTGATGACCCATTTCCCTTAGATTCCTCAACAGTAAAATGGGGACCATAACAGCACCTGCCTTGTTGGGTTATTGGGAGGATTCAATGGGTTAACATTCGTAATATGTTTTGCAGTGCCTGGCATTGCAGTGCCTGGCATACGCTGGCACCGTATCATTGCTTATTCCCTTCCCAGTCAGAACACTCTGGGAGACGAATGGAAGATGGAATAGAGAGACACTGGTGGCAAAGACACCAGCCAGCAAGGCTGCCCCAGCCATCCGGGCATGAGGTCCTGAGGGCCCGCAGCGGGACGGTGACAGTGTCAAAGAGAGAAGGGCATGTTACAAAGACAGAACTGATAGGACTTGGCAACAGACTGTCTATGGGGGTTAAGGAAGAGTGAAGAGCCGGGGATGACAGCTAGGTTGGGAGCCTGGACGCTGAGAAAACAGTGGTGCCCTTCCTTGGCAGGAATATGGAAGTGAGGAAGAGGGAAGGGTTGGGGAAAGGATAGTGAGGGCGGATTTGGCCGTGACGGTGTTAGGAGGAGACCTAATGCCAGCCAGCACTCCCTTACTTCAGACGTTATGAGGCGCTCACAAGTCACCGAGTTAACCAAAGGAAGTTTGCTTTGCCCTGATGTAGTAAGGACATACAACAAGGACCTAACAGCACTTAGCCTGTCTAGGTCTCTCTGTAAGGTAAGAAGGTAAGAAATGGTCTTCACAAGTACAAGCCAGAGGGGCTCTAACTGTACATGGGTGGGACTTTTAAAGACCTTAAGTAAATAGATTAGGGTAGGAGGGAGGATCAGGGCCTGAGACCACTTGGTTTCCTTTTAAGGAAAACCATCACCTGCCGCAGGAAGATCATAAAAGAAGGAAGTTCAAGGGAGCTATTTAGGGAGGCGTAAAAGGAATACCTTGCGTAGTGAAAGCCCAGCAGAGTTACATAACCTAGATTTGCAGCGGACTAGGCTGAAGTTTCATGATTTTCTCCGTCTACGTTCAGCATCACATAAACAGAAATGAAGGGCAAAACAGAGCGGGTCTGACCCCTGCATCGTACCACACTGCTTCAAAAACCTCAGCACAGAGATCCCGTCCTCCTTGACTTCTTTTCTCCCAGGCTAAATATGTCCAGTTCCTCCGAGTGAACTTCATCTGGCACGAGCTCAAAGCCCTTCACCATTCCAGTTGTCCTAGTCTGTAAAAATCTCCAGCTGATCAATGGCCTTCCTAAATAAACAGTGCCCTAAACTGATAGGACACTCTTGATGAGGTCTGACAAGGGCGGAACACGGCGAGTTTATTAGCTGCCTTCTCCTGAAAGCCGGACCCCTCTTAGCTTTTTGGGCTGTCACATCCTATCGCTGTCTCATTTGGGGCCTGGAGCTGGTCTTTTCCCACAACTGTGGCCTTTCCATACCTCCTCCGTCTCATGTGTGGGGAGCTGATTTCTTCATGTCTAAGTATAAGACTGGACATTCATCCCTGCTGAATTCTCTCTTATTAGACTCGGCCCTCATCTCAAGGCTATCAAAACAGCCTTGGATTCTGCCTGCCATCTAGCGTGCTGCCTATCTGTCATCTGCGCGTTTAACAAACGTCCCATCTCTCTGCTGCTACCCTTCGGTCACTGCTGTTATGTCCGCTCTGCGAGACACCATTTGACAAAGACACTTGAGGGCTCGCCATTTTCTACATGTCCCACCCTTCTCCACCCCATAAAATGTGGTAAGAACTAGTACTCAGCCAGGGAAGGAATAAACGGGAACCATGGCAGGAACTGGACTAACAAGGCCAGTGTGAGGGTCACTGAGCATCCCTTAAAAGATGAAGGAAATACTACAGAAGGGCAGGCCAGAGGAAAGCACAGACAGGCAGCAGAGCTTGGAAAGCTACGGTGGGACAAGGTACGTAATGGAGGCCTGCAGCTTCATGCACAAACTTCACTTTCTGTCCTGCTACGTACGTGGAAACAGCCGCTTTATTTGATGCTAAATTCATAATTAAAAAAAAAACAGAAGAAGAAGACAAGAAAAGAGAAAGTATAAGAGAATATAAGGGAAAATGCACAAATAAAAAGCCTAACTATGAATAAGAAGAGGGTTAATTCAACCATAAAAGAGAAGAGAAGAGCAGACGGGATTAAAAAGCAGAATACAACCGTGCTGTTTACAGGGAAAAGCCTTCCAACAGATTCACTCAGCCTTAGATTAAAGAACTGGAGATCAATCTATGATGCTTCAGCTAAACTTGATAAAGAAGGGGCAGGAATCATAAAACAGACTCAATGATCTCTTTAGTTAAATAGGGAAACTCTGTGATGCATAAAGTCACCAGACCCAATGACTCCGTATCAATTCTTAATAGTGTCCCACAAGTCTTAGTGCAATTCTAAGCTTCCGAAGTTTCGAATTACACTGTGACTTTCGTAGAAAATCCTGTATGGGTATGTGCTCAGAATGGCATGGCACAGGGGCTGCTAGGTGGCACAGTGAGTAGAGCACCGGCCCTGGAGTCAAGAGGACCTGAGTTCAAATCCAGCCTTGGACACTTAAAAAAAAACCAAACCTAGCCGTGTGATTTTGGGCAAGTCACTTAACCCCAATTACCCTCCAAAAAAGCAAAAAAAAAAAAAAAAAGAATGGCCTGGTACAGGGGATGTCAATGTACCCTCTAAGATCCAGAATAACAAAAGATAAACAAGAAACTGATGAGCTCTGTAGAATTTTTTAAAAATTAGCTCGTTTAGAGCTCAATTATTCAACAGGAATAGAAATACACCTATATCTTAGCTATGTATGGAATTTTCACCCAAAAAAAGGTAACCATCTGTGAAGTCATGGATACCTCACAAAGAAAAACAAATGTTAAACATGTTTTTTACCAATAAAAACATACTAATAATTATATTCAAAAAGGGCCTTAAAATAAGACCTAATTTGGGACAAAATAACCCTGAAGAATAGGCAAGACAAAGGGTAAATCATAAAAATAATAGGGAATTTCATGAATAAATGAGACAATGTACAAAACCCAATGAATGTAAAGAAAATGTTGACCTTCAAATGTTTCCATCGAGAAAAGGAAAGACCACAGACCAATTAACTGGGCAGGCCACTAAAAGAATGCCAGACAGCTAACAAATTCAAAAGTCCCAAATAAACACCAAGCTAGAAACTCTAAAAATCACAACAAATGAATAATAAAAATTAGAAATTATTTTGCCCAAATATGCCAACAAAAACGACAATTAAAATTACATCTATAAATATTTTTTAAATACCCATGTTAACACAAGAACTAGAGGATTTAAACAACACAGTCTCAGAAAAAGAAACTAGTATTCAACTGTAAACAGACTCCCAGGAAAAACAAAACAACAAAATAAATAAGGACAAGGTGAATTTACAAAAGAATTCGACACTTAGACATTCAAAGAACAATTTAAAATGGTCCATAAACTGCCGGAACAAATAAGAAAGGAAAAGAAAGATCTTTCCAAATTTCCTCTGTGACTCAAGTGCCACCTGAACCAGGGGCCATCAATCAGAGAAAGGAAACTATATTCCAACCACATATCAATGCATAAATTTTAAATAAATTATTAACAGTGTGCTGCTTTAAAAAGATTTTACACTATGACCAGGTAAGACTTGTGCCAAGAATGCAAGGTTGGTTCAACATTAGGAAGACTATAAACCTAAGACACCATCCTGTTAGCAGTGCAATAAAAATCATATTATAACAAATACATAAAAACTCTTGACAAAATCTGACACCTGTTCCTGTCAAAAACACTAAAAAGTAAACGCATATTTCCTTAAAATGGCAAACTGTGCCTGGCACCAAAGAAAGACTCGCCATATATGGAAATGGAAATAGGCTGGAAGCTCTTCCAGTAAGCTCGGGGTAAAGCAAAGACGGCCAGCATGGCTGCTGTAACTTGACAGAATCCTAAAAATGCTGGCAATAGCGGTTAGAAAGGAAAAATAAATGGAGGGACTGAGCAAAGGCAAGGATTAAGGAAGGTCACAGCTTTTGGTAGATCATATAAAGAGAGAACACTAGAGCCGAGCAAATGGTGAATCAAAACTATTAATAAGTTCAGCAGAGTAGTAAAGTATAAAATGAAAACACACAAAGCATGGCCTTTCTAAATAAAACCTGGAGGGAGGTCATAGAAAGAGGGTTAATAACGCATAAGATACGTCATCATCACCCACCATGGCATCACATATAACAACCAAATAGAATTATAAAAACTTTGTACAGAAAGATGGAAAAAGAGGCCAAAATATTATTATTGTGATTCTAAGAATTATTATAGAAATAATATTAAGTTCATGTTCAAGCTGAGCAACACAATCAAAATGACAGTCCTAGCTAAATGAATTTACTCTTAACAATCAACTTAACAAAGGCCTACTTTAACAAGTGAGAAAACAATTACAAAGTTGATCTGGAGGATAAAAAGCCAAGATCTCCAGAAATAATGGACAAAGAAGGAAAGGAAAGTGGTTGTACAGAAGCCAATGACAAACTCTGCTATGAAACGGTTGAAAAAATGGCAAAGTTAATCAAAGGAATGGATTAAGCAGGTGACAAACAAAAGCAGACAGTAACATAGTGTTTGAAAAAATCAACAATGGAAATCCCTGGCACAGGGACTCACTGAGGGACATAAACTCCCAGAAGAGGCAGAAAACAATCTGCCAGAAATTAGGCGTGGACCAAAATCTCAAGCCAAGTATCACAAGAATCTCTACAGTACTCGGTGACCTGGACAAAAGGTGTTCTAAACAACAAAACTGGAAGAGTAAGGAATAAGACAACCAAAGCAACTACACATTATTAACAACCAATGTGGATTTTAGAAGAAAAAGAAATGCCAAGCAACACAACCTCTTGGTATGAGGAATCATCTCACGTCTATCAAGTAAACTGACAAAGGTGGCAAACCATCTCCCATGGTCAGTGCTGGGGTTACAGAGACGGGTGTACTAATGCCGATGGAATTACAAAATTTTACAATTCAGGAAAGCAAGAAACTAACTAAAATGTCCTTACCCTTTGCCCCAGAGCAGTGGTTCTCAACCTTCCTAATGCAGTGCGACCGTTTAACACCCGTATGTGGGTGTGTCTGCATGTGGGCACACCTGCCTGGAGACAGAAAGAGGAGCTAAGCATGTCTCCGTTCCTAAGACCATTGGAAATGTGTTTTCCGATGGTCTTAGGCAACCCCTGTGACCTCTGTGAAAGGGTCGTTGGACCCCCAAAGGGGTCACGACTCACAGGTTGAGAACCGCTGCCCTAGAAGTTTCAGTGCATGGTATATGCTTCTATGAGGCCAATCAAAAAAAAAATCACCATTTACACCAAAATATTGATAACAGTAGCCCTTGTTCACAGCTTGATAGTAGCACTAACATAATACAAAATCCTCTCATACTTGCTTTAAATGCATAAGACCAAATTATTTTTGTATTAGCAAGGAAGTGAAACAAAAAAGGTGCCTGCTGATTAACGGTCAGAGGGCTAAATAAATTGTGGTATACAAGCAAAATGGAGAATTACTGTGCGCTACAAAAACAATGACCAACAGAAAGAAGCCTGTAAAGATACGTTTGGACTAACAGAAAGTGAAGTAAGCAGAACCAGGAAAACAATAAATAGCATGACTACAACCATGCAAATGTTAAGAACAGCCAAACACCACAAAACATCGAGCTAAGGAAAATAAAACAATGACAGAGGGTTGTTAAGTCATAATGGAGAAAAGAAGCCAACTTTAGACTTCCCTGACTGACAGATTCACTTTGCTGGATCTTTTCTCCATTATAAAGGCTGGCTCTCTAGGAAGGGAGGGAAGAAAGGTACAAGGAATACTGAAAGACATAGCAAGCTTTTGTTGTTGAGAGAAGAGCATGTGCTAAGGGTTGGAGGTGGAGGAAATGGAAGTGGTGGGTGTGGGCAGAATGGGAGCAGTAACACCTCTGGTTTCTGTGGACTCTGAATCTTATCTATTCCCCTACCTTGGAAATAGAACATCATAAACAAGGGGTGGGGAAGGAGAGAAGGACAATTCATAGAAGTAACAACTGGAAGAAAAACAATCAGATGTCTTTCAGAGCCACAGCTAAATCTTAATTTGAGGAATTCTTAACCAAACAAAGGATTAAGGGGATCTTTAAAGAAGTGGGATTTGCTAGTTACAGTCTAAGCTCCTGGAGGGCAGAGGCTGTATCTTTGGATTCTTCTGAATCCCAGGCTCTTACTCCATGTTGACTGACTGACTCAGAGCCAGAAAGACCTGGCTCTGACAGGTCACTAGACCCCAGGAAAGTCGCTTTACTTCCTACTTCTCATAACTCTCTAAAATGATAACCTGCATGAATGCAGATGCTGACTCACATTGGTAATGGAACTTCCTCCCTAAACCAAGGGTATCTTCAGCCTCGTATCCATTCCTGTCTTTATTTGGTCAACCCAACGTGGGAACCTATGAAGAAATCCCTGAATCTGGACTGTCATCCATACTAGCTCAGAATCATCAATAAATTTGGTAACCGTACGATTTAAGCCTTTACCCAAAGTAGTGGTTAAAAATGACATAGTGGAGGTGGAGTAAAGATGCTGATGCCAGGAGAAGAAATTGCCTAGTTCTACACTATCCCACCTGGAAGAAAACCTATAAAACCCATCGATCACAATTCCTATGGGCAAGCCAAGAAAAAACAAAAGCCACGAGCTCTTTTTTCAGATCAGGAAGACAGAGGTGTGAGGACACTGGGGACGGGAGGTAGGATGAAGTACATCGCTACCTTCCTCCCCTCCCTCGCCCCGTCCAAAGTATTCCAAAAACGGCCCTTAATCTAAGCTCTGGAAATTCCTGCCCAACATTAGGGTCTACTGGCTTGTACTTGAGCTTCAGTAAATTAAGTGAGTACGAGCCCGCTAGGAGGCGCTACAGGCTCACAAGTGACTGAACTGCCGGCTCCCTGGGCAAGTGAGAATGCTGGGCTGAAGGCTGGAAGGGAGCCGCTGCTCTGCTCCTGCTCCTGCTCCTGCTCCTGCTCCTGCTCCTGCTCCTGTTCCTGCTCCTGCTCCTGCTCTGCTCCTGCTCCTGCTCCTGCTCCTGCTCCTGCTCCAGCTCCTGCTCCTGCTCCAGCTCCTGCTCCAGCTCCTGCTCCTGCTCCTGCTCCTGCTCCAGCTCCTGCTCCTGCTCCTGCTCCAGCTCCTGCTCCTGCTCCAGCTCCTGCTCCTGCTCCTGCTCCAGCTCCTGCTCCAGCTCTGCTCTGCTCCTGCTCCAGCTCCTGCTCCTGCGATGGGCACCAGGCAGGGGCAGTTCCACAGTTCAGTGCCTGTGTCTGCCAACTGTTCCTCTGCCCTGGGTTTGTAACTTACAAACTGGGGAGTGAGCAACAGGGCTGCTGGGCTGCGACCATTCCTGCACCCGCCCCCTGCAGGACCCCTGGACTCTGTCCTACTGGCTTGTCTCAGTCCTGAAAGGACTTTGATGCTGGGTTTTCTGAACGAAAATAAAACAGAAAAGCCACCCGCTAATTTTACTTTTATTTTAAAAAGAGAAGATTGGACGGCTAGGTGGCGCAGTGAACAGAGCACCGGCCCTGGAGTCAGGAGGACCTGAGTTCAAATCCGACCTCAGACACTTACACACACACACACACACACACACACACACACACACACACACACACACACACTAGCCGTGTGACCTTGGGCAAGTCACTTAACCCCAACAGCCTCAAAAAAAAAGGAAAAAAGATTTAAAAAGAGATCAAATGATCAATTTCAAAAATGAAAAAGCTGAATTCACAACCAATTAAGAAGAAATAAAAGCAATTATTAGGAGCTATTGCATACAACTATACGTCAATAAAGCTGACAATTTAAATTAAATGGATGAATATTTACCAAAATATAAATTGCCCAGATTAACAGAACAATAAACGGAATACTTAAGTAACCTGATGTAAAAGTGATCCTTTGGTTAGCTACAGCTTTTATTTACACTAGGAGCACAGGCTCATCTGTATGAAGTCAGAGTCCAGAGAATGGGCTTCACCAGGCTCATTTGGAATGGGAATATATAAGCAGTAGAAAAAGACAGACTTTTACAGCAAGTAGGAAAGGAAGACAAGCATTTGCCTATCTGGTAAGAGAAAGGACAAAACATGAACATCGCCACCTGGCCAAGCAGAAGCTGTGGCTTTCCTGGGTTTGACTTTGCAGGTGTTCTGACTTTTGAGCTTCCAAGGAACAATCTCTGGAAACTTAAATAGAGAGTAGAAGAGACCTGAGTTTCTTTCCCATCACTCTCTTTGTCTTATCACAGTGGCAGCAAGAGGCCTAAATCAGAAATTCTCTTCCCACAGACCCTATTTTAGACAAATTGAGGAAGCCATAAAATCAATGAAGTTCCAAAGGAAAAAACCCAAGGACCAGATGATTTTCAAACAAATCCTACCAAAACTTTAAGGAACTATTAATCCCAAATGCTCCATTAACTGTCTAGGGGAAAAAAAATAAGCAAAGGGGCAGTTAGGTGGCACAGAAGGTAGAGAGCACCAGCCCCGGAGTCAAGACCTGAGTTCCAATCCGATCTCAGACATTTAGCTGTGTGACCCCGGGCGAGTCACTTAACCCTGACTGCCTCCCCAGTCCAAAGAGGGCAAAGATCAAATTCCTCCCATAACATGAATATAGTCTTGATACTTAATAAACCAAGGAGAATCAAAACAGATAAATATGGATCAATTTGCCTAATGGATACTGAAATAAAAATTCTAAATAAAATTCTAGCACAAAGCTTACAGCAATATGTCACAAAGACAGTAAACTATGATCTGGCTGGAATTAGACCAGGAATGCAGAAGGCCAATTCAATATTAGAAAAATTATAAATCTAATTGACCATAACAATAACAAAAATAAAAATCATACAATTATTTCAACAGACGCATTTAAAAATACTAAAAACACAGGAATAAATGGAGTTTTTCTTGGGGTCTTCTTGGCAAAAATATGGGAGTTGTTTGCCATTTCCTTCTCCAGTTCATTTTACAGATAAGAAACTGAGACAAACTGGGTTAAGTGACTTGCCCAGGGTCACACAGCTACTAAGTGTCTGAGGCCACATCTGAACTCAGGAAGGCCCAGGGCTCTTATCCATTGTGCTGTCTAGCTGCCCTAGAGTCCCTGCCTGGACGGAGTAACTAGCACAAGAGCCTGCTGGTGCAGATGCTTTAGTTAACAGCAACAAGAAAAAAGGGAAAATTACAAACACTGGAGGGGCTGCTGACAAAAAAGGTAACTCAGTGCACCATTGGTGTTTTCACACATACATATATATACAACTATGTGTGTGTATAACATGTACATACATAAAGTTGGTAATAGTTTGTAATTTTTTTAAGAATTACATATTCATGTTAATATAATACACATTGAATCTTATGTTCATATCCTTTCACTACTTTTCTATTGGGGAACAGCTTTCAGCAAACGTATCTAAACGTGTGTGTGTGTGCACGCCTGAGTGTGCAGACACATGCATACCAATCTGTTCCCTGCAGATGCATGGATGTTATCATATTCTGTATGCACACATATGTATGTGTATATGTATGTACACATGTATGTATCCTGAAAGCTATTCCCCCAAAGAAAAGTAAAAGGATATGAACAGTTCTTAAAAAAACTGCATATGACAGAGTACTCTGCGTCTCTGATAATGAGAGAAGTGCTCATCAAAACAAGGCTGAAGTTTCATCTCGACAAAGATGACAGAGAGAAGACACTGCTAGTGTGTTACAATGAAGCTGTTCATTAGCACAACCATTTTCAAATTTGGAATCATGTAAAAGAAGTGACTAAAAGGTCCATCATCTCTGAGAGGCCACAACTCAGAGGGTCTGTGCCTCATATTACACCTAGTATGCCTGGAGTACCCACATATACCAAAATATTTATAGAAGCATTTTTTGTGACAGCAAAGAATTGGGGGGGAAAAATAGGTGCCCAACCATTGGGAAATGACAAAGCAAATTGTGGTACGTGCCTGTCATGAATATTACTGTGCTACAAAACTCAAAAATGCAACGGACACAGAGAATGGTGGTCTGGTGACCTATCCACAAAGAGCACGTGCCGATGAATGTCACGACAATGAATGCGGAGACAATGGTCTAGTCTAGTGGTTCCCAACCTTTCTAATGCTGTGACCCTTTAATACAGCTCCTCATGTTGTGATGACCCCCAACCAGAAAATGATTTTCGTTGCTACTTCCTGTCATTTTGCTACTGTTATGAATTGTAAACTAAATACCTGATATGCAGGATGTATTTTCATTGTTACAAACTGAACACAACCCAGAGGTTGAGAACCGCTGCTCTAGTCATATTGACTATTCCATCTCCATACCATTCCCTGAATCTGTTCCAGTTCACACCCTAATGGATCTCTCTGCTGCATTATTATAATACAATTGGTCTCTCTGCCTCTGCTCTCCTCTCTCTAATCCAGGGTCAGCACAGTTGCCAAAATGGTCTCCTTAAAGCACAGATCTGACTGTCATTTCCCTGTTGAAAAAGCTTACAGGGGCTCTTTTCTGCCTCTAAGATAAAATACAGATTCTCCTATTTGTTTTTAAAGGGGTAACTACGCCTCTTTCCAGTTCAATCTCTATTATTCCTTGCTGACACTGGCTTGCTTGTTAGTTGAGCAGCGTGCAATGCCCCCTCTGTGTATGTACGGATATAATCATATTCTGTATGAACGTTATATGTATCTATGTATGTATCCTGAAAGTGACGCCCCGACAGAAAAGCAACTTGATTATTCCTGACTCCAGTTATCCCTCTCCCCGCACCCCCTGCCATTTCTCCTGCTCTTCTTCCCCTCTGCCCCAGGAGCCTGGACTTCCTTTCGTATCTTCTCAAGCACCCAATCTTTCAAGAGACCCTTCCAGAAGGTCCCAACTGTCAGAACCCCACCTCCTCATCCCTTCCTTCCCCAACCCCAATTCTGCGGCTAACAGTAGGCGCTTAATAAACGTTTGTCGGCTGAGGACTTGGTATGTATACATTGTGTATTTACTCTCCTTGGTATGGCATGGAAGCTCCCTTTTGTTTCAGCATCTTGTCCCAGCACGGAGCACAGCACTTGACATGGCAAGTGCTTCAGGAATGTCTGTTGAAATGAACACTGAAATGCCCTGAAACAGATTGGAAACAGATCATAAAGACTCTCCAATGCAACTGCAAAGCACCTTCTCCAAAGGCAACAGAGTATCCGTGAAGCGCTGCTCTTTACCCCTCTCTGGAGATGCTCCCTTTAAGGTTACTCATGTGTCCGCGGGCTGCTCCAGACCGTCCCTGACACAGGTGCTTGCCCTCTCCAGCCAGTGTCCTCAAGGCTGAGGGTTACTTTCGTTTGTACTTCTCTTACTGTTAGTGATCTGGAGCAGTCTTTCATGTGGTCTTTAAGAGTTTACAATTCTTAATTTGAGAAATCTGTTCATAGCCTTCCAGCCCTTTTCTACTGCGGGTTTTTGGGGTCACATTTCTATTGGTTATCTGTGTGTTCTGAATACCAAACACTTAAGGGATACTTGATAAAAAGTTGCTTTTCCCTATCCAACCCCTTGCCTTCTTATCATAGATGCATTTTGTTTATATAACTCTTAATTTAAGTAGTAAAAATTAACTACCTTTTGTTACTATCTCTATCCCTTGTTATTTATTTATTTATTTTTGTCTTTCTGGAGGAGGAAAGGCAGGGCAATTGGGGTTAAGTGACTTGCCCAAGGTCACACAGCTATTAAGTGTTAAGTGTCTGAAGCCGAGATTTGGATTCAGGTCCTTCTGACTCCAGGGCTAGGCTCTATTCACTGTGCTACCTAGCCACCCCCACAGGTTTATTCTTCCAGTTATTTAAATTTGTTCTTTATTTCTCTAAGAAGCATTTTGTAATTTAATATACACAAGAACTGCGTATGCTTAAGCAAAATGACTCCCATATATTCTATATGTTTCACGGTTACTTTGGGCGTCCTTTTACTAATATAAACGCTGTTGACTTTTGAGGGCTTATTTTGTAGCCGACAGCTTTGCAGAAGCGCTTGTCTTAATTATGACCTTGGCTTGGCTGATTCTCTGGAATTTTTCTAAGTAAACGATCATAGCAGCAGCACAGAGTTTTGTGTCCTCTTTACCAATCTTCACACTTTTCCTCTCATCTTAATTTTACGGAGATTTATTTCCATAGTTCTTGGAAAATTTCCTGATACTAAGATTTGATTTCAAATACATACTTATTATATTTAAAGAAGATCCCTCCACGCCTCTAACTTGTAGGGATTTTAAACAAAAAATGTGTTGTATTTTGTTAAAGGATTTTCTGAATCAAATGAGATCATCTTGGATTTGGACATTTTTGTTCTTTATATAATTATATGGATTGTCTTCCCAATAATAAACCATTTTTGTACCACTCTCATAAATCTAACCTGGTCACAATGATTTCTTGAGCAAACTGGGGTGGCATGCTTAAAGGATTTTATTTAACATTTTAAAGGTCAGTATCACTAATATAGTCCTAATTTTCTTTCTCTGCCTGATCCTTTCTTGGTTAAGGTATCAAAACAATATTTTTCTCATGACAAATTTTTTGATAGGCGCTTTCTTTCTCAGTAGTTGAGAATAGCTCTATAGTCTTTGTATTGTTCTTTAAAAATTTGGTAGAATTCTCCTACATATCAGTCAGGAACAATTATTTTCCTTAGCAGTTCCTTTACACTTAATTCTATTTCCTTTTCTGAAATTGGATTTTATCTAGGTATTTTATACATTTTTAAGGTAATACTTTCTTTTGGTTTTGACACTTTGGATGCATGTAATTTTGCTTTTGAGTTTTGTTTGCATAGTAGGTTCTGATAATTCTTTTCTTTTAGTTTTGTTGTGATTTTAGTTTCTTTATTTTGTTGATTTTGATTTTCTGCCCCTTTTCTTAAAATAGCTTAGCTAAAGGTTTTCCAATCTTGTTGCACTTTCCAAAGATCTAGCTCTCCAATCTCCCTGTTTCTCCTCCCATTTTTGAGATGTTCTCTTTGGGGCTAATTTGCTGAGATTATATATTTCAATGCATATTCTATTCATTAATCTTCTTTTCCTTTTTTGTTAATGCCTATTTTTAGGGATAGCACTCCCCTGGCCCCCCAAACTGTTTTATCTTCACCCCAGTTTTGTTATGGCATCTCATCACTCACATTGCCTAATACTGTTTTTCTGTGACTTGTTCTTTGACCTACCTGTTATTTAAGATTTCACTAATCTCCACTGAGGCCCCTAACTTGTTTCCACTTTTGTTTAGATACCCCTAGTGCCAATGCCTCGCAACTTTTACCTGATCTGTAATTTTATTGTTATGGTGAACTCCCAGTGTGTATCAGCAACTGCTCTGCAATTAAGCATCTTAGAGAGTTGCCTGGCAATGTCACAGAAGCAGGATTTCCAGGCTGGCCTTCTAGCCACCATGCATTTCATAAATGCTTACTGAATTATCAGTTTTCATCAGTAAAAGAAACAACTGGACTCTACTAGATTCTTGATGAAATGTCAATACCCTTGTTCCGAGTCAACGATATCACACAGAGAATGAAGAAATCAGGGATAGTGTACACACGGTTCTGAATTCTTAGACTTGGCCTTTAAAACGGCCATGGACACCAGTTGTGAAGAAACGTACAAGACAGCTGAGACAAATGATGTAAAATGTAAAGACTGGGTGGAGGGGGGCGGCTAGGTGGCACAGTGAGTAGAGCACCCGCCCTGGAGTCAGGAGTACCTGAGTTCAAATCCGGCCTCAGACAAAAACTAGCCATGTGACAAAAAAAAAGACTGGGTGGAGGGGGAAAGGGGAAATTAATGTGAAGGGAGAAAAAGACCATTTTAGGTGAACAATACTGCCAAAGGGGCCTCTCAGTCCCAAGGATGGCAGTTATGGAAAAGAGGTGAAGGAGATCCTGAGTGAGGGGAGCTAAATTCTGATTTTGCCAGAAGAAATGGTCAGGGCTTAGTTTAAATAATTATTTAAAGGAATTTCCTCCAAAGTCATGTAAACACAGAGTTTAGGCTACAAGGCCACAAGATACATCATTTTAGAAAGAGGCAATTATATTTAAGTAGGTGAAGTTAAGAAGATTTTCTGGACCTTACCAAATTTACACAGAAGAAATCTGTGCCAGAAGCATACAACTTAAAAGGCTCTCAGAATTAGCTCTTCATAAATCGATGCAAAAAAATTAAGATGAAGCAAGCCAATAAAGGAGATGAAACTTTTTTTTTTCAAAACTCTCTAAAGAGAATAATTGTAGATAAACAGAAATGATCATGCATGGTACGTCTACAGGAAAAAACAGTAGCAATGACTAACTCATATAATTGCTTCCTCATCTCTATATTTTTATTAAAATTATCAGAAAGGAATATTCTTGATAAAAAATGGAAAAAGGATTTTTTATAACCGTTATCCTTCCAGTCAGACATTTGAGAGCATATTGAATGAAAGCAATATAGAAAACAAGATTCTACTGTGACCATTGTTTATTGGTTTTTAAAAGCAACTTGCACCCTTTGGAGGTTCTCAAATAATTTCTTCTTGTAAAAAAATACATGGCATATATCAAGATTATAAGGCTGCCATATCCAACCTCAGGAATAATTGTAATAGTCCAGAATATTAGCATCCAATAAGGTACAAGCTGAAGACCAAGTCTCAGATGATGATAACAATGCTAAAACTAACAGCTGACAACCACAACTGTACTTCTGACTCTTCACCGCATTATCTTTAGCTGGACTCAGTCGGGGGAAGAAAAACATACTTTAAAGGGATGGTCAAGGGGAACTTCCCTTTTCCTATGACTCCCCTAGAAAGGCCTTTTTAGTCTTTTTTTAAAAATTCTGTTCCATTCTAAATATAGGGGGTAATGAGAGGAATACTTGATCTTGGAAGTTTCAATGGCTGGAAAAATCAGCCACCAGAATCCTGAAGTTATGAACCAGGCCGGGTTTTGTATCCAGCTCAGAATTGATGCCACAAGGAGCAAAGAGTGATTAATAATATAGAGTGAGATCACTGGGAGTAACATTTGAGACCTCGGAGGGGCAGAACTCATCTGGAAGTGATGCCTTGGGGTGTACATGTGGAGGCATCAGTGCTATGTAGGAAGGGAGCTCAATTCTGAGCCTAATCTTCCCCCCACTCCTCACCTCTGAGGGCCAACGAGGTACAGGGGGGAGAAATACTTACATATTTGTTGTAGGCATATTTCTGAAGTGAGCATTTCTTTGTAAAAGACACACTGATAAGAGATTTCTGTCTATATATTCATTCACAAAACTTTGAGGTCTGAGAAATACTTCACAAAAATCGCATGTAATTTGTATCTGTAGAGTACATATTACAAGTATCATCTCGATTTTACAGGTAAGGAAATTGCGACTCAGAGAGGTTAAGTGATTTGTCCCCGAATGCACAATTTGTATCAACAAGTCAAGTTCTGGGGTCCAGCATGCTTTCCACTATATAATAATACTGTTTCTCATGGATGATGCTGGCCAGTTTCACGGAAGATGCCCAGCAAAAGTGCAAACGAATTCTCTGAATACAAGGTTTCTATTTATAAATGGACTTTGTACACGAAGTACAAAATGTACCTGAGAAAGAACCAATGAGCAACATGAAAGAGACTGGACTAAGAACCCACAACTGACGACAAAATAAATGAAAGCTCTGTACTGCCAACGACCTGTAGCTTGGTGGGCAGCCTGTAAAGTCAGTAAAACAATACATCTACAGACACCAACACTGCACATGCACAGCAGGTGGACCCAATATGGAATAGTAAGAAAAGGTCAGGCTACATCAAATCTGAGGAGTCATACAGCACTTACAATGACCCTCAAAGAATGTGGTGCCACAAAATCCCATCTACTTAATGTCACTATTTTCCTAGTGAAGATGAATTATGGAACAATATTATTTCAGAAAGAACAACTGAAAGATTCCTAACAGGTACAAAATAGACTGTAGCAGCAAAGCATGGTGGAAAGAATACTGGATTTGTGGTCAAAAAGACTTGAACTCCAAAACCAAATGAACTGTAATAAAAGATATTTTTGAATAATGGCTAGAAAAAGAGAGTAAAGAAAAGAGAGAAACAAGAGGTGGAAAGTCAGAAATGCAATACACTTGTATTTCAAAGGGTTGGATTCTGCTGGATAAAGCCTCACTGAAGATCTGAGGGTAAGCGGGAAGAAGAGTTGAAAAGGAGGGGCTATTATGGAGGGGTTCTGATGCCTTTCAGTATAAAGATTGCCCCATTCAGATGACATCACAGATGTTTAGAAATATAAGGATATATGAGGAGTTACACATAGACATTTATAAGATTCCAGATGTATAAAATGAAAAAATAAATTAATTTTCATTAAAAGTCCCATAACTACATAGAAGTGACAAAATATTCGTACTAATTATTTAGGAATCTTAAGGCACTTGCATTAAAATGACTAAAAATGTACATACACAGTATTAAAATTTGCTTAATGCTAGTCATACCAATTCACAATAAGCGAATTTCACATAGGCCCTAAAATTTTATACGTATTAAAAAACGTTTACATTTGAAAAAGCTTTATAGCTTTGGAAGTGCTCGCTGCACTACATGATCTCATCCTCCCAATAACCCAAATAAAAGAGAAGGTAGGCTTTCCATTTGCTTTCTGCGTCCATTTGTATAGATGAGGGAATGGAGGTTTTAAATACTAAGTGACTTTCTCCAAAATCACCCGGGTAGCAGAGGCATTCCCCAAGCCTTCTGCCTCTAAATTCAGTCCTGTTTTTCCTGGCTTTCCTCTTCCTAAGATGATGTACCCTAGAAATTCTGTCTCAAAGAATGCAGTTACAATCTAATATGGCTGAATTTGAAACCTGCCTGTGGAACAGGGTCCCTCCTAATGCCAACATTAAACATTATATTGTTACTTGCATTTCTGTGGCAACCATTTTCCCAAATTAGAATTAAATATATCAAAAAGAAAATATGCAAAATGTTCTATTTGCATATTTTTTTCTTCAAACTCTATGCTATGGCTTCATACTTTATTAATCATCACACCAGAATGTAGTCAACAAGGAGAGACAAGCAAGGGAACAGACCCAACAACATAAGATAAATATTCACTTCTGAAACCACAGCAGAAAAACAATAATCATTTGAAATCAAAACAGCAAAAATGGTCATCCCACAAACAATGGGGACCATAATATAGTCCAGGAGAAAAACACCACCCAAACAAATTTGTCCTCTAAATTTTAACGCAAAATCAAATTAATATGAAATAATTACTGCAAAATTAAATTTCTGCATTGAAATTTCAAAAGATAATTAATCTTTATTTAAAAAATTGTATCCCAAAGCTAAAGTGGTAGACTACAAACCTAGTTTATTTGAAACTGTAGATATGAATGCAAAAGCACATGCAGAAAAAACGTAAATTATCATGTCAATATTAATCATATATGAATATAATACCACTGCCATTAAGCATCTGAGACTGGACTTAAACTCGGGTCTTCCTGACCCCAAGTCCAATGCTCTACCCTCTATGCCAACTATTTCTTTCACTTGGTTTTGAATAGTCAGAAGTGGGGTGCTAGGTGGCGCAGTGAATGGAGAACCAGAGGACCTGAATTCAAATCCGTCCTCCGACACCTAACATTAGTCATGTGACCTTGGGCAAGTCACTTAACCCCAATTGTCCTGCCTTCCCCCTCCAAAAAAACAATTTAATTAGAACGAGGTGTCTTAGAAATGGCATTCCTTTCAGCGCTGTTTGAGGAAATGACAATGCATTTGGAAGGGCAGCTCAAGGTCAATATCATTATGGGTCAATATCTTTAGGCATATTGTGAATGTCAGCAATATAATGACTGTATAACAGTATCAACTCTGTGTGATACAATTCTGCATAATAACGCAATAACCGCATCTAAACTGCCACAACGTGGAAGGAAAGGCACTGCTCACTGGGACACTCGGCCGCACGGAAGACCGGGGTGCAATTTTGCTCCTCAGAGCTCACCCCAAAGTGTGAAATGCGGGAGCTGAGGGTGGCAGCGCCATCTAGGACGGTAGAGACGTGCACCTTTAAGCACCTTGATCTCATAAAGAGACAGAAAAGCAGGAGACTGGGATTCGAGGCGCTGGGCTCCCGGTTACCCAATGGCCGGTCATCATCTGCATTAGAATGGGGATCTCGGGGCTTTATAAATCTGCAGCTGCTCGCCATTATTATATGTGTGTACGAAGAGAGATATACATATACATATGTACATATATACACCTCCCCTCCAGAGCTGGCTTCGTGCAGACGGCTCCGGGGGGCCGAGGGGGCGCGCACGCAGGGGTGCTGCTCCCCAAGACATCCCCTCGGGGCGCGCGTCTCCACAGCGTGGGTGCACAGAGCAGGGAGCCATCTCCTCCGGCTCCCGACCCGGAGCTCTCCGCCAGGGCCTTACAAAAGGGCCCGCTCAGAGCCCCGCAGCGGGAGGGTGGGCTGGACAGCGACCCCGCAGCCCCCCGCAGCCCCCGCACCACGCACGCGCTGACAGCCGGGCTCCCAGCCCCTCTGGCCGCCGAGTGTCACGGCCACACCCTCCCCACGCAGCCCCGCTCTCCCCGGCCTCCCGAAGCCCGAGCCGAGCCCACGAGCCGGGCCCCGGAGCCGGCCCCGGCCGCGGCCGCTCTGCTGGTTCCCCGGGCAGCCCCAAGCGGCCGCGCGGCGCCAGCGCGCGCACGGAGCCAGGCGCGGAAATCCAGGAGTTCGCGTGCGGAAATCC
>CM053600.1:3723940-3762345 GCA_028646575.1 Pseudocheirus occidentalis
GCTCAACAGCTTCCCAGAGTCTCATCTGGCCAAATCACACAACTCTTCTCAAAGTGAGCCCCAAAGGAAACCTCATATCAGGGTGTATATATAGGCTTCTCCTGGGTCAGAGAATGTCACAGCCCTCTTGACCCACTGTCCAATCACAAAGCAACAAGGTGTGGCCATTCCCCAAAAACAAGTCTCCTGCCACAGGCTCCACATGACCACATTCAGCCTCTTAGGGGGCAGAGTATACTTTCAAATCAGGGAACATTCTCAGAGCCACTTAAGCCACTTAAACAAAGGGTCTAGGGGCAGGAAAGATGTTCAGATTCTCATTACACCACCACCTCCCCCAATCTGCCTTCCCTTTTATCAGACCCCTGTAATGGGAAGCAAAATAGGATTTTTTTGCTATATTTCTGGATTGAGTTTTAGCTAATCAAGTGCCTTTGAGCATCACCTTTGATTGTATCAAGAATGTTTGATTGGAAAAAGTATACACTGTATTGCCCTTAATAGGCTTAAGGGAATGTGAAGATCTCCCCTGCCTTTAATAGGAGGAATGTAATCACATGGGAACCCATGGTAGGAGGAGCTTGCCAAAAGGGTGGAATGGGAAGGGTGAAGGAGGAAGGAGCAGAAAAGAGCAGGAGCAGAGCTAAAAGCTGGTAGAACTGAGAGAGAAAATGTTTGTGATGTTGTCGCTCTGTTCTGTGTTGATTGTTCAGACAAATCCTATCTGTTGTTCTGTATTGGTTTCTCAGACAGAAAGTGAATTGAGAAGATAGCACCAGTAATGTGTGTAAATATTGTTGTAGCTCTGTTAAGCTTTGTTTTCCTAGAAACAGAAATTGTAAAGAGCTTCGAGTGGAACAGTCCTGTGAGCTGAGATATGGAACAGAAGCAGAGAGCTGCCTATGTGTGCATCTAGGCAAGAGCAGGGAGCAGTCTTCAAGCCATGGAGGAGGAACCATGGGGTTTGGAAGTCAACCTCTAGTTAAGATGAAAGAGGACTTTACTTGGATACTCTGTATTGACTGATGATATTGTAACTTACTCTGACCTAGGGGTGGATGATGTTTATACCTTCTGCTACCCCTTAAGGATAGTTAGGAGCCAGGCTCTAGTCAAGATGAAAGAGGACTTTACTTGGTTACTCTATTGGCTGAGGAGATTGCAACTTACTGTAACCTAGGGGTAGATGGTGCTTGTGTTTTCTGCTACTCCTTAAAGATGACTATAAGATATACTTAGTGATATGTTTTGTTTAAGACTATGTGGCTACCTTAGTAATAAGTGGTTATGATATGTTGTGAATGTTATGCTTTATTTTCTTGAATGTTATTCTTTAGTTTATTGCTGAATAAATAGAGTTCATTATACTATGTAGTTAGACCCTTAAAGTTATTTACAGCAGCAATCCTCAAGTGAGCTGCCGTGATTGGCTTTACAACACCCTCCCATTTCTTATTCTCTTTTGTAGAGAACCACAGGCCAGTGGGGCTCTGACCCTGATGGCTGAATAAACCCTCTCAGCTAAAGACCCTGCTTCCAGACCCGAATTGGTTCCCCACCAGCAGAAAGGCTCACAGGCATAAGCATCTTGAGAAGCGTGGTATGTACTCCCAGGCTGGGAACAAGGATACTTGCAGTGTTCTCAGGGGACAATACCATACTGTTGCAATGTAGGACTGACTAGATAAATAGAAGCCTTGGGCTCATGCTGTCCTGTTCTAGGGAGGCTAAGGAGGTTTGGAACATCCTGCCAGAGGTTTGGAACATCCTGCCAGTATTTGTACCCTGATAACAAGGATAAGTACATGGCTGTCACGTATGAGGTGAATGGGAACTAGGGGTAATGGTATAATCCCAAAGATAGTGGCTTAAGATGACTATGCAGTTTTTCACTATATATATACTGGACTCTTAGCTGAATAAAATTGGCTCTGTTTACCATCCTCAGAGTCCCGTCTCATTCATGGTTGTCGCAGCCTCTGGGTAAGTAACTCTTCCAAGTATCTATTTTTCACCTAACTTTTCCTTCTCAGTCCTGCTGCAGGTCAGCAAGGCTCCTCTAACACTATCTCAGCAGCTCTGCCACAGCACGGCAGAGTCCCCTGAACTTGGCTCCCCACACTCTTCCCCTCTTTGTTCTTTGTAGGGTAAGAAAGATTTCTATACCCAACTGAGTATGTATGTTATTTCCTTTTTAAGCCAATTCCAGTGAGAGTTAGGTTCAAGTGTTGTCTGCTTCCTACCCAGCCCCCATCTTCCCCTTTTCTGTGAAAGCTCTTTTGCATCTATTTTATGTGTGATAATTTTCTACTTTTCCTTTCTCACAGTTTAATCATTTTTCTCACTCCTTAATTTTATTTTTTGGATATCATCCCATCATAGTCAACCCTTGTCCTTTATGCATACTCCTAACCATTCTAATAATGATAAAGTTCTTATGAGTTAAAAATAGCATCTTTCCCTGTAGGAATATAAACAATTTAACCTTATTGAATCCATTATGATTTTTCTTTCCTCTTCATATTTTTATTCTCTTGAGTCTTGTATTTGCAAGTCAGATTGTCTTTCTAGCTCTAGTCTTTTCATTTGGAATCTCTGAAAGTCCTCTGTCTCATCAAATATCCATATTTTTCCCTTAAGGATTCAATACTCAGTTTTGCTGGATAAGTGATTCTTGGTTGTAATCCTAGCTCCTTTGCCCTCCAGAATATCATGTGCTAAGCTCTCTGATCCTTTAATATAGAAGCTGCTAAATCTTGTGTTATCCTAATTGTGGCGCCATGATATTGAATTGTTTCTCACTGTTCATAATGTTTTCTCTTTGACCTGGGAGCTCTGAAATTTGGCTATAATATTCCTGGAAGTTATCGTTTTGATATCTCTTTCATGAGGTGATCAATGGATTCTTTCAATTTCTATTTTACACTAGGATTCTAGGATATCGGGAAAGTTTTCTTTGATAATTTCTTGAAATATGATGTCTGGGCTTTTTTTGTTTTTTTTTTTTGGTCCTGGCTTTAAAGTAGCCCAGTAGTTCTTAAATGATCTCTCCTGGATCTATTTTCCATGTCAGTACTTTCCCCAATGAGATAGTTCGAATTTTGTTCTATTTTTTCATTCTTTTAATTTTGTTTTATTGTTTCTTGATATCTCCCAGAGTCATTAGCTTCTACTTGCCCAACTGAAATTATTAAGGAATTATTTTTTAATAAATTTTATAACATAATCAATAATTATATAGAAGAATAATTATAAAATATGTCATTTTACAATTTATATTATAATTTAGTATTGATAAATTTGTTGATAATTTAATTATTTTAAGGAATTATTTCTTCAGTTAACTTTTGTACCTCCTTTTCAATTTGGCCAATTCTGGTTTTCAAGGCATTTATCAGTGGATTGTTATGCATCATTGTCATTTCTTTTTCCGGTTTTTTCCGTATCTCTTTTATTTGATTTTTTAAATCCTTTTTGAGCTCTTCCAGGGCTTTTTTTTTTTGTTCTTGAGACCAATTTACATTTTTTTTTTGAGTCTTTGCATGTAGCTGTTTTGACATTATTTTCTTCTGAGTTTATGTTTTGATCTTCCCTGTCACCCTGATAACTTTCTTTGGTCAGGTGCTTTTTTATTGTTTGCTCATTTTTGTAGACTATTGACTTTTAGCTTTATATTTCTGTGTTTTTCTTGCAGGGTTTTCAGTATTTCTACTAAAAGCAGCAAATAGTCATTTAAAAGTCTCTGGGGCAACTGGATAAATAAATGCCTTTGATAAATGTCTCATTCCCTCTAACAAGTTAGGGTGGGAGAATTGGAATACTCCTTCCTTCCCACTGTCACTTCCAGGTTCTCCCTTTTCCACTATCACTTCAGCACACATTGTTTCTTTAAATCCCTAACTTCACATTTCCTCAATTTAATCATTTCTCATAACTTACTCTTGCACTGCACTCTTCCCTCCTCCCACTCCAAGATGACTATCTTATATTTTCCCATCACTTACAAATGCACCATTTCCATGTTAACGAACTCTAAAATACCCATATCTCAATCTGTCAATAAACATTTATTAACCACCAACTATGTGCCAGCCCCCATGCTAAATAATGGACACGTAAAAAGAGGCAAAAGACAGTTCTTGCTCTCAAGAAACTAAAAATGTAATGGGAGAGACAACAAACAAACAAATTAGCTATGTACAAGATAAATAGGAAATAATTAGGAGCTGGGAAGAACTAGAATTCAGAGGGGACAAAACCTGAGGAATACCTATGGTTAAAGAGAATCATCTGGATGAAGATCAATCAATGTATGAGCATGTATGAGGAAGGGAAGGGAGTGACCTAGAGGCCTGGAGACAATGGGTAACAGCATTTCAGTTGGGTAGTAAAGAGGAATAGCATAAATCTCCATAGGAGGGATCATTAAATGATGGAGTTAGGGGAGAGAATCTGGAAGTGGCCAAGTGGAACAATTATTCTCTCTACCGTGACCACTGAGCTGAGTGGAATGAGTGAAGGCACAGTGTCATCAACCGGAAGCCATGTTTCAATAAGAATTACAAGATAGAAGTGGGAGGGGAAATGTTTAGGATGAAGGGAAGTTTGTTCTCTGTGGAACAGGCATTTCAGAGGGCACAGTGTATAGAGAAGGTGCTGTTTGATTGGAACTTGCGTTAAGAGGGTTCAGGGGAATAGAAATAAGGAACTGGGTTGTGCGGAATGTGTACTAGGTTTTGGATGGTGACTGTTAGAGGGGAGGCCCCATTTCATTGGTAGGAGATAGGTATGGCAGGAGATGGAAATCAGATATGCATAGCACAAGTCCCTCTCCTCACTGAATTTCTTCTTCCTTTTTATTCAAGGAAAGGGGGTAGTAAGAGATGGAATGTCTGTGGTCAGAGGAAAAGTTGCTTCTCTTAGCACCAGAGGTTCTCCTTATCAAAGTTTCTCCAAATACCAATATCAACCAAGTAATACTTTATGTGTGACCTTTGGCAAGTTACATAACCCCTCTCTGGGGCTCAGTTTCTTCACCTCTAAAATGTAGATGATATACTCCAAGATCCCCTTGAACACCACATCTTATAATCCTATCATTTTGTACAAGAACAAGATCCTTTAGTAAACACAAAAATGTGCACAATGAAACTACCCAACACTTTGAAATTTGAGACAGAAAACTGCTTTCTTGAATTATTTTATTTCAAAATTACATTAAGTTGGACATAAAACTAGAGGAACTATTAAAAAATGTCAAAAGCTTCATTTAAAACACTTAAACCAGAAACTTTAATGCGAATCTTGCCACTGCTACTTCTTCGTTTTTTTGTTCAACGTGATGTGGACCAAAATCTTTTCCCAGTGGCAAATGGTTAATTGGCTCATGAAAATTTTGTTCATAGTAAGGAAGAATGATTTACTAGCCTCCTATGGTTTTCACTCTTATATTGTTAAGACTAATTAACTTAGTTGAAATTTATACCTGACTAGAACAACATAAACACATATAAATACAAAGAATTTTAGTTTTACAAGATTATTTGATTACACTTTAAACTCTTCTTTACCCCAGCATGATGTTTTTCATGAATGTATTTAGCCAAAACAAAACAGAAAGTGATTTGAAAGAAATGGCCAAGGTTCAAGCAATACTTACTAGTCTTAATTATTCTAAAGATAATCTAACAAATTATTAGAGATGACAGTTTAAGCATGAACAAAAACATAAATTTATTAATAATTCTTAAACCTGTGTTGTTTGTCATTATTGCTGTAATGAATTCTATTGTGAAATATTGACTTTATTGGAGCATTTAGACTTAAAACTTGCCCAAAACATTTTATTGTGGTACTAAATAGAAAGACTGTATGAACACAAGGAAGGTATATGTACATTTCTGTTACAACATAGGAAAAAGTTAAAATTGTGCCAACTCATATATGCTACAAGTTATTCCTTCACTAGCATTAAAAACTCAACTACAGACAGTTTAGACCTTTTATTTACACTGCATTTTAGCTTTTAAAAATGTGGTCAAAAGGAAAAGAAAACCAGTTACCTCATAAAACATACTCTAGAGTTCCACCCATGCAAACACAAAAGAAATTTAGAAACTTTTGTAAGTTACTTGTGAAAGGAGACACCACACATATTGAAACCCAGCTATTGGCAAACAGATTTCTCTCAAATATGATGAAGTTTCTTTTAAATGAACAAATTTTTCCATTTAACAAATTCTGTTTACAATATTTTTCTTTTTTTTTTTTTTTGGTGAAACAATGGGGGTTAAGTGACTTGCCCAAGGTCACACAGCTAGTAAGCGTTAAGCGTCTGAGGCCGGATTTGACTCCAGCACCTCTAGTCTATATTCTATTCACTGTACCACTTAGCTGCCCCAGAGATTCAATTATAGACAAAACTGATTTGAATTATGGAGTAGAACTGTAGCAAAAGATAGACAATAGGATGACAGTGGTCAATAGGCATAAACCTATTGTCTGTTCTTGTTAAAAAAAAAAAATCTTAAAACGTCTCCAGGAGGGGATGATTAAACTTAAACATCATCCCCACGCTGCACCTAAAGGTGATCTAGTGTTTAGACAGCTCCTTAGTAGAAAACAAGTATCAAATCTTAAAAGTTAGTGTTTCAAAATAAATTTCTATACTAATTTTATTAGTAGTCCTAAGCTTCTAGCAGTCAAAAGAAAGTAAGAACACTAGAGCCAGGAACATAAGAAAATAGTACTGGGTATTAGAAACACAACAAAACACTAATTTCTTCAATACATTTAAACAATATTTTAAAAAGACATGTAGAAAAAGGCAGTATTAAAAAGCAAAGTAGAAAGGTGTCACAGTGATGCTTTTAAAAAACAGTACCTTCTCCCCCCACCCCCAAGCACCTTTCAAGTGATAGTTCATGGGCACAAAAACGCTTGATAAATATGTGTTTACTGTAAAGGCACAGAAGAAAACTTCTCTTAGCTCTAAAAGGGTATGGTAAAAACCACAAACATACAAAAAAGAAAATTAAAGTTAAACGTTAGAGCCATTTAGTTGTACACAAGATACAGTATGGTTCACAACAACATTTATTTATATGGAATATTTACAACCGAACTACTCGAACAGTTTATTAAGAAAGAAGTTCTCATGAAAAATCTAAGGGAAAAAAAGTGTTGGAGTTAATAAAAAGCAGATCTTATTTGCTAAAGATCTGAAATCCTAGCATAGTCAAAATCTTAAGGAAAAAAAGCAATAGAGACATTTTATTCCTAATAAAATTAGTTCTCTTGATTCTAACATGCTGGTGTTAAAAAAATCCTTTTTCCCTCCAGTTTGCTAAAAAACAATTAATTTTTCACAAAACTAAGTAGGAAGTCTTCCCAAACCTCAACTTCTCTCTGAGTATCACACAAAGCTACTTCTGCAAGATAACATACAAGCTGTCAAGTGTTAATTTACAATATTTGTGGAGAAAAAGATTCATCCTTTTAAAAGTGAACTTTCTGGAGGTTTTTTTTTTAAAAAAATGTCTCTCCCAAGAATATGATTCAAGAAGGTCAATATGGGTGTGCATATTTCTGGGGTGAAAACTGTGCCAGAAAAACTAAAACTAAACCCTTATGTAGGTCTGGTGGCCTTATTCTGTAGTTATATTACAAAACAAATCACATTAGTAATTGTTTTATGCACATCAGCAGCCTGAATGAATCAGGCAGCCAAAAGAAAAGGGTATGGGGACAGCTCATTTAATCAGTCTGGGCTAGCCAGTTCAAATGTGAAGAGGACATACAGCAACAAGCCATGGTCCTTAATGTGCTGCAGTCCCTAATTTGCAGTCTTGATCACTGTGGGTAAAATGCTGGTTACCAGCCACACAAGGGAGACTATGTAATAGTGTGAGTAGATTTTCAATAAAAATTATTGCCATATATGTGACTTCTTCAAAAAGAATGGTACAGTAGAATCTGCCAGCTTTATTGCTAAATATAGCCAGAAAGCAAAAAAAAAAACAAACAACCAACAACAAACAACAATTAGCTACTCTTTTGTAGCACTTCTGTGTGTTCGAACATTTAAGGAAATTATTTCACCAAATTAGTTAGATGACAGAGCGTGGCTAGTTCACTTAGCCACAGCTGGTATTCTTTCAGTAAGATGTTTGAGATTGAGACATAACCCTTCAGGCAAATTGATTTCAAAAATATTAATTTTAACATGTTAAATTCTCTTTAAACTTTTTGTAGGGTTTACATAGTTTGCTAGAGAAAATGGCTGAGAAAACTAATAGCAAATCTTGTTTTTCCTGGTACACATATAGAATATTAGACATGACATAGGACTGAAATCAGTTGTTTCTAGAGGAAGGTAAGAAAATATTCTTTCATCTGGAAATTCAATTCTACTTCTTCCTCCCTCCAACCCGCACAGAAGATTCTATGCCTACATCTTGACTCCACCCTCCCTTCTATATGATCTTTGTGATAACAATAGCTAGTATTATGTAACATTTCAAAATTCACAAAGCGCTTTACGGATGTAGCATTTTGTTCCTCACAATAACCCTGTGAAACGAGTAAATAAGCTAAAAAAAAGGTTAAATAACTTGCTTGCCGTTTTTAAGTATTTGATGCAGGATTCAAACTCTTGTCAATTAAACAAAGTTTCTTGAAGAACATCTTTTTATTAGTTCAGGTTAAATCATTCTATTTCTTCGAAAGCAATTTTTAGGTTGGCAACTTTTTCCTATTTCCAGAGAAGAAAAAAGTCTGAAGAAACAAAGTTTGAGATGCTCTATACTATTGACCCATCTTTGCTTTGTGCTGGGATCATCACAGGAATAGCTCCCATTCTACTGAGATTGGAGGCTGCTACCTTAGTTGGTTGGAAACTTGGGCTCTGTTGAGTACGATCAAAGTCTTCACTTGGGACTTGGTTATATTGAGCTTTGGAATAACCTCCTATGTTAGAAGGAGACATTGATCCCAGAGATGAGTGATTGCTACCAATGTAGCTTCTGGCTGTGGATGTACGGCTCTTTGGAGGGGGAACATCCTCTCTAGAAACGAAAGCCCAGACAGAAACATTTTTAAATGTCTTTATAAGCTTATAATTATGTAAACTTCAGTCTATATTTTAAGACATATTATAATAGTGTATACCATATTGAGGGAGAAAAGTAGGAAATTCATGAATTACATTTCTATTCCCAAGCTTATGCTCTGATCTGCTTAAAAAATTAATTTCTGCCTTCAATTAGTTGAGCAAGGGAAGAGCAAAGGCACAAGTCTAAGACCTTGTGACTAAGGATGTGTGACCTTGGTAAGTCGTCATACATTTCAGAGCAGTAAAGCATGCTCCAAAAAAGCTTTTAATTAGGTAAAATGAACAGATCTTAGTTAAATAATGTGCTACGTGAATACAGTACAATGCAATACTATACTAACTTTACTGACCCCTAGGCCAGGAATACCTTTTTAGGTGATACAAAAACAATATCACTATACCTTCAGTCTAAGAAGGAATTATACACATACACACTAATTCACTAACCTCCTTCTCTACACACAATTGCAGAAATTACGAGTACAAGACATGTTTTTGAAAACTTATTGGCAGCATGGTATAGTGAAACAAGTACTAGATTTGGAGCCAGAAGACATGAGTTCAAATGCTGACTCTGCAACTTGCTCAATTTGAGGCCGGCCCCAATTAAAGAAAGGAAGAAACAGCAAAAGAACAAATTTTCACTTGGTGGATAACTAGTAAAACTCTTTTAGTATATGCTGCTGTGACCACATATAAGAACCGTTTTGAAATAACGGACTGAAATAATAAATCCTATGTACAATGTATTTTGCTACCATTAGGAATGTAGGGGGATAGGTCAAAATCAGTTAGTGCTAACATGAGAAAATGCTATGCATGTGTGTATGCAGTGCTCAGGGAAGAAGATCAGGAGACATGTTCTGCTACCAAATGGCTACATGTGACCTTAGTCAATTCACTCACCCACTCAAACCCATAGTTCTATCATGTATAAAATGAAGGTACTGGGTCCTTTCTAGTTCTAAATTCTCTGATGTTAAGCTGAAGCAAAGACCTCAGTGATCAGATTTTTACTAATACTTAGCTAAAGTGGATTATCGATTTAAATGTTGGCATTCACTATTTAAGATTTTAACATGGTAGTTAATTGCACCTCTTACGGAAGCTTTCTGATGCAATGGTTTATTTGGGAAAAGTTGGTTTCCAAAGGTTACCTGATATCATGATGAACTTCTTTTTCATATTTTTCCTCCTTGTGTTTTTTACAGCAGCAAAAGATTAGAAGACCCAGCAGCAATAGGGCACACAAAGTTCCTATGACAGCTCCAGCGATTGTGCCCGCAGTGTTGGAAGCTGCAATAATTCAGAATACCTTTGACAAGGACTTTGGATTGAAATGACTACAAACAGCAATTTAACTTTCCTTCCTATCCAAAAGGTTGACTGGAATAAGTTTTCTATGCATATTATGAACATATTTTTTCCATTTAAAATAATTATTTGCATAATTCTAATAGTGGAGCACAAGTTAATTTAATGCCTTCCCCCGAAAAACCCCATCACCACAACACGAACAATGCATTAATAAAATATTCTCTTTAAGCTGGGAAGGTAAAAAGCCTTTTTTAGGCTTAGATAAAACTCTCTGATCTCTAACACACATGAAACAAAGAAATCTTTTTGCCTACCCTCTTCATAATACTCCAAAATCTGTCCCATTAAATAAATCAAATAGACTAAGGGGCATACCAAGAAATACTTTAAAAACAGAATACAAAATAAATACAAAGCTTTGTTATTAATTGCCCAAAAAATGAGAAATAGAAAGTGTCTGGAGACAGACAGCTGGCACAGGCATTAGAAGGTCTAAATTCAAGTCCTGCCTCTGACTGGCTCTATGAACATGGACACTATTAGTGCCCTAGGCTGCTCTCTAAGATTATGAGGTTATAGGTCACAGACCAGTTGCGAAAGTAGTAAAATCAAAGGTGGAAGTGACATACTCTCCCCCCCCCCCCCAAGTAAATATAAAGAATATACTTACGAGGAGCGACATTCACCCTCAAAACGCATTGATCAGTACCAACTCTGTTCTTAACTGTACAGCTGTAAGTGCCAGAGTACTCCGTGGTGGCATTTCGTACAGAAATAATAGATGGGTTGAGGTCTATGGGTAGAAAAACAGATTACTTTCTAACCTATTTTTGAAATACATCTTAATTACTTGGAAAAGGAGGCTGTATATTGTCCGTGACTGCAGAAAAGTTAAAAAAACCAAACAAAATGAGATCTTTAAAATAAACAACAGAAACGCCTCAGGGTGAGCACATTCTAGACAAAAACTGCTGGGAAAACTGGAAAGCAGCTTGGCAGACAGTAGGTTTCTATTACCAAATAACACACCACATTAACCATAGCAACTACCAACTAACACCCTACATTAGAATAAGCTGCAAATAGCCATGGCCTAGATATGAAAGGTCATATAATTGTTTTCAAAAAAATTAGTGGAGAATGGAAAAAGAAAACTTTCACATCTATGATTGGGAGAGAATTCTTGATTTAAAAGGCCATTAAAAACCCATAAAAGATTTTTAAAAGGCAAATCTGATTGAGTTGAAAAGTCTGCACAAGTAAAATCAATACACTTACAAGTAAAAAGGAAAAATATTTGTAAAAGAAATTTTTTGATAAAGTAACAGTATCATAGATGTGAAGTTGTAAGCAGCCCTGGAGGCCCCTTTGTACCAAAGGTAAATCACTTGCCAAAAGCCATAGGTGGTGAGGGAGACACTTTCCACCACACCACTCTTCCTTCTCATCTGATGTTCAAAATACAGTCATCCTTTTCACACTGCAACTTTCCCCAATGTGGTTTCAATATATCTCGAGTTAGCATAAGAATTATAATAAAATGGAATTTTGAAGAAGCTGCAGGTGACAAAGGCCAGCAGATGACACGGAAAAGGTTTAGAAATGCATAAAATTATATATATGTGTGTGTGTGTGTGTGTGTGTGTGTGTAGTATTGTATAATATCAACATGTTTTATCATCTAATATCACAATAATTCAGACCTCTTTTTTAGTATGAAGGGAATGTCAAAAAAATTTTATGCTGATTTTCTGGATCATAGGGGCACTTGTACCCCTGACCCCTGCAATGTGGAAGGGATAAATGTATATAGAAGGAACAATTTTCTCAAGAGATAATGGTCAAAGGATATGAAATAGCATTTTTCCAATGAGAAATACAAGCTATCAATAATCATACGGAGGCTGATTGCCTACCCCCCACCTAATTAATTCAGCAAAGCCCTGAAGTGTGCATCAGACTGAATTAATGATCAAGAGAGCAGAGCAGTTCTACTTCAGAGAGGTTTAAGAGGTCATCCAGAAGCTCACGTGTAATAGAAAAGAAAGGGGGCCCACTAGCAAAGAAACTAGTGTTGTAGGGTAGCCTTCAAGTCTGAACAAGGATGGGTGTAGATTGCAAGGCCTTGTCCAAGGAGGCTTCCTTGAGGAAACACCAAGGTAGTCTGAAAGCATACATCTGATTGATTTTTGAAATACATCTTAATTACTTGGGAAAGGAGACTGCAGAAAAGTTTTTTAAAAACAAAAGACACAAGTGCCTCAGGGTAAGCACATTCTAGACAAACTGGAGCAGGGACCTTGCAGTCTCAGCAAACACCTACAAATGAGGGGTTGCATTTCTCAAAACAGGACCTCTGAGACTTAGGTCTGTAAGATAACAAGCTCTCTGGGGCAGGTAGGTGGTGTAGTGAACAGAGCACCCACCCTGGAGTCAGGAGGAGTTGAGGTCAAATCTGGCCTCAGACCCTTAGCTAGCTGTGTGACCTTGGGCAAGTCACAACCCCAATCGCCCCTCCAAAAAGCAAAAACAAACAGACAAAAAGATAACAAGCCCTCTGTCTTGAGGCACCAGGGAGGAATCTCAAAGATACAATGGTTTGAACTTCATAGATCCAGGGAGGTAACTCCAGGAGAGGTCAGAAAAACCCAGGAAACAGCTGCAAGATATCACCCATGCAAAAACTAAAATTCCAGCCAGTCTGTCTCTTTCTCCCCTCATCCATCTTCCAAAAGGCTTCATAACAACTTCAAGCAGTGATTCAAAGGAGGAAAAAAAATATAAAAAGACTTTCCACAAGGACTACATGGGTTACTATCAGAAAAATGATAGATTAAAAATAAAATAAAAGAATTAAGAGTAACTTAAGTATTTAAATTAAAAATGTTAAGATGAAAAAACACTGGTGGGGGAGCTCTCTTCTCTGTATCACCTCACTTGATTTAATTTATTCTCATGGATTTAATAAGCATGATAATTTTCAAATCGACCTCCCCTACCCTAATCTCTCTGCAGACTTCTAATGATTTCTCAGACATCTCAAACTGCATGCCCAGTAGACATTTCAAACTGAATGTGTGTAAAAGTTATTTTCTTCCCCCTAAACATGCCCCTCTGCTTCTGACCTTACTAGGACTGTTGAGGTCAATACCATCCTCCTGATCCCACAGGCTTATGATTCAGGTTCAAGGTCTGTTGATTTTTACCTTTGCACCATCTCTCAAATATGTACTTTTCTCCAATACTGCCATATAGGTCCTCATGCTTGAATTCAATAGTCTGCTAGTGGGTCTGCCGGCCTCAAAGTCTCTCCCTACTCCAATGAATGCTTGTTGAGTGATTGCCTATTAAATGTTCCAAGGAGCATGAACACATTAAATCTCATAAGAAGAATGACAAACTATTAACAAGGCTAGGGATGGCGGTCAGTGTCTGTAATCCCTACTATCAGGGAGGCTGAGGCTACGGCATCTCTTGATCTCAGGACTTCTAAGCTATAGCAAGCTAAGCCAATTGGCTGTCTACACTAAGTCCAGCAAGCAATGGCAAGCCACCATGAATGGGGCTAGGAGAGAGGGGTGCACCAGGCTAGGGAGAGACAGAACATACTGAAAAGTAACAGCGATTGAGTCCATGGTTATACACTGTCCTTCCATCATAAATGAGATAGGGAGATCCAGTCTTGAGGGGGAAAAAAAAAATAAACTAACAACCACATAAAAACCTGCTATATCACTAAGAAATAAGACTGGAAACCAAAATATATCTCAGATTTTATCTCATTTGTTATTGATTGTCAAATGAATGACATTAATTGTCAAAAATTACTATAGTCAATGCCAAAAAGACGAGACTCACGCTAATACACTGTTGATAAAGCTGTGGATTTGTCCAACCATTTTAAAAAGAATTTGAATTTTAAGAAAAGAACAAAAATGATCATAGACCTGCTATCTGAGAGGACTGTTAGGTCTATATCACAGAAGGGCTCAAAGGGGCAGAGAAATAGAATAAAGTGCTACCTGGAGTCAGGATGATGGGAGTTCAAATCTACTCCCCGACACTTCCCAGCTGTGTGACCATGGGCAAGTCACTTGAATGCTGTCAGCATCAGCTTCCTCATCTATAAAATGGGCTAATTATAGCACCTACTCCCCAGGGTTGTATGGATAAAATAAGATCATGCAAAGGACTTGGCAAACTTCAGTGTTTACTAGAAGTTGCTGCTGTTATGGTCGTTATTGACAGCCATATGCATCAAAATATTCGTAGTAAAACCTTTTGTGGTAGCAAAGAATTAGAAACAAGGGAGATGTTCATTGGCTTGGGAAAGGCTAAACAAATGGTGGTTATTCAGTCATTTTTGGTTGTGTCCAACTCTTCGTGACCCAATTTGGGGTTTTCTTGGCAGAGATACTGGAGTGGTTTGCCAGCTCATTTTACAGATGAGGAAATCAAGGCAAACAGGGTTAAGTGACTTGCCCAGGGTCACACAGCTTATAATTGTCTGAGACCAGATTTGAACTCAGGAAGGCTCATCTTCCTGGCTCCAGGCTTGGCACTTTATCTACTGTGCCACCTGGCTGCCTCAATAACAAACTGTAGTACATGAATGTAATTCAGTATTAGTAAACTATAAGAAATGATGAATGTGAAATTCAGAGAAACACAGGGAACTTGTATAAAAGATGCAAAGTGAAGTCAGCAGAACCAGAAAAGTAACATACACAAATAGGAAGGAAAAAAGAAAGAGAGAAAAAGAAGCTTGACTCGATGATGAGGGAACGTATCTTTCTCCTTTGCATAGGTTTATACTGCCACAGACTGGGTCTAGGGAGACAAATCGTTGGAAACAGAACATGTTGAAAAGTAACAGTGATTGTTACATATACAAATAACAATCCTCCCTATACATAGGCTGTAGAGTCTACTTTGCATAGGTTTATGCTGTCACAGACTTGGTCGATTCCTTCCTTCTCACCCTCTTTCTTTTCCACTCTTTATAAGTAATGGCTGTGTGGGTAGGGGATTATTGAGGGACGTAAAGAAAATGAAAGGTGCCATAAAAAAGAAAAGACATCAACAACATTGAAAAAAAAAAAGGACAATTTTTCTTTCCTATTATCTTGCTTGAGAAAGAAGCATATAATCCTTTTGAGGTATCATTATTATTATTAATGGGGTATGAGGTAAACATTTTCCTCCCATTTCCTTCCCCTTTACTCCTCATCCAACACTTCAACAATCAGAAGCGAACTTCATGTACATTTCAATGAGTTTCTTAAAAATTGGGGGAACTAGCAAAAAAAAAAGATACAACAAGAAAATGGAAGCTACTCTCTTCCTTTCCTGTAATTCCTGCCACTACAGACTTCAGCCTTGAAAATCAATGAATATCAAGGTAAAAAAGGACTGGAAACAGCGAGGTTGAGGGTAAGTGGGACAGCAAACCTCAAGCAAGAAGTGAAAAAGAAGGAAGTAGAAGAAAAGTCTTTAAGAATGACAACAGTTGGGAAGGCATGTCCATTTGGCAGAATCTGGGTGGGGTGGTTTTTCTTGGGTATCAATAAGAGAAGAATTCAGCAACTATCTCTTTTTGTGACCAAACGTGAGTTATCAGTAAAAATAATAAAGCCAAGATTATCATCTGTTTTTAAGCTGTAAACCATAAATTCTGTCCATTTTCATAGGATTTCAGTGATATTATACAAGTATAATCAGTGTTTTTTGTAATATACTTAAAACAACTCTGTAATGTCAATGATATATTCTTACTTTGTCTTCATTTCCATTTGAAAAATGAGGAAATTCAAGTTCGGTGAAAAAAACAAAATTTTGTGACTTTTGAACTGAGAATTAGACTCAAATTCTAGATGGAAAATTTAATATTCTTTCCATTATAAATACATATCTGTTCCAAGATAATCTTAAAGGACTCATGATTAAAAATGCTATCCACCTCCAGAGAAAGAACTCATGTTATCTGAATCCAGACTGAGCCATACTATTTTTCACTTTCTTTTTGTCTTCTTGTACAAAATGACAGGGAAATGTTTGACATGAGTGCACATGGACCACCTATATCAGATTGCTCACTATATCAGGGAGGGGGGAAGAATACAATATGGAACTCAAAACTAAAAAAAACCCACAGTGAATGTTAATAAGTGATTTGCTATTTAGTTGTTAATAATTTGTCTGAACAAATTTCTTTCATAAATGGTATCCTAGAAAAAGCAAACATTTTTTAGCCAAGCAAATATTTAAAAAGACAGTCTATACTCTAAAATATAAATACATAAATTTTAACATTCACAATACCAGAAAATGACACAGCAGGAAATTTTTCTGTGGTGGGCAATCTTTGCCATTCATAGTATAAAGGAAGTGAACCTTCTCCTGATTCACATCTTATTTTAAAGTCACTGCCAATCTCTGATGATCCATCAACGTAGCATCTTGTCCCCGAAGGCTTAACTGAAAAAGAAATTGAATTATTTCATTAATTATTTTGTTTTATTTAATACTGTCCTTTCACACACAGACACATACATTTTAAAGTAAGAAATAAATGAGAAATTTCAGGCTTTATCTACATTTACATAGTTGTTTATTACTTATTCCAAAAAGTTTTCCTTAGCATCATTCCATTTCTGCCATTCAGTGAAAGAAGAGTGGGGCAGGAAATACTTTGGACCAGTGTCATTTAAGGCTCTGCTATGCTATAAATTTTTCTCCCAAACCTCCATGATGGTACTGAAGACAAACAGAAGACAAACACAACCTTTTGTAGGGTTAATAAGATCTTCCCTGTCCGTGAATAGGCCTACGTGACCACATATGTTCCTTTTTCCCTTGGAACATGGGTCATGTTACCAGGTATAAAGGTACATGGCTATTTCAATCATGGATGTCTTACTGTTTTGAACTTCAGCTCACAGCCGTGACACAGAGTCACACAGAGCCCATATTCAGGGAGATCTATATTGCCTTGGAGGAGGAGCTTGCTTAGGGGGAGGCTTGCTTTCAGGAAAGCTTTCACACCTTTTCAGCACTCAGCCAATTAGATATGAAGTCACTGTGGATTGTGATGCCTTCTTGGCTCTGAGCCTAATAGTCAAAAACTATACATACTGAGAAAGAAGCTGGTATTTTACTTTGGGGCTCACTCATTGGAAGAATGCTTCTTTGTGATTTGGCCAGACAAGACTCTAGGCAGCTGTTGTTAAGAAGCCCCCCAGCTGTGCTTGAACCCAGATCCTCACCTGGTGATTAGGCATCTATTAGTCCATTTAGACAGCTGGAGCCTTGTCTGTTGGATTCTTTCTTGGATACTCACTTCTTTCTACTTATTTGTCTGTTAATTAAAGTAAGATTACTGACCCCTTTAAAGCTGTCATTGCTTTAGAAAAGCAGATCAAAGAACCTGTGCTAGCAGCCCTTCTGTGTGCTGGTGTGGTTACTAATATACCATTTTGGTCCCCCAAGTTGACTTGAGAGCTGCTCACCCTTACTCCCCAAAAGGCATAGGTATGTTCTTTCATATTTTATTATGCTAAAATTCAACATCCACTCCAATGATTAGAGGATAATTTAGTTGTCTTGGGATATACATCATAATGCTAAAAAAAAAAAAAGTCATAAAGGTGACTCACCTACCTCTTATAAAACTGTTTTCTCTCTCGTATTTCTTCAGTTATGTTAAAAGGGTAACCAAGAAAAATGGCCACGTTATGGACACTCTACCCCCCCCAACCCCCCTCCCCGTTCTGCTTCTTTCTTGCCAAAATAATGCCACAATACCTCTATCAGCTTCTTACCTGGGACCATCCCTAGGCTCCTGCAGTCCCCTCCTCCAACTGATGAGTTCCTCTTGGAAACCCATTTTGAAGAAGTTCCAGATTCTTCCTAGTCATTCTTCCCTATTCTGGTTTTGTTTCTGACTTTCTGGACTTCACCACCATGTTCCCCAGGTACCTTCCATCCCTCCATGCTGTGCATTCTCTTTGATGCACTGTCTTGGTCAAATTGAACCGAAGGTCCTCAAACACATGAGTTTGCTAGCATTTGCACTCCCAGTGCCATCATATAGTGTTTAAAAAAATATTTATGGTGTGATAGAAAAGTGCTATCCATATCCAGAGAAAGAACTATGGAGTCTGAATGCAGACTGAAGCATGCGATTGTCTTTGTTTGCTTTTTCTCATGATTTTTCCCTTTTGTTCTGATTCTTCTTTCACAACATGACTAATGTGGAAATATGTTTAATATGATTGTACCATATATACTTTCTATCATATTGGGAAGATTCCCATCTTGGGAAGGGAAGGAAAATGTAGAATTCAAAATCTTATAAAAGCGAATGTTGAAAACTAAAAATTAATTTAAAAAAGAAAAATGCTTATGGTAACTCCTTTTTAGAAGAGAATATCCAAGACATCTATCTCAAATCCTATCCTGGGCTTTTCTGGGAGCTAATCTTTCCAAGTAGATGAAAAATCACTTTCCAAATACATAAGCGAATAAGGATAAAAGTCAATTAGTGTCAAAGTAAACAATCAGATAGTTGAGTTTCTACATGAGTTTCTATATGTAAGTCAGAAACTTTCCCCCAAACAAAGACTCATGAAATTCTACATTAGAACCTTCTGTTAATGCACATTGTACTCTTGCTTATTCACATTTCACTCTTCTAATACCCATCAACGTAAAATCTTGCACCTGAAGGCTTAGAAGAAAAAGCAGAGGACTTCCAAATGTTCATGTTAATTGTGACCTGTTCCACAAATCGCCACAAAATGATGAAATGGTAGAAGTTTGTAAAGGCAAGCAAAGCAGTACTTAGCTGCTTGTCTCAGCTATTCAAGTGCCTTTGAGCCCCACCTTTAATTGTATCAAGAGTTTCTGCAGGAAACAGAATAAACAGGCCTAAGGGAGTTTGAAGACCTTCCTGCCTTTAATAGGCCTAACATCATCACATGGAATCCCCAGTGGGAAGAGCTTCCCAGAAGAGCAGAACAAGAAGGAACAGAGCAAAGTTCAAGCAGAGCTGGAAGAGCAGAGCTAAGAGACAGAATATTTGTGATGTGGGTATTCTGTCTATTGTTCTGTGTTGATGTTACTTTGTCAGACAGAAGTTTTCTGTCTGTTGAAAGAGAACTTTACTGATGATTTGTGTTTGATTTCTCAGACAGAAGCCTTGTCTGTTGATTTGTATTACTCTGTCAGACAGAAAATAATTTGAGATGAAAGTACCAGTAATGTATATAAATACTGCTGTAGCTCTTAAGCTTAATGTGTGTAAATATTGTTCTAGTTCTGTTAAGCTTTATCTTCCTAGTAACAGAAACTGCAAAGGGCTTGGAGTAGAGTAGTCTCTGTAAGTTGAGATATAAAACAGGAGGTGAGAACTGCCTACATGAGTATCCAGGCAAGAGTTTGGTGAATTCAGGCAAGAGCTGGGAGCGGTCCGCCTGTGGAAGAAGAGCCAAGGGGTTTGGAAGCCAGCCTCCGGTCAAGATGAAAGAAGACTTTACTTGGGTACTCTGTGGTGACTAATGAGATTGTGACTTACTGTGACCTAGGGATGGATGGTGTTTGTACTTTCTGCTACCCCTTAAGGATGATTAGAAGCCAGTCTCCAGTCAAGATGAAAGAGGACTTTACTTGGATACTGTGTATTGACTGTGACTTATTGAATGATATGTTTTGTTTAAGAATATGTGGCCACCTTAGTAATAAGTTATTGTTATATTTTTGTGAATGTTGTGCTTTCAATTCTTGAATATTTTGCTCTAGTTTATTACTGAATAAATAGAGAGCTCGCTATACTATGTGATTATACCCTTAAAGTTATTCACAACAGCAGTCCTCAGGAGAGCTGCTTGTGACTGACTTTACAGTATACATTTCTAATGTGGAATCTGAAATTCTCTGATCTCTCAGAGATTATCTAGAATATTATTATTACTATTATAATTATCTATATAATATTATAATAACATTATCTAGAATAGCTTCTGGAAACTGAAGCCCATATTGAGTAGGGAATTTTCCGCAAGGTTTCACAGCTAGTTAGTGGGAGAGACTGGCCTATAACCTTAGTCTCCTAGCTCTCCTGTTGGTCTCTGCTCTTTTCATTATACCATATTACTTCTGGAGGAATCCTTCCAGTCTTCACTGTGGAAGCTCCTCTTTGTTTTTGTTCATTGGTATCTGACTTCGCATGACTGCAGACTCTTCTATCCTTCACTATGTCCCAGCATCTGTTCAGGTTCATACTCATTTACTCACTGTTTCCATGACACTATCTAACCATCTCATCCTCTGCCATCCTCTTTTCCCTTTGCCTTCAATTTTTCCCAACCTCAAGGTCTTTTCCAATGAGTCATCTTCTCATTATGTGGCCAAAGTATTTAAACTTCAGTTTCAGTGTTTGTTCTTCCCATGAGTAGTCTGAATTTCTTTTAAGTACTGACTGATTTGATCTCTGATCTCTGAGAGATCTCAAAAGTCTCCTCTAGCACAATTCAAAAGTGATCAATTTTGCGGTGCTCAGCTTCCTCTATAATCCAACTCTCACAACCACACATCGCTATTGGAAAAACCATAGCTTTGACTATATAGATCTTTGTTAGCAAAGTAACATTTCTGTTTTTTAATGTACTGTCCAGATTTACCATAGCTTTCCTTCCAAGGAGCTTCTTTTAATTTCATGGTTGCAAGTCACTGTCTGCAGCCATCTTGGAGCCCAAGAATATAAAATCTGACATTGCTTCCACTTCTTCTCCCTTTTTTTGCCAGGAAGTGTTGTAGTCAGTTACCAAGATCCTAGATTTTTTGATGTTAAGCTTCAAGACAACTTTCACCCCCATCATGAGGTTTCTTCATTCTATTGAATATGGTGACAATATACAGCCTCCTTTCTCCATCTTAAATCAATCAGTTATTCCACATTCAATTCTGTTACTTCTTGACCTGCATACAGTTTTCTCGGAAGATGATCTAATACTCCCAATCTCTTTGAGAACTTGCCACATTTGTTGTGTTTCACACAGTCAAACGCGTTAGTGTAAGCAATGAAGCAGAAGTAGGTGGGTAGATGTTTTTACTTGAACTCCCTGGCTTTCTTCACAATGCTGCAAATGTTGGCAATTTGGTTTCTTGTTCCTCTGCCTCCTCTTATAATTTTCATATTGCTTAAGCCTAGCCTGCTGACGTGCAAAGTGAGTGTAATCTTATTCCTTTGTCAAAACATGCAGAGATCATGCAGGTGCTATTTAAGGCAAAAGTCACTCATTTTTAAGATACTTCATGCACTCCATAAATCAGAAGCCTTTACAATCCTCCCTACCTCCCTTAGAAAAGCTGTATGCTTTCAGTCATTTTAGTTTTAAGCATTCTAGAAACAGGGACTTACACATTCTGAATGTCACACAAAAAGCATAAAAGATTTAAAATGGTCAAAATACTACAAAAACTAGAAAGAGTTTGACTGAGATCCGACGACAACGCCTGACGCTACATGAACAGACCTAAAAACAACTTACCCAGCACGGAAAGCTGCACCTTTTTGTTTGCTACCCCAGGAAGTTTCTTCACTTTGCACTGATACGTGCCCATGTCTGATAATTGTATATCTGTTATATTTATTGATGCATCACCTAACTTGGGATCGCTGCTTGTAAAATAAACTCGTCCTTTCAGATCTTCAGAGTACTTATCATAAATGTTGCCTCCAGAATATAAAATTATCTAAAACAAAAGGAAAAACAATAACAAGTTTCATTAAATTGGCCAAAATACCAGTTTTATAGTAAAATACATATACTATTTTTAAAAACTGACGTAGCATGGAAAAGCTAATTACTGTTTCTGGAATATGCTAAAATGGGAACAAATTTGAAAATGAATTAAAATAAAAGTATGTTAAAAATGCATAAATATCAAAATGATGGAATTGTTTAGATAATAGGAAGATGGATTTAGAATTAGAAGAAACATTAGCATTCAACTACACTAAACTTTAAACGTTAAAAAGTCAAACAGCTGAGGGTCAGGCTGGTAAAGTGACTTTACCGAAAGTTATTCAACTAGGAAGGAAAAGGCAAAGATTCAAATGAGTTTACAAATCCAGTGCTCCTCCGACTATATTCAAATGGGACACGGGGGGAATCTACTTTTTCTTCAACAAATAAGCAAGAACCCCCACCGTCTCTTTCAGGGTTTGTATTCAGTTTCATTCAATAAACATTTATTAAGCACCTGCTACATGCTGGGCATTGTGCTTAACACTGGGGATACAAAGAAGGGTAAAAGATAGTCCCTGCTCTCAAAGAGATTACAGTCTAATGAGGGGCGTGGCTAGGTGGCACAGGGAGTAGAGCACCAGCCCTGGAGTAAAGGTCCTGAGTTCAAATCCGGCCTCAGACTCTTAACACTAAAACTAGTCGTGTGACCTTGGGCAAGTCACTTAACCCCCATTGCCCTGCCTTCCCTCCTCCAAAAAAATAAAATCTAATAAGGGAGACAGCAAGTAAACCAACGTATACAAAGCAAGCTCTATACAGGATACAGGAAATAATTATTTCATATAATAACAAAGATAATGCACCAGAATTAAGAGGGGTTCAGGGAGGCTTCCTGTAGCAAGAGGGATTTTACTTGGGACTTAAAGAAAGCCTGAGGCATGAGCAGTTGAAATGGAGGAGGAAGGTCCCGTGGGGGACAGCCAGAGATAATGCCCAGAGCTGAGAGATGGGGAGTCTCATTCTTAGAAGAGCGAGAAAGTTTAAACCAGCATCACTGGTTTAAAGAGTAATGGGGAATAAGGTATGAGACTGGAAAGAGAGGAAGGGGCCAGGTAATGAGGGACTCTGAGTGCATTTTGTATGGAAGCAATAGGAAGCCGCTGCAGTTTCAGTAGGGGGATAACATGATCAGACTTGTGCTGTAGGGAAATCACTTTAGTGGCTAAACGTGTGTGGAGACTTGAGGTAGGGAAAGCAGAGGGCTCTTTGCCGTAATCCAGGCTCATGGTGATGAAGGCCTGCGCTACACTGGTGGTAGGGAGAAAAAGGTAGGGGGCATTTAAAGAGATGTTACGGGAGAAATGGACAGGCCTTGACAAGGCAGGAGGCCTGGACATGGGTGTGAGAGATAATTGCAGTCAAGGATGACGCCTAGTTTGCAATTGGAGGGAGGAGGGTGGTATTGCCCTCTATGGTAAGTAATAGGGAAAGTAGGGTGGGGGATGGGTTTGGGGAAAGAAAAGAGTTCTTTTGGGAGATAGTGAGTTTAACACTTGGAAGTCTACTGGAGAGGAGAACATAATCAACAGTGTCAGATACTGCAGGGAGGCCAAGAAGAATGAGGACTGAGGAAAGGGGAGAGGATTCGGCAACTAAGACCATCAGGAGAGAGGTGTTTATATCAAAGAAGCATGGGATGTTCCAAAAGTCTTAGTGCAGTTTTAGGCTCTAATGGCTATTCACATTCCATGAGTTCAATTTAATCATATCATAATCAATCATATAACCAACTTAATAATCAATGAGTTCAATCAAGTTCAATTTAATGATAGCCATTTTACTGATACTTAAAATAACTCATTCCTCCTCCCAAAATAATTAAATAAAAAAAAGTCATTCCAGTTTCATGGCCATACAGAAAGGATATAAAAATAAATGAATAATTAAGAACCTTTTCTACTTTCCTCACTCCACCTCCCCCCCTTTTTTTTGGTGAGGCAATCAGGATTAAGTGACTTGCCCCAGGGTCACACAGGTAGTGTCTACTTTCTTTATTCTTATATAAATTTTGATAGGATAGCTCATTGTCTTGTTAAATTCTAAGCATCAGCTAGTAAAAATCAGTTTGACTGATTTTGGCCCCAGACACCCATATTTCAGCCTTTGGTAGGAGTGGTACTGCTAGGCTTCAGTTTTTGACTTCTTTATTCTTTATTCCTTTTCCTGTGTATCTCATCCCTCTCTCCTTATTGGATAATCTTAAAAAAACAAAAATGTTTTTGTTTGTTTTAAGTAAAAAATTACCTGTCACATAGACAATAGGGGTAGATTTTCATTGGTATCATGTTGGCTTTGTCTCAAATGACATATAAGGTCAAGCACTGAGGATCTCCGGGCTTTCAGTTGGAATGTGGCCAATACCTCCCCCAATGTGCTGTTCACCAAGGAAACGCAGGCTACATAATGACTGTCCCAGTTAGTAGCTGTCTGCCTTTGTCCCTGATGAACAGCAATAAAGCATATGAAAGCTATCTCTGTGTAGGACACACTTTTCCATCTGGCCTCTCTTGCACCAGACTAAGCAAACATGGCTTTTTATTTTAAGGAAGGCAAAACACCTTGAGAACACACCAAAGTGGGAACCGGCTGGGTAAATGTAGTGAATCACGTTCCTAGTCATATTCCCACCATGTTTTATTTATTTTACACGCATGTCATTGGAGGCTTAACTAGAATATCTCCAGAGGCAGCTAAGTGATACAGTAGACAGAATACTGAGCCTGGAGTCAGGAAGACCTCTGTTCAGAGAGGCCTGACTTTGCAGCTGTGTAAACCCAGACAAGTGGCTTCATTTCTATTTGTCTCAGTTTCATGATCTATAAAAAACAGGGATATTAAGAGCACTTCCCTCCCAGGCTTGTTGTGGGGATTAAATGATATCGTAAGTGTGAAGCACTTAAGGCAGTGCTGGGCAGTAGTAAAGAGCTATATAAATGTGAGTCATTAGCCAGTAAGGTCGCCTCCCTCCTCTAAAACAGGTTCTCACGTTTACCTTCTGTACCTTTAAAAATTTTTTTTTATATTTATTATATTTTATTATATATGTATATTATATTTTATATATTATTATATATATTATATTTATATTTTTGCTACATATATTCCACTTCTAAGCATTCGGTCAAATTTTATATGCTGAATTTGCACACAGCCTTCAACAGGCTATGTCCATTAAGTTCTTTTATAAATCAATATAAAAATATATTTATATACACAAATACGCTGAATAGTTTTTAGGATAATACATAAAAGGCTATTTTGTCCAGAAAGCAGGCTACCAAATATAAAATGTTGAAGAGCAAAAGATGTTATCAAGCAATTACATTCTAGGAAGAGAAGATGGGCACGTGGAGAGGACAAGGGGTGACAACTGGACAGCCAGAATGCCCTCCTGATACACTGACACCATCAGCTGAAGTCAAGGAAGGCCCTCCATTCACAGTGAACTTACGGGCCAACAGGAACAAACACTTCTCAGTATGGGCAGACATGAATGGATTGTGATCTGCATATGTGGAGGGAACTTTTAAAAGAAAAAAAACTGGGCACACCCTGTATATCTGGAGTCAAAGTACCAGAAGGGAAACGATAGAATTGGTGTATTTAGACAAAGAAATGTCATCACTGTAAAAATATGAATAAAAAGAAATATGTGAAGACATGAAGTGACATGAGATGAGCAGAAACAGAAGACACACATTATAACCATATATACGTATCTACATAACACACATCCATGAACAGAACCAATCTGCGTGTGTTTATGTAGCATGTGAGAGCAAAGCTAAAGGTAATGAAGCTGCAGATGAGTTCAGAAGGTAGCAGAGCATGCAGATTTTTTTCCCCAGTTATCTTGTTTGATTTTACTTTGCTAAAATAAAAAGTGTGAATATATAACATATAGATAGATTATATATATATATATATACACAAATCACCTCCCCACCCCTTGTCCTCCCCCCCTCATTTTCCTAATTGATTGGAGTGTAAGTAGTTCAAATTTGGGGGCTTGAATTAAAGATTTAACCTCCTATATTGGTTTGATTTTTGAATGACATGTTAATAGTAAAAGTTGAGTTTGTGATAATAATTTCTTTTTAATTATTCAAATTCTGTGACATAGGAGACTACAGAAAAGTTCTCCTAATGATATACTGGGGATTGTGTATACAGTGGATATGTATTGGGTAAGATGTTGAAAAGGTATTTGCCAAATGTCGTGCTTTCAGAAATAAATGAAATATCCCATGACAAGGTTAGTGACTACTCACTGATGGTGTTGGAGCATTAAGCAAAAGATCTTTATCCAGTATTAAGAACATGAACCTAGAAAATGGTTGAACAGGGGCCGCTGGGTGGTGCAGTGAATAGAATACTGACCCTGGAGTCAGGAGGACCTGATTTCAAATTAGACCTCAGACACTTAACACTTACTAGCTGTGTGACCTTGGGCAAGTCACTTAATTCCAACTGCCCTGCCTTCCCCCTCCAAAAAGGCAAAGAAAAAAAAATAAAATGGCTGAACAAATTGTGGCAAATGCATGTAATGAAACATTTGTATCAACAATTAGGAAACAATCTCAGAGATTCTTGGGTAGCATGAAATGATTCAGTGAAGTGAACAGGAACAGGAGAACACTTTAAAGGCAAACAGCTTTGAAAGGCTGACCAATTCAATGACCAAGCATGTCTTTGGAGGTCCTATGCCACAGAATGCGTATCTCAGAGAAGCGACAGACACAAGTTGTACAGTGAAACAGACATTTTCAATATAATCACTGTTTTGCTTGGAAACAAGAGTTTTTTCCCCTTTTTCCTCTCATTTTAAATTGGAGATGGGGTGAGGAAGTAACCATAGTGGTAGCAAGAAAAAGGGCCAGGCATATATTTTAACTTTAAAAAAAGTCTGTATTTTCACATTTTTCCATGCTGGCTTACATATTTATCTTTTTAAATTGTTCTTCTATATTGTAGTTATATTACTATAGGGTGAGATGGTCATATTAATCTGCAAATTCCCTTCAATGGTACAAAATGCCAACTCATCCATCTTTTTTTATCCCGTGTGATTCTTGTCCATGATTTCTTATAGGCCTTCATTCTATTTCCTCTGGACCTTTTTTTACCATTTGAACACTAGGGGACTCGAGCTGCTGCCTTCTCATTATACAACCACCCATCGACATTTTCAGTCATTTATTTTTTCAATTATATCCATTATGCCAGTTTTTGTGCCTCATGCAGAAATTTGCTTCAACCTACCCGCACTATTAAGCATGTCTGGTCACCCACAAATTCGATTTTTTCAGAAACTGTGACGTTTTAAGATCTGCAGCAATGCAGTATCACTGGGAAAACGTTTATGCTTTTTAAAGATTTGGGGGGTATCTGAGAGGAAGTTGCTTAGGATCACCAAACACATTCAACATGCAAATATTTGCATACATGAATGAATATTCATACTACTTGCCTCATCTGATCCAATAAACTTCCATTTAACTCTGGATCCAGTGTTTGTTCACCTGTGGTGCCTATCCTTGATGTCTGGATTGACATACTAATGCAGTAGACAGACTAGCCAATTGTATGCAATAATTTGCACAATACGCATATTTCTTCCACTTTAATTCTTCCTGCATGGATTGTTAGCTCTTTTAAATAACTATGGATTTCATTAAAGAATCATTATAATGTTCCAAGCCTAAATGCAATTATCCATAAACATGAAGATCTTGAAGACTTCAACACTAATAAAGAATCCTTCTGTTTGGATCTTGTCTAGAATCATCCTCTACATAAATATCAAGCTTCTACTGAGCATCAACCTTCTGTCTTCTGGCATCAAATTCTGCTAAACAGAAGTATTCCCAGAGTTGTATTTGTAAAGCAATTGTGTATGATTAAGAGATCTGCTGCCGGGCAGCCTTAACGGCTGAATTTGGCTTCACCAAATGGAGCCAAATGGAGATGTAATCAATGAAAAATAAGCACAACAGGATTTTACATTCTCTGAACCACTCAGTTAACCTTGTGTGTAAGGACACTTCTTATCGACATCAGACAAATAATTAAACTCATTCAGCAAGTTCCCTTGTTTGCCTTTGCCAAAAGAATCACTTTTCCACTTAGTTAAAACTCCCTGTAGTCTTTTGGAATATCAAGAGCATGGTGCTGGGCAAACAGTAAGCTTAATAAATATTTGTTGACTGATTCATGTGGATTAAATCTTCCAAAGTTATCTTAAATGTAAGATCTTTGGATAAAGATCTCATATCTAGTTGCTAACTTATAAAACTGATCCCTTTCTGACCCTCTGCCACCATCATTGATAAAAGATTAAAAGAAATTTTCTATTTTTTCTGTGTCATAGCTGTTCTGGTCAATGATTTTATCATCTGCTCCTGACTAACCTCTCTACAATTAGCTAGGTTGCCCCAATTAGCAGACTCAGGGACTGGTAATATCCTTGGAAATATTTCTGAGATCATCAAAGCTGTTAAAACTTAACATTCCTTTCATATAACCTTCAAGAATCACCTTTACCCCACAATGAAGTGTTGTAGTGGTATAATGAGGAATAATGATGAGCTCTTATAAAGAACAGCAGTATTCCGGTTAGTGGGTGTGGGGTTACCCTCCTGGCAACGATATCCCTTATGTATGTGACTTTTGGCCCATCTCATTGGGCTTTAATTTTTGCATCTGTAAATGAAGCAGTCAGTCTCTTTCAGCTCTAAATCAGTGGTTATATGAGCTCTTAGACATGTAGGCCATTTTAAATTTTTATTGTTGAAAGCCATAGTGGCCCAGTAGATAGAGGGTTAGTCTTGGAATCACTTAATTTCTCAGTGCCTCAGGCAACTGCCTAATCTAAATTACAGATGAGTAGCCAAACTGTTATCAGTGGAAGGATTTTCCATGCTAAGAGTTTATTACTATGATTAAATCATGGATGGGTGCAGACCCTTCCCCAAATTATGACACACTATATGGACAGTACATGTTCATAAAGATTTCTGTTGAACGCATATTTATTAAAACTCACCTCTTGGTCAACTTTTTGGTTATCAGCTGGTGATTTAATCCATTCAATGTGTAATGGTTCTTGATCTTCTGCAGCAATTGTAAATTTGCAAGGCAAATGAACTGTTTCCCCCTTGGCTTTTTCAAGCATCCCTTCTGTTGTGGTTATGGTGACACTTCTGGTCATGTCTAAAAAAAATATAATTTTGTGTACAATACAGATTAAACATCTCTTAATTGTATACTTTGTTAAAAATACCTGGTACATTGTGGAAGGGTATTAAACAGAATTGAATGATAGTTTTTATGGCCTGCCTACCTCTATTCTATACAATCAAGTTGAAACTTTCTGGATTGCTGTCCAAGTGGGATGACCATACTCCTATCAAAAGTCTTATCATATTAAATCACATACTGTTACAGCAACTTACATTTACAGGGTATATAAATGTCATTCATGTAATGAGAATTCAATGTTTATTAATGGACTGATTTTAAACTAATTTTGACATCCTTTTCAGCCAAAGGCTTTATAATGTTTAAGTGCATATGGTATACTTAAAGAAAATATTTCTAAACAATAGATTTTGCTAACATAATTCATAAAGGAAAAAAATGCATGAAAAATTTACATTAAAAAATACTCATCATAAGAATACTACTGGTGTAATGTGTAAATTCAGATAATAATGAAAAAGATATCTTCCCCAATTTTCCATCACGATTTTCCCTTTGAAAATTCGTAAGGTAATATTAGTTTCATTTTAAAAATTTGTTGGGGCAGCTAGGTGGCACAGTGAATGGAGCACCAGCCCTGCAAGTCAGGAGGACATGCGTTCAAATCCAGCCTCAGATGTTTAACACACACACACACACACACACACACACACACACACACAAAATTAGCTGTGTGACCTTGGGCAAGTCACATAACCCCAATTTTCCTACCTTCCCCCTCCAGAAAAAGAAAAAAAATTGTTAATTATGGAGCAGGTGCTCCAGAATGCACAGTGGAAAGGGCAGGTAGATCTGGGATGGGATACACATTAGTAGGGCTGAAGGAATAGGAATAAGAATGAGGGACCGTGTAGCTGAGGCTGGGGAAGGCCGTGTTTTCCAACAATCAGGGGTTTAGTATCACGGGGATGAGGAGTGTAGAAAAGGGTGCTAGTATGCTAGCCACTGGGAATGAGTCCAAGTTTGGTAACAGTGAGGTTTGCTATAGGTAATTATAAGGTTCAAGGCTTATGATCTGTGTCAGCACATACCACAGTTGCCTGACCTGTCCTGTTGTTAATTGGGGGCAAGCCCAGCCTCATTGTCCAGGTGAAAAACCTAGCGAGTACAGGAGCCAGGAAGTGGTTTGTCCAAATACGTGTTTTCCAGAATGCAATCATCTTTCATAAGACACACACACAGCAAGTAAGAAAAGCAGACAAAGGGCTTTACTGTAAATCTGAACTGTATGGCACTTGGTCTGTCTCCGGTCTAAAGACTGCTCAGTGCTTGTTTTATAAGGATCTAGTAAGTCTTGTACCTTCACCCAGGAAAACTTGTTCCCTTCTATTATCTTGCCACTTAGCATCAGGAACTAGTAATCATCATGTTCCAGGTAAGAAATAGTCCCAAACTCTTTTCTGAAGCTTTGTTTCCTTCTGGATACTTCACCATCAAGTCTAGTTTTACTCCAACCCCCTCCAGTGGATAGTGGAGGGATTTAAAGAACAGCTGACAGAGCTGTGTTGACCATTCAAGGGAAAAAATAAAGCACAGTATCTCCAAAAACAGAGAAAAAGATGGTATTGAAGAGACACAGAGAGCTGAAAGGCATCTAGAGCCAAGAAGCCGCCTGCAGCGAGCACAGAAGGACCCCCTCCACATACAATTCCTGTCCACATTCACTCTGCCCTCTGGGGAGGGGGGGGGGGGTATTTATTGGAAAATGAACTCCAGATTCATGGGGCCTGGGCTGTTATTATTTTTATTACTATGGTATTTCATTACAAGTTTTTTTCTTTGAACTAAGGGTCCTTTTTCATGACTAAACAAAGTAGGAGTCTGAGCTTTGGGGTGGAGAGGGCTGTGGCTCACAAGTACCTGAAATAGCTTTCTGAAGTCCAAGAAAGGGCATGAGGGTAAGTGGGGGGATGGAGTGCAGGTATGGACTTGGGGAAAAGATGAAACCCAGGAATAATTTCTCATCACACAAATCAATGCCATCTCCAGAGTAAATTCCACACACATAGCATAGCCATACTGGTCACAGTCATTTCTCTCTTACTTCTGAGACTGCTCCCCACTGTGGGTGCTGTGATACCCACTAGAGGCAGCAGCATTAAGGATTAATTAACGCTACGGGAAAACTAAAAGCAAGGCTCACTTTGTGGTGAATGGCCAGATAGAGATCAGTCTGGGAAGGGAAAAGTCTGAGAAGATAATTGAGTGTTGAAGTGAGGACTGGAGAGAAAGGTGTCTGCTAATTCAGAGTGTGATGAAATCTGTTTAGCAAACCTGTCCAGTGTTGGGCACACATTAAAGTGCCCAACATTGCTTCACATCTTTAATAGATTTTTTGTCCTAATAGATGTGTTACAGAAATACTGGGCAATTTAGCTTGTTCCTCCATTTACTGGAAAAAAAAAAATTTTTTTAATAGGGTCTCCTATTTAGGAAAGAGCCTTGAGACTTGGAAATATTACAGGGCGAAGATAATGTTACTTATTTTACCCTAGAGTTCACATGTAATTGTATTATACATATCTGTTTTTGACAACATCCCTGTAGAACAATGTCATCAAGTGTTGCTAGGGTACAGAATAACATGTTGCTAGAATACTGTGACTGTATATTACCAGAGCTAACATTCAGAGCTAGAGACAAAAGGCAACTACATAAAAGTTTTTAACATTTTAGTCTTACAACTATTTTTATCACAATTTTAGTCCTTACTATATTTTAATTCTGTTCATCTTACAATGAATAAAAATATCAGAGAAATGTATCTACTTTGTCTGCAAATAACCTCAAGGTATTTGCCAGCTTTCAAAATAAGCAACAATAAAAAAAGAATGAACAATATGATATTAGCTTAGAAGTCTTTTTTTTGGCTTTTGGGAGGGGGGAAGGTAGGGCAATTGGGGTTAAGTGACTTGCCCAAGGTCACATGGCTAGTTTTTGTGTTAAGTGTCTGATGCTGAACTTGAACTCAGATCCTCCTGACTCCCGGGCTGGTGCTCTATTCACTGTGCCACCTAGCCTCCCCAACAAACTTTTAAAATGAAACTAATATTACCTTATGAATTTTCAGAGCTTAGAAGTCTTCAGCATTTTAATCGGTCATTTCAGCTTCAGATCAGAAATAATGAAGCACTAATAATAAATACTGAGATCAAAGAAAAGGGGGGAAAGACCATGTGTGTACAAAAATGTTTATAATAGCTATTGCTGTTCAGTGGCTTAAAAAATTACAGTACATGGATATACTATTATACCTCAAAAAATAAAGGGACAGTTCTGAGAAACTTGGTAGTGCTTTTATGTAGTCACGATATTGTGGGGGGAAAAAATCACTTTGAAAAGACTAAGAATTCTGACTTCAGAGGGCTGATGATGAAAGATGCTACCTGCCTCCTGACAGCAGAGCTAAAAGACCTAAGTCTGGGATCAGATACACACTTGAAAGTCTGAAAAATATATGGATTTGTTTTCCTTGATTATACTCACTTCTTACAAATATTGGTTTTCCTTTTTTTTTTTAATTTGGAAGAGGAGAGGTGATGGTGATGGGTCTTGCTCCCACAAAAAAGATAAATGAAGCATTTTGTAACATGTATGAAATAGAACAAAGGGAAATTCGGGAAGAAAACAAAAAAAAGCAAGACAGCTTTGAATGTAACATGTTGAATTGTATACTTTTTTGAAGAGCAAGCTGTATGCAACAGACTCATGGTTTTACATAATCCTTTTTTTCCTGTTCTACTTTGAATATGAAAATGTTCTCATTTTTACAGGGATCGCTAAACTTTGAATTCAAAGATAAATTTTTTTAAAAGGAGAAATTTTATACAAAGAAGTCAGAAGCACAAAGTAGGCTCTGCTACTTAGTTACTTTGATGGCTGCATACTTTTGGTCCACAAAATGCTTTGTTTCCACATTAAAAAATTCAAGAATTCTGAGTGTCATCTCTCACATTTGTCACTTGAATAGATGGCCTTCTCTTCTTAGCATTTCCTTGATAGCCACTTCAGTTCTTCAATTTGTAATTCAATTTCTGTAATTCTCAATTGCTTATATTTTGCAGTCTGCTCATGTCAATTATACTTCACCACCATCTATGTGACTGTCACCATTAACTGTTTGGAGACTGTTATAAAAACACTAGCAAAATGTTGATATTTAAAAGATGTCTGTGTCACACACACACACACACACACACACACACACACACACACACACACATAGAGTAATGGACAGAGATACTATAGGTTTCCCATCCAGATGCCTGTTGATATGGGGGACAATTTTATGCCCCACTTTTTTTGCTGTTGTTATCAGAGAGTCACTATGGATATTTGTCATGTCTGTCAAGGGATTCTGGATGATTTTGATGCACGTCTTCTTGGAAAAATTTGAAATAAATGCTCTTTCATCGTCAAAAAGCAATAAACACAACGGGCTCTTCTATCATTGACATCTTTCAAAGTCAACACAAAAAAGGTGACTGCCTATTTCCCAACGTACTGTTGTGGATTTTTACCTCAGTCACAATTTTTTTCAATACCTGCGGCATCTTTCCGTCTTTGAGAGACACCTTGCACATAAGTTTCTCTTAAATATCAAGGGAAAAAAATATGAATCTGTAAATTGCAATACTCCAAGAGGGAGAAGAAAGGGGAGAAACAGAGAGAAAAGAAAGAGGCAGAGACACATACACAGTGACAGAAAAAGATGGAGACGTAGAAAGAAGCAGAAATAGGTATAATGTAAAAATATCACATACAATAGGACATACTCACTTTTCTTTTTAAAAAAATAGACAATTATCAAACTGTTGATGTTTGTCTTATTATCACTGATGGAGCCCCGGATAAAAGGAGAATATATTTTGGTTAGTTCTCGATTGAAAATTTGTGTGGGGCATTGATAAATGGTTGAAAGATCTTTCCATTATGTTCTTAGAAGAATTGTGTCTAGGTAGGCAGTGCATTAGAGTGTGATATAAAACTCTGGGAGTTAAATCACAGAAGCACAAAATTTTAGTGCTGGAATGGGCACGAGGGGCTATCTTGTCAGTTGGTACTTCTTTTACGACAACAGACCAAGTGGTTTTCTGGCCATATTTTCAAATATATATTTTTTTGATACATCTAAAGTTGAACTTTATGTCAGACTTAAATGCACATCTTTGTCAATTGTCCCCGTTAAGAAGTGCTAAGAATGGTCGCTCTTCCATATGACAACCATTCCAAAGCCAAAGTCATGGGTTAGCTCTCATTCTCCCTCAACCTCTAGCCCCAAATTTTTATCTTCTCTAGACTAAACATAACCAATTCCTTCAGATGACTCATCTATAGCACAGTCTTGAGGTTTTTCATCCTTCTGGCAGCCTTCCTCTGGATGATAATGGGAGTTTTCGATGTCGTTCCTTAATGTGGAACCCCAAATTAAACATAATACTCCATATGTGGTCTGACCAAGGCAGACAGAATATAATGTGACTACTACCTCCCCGGTCACCTCATATCAAATTGTTGAACTCACGCCAAGCTTCGAGTCCACTAAAACTCCCAAGAGATCTTTTTCAAAATAACTGCTAACTGCCCATTCCTCCCCCAACCCCCATCTAGTATTTGTGGTATTATTTCAACCCCCAGGTATAAGGCCACAATTACCCCTATTTAATTTATTCTTATTCAATTTGACCCAATGCTAATCACACAATTTTTTAATTGAAAGAGACCTAAGCAGCCATCTAATCCAATCCACGAACAAAAAAGAAGCCTAACTATCACATACCTGAAAAGTAGACACTTACCTTCTGTTGGAAGGTCTCTATTAAGGGAAATCCACTACCTTTTAGGGTGTACGGATACCTGTTAGAAAGTTGTTTGCAAACAACAAGGCTAAATTTGGCACTTTGTAACTTTTCTATTTTTCTATTCTTATCTACTGTTCCTTGTTCTGCTGAATGGATCCAGAGTAAGACCAAGCTCTTCTCACATGTTAGCCTTATCCTGTTGCCCAGGAGCCTTCACCAGACTAAATATCCTCAGTCCATACACATTGATACGGGGGACAATTTTATGGGTGAACCACACACTTGGTTTACTCACCCATTTATGCCCCACTTTTTTTGCTGTTGTTATCAGAGGGTCACTATGGATATTTGTCATGTCTGTCAAGGGATTTTGGATGATTTTGATGCATGTCTTCTTGGAAAAGTGTGAATCAAATGCTCTTTCACAGTCAAAAAGCAATAAACACAACGGGCTCTTCTATCATTGACATCTCTCAAAGTCAGCACAAAAAAAGGTGACTGCCTATTTCCCAGCGTACAGTTGTGGATTTTTACCTCGGTCACAATTTTTTCCAGTGGGCGAGTGAACCAAATGATCGACCATTTATTAAGCACAATGAAGAGTCCTTGCTCCTACGGGTTTCCCATTTTATTGTACAAGACAACATTTGTGTGCATAGTTATGTGTGTACACGCACACGCACACGCACACGCACACATACACACACTACACGGTAATTTAGAGGGGAAAAGGCACCTGAAGCTGGGGGAGTGGGTGTCAAGAAGCTTGACTAGCTTGTCTGAGCAACTTGTCTGTTGTCTCCTTCGTTAGACCAGGAATTACTGGCGGTCAAGGACTGTCTTTTGCTTCTTTTTGTATCCCTGGAGCTTAGAATAGATTCTAGTATATAGAAGGCACTTAATCAATGTTGAAACAAGGTGAAAGAAAAGAGCGAGTCTCCACCCAGTTGGAAGAGTGAGGTCCACTTCCTCCCATTGCCTTCAGTTACACTGCTGTTGGATTTCCCCAGAACCCTCCAACATGCCTTCCCTTCTTCCTCCGGCAACTCATCATTGGGAAATCTCATCACTCTGGAAGTCTGAATCTGCCTGGTGCTCCCATCTCATCAGTACCCTCTGCTCCTCCACATTCGCCTCTGTGATTGATGGAGAGAACCGTGGGCCCCCAAGATCTCTATTTAGAGAAAGGATTCAGCATAGTTTGTCGCCCTATTTCCCACAAGCTACGCTGCTTTGGGACTTCTCTGGAACTCCACCACTGCCCCTACCAAATAGCTTCTTCCTTCTCTATAACCCTAATTCGGCCTTCTCAGATTTTGGGGCATTGTTTTCTTCCATCAAATTGTGGAGAGGGGCCATCTGTTTTTATTTGCATTTGTAGTCCCAGTACTAAGCACTGGCACAGGGTACCTGCTAAATCATTCCCTTAATCGTGACTCAGGAAAACTAGAATTGCTATGGTGATCCATACCCAAAAAGTGGTTATAGCTAAAGCAGTCATTTAAAAGAAAATTACAGGGCGGCTGGGTGACGCAGTGAATAGAGCACCGGCCCTGCAGTCAGGAGGACCTGAGTTCAAATCCTGCCTCAGACACTTAACACAAAAAACTAGCCCTGTGACCTTGGGCAAGTCGCTTAACCCCAACTGCCCTCCAAAAAGCAAAAAAAAAAAAAAAAAATTACATCGCTAAAAACACAGAGGAACAAAATCAAAGCATTAGTGAACTCATATATTTTTTTAAATTAGAAACTAAACACATAAAAATAAGCAGAAAAGAGGAAACTTGGAGAATCAAGAACAGACAAATTGGAAACCAAAATACAGAACTGAAAAACAAAACTGCTTACTAGCTGGCTCCTTGAAAAGACTAACAAAATTCATAAAAAATCTAGTCAAACTGATCAGGAATATTCTTTCAAACATTTAATTAATAATAAATAAGCATACTAAACAAATTCTTTTCAAAAACTGAGGAAGCATTTTATCAGACTCCTTGAGACAAATATAGTCCTAACAGCAAAGTAGATACAGTCAAAGCAAGACACACCCAGAAGCAGGGAGTCTAAACATAAACCAGCGGCCAACAACCCAGGTGTTCTTCCTAGTCACGAGCCAGAACCAATACCAAAACTTTGACCTACGCCCCAGGTCAAAATTCCTGGTTCCCTGCCCCCAACACTTATTCAGAGATAAAAACCCCATCAGAACTCACCCCACTTCATCTGTGTTGAGCACTTCACTATCCAGGAACCCAGGAGATAGTTTCCTTTGTTTTAACTTTCTCTGTCCATTCTTATCTTGTGCTGCCCCCCACCAAGTCAGACTGCAAATCTCAGCATCCTAACCTATATCTCAGTTTTTTGATTCGGGGAACATACAATGAAAGGGACAGATGAGGAACTTCATGCCTTAATGAAGGACTCCCTTCCTTCCCCCAATAGCAGTGCTGTAAAACTAGGTGCCTTACCCTGAACCTCATGTACCTTGGACGTTTTCCCCTGGCAACGTAAGTTATCAGCTAATGGAAATTGCCAACCTACTCTTTTCTGACATATAGTATTTCAAAACTTTATCATTCAATATTAAGACACTAGGATTCAAGGATAGTTCAAAATTAGAAAATAATATTACATGTTGATTTTAATAATTTTAATATTATTTTAATAATATTAAAACCAAAAAAATCTAAACCTCAACTCACATGATTTTCTCCAACAGATGCATAAAGTTTGATAAAGTACATCATTTATTTATGCGAAAAATCCTTACAAAGTATGGCTAAAGTTTTCTTATCCTAAAAAGCATTGATCCAAAGTCAAAAAAAAAAATCAAATGCAATGGGAATATTCTAGAATCTTTTCAAAATAGTAGAAGCATAAAGCAAGATGTCCACTATCCCTATTATTGGAAATATCTTGAAACAGAAAAAAGATGAGAAAGAAATTAGATGAATAATGTGTACAAAAAGTATTTATTGCAGCTCTCTTTGTGGTGGCAAAAAACTGGAAATTTAAGGGATGCCCATCAATTGGGGAATGGTTGAACAAGTTATGGTATATGAATGTGATGGAATATTATTGTGCTATAAGAAATGGGAAGGAGAT
>CM053600.1:3762845-3780761 GCA_028646575.1 Pseudocheirus occidentalis
TGCTATCATTCTTTTAGATGTTTGGCTTTTGTTTCTCTTTTCTCATTGTTCACTCCATTGGCTATAACACCTATACAACCAGACTATTGTACAATGTGAAGGAGTTTGCAGATCCTACACATGATTGTATGCCACCATGGGGAGTGGGGTGGGGCATGGGGAGGAAGGGGAGAAAAATCTTTAACTCAAGTGACTCTGGAACAGAATCTTGTAACCTAAAAGTAAACAGACCAAGTCAATAAAAAAAAATTTAAAAAAAAAGAAATTAGAGGAATAAAGAAAGGCAAAGAGACACAACTGTCCTCCTGGACAATGATATCTGATGACAGCTTTCTTAGAAAATCCTAGGGAATCAGCAAAGATAGTCATTGAGATAATAGGTTGGGCCAAGGCTACAAAATTAGACCCAGAAAGAATGTATTTTTTTTAACCCACTTCAAATATTTATTTTAAATGATCATGTGATACCCTTACAGAGACACCTGTGTCTATGGCAATAGTTAGTGGGTATCTGAGAGGCAGGATTCCAACAAAGTCTTTCTTGACTCGAAGTCTAATACTTTTTCTACTGATGGAATTCTTCACAGGAATATAGAAGGGGAGAAGGCTCATTTTTACAGATTTTCTATAGTGTCACTATAGTGACACAGCTGACTAAAATTAGGAGGAAAAAATGCAAGATCTCATTGCCATTCTAACTTTTTAATTACAAAAAATAAAATTCATATTTCCCCTGGTAGACCAAAACTCAATTTCAAATCCTTCCTACTAGACTCCTTTGAAGATCATAAAGTAGGATACAGTTCCAGCATTATCCTGAAACAGTGCCTCTCATTCTGCCCACTCTAAGTTACACCCGCTGATCTTGATAGCTCCACCATAGGGACTCCATGAGGTCTCTTTGTTCCTTTCTGGTCTTTTGGTCTCCCCTCATTATATTGTAAACTCCTTGGGGGTAAGGACTGTTTCTCTTTTTCTCACTCAGATCCCAAGTACTTAGTACAGTGTCAGGCTTAATAAGTGTTGATTGGATTGGATTCTTGTATAGAACAGGATTTCCCAGTCACCCGCAGTTCATTCTAGTATTAATGAGGAAGGAGATCACCAGGTTAGTTGTTCCTTTCAATAAGTAAAAAGTAACAAAAATAAAAGTAACAAAGAGGGTTGTAATTGTCCCTCTTCAGAAGTATCACTCATGTCCACTGTTATGAGATAATTCTCTCCCACTTATATAGCAGATACTTCTGGAGGTGTAACGCTTATGTCTGATCTGAGCAGAGATCTGCAAAAGTAAAAGTCGTCTTTCTCTCATCAAATAATTCATCTAGATCAGTGGTTCTCAACTTTCCTCATGCTGCAATCCTTTAATACAGCTCCTCATGTTGTGGTGACCCCCAACCATAACATTATTTTCATTGCTACTTGGTAACTGTAATTTTGCTACTGTTATGAATTGTAATGTAAATATCTGATACACAGGATGTATTTTCATTGTTACAAACTGAACACACGTTGAGAACAGCTGCTCTAGATAGTGCACCTGCGGCAGTTGGGATCCTTGAGATTCCCTCATAAATTAGTTTGAATTAATGTAAGAACTGCTTGAGTTCGAGGCAAAAGCTTCTGGTGTTTGTGGTGACAGGGACTTACTCCTGTTCAGTGCATCTCCTACACCCTGCACTAGGTCCACATCTGGCACCTGAGACTTTTCCTGCAACCCTGGGATCATTTCTTCCCTTAGGTCTTTCCTGTGTCATGACCGACCCTGCTCTTCTTTTCTTAATGTTCTGGATTTCCTGCAAGGCCTGACACTCCTATCTGGAACATCTCATTGTTCCCATTATCTAGTTCTACATGCTGGGATGGGTCCTCTTTTTGGTTACCCAGGAATTCACTTATTTTTTGAACCTTTTCTTCAAACATTTCTCAGCATATTCACTTGTTCTGCCCAAAACACAGCCCCCCTGCCCAAGAAATCTTTTCCTCAGGCATTAGTGTCTGAACAGCTTTTAAATGTCAGATTTGCCTGAACCTTTTTCCCATAATCCTCAGAAGCCTCATCTATGGGTGAGCCTTGTGCTCCAGACATATAAAGTAATAACTCTGGAACCTGCTGGTGTTTGATGGATTTGCTGAGTCCTTCAGGAGTCTGTAAATGGTAATGCTGAGGTTGCTTCTCAGTAAGAGCCAGTTTCTTTTTCCTTTGAAGTTTTTTTCCCCCGTTTTCCCTGAAGTGGGTTTAAAAGGTCTTAAATGGGAGATGTACTTCCACTAAAGGCAGGAGAAAAGCATGGAATAACTTCACTGGCAAAAAAGTGTCTGCAGTTAATGGTCACTAGGCCTGTGAGACAGCCCTGACCAATGATGCAGATGAGCACAAGCTAGAGATTTGGGTTCATCTCTTTTGAAGTCATGAACCTCTGACAGTCTTCTAGAATGCTTGCCCTTTAGTAACGTTGATCCGGTAAGAACCACAGCACTAACCAAGAACCTCTTGAATATTTCTTAATAATAATAATAATACAAAATCCAAGAGACTATAATAGGGGAATCCCATTCAAAGTAACAACAAAATGCTCAAGTTATCTAGGCTCAATCTATCTAACACATTTAATATTTGTAGAGATTCGATTACAAAGTATTCCTTAAAAAACAAAGAATTTAACTAGATGAAAGAACTATTTTGGTTCTCACAGCTATGCCGTGCTAATAAGATAAAAATTAAAAGACTGTCAAAATTATTTTACAGATTTTCATGGTACACCAATCAAAGTCCTAAAAGAAGACTTTCTAGCACCAAATAAAAAAACAAAATTCACTTAGAGAAACAAAAGCTCTAGAATATTAAAGGAAATTGAAAGAGGAACAGAATACTACAAAGCCTCAAATTATGTGACAAAGTAGCAATCATCACAAGTACTTGGTATTGGTTAAAAAATAGAAAAATGAAAGATTAAACTAGGGGAAAGTCAGAAATAATGGAACAATAAGCCAGTGTTTGACATACCCCTCAAAAATTCTTTAGGAAGTAACTCTCTATTTATTAAAAACAGCTGGGGGGGGGGGAGAAAGCAGTGTGGCAGAAATAAGACATAGAAAAAACACTATTCTACAATAAATTAAAAATGTGTCTGCAGGGAGTGGTGGCTAGGTGGTGCAGTGAATAGAGCACCAGCCCTGCAGTGAGGAGGAGCTGAGTTCAAATTCAGCCTCAGACACTTACCAAGAAAACCTAGCCCAGTGACTTTGGGCAAGTCACTTTAACCCCAGTTGCCCTACTTCCCCCCCTCCAAAAAAATTGCAAAAAAAAAAAAAAGTCTGCAACTGAATATTAAAGATTTTACATTCCACAGCCATGAGTACAGAAAGAATTCTTCCAGACTGGGGATAGTTGATTCTGAATACATGAAACTGAAAGCTTTTGCACAAAGTTAATGAATCTAGAAGTTAACAGAGAACACATCTTTGTATCAAATGTGCCTAATAAGGATTGATATATAAGGTATGTAGACAGCTAATAAAAATATGTGTGATTCAAATCCATTCCTCAACATAAAATGATCAGAGGATGAATAAGCAGTTCCAGAAAGAATGACAAACTATTAACAACCATATGAAAGCATAGCCCATTATCACTAATAAGAGAAATGCAAATCAAACCAGAGGTTTGGCAAAGGGGTCAAAAGACTGGAATAATCCGAGTTGGAAGGGCTGTGGAAACAAAGGAAGACTAAAGTACTGTTGCCGGACCTTGTAAACTGGCAGACATTCAGAAAAGGAATTTGGAATGATCAAATCAAATAATTGGGCCAATAGTCGGGGGATTCCACAGAGAGGCCTAGTCTCTAAAGGGATCACTGATGGGAAGGTTCCACATACAGCAATTTATTTATAGCATGATTTTGAACGGGTCAATAAGCTGTGGCACATAATGTAATGAAAGGGGCACCTAGGTGGCACAGTGGATAGAATGCCAGGACTGGAGTAAGGAAGGCTCATCTTCCTGAGCTCAAATCTGGCCTTAGACACTTACTAGGTGTATGACTCTGGGCAAGACACTTAACCCTGTCTGCCTCAACTTCCTCATCTGCAAGATGAGCTGGAGAAGGAAATGGCAAATCAGTCCAGCTGATGAGGTGCAGGCTCTGGGACCCTCCTTGAGCTCTCCTTGAATCTCCTGGAAGGCATTTGCCTGAGGTCTTGGGACGTGAGTTCTGGCTTGGCCCAAGTCTTTAGCCCTCCTTTCTTCCAACTGTTTCCCACCCTTAAACTGGCCTGGCCCACTATGGTCTGTGGTCTCCAGGTGGCCTCCAGCAACTTCCCACCCTTAATCACTCATTACTGGAGTTTAACCTCATCTGACTCCTGAAGACTCTCCCCAAACTCATTACTGGAGTTTGACCTTATCTGACTCCTCCTGAAGACCCTCCCCAAACTCATTCTCTAGACCACCCCAGGATTCCTCCCACAACCTTCCTGTATGTAGAATCCCATGTTCCCTCCATGTGCTGTGATTCAGCACAGACTTACTCTGTCAGACTTGCTCTGTCCTGCTTGTCCAATGCAAGCATCCCAGATACCTAGGCTCCCTAAGAGTAATATGGTGAACTTTTAATGAACTTTCATGAAAATCCCAAATGGGGTCATGAAGAGTCAGATGAGATCAAAAAAATTCCTGAACCTATGTCAGGCATTGTGTTAAGTGCGTGGGATACAAATTAAAGACATCCCTGCCCTTGAGAAGTTCCCAATCTAATGGGGGATGTGACAAATACATAAAACAAGCTATATGCAGTGTAAATAGGAAATAATTAAAAGGGAAGACACTAGAATTAAGAGGAATTGCATAAGGTCGCCTGCAGAAGATGAGATTTATTTGGAAACTTCAAATGGGGCCACAAAGAGTTGGACTCTATAGAACGGCAACATCAAAAACCTTTCCGGCCATTATCCTATTTCTTCTGTTCATCTGGAGCTTCAGAATGCAGCTGTTGCAGACTTTCAAGTGAGAACTGGCTTGTTGTTTATCCATACTCCACCGCATCCTTTGTGTATCTCTGGTTTTCTAATGTGTCAGGACTTTTCTTTGGATCCAGCTCACTAGATAGGAGCTCAGAAGGGGTGGGGAGAGGAATGTGTATCTGTCAGCCCCTCTACCCTCACCCTAAGTGATCTGGTAGTAAATAGCCTTTCCTGGCGTTTTCAGTGATTGGAGCGCTCCTTTCAAGTGCGGGAATTCCAGGTCATTGTTGTAAGATTTTACTATGATAAAAACTAAGAAAAAAGCTACTTAGACTTGAATCTGGATGTTTATGATCAATATGAGCACTAATGGGGGAAGCTGGTAAAGTATTTTTGTTCAGCCAGTTTGAGCATGAAGAAATTAGCCCTTAACTGAAGCCCCAGGCGGGCAGAAAACCTTTATCATCTGGGCCTGACTGATCTGGATGAAACCAGTTTCCTTCATCAATCTTGCAGCACTTGTACTGGAGTAGAAAAAATATTTCCAAGCGCTATATGTGCCCACTCGCTGCTATCTATTACTTATAAACACCGATGAACTTGGCAGTGATCAGTTTTAGAGGAGGCTGCTAGGTGTCTACCCCATGGACAGCATGGTCCATGATGTCCCAAAGAGTCTGACAAGATTAAGTGACTGAATAACAAATCGATTTTGGAACGAGTAATTTTTTTTCTGCAAGATGATATTTTAAACTTCCCAAATATTTAGGTTTTGAAGCTCAATTCCAAGAAGCTGTTAATCTCTTTTCATTCTGAATTGGGCTACGCAGAGGATTAAGGAAACTGTCAAATTCAAGAAGGAAGGCTAGGAAAAGTCTACATTCTCCTACTTTTCTGAAATATTACTGTATTTAGCAAAGAACAACAAGATCTGTTCCACAAGGAGAAAATTTCCCAAGCAAATTAAACAACTGCATTCAGGTATGCAAAATTGTAAAATATTACATGGTTAGGGCAGCTGGGTGGTGCAGTGAATAGAGCATCGGCCCAGGAGTCAGGAGGACCAGAGTTCCAATGCGGCCTCAGATACTTAACACACAAAAAACTAACTGTGTGACCTTGGGCAAGTCACTTAACCCCAATTGCCCTCCCCCCCAAAAAAAAGCAAAAAAAAAAAATATTACATGGTTTATATATGAATAAATTCATTTTGATTTTACCAATCTGGGCAGGAGGGGTGACATGAGACCTTTCTGACAGTTTCCTATTAGTTACAGAAATTATCAGTGGTTTCTCTAAGTTTTTTCTAAGTGATAGACATTTATTCTCTCTGTTGTTTATAGTAAACACTTGCCAAAGCAAACTAATAAAGAGGTATGATGCTTTCTGTTTAAGAAGTCTTTTAACACAAACAGACTTCATAGTTCTACTCCAAGCAAAAATACTTCATATCCTGGGGCAACAGAGAGTCAAAAGATAATCTTCAAGGCTCTCATATTGCTAAAAGTCCTTTCCTTAAAATTCTCTTTGACTGAATTGTCTTTCCTACATTTTTTTTTTTTTTGCCTTTTTGGAGGGCAATTGGGTTAAGTGACTTGCCCATGGTCACACAGCTAGTTTTTGTGGTGTCTGAAGTCAAATTTGAACTCAGGTCCTCCTGACTCCAGGGCAGGTGCTCTATTCACTGTGCCACCTAACTGCCCCTTTCCTACATGTTTTTTGAACTTATACTTTTCTCTCTCTTGCTCCATCTTCCTTTATCTCCATTTTATCAGCAATAGTGGTAGAACTGGCTTCCAGAAGTAAGATAAAATCCCAGATATATGATCATTAGATAATTTTACTACCTTGATTTAAAGAATGAGCTGTACTGTGAATATATGGCACTCAACTAGACTAAGTAAAATGATGAACTTGATATGCTATCTTATCATAGGAGTAAAGGAACAAATTAAATTATCCTTTGTGATAAAGCAGAATTCATGAAATAAACCCAAAAGGCTTCTCATAGAAACTAGCTTAAGATAAGTCATGATTATTTTTCAAAGTTTTACTTATTTAATGGTCTGCACTGACTTTCAGAGACATTAAGTTCAGTTTGTGTCCAATGTTATATTAAAACAAAGATGAAAGACTGTTAAGATAGTAAATAAACAATCAGCAAACAAAACTTCCCTCTGTTAGAATTTTATAACTGCTCTTATGCTTTTCAAGGAAATATTCAGTTTAATTGTAATTATGTGGGGGGGACAGAGAGGAGGGGGAGTGAGAATTTCCAGTTATCCAGATCTATTTCTGGATGGCTCCATAGGAAAAAGTGAGGATGGTGACCTTGCACAGCCCTGCCTCACTTAAATCCATTTCACTTGCAAGTCATGGCATCATCTCCCTGATGTCATGCTCCTCTTGGAGAATGACAAACAACCACAAATTATATGGAATAATGATTGCAGAGTATATGATGTTATTATAATGATATAGTATAGAAATTACTATTCTGTATTATGTCATTTTGTATAAATTATGTAATTATTAAAGTCAAACAATGTGATAAAATGGAAATGAGACAAGATGCATGTAGTGGTTTGAAATCAAATATCACTATGTCCCCCCTTGGTCGCTGATTTTTAAAACAAACACCCATCTCTGTTGACTCACAACTAATCCCTAACTTGCTGGTGGGCATGAAGGGTGTCTGTATAATAATTAAATTAATTAATAAACAATAAAATTTTTTTAAAGTAAAAAATAAAAATAAAATTTAAGAAATTTTAAAAATAAAATTAAAAAATAAAACTGGTTCTTAAGTGTTGTCTCTAGGTTTAGGTTATTAAGTGCTGAATATTGACTATGAATTATTGGTTTGGGATTGTTATTGAATTAATGGATAATAAATAGATACTTATTTTGCCTTACAGAAAATTATTTCCTCACCTAGTGGCATAAATGATGAACTATCTGGTAAAACTCCAGTGTCTTTTAATCAACCTACCTATAAAAGCATATAAAGTTGAGATATTAAAAATAACAAAGCAATAGCCCATCTTTATGTATGAAGTTTCCAAACTGTTGTACATATTGATGCTTTGAAAAGACTTTCATCTTCAGGGACTAAAAAGACCAAGCCTCTCAGAAGAAAATCCACCTGGAAGTCTGTGAAAGAGATACTAGTATCTTTTTGATGATCTATTATTGGTTTTTTTTTTTGAGGGCAGTTGGGGTTAAGTGACTTGCCAAAGGTCACACGGCTAGTTTTTTGTGTTAAGTGTCTGAGGCTGCATTTGAACTCAGGTACTCCTGACTCCAGGGCCAGTGCTCTATTCACTGCGCCACCTAGCCTGCCCCTTGATGATCTATTATCAATAGCATCATTGAACATCAGGGTTTTCAAACTAGAATCCGCAGATAATACTTTTGAGGCTAACACAGAAATAAAAAGTTAGGGTGAAATTTGTAGGTAAACTTCTTCCTTATCCTAAGGAAAGGATAGTGCATCTCTCAGCTACCACCATTTTCTCTAGCTGTCCCCCATAACTGGAACATCTCCCTCCTCCACCACTCTGACTACTAACCTCCCCAGCTTCTTTTAAGTCCCAATTAAAATTCCACCTTTTACAGAAAAAGTCTTCCCCAGTGCCTTCTTTCTATTAATTATTACCTATTTATCCAATAAATAGCTTTCTTGGTAAGTGATCTATCTCCCCTACTAGACTATTATTAAGCTCCTTGATGGTAAGGACTATTTTTTTTTTTTTGCCTCTTTTTGTAGCCTCAGACCTTAGCACATTGCCTGGCACATAGGTGCTTAAATATTTACTGATTGATGTATAACACAATAAACATGATTTCAGAGACATTAAGTCAAAGATTTGTAGGAGTTCTTGACTTAGGTCTATGATCAAATTTGAAAGAGTCAGTGGTGAGCTTGGATGGGGAAAAAAATTACATTTTCAATAAGCTTTAACTGCAATTATGTACTTCCTTCCATTATGAATTTAAATAAATATTCTAAGAATGGAGTCCATCAAACTGTCAAAGCCATCTATGACATTAAAAAAGGCTAAGGACTCCTACTTTAATGTATGGAAAGATATGGTGGAGGGGCCTGGAGAGATACTTCATTCCCAGTCCTTCACTATAAGATGTGCTGAAATAAATAATTCCAAATCACTGCCAACAGTCTAATCTATGATTTTTGCCTTTCTATTGGGAACTCTTCTTTTTGTAGATCAATTTGTTACTTGGATATTAGCATATTAATTTAACGTAAAATTATTTCTACTTTAACATTTCTCTACAAAAGGGGGCAAATGGAAAAATTTCCAGCTAAACTACCAAACTACTGCTCTTTCTGTCAAATAACAGTGAAAACAAAGGTTGTCTCACACAAACACCTCCCTCATGAACGCCTGGCAACATGGTTAGAACCCTTCAACATACCCCTCCTTTTACTTTCTACAAACAGGGCTTATAGAATCTCAGAGTTGGGAAGTACTGTAGAGACCACCATAGTCAAACCTTAATAAGGATTCCCTCTATAAGAAGTTCTGTTTAAGACTTGTTTTGAGAACACGAATTTGTTCCATCCAAGGCAATTGATGTATTAGGGAAAATTCTGAGCATAAAACAAAATCAACAGAGGAAGGGTGGGGTACATTTCAGGCATAGTTCTGAAGCAGCATGAACAAAATCACAAAGGCATGTTGGGGTGCTCAGAGAATGGAGTCAAGGAAGAGTGAGGAAGATACTACAGTAGTACCAGATTGTCTAGGATTTTAAATAGGAGGATAGGAAGTTTGAACTAGAATTCAGTAGGGCTTAGTTTAATTCAGCAAATATTAAGAACCTGCTACAGTTAAGGAAGGCACCGTGCTAGGTACTGGATACTGCACACACAGATTAAGTAAACAGAAGATAAGAATTAGATCATTTGTGGAGAGGGAGAGAATGAGAACACCCACTAACTGGAAAGAATTAACTGTAATTTAAGAATTGTTCCAGTACTGGGTTATGTCTAGGGCTGTCTCATCATCGTCATCGGGTTCTAGGACCTGTCTTCACTGGGGGCCTTATCCCTCAGTCTTAGGCTCCCACCACATGCTTCAGGGGACTCTTCTGGCTAGCCTTTGTCTAGGACCCTGCTCCAGAAGCGGGGCTGAGACCACTGGTATTGTTATCAGCCTTGCCTGGAATGCACTGAGACTACTCTAGACAAGGCAGTAGGGCTGGGTTTGAGCTCTTTTGGGACTTGGGGTGATCTCAGGCTTTGTTTCCTAGTGCTAGACCAGCTGGGAAAGTTCTCAAGCAGCCAGCTGTGGGGTTGGGAAAGGTTCAGGTTGAACAGGGAGTGTCATAAAAGACTGTGGTGAAAACCTCAAAAGTCCAACAAGCATTCCCTGGGGGCCGGGCTTGCCTGGTCTTGGGTACTGCAAAGCTGAGGCCAAGAAAGCTGGAACCGTACCAAAGACTTCAGGCAGTGCTGACTGAACTCTGACCCTCTGTACTTTGTCCAATGCGTTCTCGGTATCAGGATTTAGTCAGGACTTTGGGGGTCCCTCTAGGATTCTTGGATTGAGAGCTCTGACTATGGATAATTCTATCAATTAATAGAGTGGTACCTTGCTCATCTCTGAGGATCTAGGATCTTTTTTTGGTTTTTTTTGCTTTTTTGGGGAGGGGGGAAGGCAGGGCAATTGGGAGGTTTAGTGACTTGCCCAAGGTCACACAGCTTAGTAAAGTGTTCCATGTCTGAGGCCAAATTTGAACTCAGGTCCTCCTGACTCCAGGGCTGGTGCTCCATTCACTTGCCACCCCAAGATCTAGGATCTTAACAAGCTAACATCTTCCAATAACCCCCTCTCCTACCTTTCTCCATGACTTTAGTGACCTACTCACCACCATTCACCTTCCTAGGCTTGCCAAATCTTTTCATTTCTACCTTCTTTCTAGCATTGCCATTTCTACTCAATTTATACACAAATCGAGTCTGGTGCTGATTCAAATTTTCCATGGCATGTAGTCCTTCAGCTCTAAGATTCTGAATCCTCATCTTACTACTTGGAGAAGCTAACCTCCCATTAATTCCTTCCAGTGATTAGTGCTCTCAGTCTCTCTACCCCACCCACCACAAATGATCTAATACCTTCTATTTACTCATTTGTCTACATGCCATATTCTCTGGTCCTGGACCAGTGACTACAAACTACAAAATTAAATTTCATAAAGGATCCCTCAAGTTGCATACTGACAGAAAACCACATATTAACATCATCTATGTTGTATTTTATTTTTACTTATTTCGCTAAATATTTCCCACTTAATTTCTAATCTTGTTGGTCTGAGGCAGGCAGAGCACTCTGCCCTAGAAGATTTGCTATCACTCTACTATTAATGCTACAGCATCACTGCTTTTCTGGTAGTCTCAGCACCAAGCTAACAGGCCTTTTTATATACCATTTCCTAGACCTGGAATGTCCCCGTTTTAAAGTACCATTCAAATATTCTATGGGACTTTGCTGTGATATCCTACATAATTCAGTACAATAATTCCAACTACCCATATTTCTATTTAAAGGGTTGGAAAGTGCTGTTTCCATTACAGTCTTGTAGATCAGTACAAGGACCCTCTCCAAGTCTCCCTTTATACCACTTCACTTGGTCATCTCAATCAGCTCCCAAGGATCAGTATGCTGATGATTCTCAAACCTACCTATCCCTCCCCCAACCTCTCTGCTGAGCTTCAACCTCTAATTTCCAACAGCCTTTCAGGTATTTTGAATTGGATGGCCAGTAGAAATCTTAAACTCAGTATGTCCAAAAACAAATTCGTTGTCTTCTCCCCCTGCTCCCACCCACTTCCCTATTACTGTAGGGGGTAATACCATCTTCCCAGTCCCTCAGCTTGCCATGTAGTCTTTGACTACTCAGCATCTCTCACCCCCACACAATCTGTAATTAAGGCCTCTTCCATTATCCCAATCTCTCCTGACAGCACCACCTCACTGGGGCAGGGGGCATCATCACCCTGAGCCTGCAAGTGGGTCTGCTTGCCTTAAATCTCTTCCCACTCCAATTCACCCTCCATTCGGACATCAAAGTGATTTTCGTAATGTACAGTCAGTCACCTTCCTCCTTCTCAAACTGCAGCGGCTCCCTCTTGCCTCTAGAATCAAATACAAAATGCTATTTGGTATTTAAAGTCCTTATAACCTAGCCTCCTCCTGCCTTTCCAGGCTTCTTAATCACTCTCCTGCACCACATACCTTTCACCCCAGTGATGCTGGCATCCTTGCTGGTCTGTGAAGGAAATACTCCATCTCTTGGCTCCTGGCAGCTTCTCTGGCTGTCCCCCAAGCCGGGACTCCTTTTGTTTATCTCTACCTACAACTGGCTTTTCTGACTTCAAGTCCCAACTAAAATCCCATTTTTTTTCAGGAAGCTTTTTCTAACCCCTCTTAATTCTCTATTTATATAGAAGTCCCTCTTAATTCCCTGTTTACATATAAACCTGTTTATTCTTCCTATTTATCCTGAATGTGTTTGCATGTTGGCTCCCCCATTAGATTATAAACTCTGAGGCTTTTTGCCTCTTTTTTGTATCTGCAGCATTTAGCACAGGGCCAGGTACCCACTAAGTGCTTAATAAATGTCTGATGATTTTTAACTGATTTTGATAGGTAGGTAGCAGTCAACTCTGAACCCCAATTAAGTGTTATCCTCCCCAAAAGAATTCCATTCTTCTCATTCCTAGACTCATATTATTAAAAATTACATTCAAGGGGCGGCTAGGTAGCCCAGTGAATAGAGCACCGGCCCTGGAGTCAGGAGGATCTGAGTTCAAATCCGGCCTCAGACACTTAACACAAAAACCAGCCGTGTGACCTTGGGCAAGTAGCTTAACCCCAATTGCCCTCCAAAAAGCAAAAAAAATATATATATATATATTCAATTATTATAGTATTTTGAATTTTACCAATAAAAATTTGTGGAAATTTGTTTTCTTTCGTTATCTAAGTACCTACATAACATCCTCGATTTTGTCTTCTGGCCCACAAAGCCTAAAATATTGACTATCTAGTCTTTTACAGAAAAGGTTAGCGGAGCCCAATCTATGAGGCAACTTCTAACCTTTCCCTGGCCACCACTGCTCTGAGTCTGTAATCTCCTCCATTAAGTGTAAGCTCCTAGAGTAAAGATACGGCCATAGCTTTTATATGTGCATCCCCAGCCCTAAGCACAGTGCTTGGCAAAAGCGTTCATCCATCCCTTCTAAGTACCATTTTGTATTAATTATTTGTGTTTATGTCAGATCCTATCAATAGATGCTGAAATCCCTGCAGACATTTATGCAATCTTTTCGTCTCTCCCAGAGACTAAGTATAAGGATGTGTCCACGTTAGATCTTTAATAAATGTTTGTGCAAGTCAGTTGAGCTAGCCAGCAGGCAAGTGGAAATGTAGGACTAAATCTTGGGGAGAGATATCAGCTAAACATAGATATGGGAATCTGGATGATTCCCAGAAAGATGGATTCCAAAAAGGAGGGAATACGTGTAGTTAGGAGGATCTCCGTACGCCCCCAGAGGAAGAACTCAGAAATAAAATGTAGAGCAGGAAAAGACAAATTTAATCTAGTCCAACTCCCTTGTGTTTTCATGAGAAAATTGAAATCATAGAGATATAAGTGATAGGCGGGATCTGAACCCAGGTCTTCAGAAGGTGGTGGGGAAGGGAATAAGCATTTGTAGAGCACCTACTATGTGCCAGGCTCTCACTGTATCTTTATTACTACAACCTAGGTCCTGCTATTATCCTCCCATTTTACTGGGGAAGAAAATGCAGTAAAGAGAGGTTAAGTGACTTCTGCAGGGTCATACGGGTCACATAGCTAACGTCTAAGGCTACATTTTGAACGTCTTCCTGACTTCAGACTCGTTATTCAGACCCTGTGCCACCTAGCTGCCAACAAAGCCAGTACTCTTTCCATTCTACCAAGAAGCCTTTTTTATGATTAGAAAGGTAGAAGAGAGAACAAAAAGAAGAGTGTCATAGAATCCAAGGGAAGAGAAAGAGTACTTAGAAATGCTGCACAAAGGAGATGTGGTACACAAGCCCTCTGATTCATAGTTGAATCTATCAGCTACTTTCTAGGGGTTATAATTCCACCTAGGGAAACCAACAGTAGGTACACTGAATACAAATGATCTTGATGGGGTGCTTAGGCCCCCACCCCTAAGATCAAGTCTCTGGAAGCCTCCCAACTTCTCAGGAGGGCTCTGTCCTGTGAGAAAATTTTCTCTGGCTGCAGACACATTCTCTTATCAGAACAGAGGGGTGCCTGGCCCAAGGACTCTTCCTCCTGCCAGATCCCCAAGCTCCATGGCTCCGACATCTCCCTCAACGTCTGCTACACTTTCCCCATTCGCAGTTCCCAAAGACACCTGGACTCTCAGTTTACCTAATTATTATCCCTGGCACTCCTTTGCCATGCCCTTATTCCATATAAACGCCAGTACAATCCTCAGTCTTTCGAAGACTCTTTAAGGACCCTTGCCCACTTCTGCTAAAGCGTTACGATAAACTTTTTGCCACTTGACTAAGAGAAGGCTTGAGCATGTGAACTCGTTCCAGGCAGCTCTGCCTTAAAACCTCTTCAACCTCACCAGAGGATTTCTACAATTGGCAGGAGGAAATCTGAAAAAAGAGCAGGGTTGGTAAAGAACTTTAAAATTTTAAATTTAAACTTTAAATTTTAAAGTCAGAAGATCTGGGTTTGAACTATCCTTCCTTTGTAACCTTGGATAAGCTACAAAAGACTTGCCTATAAAAGGATCGGCTTAGGTTAAGTCCCTTCCTTAAACAATGATAATTTCATACGGCTGTGTGAGAAAGTTCCAATTTCAGGGAAAAGAATATGAATTTTAATGTATAATACAAAACAGAACTAGCAAAATGATGAATTCTAGGGAAAAAACGTATCTACAAAAAACAACTAGTTAAACCTAATGAAGACATTTCATTGAACTGATCCAAATGGGACTGACTACTTTCACCTAAAGAAAGCCTCTCCAAAGAGATACCGAAAAGGGAAGGAACAGTAAAATTATTTCAAAAGTGAGTAGCTTTCTAGCAGTCCGTGGTAAGGCCTAGTTTTACCAAACAATTTAAGTCAGCTTTAGGTAACGAAAAAACAGACAGTGGTAAAGTTTCCAGTCAGTGATTTACTTTCAAAATAGAATTTTCATGCCATGAGTAAGATTCATATCCATGACAGTAACAATGGATTTCACATTAACGGGAAATGGAAAGTGCCATCCCAAATCTGCAGCAAAATGCACTTAACATTTAACCTTCCAGGTGCTGTGCAAAACAAGAAATCATCAAGTTCTGAAATTGGGAAGCCTGACAAAATAAACCAAGCCATTTTACTTTCAAAAGAGTTGGCACCAAAAATCACTGCTTCCACAGGAATAAAAACAAACACTAGGTCTTCTTCTCTTCCAAATATGCACACATATGTGTGCACATGAGTGTAAGGACATATAACATATAGATACTACACTTCCCTCCACAAAGAAAATACTGCATAAAGTGCTTTAAGAATTCTCAAACCCCACATGGCATTTAATCCAAAAGAAGTCTACTAATTAGAAATTAAGAAATAAAGCAACTCAGTTCTCTCTAATACATTGTTACCTTTTTTCCTATAGAAATCTCCATTTGATTTTTTCAGAATTGTATCATTACTCAGACACCTTTGTATTTTTAATAAGAAATGGTTCCTGCTTAGATAATTCATCATCTATGTTAACTCCGGCTAATTTTCACTCAGTACCTTTCTCTAAATTAGAACTGGTGAATCACAGGTGCCACCAGGACACAGAGACCTTTTTTAAAAGGCAAGCGTTAATTATTTGCAATTTTACCTTCTAGGACTTAAAATACAGGTGACCCAGACCGGAAACGATAAAATGACAAACAAAAGTGGGCCGGAGAAACTGGAAACCAGTGGGAACGCATCGATACAATGGAAGCAAGAAAAAAAAAGATAGGAGCAAATTAGGAAGAGAAAGCGCAGAGCTGGCTGGGTGGCTAGCCCGTTTTCCCTTCCCCTCCCACCCCCAGTTTCCCGACCCCCGCCAAACACATCAGTTACACACACCACCCATTTTGGGAGCCAGCCCTAGAAGTGAGGGTGATCCCACCAAACCCTTTCATCAAAAGGACGGCACAATTTCAGCTCTACCGCAGGAGGAGTTCAGTCCCGAACCCCTAAAAGACCAAGAGATGGACTTCGAGAATGCCTTTGTTTCATGGCTCCCTCGGGGCCCCTCATCTCTCCCACCAAGCTGTCTTCCCCCAAACCAACCCACAAGCCTCGAGGTCCCGTAGGGAGGGCCACCTCCCAAAGATCTTCCCAATCACCAAACTAAGCCGAGCAGCTACCCCCTCCCCCCACTGGCAAAACCCCTTCCGAGCCTGGGCATTCCACGGTCCTCCCTCCCCCGGGGCCAGAGTCCTGCTCCTTTGTCTGCCCGCCCCATTGTAGCCAGGGTGAGCCCAGGCAGGGTGATTCCCGGAGCTGCAGGAATTCAATAGGGACCCATCCTCTCTCCTCTACTCACCCGCTGTCCAGCACAGGAGCGCGACGCACAAGAGGAGCTTCATGGCGAGGGGACCGCCCTGGCTCTGCGCTCCAGCCCCAGCCTCTGCCCCGGGCTGCACCCTCCCGAGCCCGGCTCCCCGGCACCTCGAGCCGCTGTCCTCTCCTCTGCTCTCCTCTCCTCTCCCTCTCCCAGCCCGCACCAGGGCGAGCAGGTGAAGCTGGCGTCACTTCCGCTCGGGCTGCCCAGCCTAGCCTTTGCCCCGCGCCTGTGCCCGAGGGATCAAGGGCTGACCCGACTCCCCGCCTTGCTGGCTTCTGGCGTGAGCCCCACCCCGACTCCCCGAGACCCCCTTCTCGGGGTTCGGTGACTTTGCGCGTGCCCGCTGGGAGAAGGGGAGAAAAGACACCGGTAGCCGGAAAAATTGGAATCCCGTCTGCGCTCGCCAGCGCCCATACTCTGTAGTCTTTAGTCTGGAGTCTGGAGTCTGTAGTTTTAAATGGGCCAGCCGGCAATTACATTAAGGACCCAAGACCCGCAGCCCTTTGGGCTGGGAGAGCAGAGTCTGGAAGCTGCCCCCCGAGATGGGATACTTTTTTCTGACTGTTTACACTTCATTTTACCTGATCCCCCGGCCTTAAAGGATGGACAAGTGTAATTAAAAGGAAAGCCACAGGCTCTGGTTGTATCCCCGGGGGAAAAAAAGAGATCGCCTTACGGTTCAGCTGGAGAGTGAGGAATGGAAAGATAGAGAACTGTCTGAACTCTAAACAGAGTGGACAACCAAGACCCGGACTAAGTGTATTAAAGAAAATAGGCTGTACATATTATTTATGTGTGTATGTTAAAGGGACGCGGTTTGAGGGGAGGGTAGGCAGATTTCTCTTAAAAGCAAAGTTCTATATAGTGCATATACTATATAGAATAAGTACTATATACACACTTTAAGAATGGTTTAAAAGTGTTGAATAACTGTTTACGTTTAACTTCGAAAACTGCTGGATCTGTCCCTAGTTCATCTAGCTCACCAGAAAGCTTCCTCTCTTCAGTTACAATGAAGTTAAAACAGGATGCAGTGAACTTGTTCTGGGCAGACACTGTAGGTGCTGTGGGAAGGATGCTGGATTTGGAGTCAGGAAGACAAAAAACTGGCAAAAAGTTTAAAAGTTGGCTCTGCAATTTATTGCCTCCATAAACTAATCTAGTCCGGTTTCTCTGAGATTGTTTCCTCCTCTGTAGAATGTTGAGATTATAATATATATGTATGTGTATATATATATATATATATATACCAAGGTCCTTCCTAGCTCTAAATTTATGATCCTTAGGTGACCCACAGAGTCTTAATGTAA
>CM053600.1:3780861-3819938 GCA_028646575.1 Pseudocheirus occidentalis
TTGAACTGGGGTCCTCTGCACCAGGTAGGGCCCCTGGTAGAGAAATTTTACAAACTGTAATTCACAATCCTCCTGTCTCACCCCCCCCCCCAAAAGTTTTACTTTTTCCAGTCAGACATAACCACACCTAGTTTGTAAGAGGCATTTTAAAGAAATAATATAGCATTCTTCCCACAAAAATTGAGTTTCCATGAATACATACACACTAAGTGAGAAGCATGGACATCCATAGGAATTAGATATGGGGATGATGGATCCACACTTGGAAACATGTGTCCAAAGTACTTCTATTTACCAGGATATACACAGAAAGAGCACATTTCTCTTTCCCATCCCTCCCTCCCACCCCCCATAGCTACCATGAGAGGCAAATAGGTGTGTGTATGTATAAAGTTATCATGTAAATTTCTTTTTCCCTTTTTTTCTTCTCTTCCCTTTCCCGTAACCCCTCAACCCCCATACATAGAGATGATATGTGTTGGAGGGGCAACTCATACTTCTGACACTGTAAAGCTGAATGTGTCTTCTACAAAAGACATCACATTGTCATTGTCTAGTCCAGCTCCCCCACAAGGCTTTGTTTCCTGAAAAACATTTTTTTACATGCCAGCTGATCATCAGCTCTATTTTCAGGGTAATCTGAAGCAAGGTCCACTAAGGAAACTGGTTGCAGCTTTTTCACCATCTAAAAAGTCAGCTGCTCCATTCACTGAGACAGTGCTATGATTGATTAACGAGCCTCTCTTCAACAGCTTCCTCTGACACCCTTTTTCTGCTTCCTTCTGCTTCAGCTGTAGTTCTGAGATAAAATCTTCAGACCACCTGAAATTCTGTATTAGATCAGGGAGAAGTGCTGTGATTACTAATCCCTTCCTATGAGAAAACTCCTCAGCTAGTCAATCACACACACAAAAATATTAAGTTTAACTAAGCAAAGCACTTTGCTAAGCACTGTGTATACACTGCATTTGCAAAAACACCTTTCCTGTCCTCAAGGAGCACACATTCTAATGGAAAAGAGAACATATAGGTATATATAAATGTAAATATATGTGGAAAATAATCTCAGAAGAAAATCATTTGGAATTGGGAGGGTAAGAGTAAGGGGGAGACTGAGAAAGACATACTATAGAAGATGGGATTCTAAAAAATTATTTTATTTTTAATTTATGGAATAAAATAAGCATTTTCCTAACATAATATAATAAAAAAGATGGTTGCACATAAAACTGAAAATCTATTATGTGCAACTTGTTACTCCTTTTAAACATATAAAAATCATGGAAATTTTTTTCTTTTTCCTGTTTTCTCCCCCTACCATGGCTACTATTAGATACAAATAGGTATATGGGTATATGTGTGCATATCTATCTATTTATCTATCTATCTAGATATATACACATATATGTATATGTATATATAAATAAAGTTAGTCTGTAAATTTATTTTTTTCTTTTTCCTTCCCACCCCACCTTAGAGATGGCTGCCATTAGTATATGTGTATGTGTGTGTGTGCATGTGTGTGTATGTGTGTGTGTGTATATATATATATATAATTATTTTATACATATTTCTATTTATCAATTTTTGAAGGTGGAATTTAAGTTGAGTTGTGAAGGAACCCAAGCAGTTGTGAGGAGGGAGAGCCTTCCAAGGAAAGAGAGGTAGCCAGTGAAAAGACACAGAAAGGAAATGGGAGGGTTATGTGTGAGAAACAGCAAACAGGCCAGCGTATCTGGTTTATCAGGTACATAGAGGGGAGAAAGGTGTAATAATGATGAGGTGTAGACTTTGGGACCCCCCCCTCCTGCCTTGAGCTCTCCTTGAATCTTTGAGGTACATGCTCTGGGGGAAATCCCTTGAAGTCTGATTGAATTTCCCACTTCAGCAGCCATTTGCAGAGGCCATAAGTATTTCATTGTGGCTGGGCCCAAACCTCTGTTACTAGCCTGGCCATCCATTGTCCATCTGTTTCCCACCCTGGAACCTATCAAAATATCAATCCACTCTTGCACTGACCTCATTAATGAGACTGGAAAGGTAGGAACACACTAGGTTGGGAAGAGATTTAAAAGTCCAGTAGAGGATTTAATATTTGATCCTGGAGATAATAGGGAGGCATTGTAGTTTATTGAATGGAAGTGATAGTGATACAGTTGGTTGTGAGGGTACAGGGTGAGTCTGCCTGGAAAGAATTCAAGCACTTAAGCCTTCTTTCAGTCAAGGTAGTGAGGTTTATTGTAACACCAATAGAGCAGGCTAGATTCCTAATGAATCTGGCTTTGATGGGGTAAGATTGATACTTAGATATATATTAAAAAAAAAAAAGACAGTAAAAAGATCTGGATGGAATTAAGGAGTGGTAAATGGCCTGGGTGATCTAGATTCTGAGAGTGAAAAGAGTTAAGTAGTCTGAGGTGGGTCAAGAGGACTGTGAAAGGACTGTTAAGTATCCAGGTGGGCTCGGATTGTCCAGATGCCTCATGTGAGCTGCCAGCCATCTGGGCTACTGAAATGTATGGGAAAATTCAGGGACTGGGTTGCTTTCAAAGACATGGTGTTTTCCTTTTTAGGGGTTCAGATTCTATCACCCCATCATTGAGAGTAAGAAAGAGGGAGATAATATGGGAAAACTGTGCTTTAGGAAAATAACTTTAGCAACTGAGTGGAGGATAGACCCAAGTGGTGATAGATTTGAGGCAGGGAGGCAAGTTAGATGGCTGCTGTCGTACTCTAGGCATGATGTGATACCACTCGTGTAAATGAAGAGGAGATGTATAAGAAGATAAGAACTTTTCCCTTTGTTTCTCCCCCCTCCTATTAGTTGCAAATATATGTGTATATGTATCTGTATGTACACACACATGCACGCACATGCACACATACAAACTCAGTTGACTAAGAACTAACTGAAACTGCCCTTGTCTCCGTTCCCAGGCCAATGAACTACCTAGGATTCCAGCCTCTGATTATTTTGTAGACCCTCCAAACTCTCCCCTCCAGAGATTCTCAAGCTTTCTTTGTGGACTTTTGCTTGTTATGTGAAACAACTTACTTTATGAAATTGCTCCCACCTGCGGCTGTAATGGTAACAGGAATTTGAAGATATTCCCTGTGCCTTAATAAGCCTAAGGGAATTTGAAGACTTCACTGCTTTGAAGATCAACCTTGCCCCTTAATAGGCTGAATATAATCACATGGAACCTATGATGGGAGGAGTTTGCTGAAGGGTAGAGCAGAGCCCACAGGAAGCTGGGAGTCAGAACAGCTAAACAAGGTGGGAGGAGAGGATGCATCTGAGGGAGACAGTTCTACTTGTGAGTAAATGTTGGTGTTCTTCACCTGCTGTGACAGCTAGGCTTGTGTTGGTTTGTGGGAAGGCTAAAGGATGCTGTGGCTCTCTGTGCTATTATGGCTTATTAACTCCTTTCCTACTATGATGAAATTGGCTTACTGGTTTTGGGATTTGGTTTTCTGGTGTCCGAATAAATATTTTGCTTCTGTCTTCTACATGGAGAGTCTGTCATATTTTGTGATCAAGCACTATACAGGAATAGTTATAGTCACCTTCAGTGCTGTAAATATTGCTTTGGAGCTATAGTAGTCTAGCCATTTTCTTGGCCTCAGTACCCTATAAACCCTGATCCCAGCCCCCTTTTTTAGTACCCCAGCACTTGTTAAATGGTCCCAGGCCGCAACTCACTCACCCAGCCCAGATTAAAGATCTTAATTTTATTGTATTGACTGTTTTCATTAAAATGCAATTTGAATGAATACACACATGTATATATTTATATATGTATAATCATTTTATATGCATGCAGATAGCATCTTCTTCCATAAGTCCTTTGTATTTAGTTTGGGTATTTATAATAGTCAGAGTTACTTGGTTGCTCAAAGTTGTCCTTAAAACAATATTGCTTTTGCTGTATACAACATTCTTATTCTCCTGGTTCTGTTCATTTCTCTCTTTGTTATTTTATGCAAGTCATTGCATGTTTTTCTAAAATCATTGAGCTCATCATTTTGCTCATGCACAGTAGCAGTATTTCATCAAAATCATATACTACAACTTGTTCAAACATTTCCCAGTTGACTGGCATGCCTGCAATTTATGGTTCTTTGCCACCACAAAAAGAGCTGCTATAAATATTTTAGAAGATACATATATATATTTTTTCTCTTTAGAATAATATATATGTTCTTTTCCTTTTTCCTTGATCCTCTTTGGAAGCAGACCTAGTAGTGGTATTGCTGGGTCAAATGGTACAAGCAGTTTAATGATTCTTTGGGCATAATTCCAGATTGCTCTACAAAAATGGTTTGATAAGTTCAAGTGAATTAATGTCCCAATTTTTCTACATTCCCTCCAACATTTGTCCCTTTCCTCTTCTACCATTTTAGCCAATCTGATAGACATAAAACAATATCTCAAGATTTTAATTTGCATTTCTCTAACAATGATTTAGAGCATTTTTTTATGACTCTAAATTATTTTGATTTCTTCATTGGAAAACTGTTCATATTCTTTGACCATTTATCAATTGCGGAATGACTCATATTCTTATAGATTTGACAAAGTTCTTTATTTGAGATGAGATATCTGAGAAACTGTCTATAAAATTTCCCCCAAATTTCTGCTTTCCTTCTGATCTTGACAACATTAATTTCATTTGTACAACCCCCTTTTAATTCAATGTAATCTAAATGATACATTTTATACCTCACTCTGCTCTCTAGCTCTTGTTTATTCATAAATTATTTTCCTATCATAAGTCTGCTAAAGTAAGAACTTTAGAAGAACCCCGTGAAGTAAGAAGAACCCCGTGTCCAACTCCCTCCTGGCATACTAGTGCACTTGCTGCTATGTAGTAAACTTAAGTGTTATGTTCCATGTTTTTCAATTTTTTTTGTAGTCTCTCTCCTTATATCTATCCATTTTTACCTCATCTAAGTAAATGGTGTAAGACATTGCTCTATGTTCAATTTCTGCCCTCCTGTTTTCCAGTTTTCTCAACAATATTTACCAAAAAATGAATTTTTATTCTAAAAAAAAAAACCTGTCTTTACTCTCATCAAATACAAAGTTACTGTATTCATTTGCTGCTGCAAATTGTATGTCTACTCTGTTTCACTGATATGTGCTTCTTCTTAGCTAGTAGTAGACAGTTTTGGTAATTACTGCCTTATAATATAGTTTAACATCTGGTACTGCTAAACTTCCTTCCTTAACATTTTTTTTTATTATTTCCTTTGATAAACTTGACTTTTTGCTCTTCCAAATGAATTTTATTATTTTTTTCTAATTCAGTAAAAATAATTTTTTTGGTAATTTAATTGGAATGGCATTGGATATATGAATTAGTTTAGGTAGAATTGTCAGCTTTCTTCCCCCCCGCCCCCCAAATATTCTTATACTTTACTCTTCCACACATACTCTGACTAAATTACACTGGCCTCTTTGCTGTTCCTCATACAGGACATTCACTCTTCAAAGTCCAAGCATTTTTGTTGGATTTGCCCCATGCTTGGAATGCTCTCTCTCCTCATTTCTGCCTCCTAGGATTTCTAGCCTTCTTTCAAGTTCCAATTTAAATCTCATCTTTAGGAAGCCTTTCCAAATCTCTTAATTTCAGCACATTTCCCATATTGATCATTTCCTATACAACCCTAGTTGTTTGTATATAGTTGATTTCATGTTGTCTACCCCATTAGACTAGCCCAGTTTCCCCTCCCCAACACCCCCCCCCCCCCCAGCTGCCCTAGAGAGGTATATAGACTCTGGGCTGACTGAAACTGACTTTGTCCCCATTCCCAGACTCATGAAACGCCTGAGGCCACCAGGTGTTACCCCCCCCCCCCTCTTCCTTCCCCACCCTCCCCCAGCCTCTGGCTGTTTTGTAAATACTCAACTCTTCCCTTTCCCTTTCTCCCTCTTATTTGGAGGGAGATTCACTAGGCTTTCTCTAAGGACTTTTGGTTGTTATGCAAAACATTTTACCTTGTAAAAACTTGGAATGTCCCAACTTCCGGGAACATGGGGTTCTTTCAGAGTACCAGGGTACCAGGGCAGGGGGACATGAATTTGCGTGTCATCCTTGCACAAGGGCCATGCTAATCTTCTCTGTATCGTTACAATTTTAGCATATGTGCTGCTGAAGCGAGCACTGTCATTTCTCATACCACAGTTTCTTATACCACAGTTCATCCAACCATTTCTCAATTGAGGGGAATCCACATAGATTCCATTTTTTTGCTGTTAAAAAAACTGCTATAAATATTTTTTACTTAAAGGTCCCTTTCCTTGCTCTGATCTTAATAGTGATTCAGAGTATTTTTTTTTCCATATGACACAAATGTATAAATATAGCCCAGGTTTCTTCCTTTAACAATTCTCTTAATTGTTAATTGTTAATTCTCTTAACATCCTTAAGCTATTTATCAACTGGGGAGTGGCTCTTATTCTTTAAATTTCAACCAGTTCCTTATTTATCTTGAAAATAAGGCTTTTATCTGATAAACTTACTACAAAGATTTTTTAAAACCATTTTCTCCCTTTTGATCTTAGCTTTATTGGATTTATTAATGCAAATTTTTTAAAAATTGCTTATAATCAACATTATCCATATTATCTTCTTTATTCCTTGTTTGATCATAAATTGTTTTCCCATCCATAGATCTGATAGATAATTTTTCCATGTTTCTTTAATTTTCTTATGACCTATGTATATGGCATGAAATGTTGCTATAAATGTAAATTCTTCTATATGGCTGTCCAGTCTTTGTTAAATAATGAGTCTTTATCCTGGTAACCGGGATCTTTGTATTTATGGGACATACCAGAATATTTGCTTCTGAATATTGTATACCTAATCTATTCTACTCATCAATCTATTTTTTCACCAATACCAAATTATTTTTATAATTATTCTTTGTAGTATAGTTTGAGATCTGACACTCCTTGGCCCTCTTTTTTCTCATTTCTTTTCATTATTTCTCTTAAAATTCCTGACTTTCTTTTTCCTTCATATAAATTTTGTTAATATTTTTTTCTTGTTTTACTTAGTAATGTCTCAGAAGAGATCTTATAAATTGGCGGCAGTTCTGACTATCTACTTCACCCTTCCCTCCTCCCTCCCCCCCTCCCCAATACTGCTGTCAATCAGCAGCAAGCCCTTTTTCAGGAGTCTTTCTGCCAGTGGGAGTCAGGGACAGCCTGAGCTCATTCCCCCTCCTTTGCTTTGGGACCCTTCCCCCTTTCCCTTGCTGTCAATCAGCATCCCTGTTCTTTGTGAGACTGTTTCCCAGCCACTGAGAGATAGCAGCGGTGGGCTTTCCTGTGACTTGCCATTGGGGAAGATTTTGGGGTTGAAACTTGAGCCCGTCTCTCAGCCAGTGGGAGAAAGGACAATCAGGGAATACAGTTTGACTGCATTAGGGTTTAAAACCCTGTTCACCACACACTGCCTTGTCTCTTTCTCATAATCAGTCATGGGGAGGACTGCCCTCTTCTCTCAGGGAAGAGAACAAATTCCTGTTCTTATCCTAATAGATCTGTGTTCTTGATTAAATTTTGGATGAGGGTTTTTCATCCCGAACAATAATCAGTTCAATTTTTTTTTTGCAGTATTGAATAAGTAAATGAAATTAAGTATTATTGTCATTTTAATTATGTTGGCTTGACCTACCCATGAGCAATTAATATGTTCCCAATTATTTAGGTCTGTATTTCTGTAAACAGTTATTTGTAGTTATATTTATATAGCTTTTGTGTATATTTTGGAAGGCAGACTCTGAAATATTTTTTTTACTCTACATATTTTAAATGGAATTTCTCTTTCTTTTCCAACTGGGTGTTATTGATCTGATTATGATTGTGTTTATATCCTGAAATTTTGCTGAAGTTCTTAATTGTTGGAATTAATTTTTTAGCTGTCTCTCTTGCTTTTCCTTTTAAATATATAATAAAGTTATCAAGTAACTTTCTTTTCCCCCCCTACCCTCTCTTCCCCTGCCCTAGAAATGGCTACCATTAAACACTAATATCTATGTATGTGTTTATACACACACATACACACACACACACACAACCATACTATACATACTTCTACTTATCACTTCTTTCTCTAGATGCAGATGACGTTTTCCTTCATAGGTCCTTTGTAGTTAATTTAGGTGTTTATAATAGTCAAATTGACTTGTTTTCTCAAAGTTGTTCTTAAAACAATCTTTCTGGGACAGCAAGGCAGGTGGCCCAGTGGATAGAGCAGCCACCCTGGAGTCAGTAGAATCTGAGTTCAAATCCAGTCTCAGAGACTTACTAATGACCTTGGGCAAGTCACTTAACCCCAAATGCCTCAAAAAAAAAAACCCAACCCAAACCAATATTGCTTATACTGTATACTATGTTCTCTTGGTTCAGCTAATTTTGTCCTCCCCTCTTTTTTTTGCAAGTTTTCCATGTTTTTCTAAAAATCATTGAGCTCATCATTTCTTATGAAATGGGCAGTAGTATTCCAACACAATCATATACCACAGCATGTTCAACCAGTTGCCCATCGATGAGCATCCCTGCAATTTCCAGTTCTTTGCCACCACAAAGAGAGTTGTAAATTTTCATCTTGTAACCACTTTCTGGGAGTGATTGGTAGATTTTTGTCTATTTCTGCTTTACCTTCTCCTTCTAGAACTTCAGGAAAATTCCTCTTAATAATTTCTTGTAACATTGTATCCAGATTCCTTTTGTGATCATACGTTTCATCTGACTATTTTATATCACCTCTCCTCTATCTCTTCTCCAGATCAGTTGTTTTTCTGACTGTTTCATATTCTCTTCTATTTTTCATCTTTTGATTTTATTTTATGATTTCTTGGTGTCTTAGAATGTCATTGGATTTCCCCCAACCCAAGTCTAGTTTTCAAGAAATTATTTTCTTCCTTAAGCCTTTGATTCTCTGTAGTTCATTGACTTTTTCCCCCTTATTTTCTTTGATTGCTCTTATGTTTTTTCTTAATTTTTCCTCACTCTCTCTTACTTGATTTTTAAAGTCTTTTTAATGTTCTGTCAAGAACTTTTTTTAGGGCTGTGAACATTTGATGTTTCTCACTGAAAAAAGAGAGGTCTTTTTACCTCCGCTGTCTTCCTCTAAATATGGACTCAGGTCTTCTCTATTCTGATAGTAGCTAGCTATGTTTGAGCTCTTTCTTATTTGCTTGCTCACTTTAATTTTTAACTTTTTTTTTTTTAGCAGCTGTTATCATAATCAAGTTCTAGACCCAGAGGTGGAAAATGATGGCCCAAGTCTCAGGTCCCTCTTACTATTATTTTCTGAGCTTGGTCCTGGGGCCTGATCCTCCCCACCCCTAAGCATGCTAGGGCCCCTAGCCACACTGTCCCACTAATGATTTTGCTCCCTGTGATCCGTTTGGTGGCTGCAAACAACAGCTGTCTTCTCTGCCATAGAACTGAAACCAGGGACTCTAGTGTCATATACGGGGTCCCTGCTGCTCTGCTACCACACTCAGCTGGTATGTGTTAGCTCCTTCTCCCCGGCAGCCACAGCCCAGGAGCATGTCAGGTCAGAACAACTGTGCTTGACATCCTTCAGCAGTGGAAGATTCTTCAGTCTTCCCTTACTCAGGAGTCCAGTTCCTACACTGTCCATGAAGTGAATGTTCCTGAGGCTGAGGGTACCTCTGCTGCCAGCTGCCCCTAGGGTTTACCATTTATGGATTCTGCAGAGTTGTCCTGCACTTCACTCAGGTCACACCTCTACCCTGGAGGTCAAGTCTTTCCCTAGGTCCTCTCACATTCTCATAGAGGAGATGACTTTTTCCCCTGACTCCTGCTCTGCATTCATTCTGAGGTAGTGTTCTGCCTTTTGGGGGGAAGAAATTGGGAAAGTCTAGTTTTCTCCTTTACTCCACCATCTTCCTAGAATCTTCTCTTAGATTCTGATTTTTAATACATTCTGTGATCCATTTCTGTTTTATGGATGAGTTCATCTGAAATTTATAATGACTATTTGTATAATTTGTGTATGACAATTACTATTCACCTTCAAAATTAGAATTACATTTGTATATTTCCCTCCTTCCTATTTTTCCTCATTATTGTCCTTCTCTGTCTCTCTTTTCCCCCATCCCTCCTCAGACATCTAGTTTGCTTCTAACCAGTACCTCCCTGATTCACACCTTTTTAAAGAATCCCTTCCTTATGTTCTCTCCTTACCCTTCTAATCCTTTTTCTGCTTACCACCAATCCCCTTGCTTATCCCCTTCCCCCACTCTATTCAATCTTAATCTTGTATTTCACATTTTTGTATGCCTGTGAAACTTGGACAGTCTACCAGCGCCATGCCAGGAAACTGAATTGCTTCCATTTAAATTGGCTTAGGAAGATTCTGAAGATCACCCGGCAGGATAAGGAACCAGACACTGAGGTCCTTACTCGAAGTAAACTGCCAAGCATCAAACTCTGCTTCAGAGAGAGAAACTCTAACAGGCTGACCACATTGTTCAAACACAAAACCTATGCTTGCCAAAAAGACTATTTTATGGAGAACTCACACAGGGCAAGCGTTCACATGGTGGTGAGAAGTGATATGAGGACACTCTCAAGAACTTTGGAATTGATTGTACAACGTGAAGACACTGACACAGGATCACTCTATGAGCAAAGTAGAATCGAAACTGCTCAAAGGAAAGGGAGGATGCAAAAATGTAGAGTATCCACGCCAATGTTCACATGAACTACCTGTGCCCAACCTGTGGTAGAGCATTCGGAGCTCGTATTGGTCTGATCAGCCACAGTCAACCTCAATGACTTTGGTATAGTGATGTCATTTTGGTCCTCTTCAGGAACTAAGGACAACAACCAACTAAATCTTAATCTACACACCCTTCTAAAAGTCTCTCCCTTATCCTCTTATTTCTTTATAAATTTAGAAGACTTTTATACCCCTTTAGATATATATATATGTCATTCCTTCTTTACCTAGATCTGATAAGAGTGAGGTTCCAGCATTACCAGTCCTCCACCCCCACCTGCTTCCTCTATATCAGCCCTTCCTTTTATGAATCATTTGTATGAGATAATTATGACTTTTTACCTTTTCCTGCCCAATTTTGCTTTTTCAGCCACCCCATTACACTCAGCTCAGCTCAGCTCCAACCTTTCTTCCAGACTCCCTGAATAATAATGATAGTCTTAAGAATGCTGATAACATTTTCACATAGAAGTAGTTTGATGTTATTGAGTTCCTCATGATTGGTCTTTAATGGTTTTTTTTTTTATTTCTCTTGGATCTTATGTGTCACATTTTCCATTGAGTTGTGTTTTTTTGTCACAGATACCTGAAATTCTTTCAGTTTGTTAAATGTCCATTTTTTTTTGTTGTTCAGGATTATACTCAACTTTGCTGGGTAAGTTTTTTGTTTTTGTTTTGTCTCAGCCCCAGCTCTTTTGTTCTTCAAAACATAATGTTCCAAAACCTGTGGTCTTTTAGTGTGGAAGCTGCTAGGTCTTTTGTCCCAGATGTTTTAGGTTTGGGCTCTTTCAGTTGAGTATGTGCTTCCATAATTGAATCAAATGAAATAGAGCATTATTAATATAACCTGTGACCCAGGACCCACCAAGCCTCTAGAGCTAGGCTTACTCAGACCCAGTTAAGTCCTTAGGGGCTTTATTCTAAGAGGTCTTCCTTTGCATCATTTCTTTGGATACTATAATCCCAGCTCCAACGGCAGCTAGTTGACACAATGTATAGAGAGTCTTGGGTCTGGAATCAAGAACTGAGTTTGAATAGACTTCTGACACTTATTACCTGTATTCCTGGGCAAATCACCTCTGTCTGCTACAGTCTTGTCAACTGTAAACTGGAAATAATAATAGCACTACCTCCCAGGGTTTTTCAGTTCTTGTGAGACTCAAATGAAAGACTATTTGTAAAGCAATTAGCACAGTCCCTGGCACCTAGTGGGTGTTTAATAAAAGCCTCCTTCCTTCCTTCCTTCCTTCCTTCCTTCCTTCCTTCCTTCCTTCCTTCCTTCCTTCCTTCCTTCCTTCCTTCCTTCTTTTCTTCCTTCCTTTTCCTCTCCAACACTGGAGTTGTTTTAGCAAAAGCTTTATGTATACTCATGAGACAACTTGTACCTAGGTTTCCTGTTTCCATACAGTATTAAATGTATAATATAGATTTCAGAGTATAGGACAGTTGTGATCTCAGGAAAACTAAGATTATGAATAAGATAAAGGACCATGGAAAGATGAAGAGATATATGGAAGGAATAAATAAGCTAAGGCATATTACTTATAAGTCTTAAGCATAAGAAGTGAAATTAAATATGTTATTGAGGAAACATAAGAGGAATTATTGAGGAAAAATAAGTCCAGAACTTATGATCTACCAATTATGGCGTAAGAATGAGTTAGGTAAGCTGTACAAGATCTTAAATTGAGTTATAAAGCAACAACCATCACAACTGCTTGGTACTGGCTAAGAAATAGCATGATGGATCAATGGAATAGGTTAGGTATACAAGACACAGTAATCAATGATTATAACAATGTCCTGCTGATAAATCCAAAGACTCTAGTTTCTGGGCTAAGAACTCACTATATAACAAAAACTGCTGGGAAAACTGGAAAAGAGTATGGCAGGAACTAGGCTACCTATCATCATATGAAAAAACTCTCTAAATCATTATTGATTAGAAAAATGTAAATAAAAACAACTCTGAGGTACCACATTGCACCTATCAGGTTGGCTAATATGTCAAAACAGGAAAATGATAAACATTGGAGAAGATGTGGGAAAATTGGAGCACTAATGAATTGTTGGTGGACTTGTGAACTGATCCAACCATTTTGCTTTTTTTTTTTTTTTGGAGGGCAGTTGGGGCTAAGTGACTTGCCCAAGGTCACACAGCTAGTTTTTGTGTTAAGTGTCTGAGGCCGAATTTGAACTCAAGTCCTCCTGACTCCAGGGCCAGTGCTCTATCACTGCGCCACCTAGCCGCCCGACTGTGCCACCTACCTGCCCCTATCCAACCATTTTGGAGAACAATTTTGAACTATGTACAAAGAGCTATAAAATTGTGCATACCCTTTGATCCAGCAATGCCACTTCTCAGTCTATTTCCCAAAGAGATAATAAAAATGGGAAAAGGACACATATGTGCAAAAATATTTATAACAGCTCTTTTTGTGGTGACCAAGAATTGGAAGGTGAGGGGATGCCCATCAATTGGGGAATGGCTGAACAAGTTGTGGTGTATGAATGTGATGGAATGAATGTGAATTCCATAAGAAATAATGAGCAGGTGGACTTTAGACAAACCTGTAAAGACTTATATGAACTGATGTTGAGTGAAATGAGCAGAACCAGGAGAACATTGTACATAGTAACAGCCACATTGTGCAATGACTAACTTTGATAGACTTAGCTCTTCTCAACAATGCAAGGATCTAAGACAATTCCCAAAGAGTCCTGATGGAAAATATTATTTACATCCCCAGAAAGAACTGTGGAGTCTGAATGCAGATCAAAGCATACTATTTGCTCTTTTTTTACAACTTGTCTTTTCTTTCTTTTGTTTTTTCCCATTGATCCTCATTCTTCTTTACAACATGACTAATGTAAAAATATATTTAGTAAAGATGTATATGTATAGCCTATATCGGATCACATGCTGTCTTGGGGAGGGGAGAGTAGAGAAAGAGGGAGAAAATTTAGAACTCAAAATCTTATGGAAGTGAATGCTGAAAACTAAAATTAAATAAATAAAATTTTAAAAATAGTTAAAAGAACAAAAACAAAACCTTATTTGATCTATATTTAGACTTCATCAGTTATTTCTCTGAAGGTGGATAGCATTTTTCATCATAAGTTCTTGAGAATTCTCTTGGATCATTATATTGATCAGAATAAGTCATTCACAGTTGATTACCATATAATACTGCTGCTACTATGTACGATATTATCCTGGTTTTGTTCACTTCACTTTATATCAGTTCATAAAAGTCTTCCCAGGTTTTTCTGAAAGCATTCTGTTTGTCATTTTTTTATAGCACAATAGTATTTCAGCACAATCATTTACCACAACTTGTTTTGTCCTTCCTCACTTGATGGTCATCCCTTCAGTTTCTAATTCTTTGGAACTACACAAGAGCTGCTATATTTTTGTTCAAATAGGTCTTTCTCATCCCCCCTTTCTTTGATCTCTAGGATACAGACCTAGTAGGGGCCTTGCTGGATCAGAGTGTCTGCAGTTTTATAGCCCTTTGTGCATAGTTCTAAATTGCTCTCCAGAATTTCTGGATCAGTTCACAACTCTACCAACAGCGCATTTAGTGTCCCAATCTTCCCACATACCTTTCAACATTTATTATTTTCCTTTTCTGTTCTTAGCCAATCTGATCAGTGTGAGGCTGTCCGTCAAAGTTGTTTTAATTTGCATTTCTCTAATCAAACATTTCTCTAATCAATCTAATCAACAGTGATTTAGAGTATTTTTTTGTATGTTTATAGGTAGCTTTGATTTCTTCTTCTGAAAACTACCTGTTTATTTCTCTGATCATTTTTAAATTGAGAAATGACTTATATTCTCTATACAATTGAGAATTGAGTCCTTTATCAGAGAAACTTGCTGTAAAAATTCTCCCCAATTTCCTGCTTTCCTTCTAATCTTGGCTTTATTGATTTTGTTTATGGGAAACTTTTTAGATTTCATGTAATCAAAATGATCTATTTTTGTATTTTATAATTCTCTCTTTCTTTTGGTCATTAATTCTTCCCTTCTCCATAGATTATGAAATGAATGTTTATGCCCCTGATGATAATCTCCTGAATTCAAGAGGTCAGGAATTCCTTAGTCAATATAGGTTGTCTCTTGGAGGTGCTTCTTGCAATTACACCGCTTTCCTAAGGAGAAAGTGCACTGCAACCCGGAGAAGCTGCCAGGAAGGTGCTGTTGCTGACAGGACTAATAAATCTTCAGCCATGCCCTAGCTTGCCAGAAGATCTGAGCTTGTGAGTTGTATGGATGACGTAGGTCAGAGATGAAAGTAAAATATCTGTTCAGCGGTCCAACAAAGTGCTTTTGCCCTAAGGCACAAGTGAATAGATGATGGATTATTGTTTCATGTTTGTTTTTTTAATTATTCGTTTAAGCAACAAGTCTTTCATATTTGTGTTTGTGCCGGAGAAAAAGTTTTAATTCCAAATAACTACTTTGTAGTGTGAACGCTGGTTTTAGAAGGATTGCCATTAATCTAATTTAGGAAAGCCCTAGACTTATGCCATACCTTTGTTGTGGAGCTTTCCCCTGGAACTCCCGGGTATTGGAATATTCAATCAGCATAGGTGTTCATTGTGGGAGGGAAGCATATACTGGACTTGTGGGAGGAAGCATACAAAAGAAGTGAGGTCATTATTAATTTAGTACCTGGGGGCTCCCTGAATCTTGCATATGCGTCCCCCTAGAGAAGCACCTGCCCCTAGGTTCAAGGCACTCTACTGATACCCTGATTTTCACTACTCAGCAAAGGGACCTGACTCAAAATAAAATAACTGAATAAAGTTGTATAGTAGGGAAAAGTACAATAAAACATTTCCTCACAAACATGGGGTATACACATGTGTTCCTACCATAATTTTATATACACACATGCACGTGCATATATGCACACATACATACACAAACATATACACACTTATATGCATATTTTAAAATACACAATATTTACATATTCACATGTGCATGTATAACACACACAAATATACATACATATATAGATACACACATATGAAGGGGCCCACAAATAGGACAATTTTTTCTTTCAAAAAAGAATGGGAAGAAAGGACAATTTCAAAGAAATGTATGATTACGAAAAAAAAGATAGACTGGTCCTATTGTAAAGGCAAGAACTTGTATCCTCCTCCACTGGTCTGGTCTCTTTGTGATGACAGAAAAAAACAAAGAAGGGAGTCAGCACATTAGGTGAATCAATCCTTAGTGGTGAACATACGGAAGAACACGGACAAAAATTGCACAGGATGGACAGGCATGAGTGAGTTGTGAGCTTTATCATCATATGAAAAATTCATATCAATGAGATAATGGATCCATTTAAATATGTGAGTCATAAGGGATATTTTACATTCAGGAAATGAGGATTTATTTTTGTGCTCCTTATTGATACAGTCACAGGAGAGCTCGGTGGTGCATTGAACAGAGCGCTAGATCTGGAGTCAGGAAGAATCGGCTTCCTGAATTCAAATCTGGCTTTAGATGCTTGCTAGTTTGGTGACCCTGGGCAAGTCACTTAACCCTATTTGTCTCACTTTCTTCATCTGTAAAAGGATCAGGAGAAGGAAAAGGCAAACCAGACTGTTATCTTTGCCAAGAAAACCCACACGGGGTCACAAAGAATCAGACATGACTAAAACAAATAAACAAAGACAACACTGATATAGTCATTTCTTTCTTTAAAATCTTGATTTAAAAAAAAAGTAAGATTGGGAGCCTGTCACATAAATGTCAATCAAGTATAAATTTCTTCAAAAGAGCAATTGTAGGAAGATGCCTTTGCTTCTGACAACCATAATAAAGACAGAAAATCAGGTGAGGTGAATGACAAACATTGACCTTGCCTCCTTAGCCTACCTTTTGTCATGCCTCAAATTTGTTTGTAGTTAAATCAGGGAGTAAGATCATTTAAATCCTGTTGGTCGCCTGTAAGAGAGGCTCTTATTTCTGACCAGATACAAGAATTAGGAAAGGAAAAAACTCAATTTTAGCCCCACAAACACTGCCTGAATTGTGCTGGTCGAGTGTGGCGTCTTATACTAAAAAAGCTGTTCGTTTGCCCTTGTTAGGGAGGGGCTTTATAATTCCTCTCTTTTTTTGGAGGAGGTGAGGCAGCTGGGGTTAAGTGATGTGACCAAGGTCACACAGCTAGTCAGTTCCAGTATTTTTTGCTTAATAGGAAGATCTTTCTTGTCCATTAATAGACCCGTAAGCTCTGCATAAGTCACATAGAAACCTAAGTCACAAGGGTTATGATGCCCTCTGATCTCGAAGAAGTGTATATATACTCTGAGGTTAGCATTTTGCTTTGGGGCTCACTCATGGGAAGACTGTTCATGTGATTTGGCCAGATGAGACTCTGGGTAGCTGTTAAGGAGCCCCCAGCCTTTGAAAACCCAGATGTTGGCGCTTCTCTCTCTGGTAACTATGTATGTGTGTCATGGTCAGACAGTTGTATCTGTCTGTTGTCTGTGAGGTATGTATTATTTGTTCAGATGGTGAGAAGCCCTGTCTGGTGCTTGCTTCTGCAGCACATAAACTAAAATTGGAACGATACAGAGAAGATTAGCATGGCCCCTATGCAAGGATGACACACAAATTTGTGAAGTGTTCCATATTTTTTCTCAAGTCAAGGAGAAAATACTGCAAGCAATCAGGAAGAAACAATTTGAATACAGTGGAAACACAATCAGGATAACACAAAATCTAGCAGCTTCTACATTAAGGGATCAAAGGGCTTAGAATATGATATTCTGGAGATCAAAGGAGCTGGGATTAAAATGAAGAATCTCCTACCCAGCAAAACTGAGTATAATGCTCCAGGGAAGCATATTTGGTCAATCAATGAAAGGGAGGATTTTCAAGAATTCTTGATGAAAGAACCAGAGCTGAACAGAAAATTTGACACTCAAATACAAGAAGCATGAAAAGGTAAACATGGAAAAGAAATCATAAGAACTTATCAAAGTTGAACTATTTACATGCCAATATGGAAAAGCGATAATTGTAACTTATGAAACTTTTCTCAGTATGAGTATAGTTGAAGGGAATACAAATGGATATATATGTATGCATATATGTGTTTATAAAGAAGGGCATATGTGCATATGAGTACATATGTGAAGGTGTATATATATATATATGTATGTACATGTATACATAGAGAGCACAGGATCAGTTAAATAGGAAGGGATGATATCTAAAAAATAAAATTAAGAGGTGAGAGAGGAATATAACGAGAGGAGACAGGGATAGACAGAATAGGGTAAATTATCTCATATAAAAGAGTCAAGGAATAACTATTACAATGGCAGGAAGGTGAAAGGGATTGGGACAACCTTATTCTCATTGAATTTGGCTTAAGGATGGAATAACATACACACTAAACTGGGTATCTTACCCTACAGGAAAGTAGGGAGCATAGGGATGAGAGGGGGGATATAGAAAGGAGGGCATATGGGGGGAGGGTAATTAGAAGCACACACGTTTTCAAAGGCACAGGGTCAAAATAGAAAATAGAACAAGTGGGGGGCAGGATAGGATTGAGGGAAATATAGTTAGTTTTTCACAATATATCGGCTATGGAAATGTTTTGCATAACTACACATGTACAACCTATATTGAATTGCTTATCTTCCTGGTGGAGGTGGGTGAGGAGGGAAGAAGGGAAAAAATCTGGAGCTCAAAGTTTTAGAAACAAATATTAAAAAAATTTTTTTCTTTTACATGCAACTGGGAAATAAGATATACAGGCACTGGGTATAGAAATCCATCTTGCCTTACTATAAAATTAGAAGAGGGAGGGGGAAGATATAAGAGCGAACAGACTGGGGGAAGGGTATTCAGTGGGCTTGCTATATTGAGGTGGGGGTAGGGGAAAGATGGGAGAAAAAGTATAACTCAAAATCCTATGGAAATGAATGTTGAAAACTAAAACTAAATAAGCTAATTAATAGAAGCCCTGTCTGTTGGTCTTTATGCTATTATTTCTGCTCATAATTTCTGTTTGTGTTTTCTCTGAAGTTCAAGGTGCTGACTTTCCCCCCTAAACTAAGTAAATAATATATATATGTTTGATTGAAGTAAGATTGTGGACCCCTTTTGAGTTGCTTTCCTTTAATAAAGCAGATCAAAGTGCTAGTAGTCCTGTGTTCTGGTGTTATTGGTCTTACACCCCACAGCAGCTGCAAGTAGCATTACTGTTACAGAGGCCGAATTTGAACTCAGGTCTTCCCAACTCCAGGGCCCATGCTCTGCACCACCTAACTACCCCTAGGAAGGGGATTTAGCAATTTTATTTAGACCTAGCAGACTGAAACTAAAATAATGATTGCCACGTCTGAGCTCTCCTGAGGGACAATAATTTCTTCTCTAGCCCTCGATTTTAATTTTTCTGTAAATTTTTGTTTCAAGTGTTTCTTGTAATCAATTCATAGATTCTGCTATTATTTTCTGTTGTATAGGAAAGTTTAATCAATCAACATATATTAAATGCCTACTGTGTGCCAGACATTGTACTTAGTGCTGGGATATGAAGAAGAAAAAGACAGCCTCTGCTTTCATGGAGTTCATGCTCATGGTTATAATTGCTAATTGTATTTCCCTCCATCATATACACTTACTTTTTTCCTCTTCCCTCTTTCTCCACCCTTCTCAGAGAAGAAAAAGATAGTGAAAGAGAATTAGAACCAACATTAGTCCTTGGTATTTAAAGTCGTCTGATTCTGCTTCTAGGCTCTTCTTCTCTCAAGGTCTTACACATTCTTTCTTATAATCCTCCATTTATATTTTACCCTTCAAAAGTAAAATTCTAAAAAAATTTGTGGCTATAACCTCTGTTGTTTTAACCTCCTTCTTAAGACATGCTCTCCCCTTTACCTGTCCCAGTGTTTTCTTGTTGAGTTTAATGTATCAGCACAAACTCTTTGTATCAATGTATTTAATGTATCACACAAACTCTTTTAGCATGTGTACAAATGTTTATGTTTGTGTTTGTGTATGTGTGTGCATGTTCAATTGTCCATTGTCTGGTTCAGATTAAAGTGAGGCTCATATAGTGTCTGCTCCACCCTTTGCTCTGTTTTAATTTACTCTTTTTCTCATGCACCCTAATTATGTAAAATAGTAAATTCTCTGTCCTACATACATTTCCCCTCTTAAAATCATCAAAACTACTGGCACTTAATTCCTGTACATCCCTTGAAGTTATTAGAATTTTGGAGGACTTTTGTTCCTTTTCCTCTGCTAGAATATAAGTACTTCCTTATTATTTAGCCCTTTCCAATTCCTTAAATCAGTGGTTCTCAACCTTCCTAATGCCATGACCCTTTAATATTCGTATGTGGCCGTATCTGCATGTGGGAAGACTCGCCTGGAGAAGGATAGAGCAGCGGTGTCTCGGTTCCCAAGACCATTGGAAATATTTTCTGATAGTCTAGAAATGTTTTCTGATGGTCTTAGGTGACCCCTGTGACCCCTGTGAAAGGGTCATTCGACTCCTAACAGGGTTGTGACCCACAGGTTGAGAACCGCTGCCTTAAATATATTGAGGTTCATGACTACAGCATTTATATTTCAAAGTTCCTAATTAGTTCTAGTCCTATTCTTCACCCATCTTATGATCACCTTATGACCTCCTAGCCATAGGAAATACTCCCTGCCTTGCCCAACCCACGACCCTGTTGATGTATTATTTTGTTTATTTTAACCTGTATGTTATATATCAACCAATGGAAATATTCTGTGTCTGGTATAGCTGTGTTTACATATCTGTTTGCATAGCTAACCCCCGGAAGGAGGAGGCATCTCAGATTGTGAGGAAGATCTGGGTTCACTTCTTTATAGACAATCATGGACCCTTTAATAAAGTGCCATTGGTTTAGGACTCTGCCTCAGTTTCTCTGATTGTAGGCTGGATGCTTTTTAATCCCCACAGAAGATACGCTGCTCTGCCACACAAGCAGTTTCCTAGCCTTGTGCTACTGACTGGTGCCTGTCTTGACTTCCAGTGACACAAAGGGAGTCCAGTTTGGGATGCAAACAACAAATTATGTCAGGTAGGGTGAGGGGGGAAGATTCATCCTTGGTACATTCAGGGCTTCCTGCATACTCTGGGTCCAGTGTTTCTGGAAAAATATGGCCACTTAAAAAGACAAGCTCCTAACATTCCCCAACAATATAAATTAATATCTGTGATTCCTAGGTTTTTGAATGCTTTCCTTCTGGATACTTGAAGTATTTTTTTATTTGACTTGGAAGCACTGGAATTTGCCTAGGACTTCCTTAGCATTTTCACTCTGGTTCTAATAAAAATTTTAATTTATGTTTTTGGTTTTTCTTTTTTTGTAATGTAGTATCTAAGTGTAATTGTTGTTGTTTTGTGGGGGTCACAGTTTTCAGGGAGTCTAATGATTCTTAGATTGTCTCTCTTTGACATGTTTTCTAGGTCAGTATTTTTTTGGGGGGAGAGGGCAATTGGGGTTAAGTGACTTGCCCAAGGTTTTTGTGTTGAGTGTCTGAGGCTGAATTTGAACTCAGGTTCTCCTGACTCCAGGGCTGGTGCTTCTATTCCCTGTGCCCCCTAGTTACCCCAATCTAGGTCAGTTTTAAAAATAATAAATATCTAATTTTTCCCTTATTTTTCAATCTCTTGATTTAAAAAAATATATATTTCTTCTCTTGAAACCATTGGTTTTTATTTGGTTCATTTTAATTTTCAGTGAGTCCCCTACTTTGGTAAAATATAAATTATTGCTAAAAGTTATTTGTGCTCCTAATTTTTCCCCCCAGGCCTCTTAATTCAATTTTTATGTCTTGCTTCATTTCTTCCAGTTACTCTTATAGTCTATAAAGCTAAAGCCTCTCTGAAGTCCTGCTTATGTTTTTTCTTTTTTTTGGTGAAACTACAGTCTTTTGGATTTCCCTACTTAGTAATTCTTGACCCGTAATATTCTTTTTAAAACTACATTTTAGTTTGTTTCATTAAACATTTCCCAACTGCATGTAAATTTTTCTTAACATTCATTGTTTTTAAAATTTTGGGTTCCAAATTCTTCCTTCTCCCCTTGAAAAGGTAAGTAATATGATATTGATTATTCATGCAAAGTTTTGCAAAATGTATTTCCATATTAGCCATGTTGCAAAACAACGACACAAAACCACAGACAAAACAAGAAAAATAAAGATCCATACTATTTCTTCTCAGTATTTCAAATCTTTTCCTGTTTACTCAGTCCAGTTTCTGAGTTGGGAATCTGGCTTAGTGTCAGGTTTTGCTCTCTCCCATACTATTGACTTTGGTGGTCAAAGCCTCTTTGTTCTTTATTTCACTTTCTAGTTTCCTGTTGCTGACTCCCTCTTGTGTTTTGGGGCTTTTTGTCCTGGCAGGATTCACTTTCTCTGTAAGAGGTCTTTTGTCGTTTATTCATAGTCAAGGTACTACTCAAAGGTGGTGTGAGGCTCATGAGAAAAATTATTAACTTATATCCCTTACAAAAGTAACAAAAATCATATGATTATATCAATAGATGCAAAAAAAAGCTTTTGACAAAATACTCATTCCTATTATATATTATTTGAAAGCATAGGTAGAAATGAATTTTTCTTTAAAATGATAAGAAGCACCTACCTAAAACCATCAGCAAGCATTATTGGTAATGAGAATGAGCTACACATCTTCCTAATAAGATCAGGAGTGAGACAAGGATGCTGATTATCACCAGTGTTAGTAAATATTATATTAGAAAAGTTAGCAATGCCAGCAATAAGAGAAGAAAAAGAAATGGAAGGAATGAGAATGGGCAATTTGGTAATAAAGCTCTTTTTGCAGATGATATTGATGATATACTTTGAAAATCCTAGAGATTCAACTAAAAAATTCGTTGAAACAATAATTTTAGCAAAGTAGCGAGATATGAAATGAACCTGCATAAATCATCAACATTTCTATATATCGCCATATATCATCAGCCCTGCAAGAAGAGATAATAAAAAATACCCATCTAAAATAACCAAAGACAGTGTAAAATACCTGGGAGTACACTTGTCAAGACAAATGCGGGAACTACATGAACATAATTATAAAACTATTTCTAAAATTAATTAGTTAATTAATTTTTAGTTTTCAACATTCTCTTCCATAAGATTTCGAGTTTTAAATTTTCTTCTCCTCCTTCCCTGTTACCTTCCCCAAGATGGTGTACAATCTGATATGGGCTCTACTAATACATTCACATTAAATAGATTTTCACATTAGAAATGATGTAAAGAAGAATCAGAATTAATGGGAGGAATCATGAGAAAGAAGAAGCAAAACAAAACAGCAAGAGAAAAGGAGAGCAAATAGTTTGTTTCCATCTGCCTGCAGACTCAAAAATTCTTTCTGTGAATGTGGATCGTATTTTCCATCCTGACTCTTTTGGAATTGTTTTAGATCCTTGCATTGCTGAGAAGAGCTAAGTTTATCAGTCAGTCATTGCACAATGTGACTGTTACTGTGTTTTACAATAATAAAACACTTAATACAAATAAAGTCAGATTTAAATTAAATAATTATAGAAATATTAATTGTTCATGGGTAGGCAGAGCCAATATAATAAAAATGACAACTTTTACCTAATCTACTTATTCAATGCCATCCTAATTAAATTACCAAAAATTATTTTATTGAGTTAGAAAAAAACAACAAAATTCATTTGGAAGAACAAAAGATTAAGAATATCAAAGGAATTAAAAATGTATAAAGAAGTGTAGCACCAATGCAATATTCACAGCACCAACGGCCACTGTAAGTATGCTGGCATAGTGCTCAATCTTAAAATATAACAGACTCTCTCTATATAAGACAGAAGCAAAACATTTATTCAAACACCAGAAAACCAAATCCCCAAACCAGTAAGTCGATTCCATCATAGTAGCAAAGAAGTTAATAAGCCATAACAGCACAGAGAGCCACAGTGTCCTTTAACCTTCCCACAAACCAATATTTACTCACAAGTCTAACTGTCTCCCTCTTGTATGTCCTCTCCTCTCTCAAGTTTCTAACTCCTCTGATTCCCAACTTCCTGTGGGCTCTGCTCCACCCTTCAGCAAATTCCTCCTTCCACAGGGGCCATGTGATTACATTCAGCCTACTGGGGGCAGGGTATATCTTCAAAGGAAGTAAGGTCTTCAAATTCCCTGAGGTTTATTAAGAGAAGGTCTTCAAATTCCCATTAACATCTTAATTGTACAATTAATACAATCTTAAATTGTATTATAAGATGTTATCATCAGAACCGTCTGGTACTGGCTAAGAGATCACTGGAACAGAGTAGATATACAACATACAGCAGTCAATGATTATACTAACCTTGTGTTTGATAAATGCTTTTGGGATAAAAATTCACTATTTGGTGATTTCTTTGGGAAAACTAGAAAGCAATCTGGCAGAGTATAGATCAATATCTGACATTATTTACCAAGATATGGTCAAAATGGGCATATAACCTAGATATCAAGGGAGATATTAAAAAATTAGAAGAACATGGAACATATTACTTATTAGACTTCTAGGTAGGAGAATTAATGAATGAACAATAGAGAGCATTGTGAGATGTAAAATTGATCATTTTGATTACATTAAATTAAAAGGGGTTCATACAAATAAAACTAATAGAGCCAAAATTAGAAGGAAAGCAAATTTTGGGGGGGAATTTTTTTTTTTGCTTTTTGGAGGGAAGTTGGGGTTGTGGCCTGCCCAAAATCACATGGCTAGTAAGTGTGTCAAGTGTCTGAGGCCAGATTTGAACTCTGGTCCTCCTGACTCTAGGGCTTGTGCTCTACTCGCTACACCACCTAGCCACTCCAGAAAATTCTTATAAACAGTTTCTCAGATACAGGTCTCATATCTTAAATATAATTAGCTTTGTCAAATTTATAAGAATATGACTCAGGGGCGGATAGGTGGCGCAGTGAATAGAGCACCGGCCCTGGAGTCAGGAGTACCTGAGTTCAAATCCGGCCTCAGACACTTAACACAAAAAAAAACTAGCCGTGTGACCTTGGGCAAGTTACTTAACCCCAACTGCCCTCCAAAAAAAAGCAAAAAAAAAAAAGAATATGACTCATTCCCCAATTGATAAATAATATATTTTTATAGTATTATATATATATAAATAGAGATAAATAATGTTGATAAATAAAGGCTATAAAAGGCAGTTTTTTGATGAAGAAATCAAAGTTATATGTAGTCATATGAAAAATGTTCTAAATCATTATTGATTAGAAAAATGCAAATTAAAATAATGTTGAGCTGTCATCTCGTATTAATCAGATTGGCTAGATGATAGAAAGGGAAATTACTAATATTGGTGAGGATATGGAAAAATTGAGAGACTAATATACTGTTGGTGGAACTGTGAACATTTTGGAGAGCAATCAAGAATTATACCCAAAGAGCTATAAAACTATGTATACATTTTGATCTAGCAATATCTCTGCCAGGTTTGTTCTTCAGGGTTACGGGTGGGGGTAGGAAGAAAAGAACCTACATATTCTAAAATATTTATAGCAGCTCTATTTATGGTCATGAAAAATTAGAAATTGAGAGGATGTGTATCAGTTGGGGAATGGCTAAACAAGTTGCGGCATATCGTTTTGATAGAATACTACCACGTGGTAAGAAATGATGAGCAGGTTGGTTTTGGAAAAAAACATGGAAAGACTTGCATGAAAAAAGTGAAGAGTGGGGTGGAGCCAAGATGATGGAGTAGGAGCAAGAACTTGGCTTTGCTCCCCCTCCAAATACCTCAATACTAGTAAAAAAAATGACTCTAAACAAATTTTAGAGCCATAGAACCCACAAAGTAACAGAGAGAAACAAATCTGAAGGCACTGAAGACAGCCGGGGAGTGTGACAGAAAGGGTCTATTGCATCAGACTGGGAGCCAAGCTCAGGCCTGAATGAGCCATGCAGTCCCAGAGCCAGGCCAGCCCAATGAGTGCCACAGACTGGCCAGAGCAGACTCCAGGAGAGTGAATCACCAGCAGCTGTAGTGGTTTCCAGACTTTTCAGCCCATAAATGCCAAAGAGAAAGTAATAGGTTGGGGGGAACTCTGTTGGAACTGGGTAATGGAAGAGCATGGTCAAGGCCCTGCACCCAAGAGGTGGTAGAGGACAGGCAAGCTCCTGGCCTGCAGATCATAGGGGGACCAAGTGACCATTCAGAGGGTAATTGCTCTTTCTCTGACCTACTTAGATCTGGATTGTAGTCTTGGGTGATAATCCTGGGGTATGTGGCCAGTGTGCCAGAGCTTGTGGTATCTGTATAGAGGACGCCCTCCTCATAGCTCTGGGAACATGTGTGGAAACCCCACTGATTAGGGACACAGCTCTCCACTCTGGAAGCAGAGTTCTACCATGGCAAAGAGCTCAAAAGTCAAGTAATTGGCTGGCAAGAAGAGCAAGCAGAGGAAGCACAATCAGACCATAGAATCCTTTTTTGGGGGGACAAAAAAGATCAAAATATAGAACCAGAAGAAGTCAAAGAAGTCAGAACTCCTGCATCAAAAGCTCCCAAGACGAATATGAACTGCTTACAGGCCATGGAGGAGCTCAAGAAGGATTCTTAAAATAAAGTAAGAGAAGTGGAGGAAAAATTGGGAAGAGAAATGAGAATGATACAAAAAAACATGAAAAGTGAGTCAAAAGTCTGCTAAAGGAGACCCCCCCAAAATACTGAAGAAAATAACACCTTAAAAATGGACTGACTCAAATGGCAAAAGAGGCCCAAAAAGCCAATGTGGAGAAGAATGCCTTAAAAAGTCAAAATGCCCAGATGGAAAAGGAATTTCAAAAACTCACTGAAGAGAATAATTCCTTCAAAATTAGATTGGAGGAAATAGAAGCTAATGACTTTATGAGAAATTAAGACACTATAAAACAGATCCAAACAAATGAAAAAATAGAAGGCAATGTGGAATATCTCATTGGAAAAAAGATCCAGGAGAGATAATTTTAAAAATATTGGATTACCTGAAAGCCATGATCAAAAAAAGAACTTAGAAATCATCCTTCAAGAAATTCTCAAGGAAAATTGCCCTGATATTTTAGAACCAGAGGGCAAAATAGAACTTGAAAGTATTCATTGATTGCCTCTTGAGACAGATCCCCAAAAGAAAACTCCTACAAATATCATAGTCAAATTCCAGAGTTCCCAGGACAAGGAGAAAATATTACACAAGCTGTCAGGAAGAAACAATTTGAGTATTGTGGAAACACAATCAGGATAACACAAAACCTAGCAACTTCTACACTAAGGGATCAAAGGTCTTGGAATATGATATTCTGGATGTCAAAGGCACTAGGACTAAAACCAAGAATCACCTACCCAGCAAAACTGAGTATAATGCTTCAGGGGAAAATATGGTCATTCAATGATATAGAGGACTTTCAAGTTTTCTTGATGAAAAAACCAGAGATGAACAGAAAATTTGACTTTCAAATATAAAAAGCAAGAGAAGCATGAGAAGGTAAACAGGAAAAAGAAATCATAAGGAACTTATTAAAGTTTAACTATTTGCATTCCTACATGGAAAAACAATAATTGTAACTTATGAGACTTTTCTCAGTATGAGCATAGTTGAAGGGAATATATATGTGTATGTGTGTATATGTGTGTGTGTGTGTGTGTGTGTACATACACACATACGTATGTATAGGAGGGTGTAATGCCATGCACAAGCAGCTTCCCAAAAGAATGCTACTGCAAACAGCTTTTAAAGTTCTGATTACACAGTATAGTGAAGACTCCATTTATTCCATTACAAATCAAGGCAAACATTCACAACAAATCATAATATAATATTCAGAAAATTACATCTTATCAAGAAAATCACAATATAGTGTTCACAACAGCTTAATATTAGAATGTTAAGAATCTAGTAAGCTTCAACCTCATCACATGTTCAATATCCAAGGAGAGGCCTTTTCTTCATCTTTACTCTGGGTGGTCTCTCTAATTCCCTGAATCCCCTTCTAGGGGTCCCAGATCCTACCTGAATCCACCAAGTAGTCACCTGGATTCAGAGGCAGACAGCTCTCAGGTCCTTGTCTAGTCCTCTGAGCAGTTCTTATTACACACTGAAGTTCACAGGGTCTACCACATCTCAAAACCTTCACAACTTCTGTTGCTGGGAACTTAAGGATCAACCAAACCACAAACAAACACAGGCTTATCCTGGTCATGCTTCTTCAGTCCTCCAGCAGTTCAACTGGCCCTAGGACCCATAAGAAATCTCAGCCTATCAGGAGGAAATAGCCACTTTGGCCTTCACCAGATTCTGGTCTCATAGAAAACTCCCAACTCATTTCTCAGTCCAGTAGCAGCCCAGCTCCCAGATGCTGGGACAATTCTGCTTCCTCCACCAGGAGTACAAAATTTTGATTCTGTCTCTCTGTCTCTGGAATTCTTATTCACACACACACACACACACACACACACACACACACACACACACACACACACACACACACACACACTGGCTTCCTGTCTCAGCCAACCCCTTCCTGTTATATCAGCAACAGGAGTCTGAGTTCACACCTTCTGTTTCTTTCAAGAGGTACCTAGCCCTTAGTAACTAAGGGCTAAGTATCTGCTAAATTAATTACCATTACAGAGGGTACATGGGTGTATAAATACATATATGAGTTTGTGTATATGTGTGTACATATACACATAGACAGAGGGCCCAGGATCAGTTGACTAAGAAAGGATAATATCTAAAAAATAAAATTATGAGACAAGAGAGGAATATATTGGAAGGAGAAAGGGAGAGATAGAATAGGACAAATTATCTCATAAAAGAAGCAAGAGAAAACTGTTACAATGGAGGGGAAGAACAGGAAGGTGAAAGAGAAAGGGTCAACCTTACTCTCTTTGAATTTGGCTTAAGGAGGGAATAACATACACACTAAATTGGGTCATCTTACCCTATAGGAAAGTAGGGGGGAAAGGGATAAGAAGCGGCTTGATAGAAGGGAGGGCAGACTGGGGGAGAGGGTAGTTAGAAGCAAGCACTTTTGAAAAGGGACAGGGTCAAAGTAGAAAATAGATTCAAATAGGGGGTGGGATAGAATGGAGGGAAATATAGTTAGTCTTTTGTAATATAACCACTATGGAAATGTTTTGCACAACAATATTGAATTGTTTATCATTTCCAGTGGGGGTGGGTTAGGAGGGAAGAAGGGAAAGAATCTGGAAATCAAAGTTTTAAAAACAGATATTTAAAAAAAATTAAAAACTGTTTTTTACATGCAACAAGGAAATCAGGTATACAGGCACTGGGGTATAGAAATGAATCTTGCCCTACTAGAAAGTTAGAGGGAGGATGTGGGAGAATATAAAAGGGAGCAGATTGGGGGAGGGCATATTCAGTAGACTTGGTATCTTGGTGGGGGGTGTAGGCGAAAGACAGGGAGAAAATTTGTAATTCAAAATCTTGTAGAAATGAATGGTGAAAACTAAAAATAAATAAATAAATTTTGTAAAGAAGAGGAAAAATAAAAAAAAAAAATGAAGAGCCAAAAGAGTAGAAGCAAAAGAATATTGTATATAGTAAGAGCAATATTGTTTGAAGAATAACTGTTAATGAAAGAGAAAGGGTCAACCTTACTCTCTTTGAATTTGGCTTAATACTCAGATCAACTACAAAGGACCTATGAAGGGAGATGCTCCCCTTCTCTAGAGAAACTGATGCAGGCATAGTATGGTTTTACACACACATACACACACACACATCAATACACACACACACACACACACGTGCACGTGCGTGCGCGCGCACATCCAAACATTTTTCTGCTTGAAAGAGAAATTGCCAAACTGACAGATTACCCTGATGTTCCCAAGGATATTTCTCTTCCATAAAAGATATTTTTGAAGGAGCATTTAGAGGAATATTTAATAAGGAAAATTGTTTGTGTGTTTATGTGTGTGTGTGTGTGTGTGTGTGTGTGTGTGTGTGAGAGAGAGAGAGAGAAAAAGACAGAGAGAGAGAGAGAGAGAAGAGAAAGAGAGAGATTGAAATGGTGGTGTTCTCTAGTGTGAGGTGGGGAGGAGGAGGGGAGGCAATTTGGAACTTTAAAATGTAACAGAAATATATATTAAATTAAATTTTTATAAAAGGGTAATGTGAGGCTTTGAGATAATGTATATAAATATATTGTAAAACTTAATATAATATAAAACTTAATAGTGCCATATAAATTCCAATTGATATTACAGCCTGTAGTCACTAACTCTCCAGTTTGGTGATGACAGATTTAAAATAAAAAAGAAACAAAGATTCTGTATTAGAAGACTGAGTATTTTTTAAAACAACAGCTTAATGCTGTTAGGGCACTCCAGCTTTGTGGAAGGTCTCTTTTAAAAAGGTAAAATATTTAAGTAAAACTAACTGAACAGTCGGCAGGTACATAGCACAGGAGAGCTGTAGTCCAAAAGACTCATCTTCCTGAGTTCAAATTTGGCCTCAGACGTTTACTAAGCTGTGTGACCCTGGGCAAGTCACTCACCCATGCTTACCTCAGTGTCCTTGTTTGTAAAATGAGTTGGAGAAAGAAATGGCAAACCACTTTAGTATCTTTTCTAAAAAAACCCCAAATGCGATCATGAAGAGTTGGACACAACTGAACAAAGAGTACAGTTATGTCATCTACAACATGCATTCAGCATTTCCCATCTGTATTATCCTCGGCTCTCTATTAAAAAAGAAAGATAACAGAAATCTATTTTCTCTTTCTCCCACACTCACCCTCACCCTACAGGAAAAGAAAAACAAATATTTGCAACAAATTTTCTTAGTCAAGCAAAAAAAAAAAGTCGAATAACCAACTTGCACAAGAATTATTCTTAGTTGGAACATTTACCATATTTTTATGATTTTGTAAACTTACCTAAACAAAGTTTACACACGTTTTTGGAGATAAGCTTGTTTACTATCTCATAGTTCTTGTAAATAGTCAGTTAATCATTATGGTTGGTTTAGCATTAGGTAAAGGTCAATTTGATGACTGAAAGCACTTATAAGGAAATAAAACCTATCTGGAAAGACAGTCTCTATATAGACCAGTTTATAAATGCCTGTGTTGTATTTTTAAGCAAAGGCAATTTCCCTTAAGCCCTTGGGTTTCTTTTTTTTATTTTAATTTTTAGTTTTTTTTGGAGGGCAGTTGGGGTTGTGACTTGCCCAAGATCACACAGCTAACTGTTAAGTGTCTAAGGCCGGATGATTTGAATTTAGGTCCTCCTGACTCCAGGGCTGTTGCTCTATTCACTGTGCCACCCCAAAGCCCTTGGGTTTCTTTTAGTATTCCTCTCTCACTTGCTATTTTGTGGACTAATTAATGAATTAACTCTTCAGGTGAAAATTTAATTGTAACTCCAATTTATATTGTATTTATATCTGCAACACACACACATTCATTGAAAGAATAAGAAAGTGAGTCAGTACTAATGGTGAGGTGCAGGCTCTGGGAACCCCCTTGAGCTCTCCTAGAATCTTTCTACTGGATGAGGCATTGGAATGAGGCCATAAGCTTTCCATTGTGACTCTGCCCAGACCTCTGTTACTAGCCTAGCCCTCCGTTGTCCATCTGCTTCCCACTCTGGAGCTTATCAAAATATCAATCCTCCCTTGAACTGGCCTAGTCCACCATTGTCTGTTGGCTCCAGGTAGCATCCAGCAACTTCCCACCCTTAATTACTCATTTACTCCTCCTAAAGGCCCTCCCCAAATGCTTCTTCTAGACCACCCGTAGATTCCTCCCACAACTTTTCTGTATATAAGACCCCATTTTACCCCCATGTGCGAGAGCTCTAAAGCACTTTCTGGGACAGACTTGCTCTGTGTCCAATACAGGCAAACTTTTAAGAAATTTTGCTTTTCTTTGGCTGAGAGAAGACTTGAATTCATTCAGCAGGACCCAGCATGTTGGTATTTTGGGGTCTCGAGCAACCCTAACCACTTCACTAATGACAGGGACAAAAGGAAAATATTAATATTATATCATCCGATGTAGTCATAAGCCTGCCAAAAATAGTTTGCATTAGTTTATTATTTTAAATCCATACATTTTTTCTGCCCAAAAGAGAAATTTCCAAACTGCTAGATTACCTTATATATCTGGACATTTCTCTTCCATAAAAGATATTTTTGAAGCAATATTTAGAAGAATATTGAATAAGGAAAATTTCATAATACGATAAAATATCATCTAGGGTAAAGTTAAAGTTAAATTTTAATAGTAAATTAATTTTTTGGTCTTCCCCTTGTAGAATCGTATTGCTAAAATAACAGCCCTTCTATGACCAGAGCTTAGCACAGTGCTTGCCATACAATAGACATTTTATAAAGGTTTAATGAATGAATTGACTACCACTTTAAAGGAAGGGATGTGCCGGAGCCCACCAGCTCAAACTGACTCCAGAGAGCCAGTTAAATTTTTAGTGTGAGATTTATATCTCCAGAAATCAGGCTACAAATTGGGTCTTGATTTTTTTGTTAATTATGTAAACCTAAGAAAGTAATGGAGAAAATATTAATAATCTGGTTTTAAACTTAAAAGTCTATCTTGTGAACTTTTTGTCTTTGAGAACCTGTTGTTAAACTTTCACCAGCACACCCCTGCCTAAAGCGGTCTCTTTGCCCTACTCCTCCTTCCTCTAAACTGATCTCTAGTGACCAGAAGTAATCAAGGAGATTTCCTCTCTCTGATGAATGATCTAGTCTCTTCAGGGTACTGGAAAAGAAGCTGTTAGTCTTAGGTGGACTAGTATTTGCTCTGTTTACACCTGTTTGGATCTTCTGTTCTAATCTTGCCGGTTGATCAGCTCACGCCTATATTAGTGTGGTAGAGGAGACCCATAGCTAAAATAGATAATCGTCCTGGCCAAGGGTGGGGAATAAACCCAGCGGGCAGGATTTATTTCCCCTAAATCAGATTTTCATAAGGTGTGGCTGGCTATGTGGGCATATATGAATCAAATCTATTTCTTTTGGAAATGTCACCCCATTCCTATCAAGAAGCTAGCTACTAGGGGTGGCTAGGTGGCGCAGTGAATAGAGCACTGGCTCACAAAACTAGCCATGTGACCTTGGGCGAGTCACTTAACCCCAAATCCCCTGTCTTCCCCCTCCAAAAAGCAAAAAAAAATCACCTAAAAAGGGACAAAGGGCAGGGTTTCTGGTCTGGGGCCTTGGATGTAGTTTCAGTCTCAGTCTCAAGTAGTTCTCCACGTCTAATCAGCTCTAAAGCAGAAATAATCTCAACTTTGGCTTCATTAGACCACACCCTCAGGAGACGTAGCTCTGGTGATTCATCACGTCTCTATTATAACTTCTCTGGCTCACAGCCCAGTTCCTTGGGGATGAAGGCTCTCCCACTCCCTTATTTCCTCAGGGGATGAAATCACCCTCCTCCCAGGAGCAATGATAATGTTAAGTCCAGGTTTGTCTTTTTTTTAAACCACTAGAAAGAATTCCCAAATCCTTTCCTCATCTGCTGCTCCATCTAACCTCCCTTATGGGTCTGATTTCAGTGAAACTGGAACCTGCAGAACTGGAATCTATGGGCTTGAAACCATCTGGCCAGTTCCTGACTGGGGCCTCTCCACCTCCACCTACATCGGGAGAAATCCCTTCTTTCTTGTGCCCCCAGTTCCATTAGCTACCCCTTAAATTTTCTTGCAGGGTCCCTAGAAGCCCAAATCTATCTCTAATTGCTGAACAGGCTGAGCTAGTATATGTTTGGTCTCATTGTGCTGGCAGTCCAGCTTCTTCAGGATGGTAAAGAATGACCTCCACAGGAGGGGGACCCTCATCCTTGTCCCAAAGAGAAGATTCCTCAGATGTTATCAGAAGCATTCTCTATCTGATGTTCCACCATCTGATCACCTGAACTTCTGTATTTGCACCTCCTTTACTACAGTTCAAATATTATGTTATTCACAAAGCCAAGGGTAGGGAACCAGCAGCCTCGAGGCCACATGTGGCCTTCTAGGTCCTTGGGTGCAGCATTGTGAGGTTTGGATTCAGTCAAAGGGTTGCCCCTGAGGGCCACATATGACCTTGAGGCTACAGATTCCCCACCCCTGCACAAGGCCATTTCATCTTGCCCCAATTAAAAACGACATCAAGTGTTAAGGGCAGGTCTGGCACTGTCACTCTGCTAGGGTGTGACAAATTGAGACACTTGTAAATTATTGAACAGTTAACAAAAGGAAGTTTACTTAGCTCTAGCCTAGCTAGGAGAGTCAGCAGGGATATAGTGGCCCTTAAGATTTTATGCTGGTGGCTCTCCTATCTCCATAGGGAAACGTACCTGGTCAGCAGGACTCTATGGTGACTCTAACGGACTTCAGACATCCACCAAGTTGGAAGCATCTTGAGTCTGTGTGACTATGACTTTTTGGGTAACCAGGAAACTGAATCAAGGAGGCAGGGGCTAATTAGGTCCTGTCACAATTTTGTTGCTCTTTTGGAAAAACAGCCGCGTGGCTCAGACAATAATGTTCTTTTCTCATTCCTTCAGCATGCCTGAAATTGTGCTTGAAATGATCAAAATTATACTATTTATTTGCAAAAGAGTCAAAATAGATACATTGTCCGTGGACTCCCCAGTGAGTCCAAAGACCCTGAATAGAGAGTGGGACAGATTTTTATGCATTAAAAGCAATTAATCTAATAAGACCAACTAATGTAAAAAAATAATTAGCTAAGATACAAAATTAAATAAGACTTCTAATTGGAGGAAAGAGAGCTACTTTTCAAGTTGGGAGACGCAGAATGAACAGGTGTAATTTCCTGAAATCAGAAAAAGAGGTGTGCTACTCCCTCTAAGTCTGTATATTTAATCAAAGCACATCATCATCATCATCATCATCATCATCATCATCAAACACTGTTGTTCAATTGTGAGAAAATTCTTTGCATCAGTGTTTGGATGTGATTCGGTTTCTGGTCACCATGATTTGGGTCCTTATTTAAGGGTCTCTCAGCAGCAAGCAGAAATAGTCCAGCTTTCCAGTCACGTAGGGCTAAGATTCAAACAGAGCCATAAGGTTTTCTCATAATTCCCATCTTTGAATAAAGTTTTCTTCCAGTTGAAAATTTCTTCCAAGACAGAAATTGGACTAGACCAGGCCTGTACAACATACTGTGGGCTCCTTGTGACCTGCCAAAGGATTTCAGGCAGCATGGGGAAAAACATAGGGTTCCTGTTGTTTGTTACCTGACCCGTGACAACCAACCATTGTCAGTCTGTCTCTAGTCCAACTTATCTGTGGCAGGTCTGCACTAGACCCATAATTGAATAAAAAGGGAACTCAGCCAAATCTAGAATTTAGTTACAAGATGGAGTCAGTGTGGTTCACTCAATTCCCACAAAGCAGAGGCATAGAGTACCCCTGTTTCCATGATTAGGTATTTCACTCAGGGGAGGGCATCTTTGTTTAGACAGAAATGGGTGGAAGATTTTGTTTGGGGCAGTTTGCAGCTGTTGGATATAGTCTTTTAGACTAAGTCTTGAGCAAAATACTCTTTCTACCCCATCCCCACTTTCTTTCCTTTGCAACTGAATTTTAAGTACATTTAAAAAAGTATAGCACTTATTAGCCAGTTGAAAAATAAATTTTTGTCAATTGGTTACGTGGCTAAATTTTTTAAAAAAATAAATGTCCATTTCAGCAAGACAGCTAATGATCCTACTATTTCCCCATATATTTGAGAAAGAACATTTCACTTCTTATGAAACAAGAATTTTGTCTAAAAAAATCAAAATATAGAAATAAATTCAATGCAGAACCAGATTTATCTGGTATTGATTAAAATATTACAAAACTTTGTTCAAATAAAAAGTCTAATACTGGGGAGTGGAGGGGAGGGGGCACAGCCTGGCAGAGTAGAAGCAGAAAATTTCATGAGCTCCCAGCCACAACCATCTCCAATACACGTTAAATATGACTCTAAACAAATTCTAGAGCTACAGAACTCACAAAATGACAGAGAGAAACAAATTTCCCATTGAAGGCAGCCCATCAGGCCTTCAAGAAGAGTCTATCACACTGTGCTGGGAGCTGAGCAGAGTCCTGCTTGACCCCTGCCAGCCCTGGGTGTCCCTGACCAGCCAGAGCAGATCTCAGGAGAATGAATCCCTAGCAACTGCAGCAGTTTCTAGACTTCTCATAAACGTCATAAACACCAAAGAGAAAGCAAAAGGTTGGTGGGGAACTCTTTTGGAACTGGGTGGAGAAGAGCATGGTCCAGCCCCTGCCTCCAGGGCAAGAGGTAGAGGAGGCACAGCAGCTGTAGCTTTGACCGGCTTGGATCTGGGTTGCTGTCTTAGATGGTGGTCCTGGGGTGAGGAACACCAGTATTCCAGAGCTTGTGGTGGCTGTAGAGAGGGCACCGTCCTCAAAGCTCTGACATTTGAGAAAACCCCAGAAATTTGGGACACAGCTCACCTTTCTGGAAGCAGAGTTCTACTGTGGCAAAGAGCCCAAAAGTCAAGTAATTGGCTAGCAAGATGAGCAAGGAGAAGAAGCACAATCAGACCATAGAATCCTTTTTTGGGGGCAAAAAGGATCAAAATGTGGAACCAGAAGGAGTCAATGAAGTCAAAACTCCTGCATCAAAAGCTTCCAAGGAAAATATGAATTGATTATAGGCCATGGAGGACCTCAAGAAAGGTTTTGAAAATCAAGTCAGAGAAGTGGAGGAAAAACTGGGAATATAAATGAGAAAGATGCAAGAAAATCATGAAAAGAGAGTCAATAGCCTGTTAAAGGAGACCCAAAAATACACTAAAGAAAATAACACTTTAAAAAACAGGCTAACTTGGGGCGGCTAGGTGGTGAAGTGAATAGAGCACCGACCCTGGAGTCAGGAGGACCTGAGTTCAAATTTAGCCTCAGACACTTAATACTTACTAGCCATGTGATCTTGGCAAGTCACTTAACCCCAACTGCCCTGCCTTCTCTCCTCCAAAAAGAAAAAAAAATAGACTAACACAAATGGTAAAAGAGGCCCAAAAATCCAATGAGGAGAATACCTTAAAAAGCCAAATTGGCCAGATAGAAAAGAAATTTCAAAAATTCACTAAAGAGAATAATTCCTTCAAAATTAGATTGGAGCAAATAGAAGATAATGACATTATGAGAAATCAAGATACTATAAAACAGATCCAAACAAATGAAAAAATAGAAGACAATGTGAAATATCTCACTGGAAAAACTACTGACCTGGAAAATAGATCCAGGAGAGATCATTTAAAAATTATTGGACTACTCAATGGCCATGATAAAAAAAAAAAAAGAACCTAGAAACCATCCTTCAAGAAATTCTCAAGGAAAATTACCCTGTTATTCTAGAACCAGAGGGCAAAATAGAGATTGAAAGAATTCACCAATTGCCTCTTGAAAAAGATCCCAAAAAGAAAACTCCTAGGAATATTATAGCCAAATTCCAGAGTTCCTAGGTCAAGGAGAACATGCTGCAAGCAGTCAAGAAGAAACAATTTGAGTATTGTGGAAACACAATCAGGATAACACAAGACCTAGCAGCTTCTACATTAAGGGTATGCAGGGCTTGGAATATGATATTCCGGAGGTCAAATGGGAACTAGGATTAAAACCAAGAATTACCTACCCAAAAAAGCTGAGGGGGAACACAAAAAACACTTCAGGGGAAAATATGGACATTCAATGAAATAGAGGACTTTCAAGCATTCTTGATGAAAAGACCAGAGCTGAACAGAAAATTAGACTTTCAAATATAAGAAGCAAAGAAGCATGAGAAGGTAAACAGGAAAAAGAAATCATAAGGAATTTATCAAAGCTGAACTATTTACATGCCTACATGGAAAAACCATAATTGTAACTTATGAGACTTTTCTCAGTATGAGAACAGTTGAAGAGAATATATGTATATATGTATACATACACACATACACAGGTATTGGAGGGTACATGTATGTATAAATACATATATGAATGTGTTTATATGTGTGTACATGTATACATAGACAAAGGACACAGGATGAGTTGACTAGGAAGGGATGATATCTAAAAAAGAAGGAGAAAAGGAGATATAGAATAGGGTAAATTATCTCATATAAAAGAGGTAAGAGAAAATTGTTACAATGGAGGGGAAGAATAGGAAAGTAAAAGTGAATGGGACAACCTGACTCTCATTGAATTTGGCTTAAGGAGGTAATAACATACACATTCAATTGGGTGTCTTACCCTACAGGAAAGTAGCGGGGAAGGGGATAAGAGGAGGGGTGATAGAAGGGAGGGCAGATTGGGGGAGAGGGTAGTTAGAAACAAACATTTTTGAAAAGGGACAGGGTCAAAGGAGAAAATAGATTTAAGTGGGGGGTGGGCAAGGATGGAGGGAAATATAGTTAGTCTTTCTCAATATATCTACTATGGAAATATTTTGCATAACTCCACATGGAGAACCTGTATTGAATTGCTTATCTTCTTAGCAATCCAACCCAGCAGGGGTGGATGAAGAGGGAAGAAGGGAAAGACTCTGGAAATCAAAGTTTTAAAAACAATGTTAAAAAAAATTGTTTTTTACATGCAACTGGGAAATAAGATATATAGGTTCTGGAAATCCATAGATTTCTAGAAATCCATAGAAATCTATCTTGCCCTACTAGAAAGTCAGAAGGGTGATGGGGGAGGATATAAGAGAGAACAGATTGGGGGAGGGGCTATACAGTGGTATTGCTGTCTTGGGGTGGTGAGTAGGGACAAGAATATTCGTAACTCAAAATCTTGTGGGAATGAGTGTTGAAAACTAATAATAAATAAAAAAAGAAAAAAGCAGTCTAACATCAAAAATTTTTATTAAATTTCTCAAATTATAACTTTTTTCTTTGCCAATGTTATTTATATTCAAACAACATTTGTAAAACAAACAAACTCAATAATGTCTTACAAATAAAAGTGAGCATGTGTGTTCTTGCTGGACTAATTCTTTTAATTCTTTATGTTTTTTTAATCTTTTAATTCTTTAATTTTATTCTAATTCAGAATAGCCCACAAAAATACACATAATTATTTTATACTTCAATTTTATAATTATAATCATTGAATGTAAATTTTGATTCAGATTTTTTTTTGGCAAATGTTATTGTAAGTACTTAATGAATAAATCTAAAAGAATATTATGAATAACTTCTTAAATGAGTAACTTATTAAATCACCACACATTTTTTTTTT
>CM053600.1:3830065-3844337 GCA_028646575.1 Pseudocheirus occidentalis
AAAAAAAAAAGACTTGTGCATCTCATGACCTTCTCATCACCAACACTGTCTTCTGTTTACCTAAACGCAATAAAACTTTGCAAAAACTTCTCAATAAAACCTAGCAGCAAACAATGGCCTTTAACAGACTATGTAACTGTAAGAAGAGACAGACAGGATGTGAGAGTGACAAAGGCGATGTGTGGTGCACAGTGCTGGACTGGTCATAGACTTATCCTTTCCAAGCTACATATTCACATTCATCAAAAGCAGCGCCCTCAAGGAAAAATGACTACCAGAAGAATTAATGTCAACAAAGTAGAGCTCTTCTCTGAGCGGAAACAATTTGTTGCTAACTTGGAAGGAAAGTTGGGCCAATACACAGCTGGCAACAGTGGAGAAGAAAAGGCGTAGGCAGCTGCTTTCAGAGATTTGGTGCATAGCTCTGCATTTGTTCATCTGGGTCAGAACACTCACAAACACCAAGACTGGCTTGATGAAAATGATGGGGAAATTCAGAAGCTGCTGAATGAAAAATGAGAACCACCAGGGTTTGCCAGCAGGATAGTTCACCCATCTCTAAGAAGACAGCATTTAATTCCATCAAAAGTAAAGTACAAGAGACAATCCTCAGTACCCGTGCCGGGAGCCTCCTGCTTCTAGCTTCCAGCCTCCCGCAGCCGCAGCCTCCGCCGCCGTCATGCCGAAACATGAGTTCTCTGTGGACATGACCTGTGAGGGCTGTTCGAAAGCAGTCACCCACGTCCTCAACAAGCTGGGTGGGGTCCAGTTTGACATCGACCTGCCCAGCAAGGATGTGTGCATCGATTCAGAGCATAGTGTGGAAAGGCTGCTGGAGACACTGAAGAAAACGGGAAAGGCCACCACCTACCTTGGGACCAAGTAGCAGGAAGCCCCAGTCTCTGGCCAGCAGGATGAACCAAAGGGGGCAGGAGCCCGAATGGCCAGCTCCCCAGGATCCGCTCCCATTCTGGCCAGATATGGGAAGGAGGGGAGACCTGGGAGTGGAAAGGAAAGAGAGGAAAGAGCGCTACGGTGACTGGGAGCCCGCAGTGTTCGGGAGAGCCCTTCGGCTCACCATCCCTCTTTCTTTGCCACCCACTAATAAAATGGAGCTGGTTTTTGCTGGAAAAAAAAAAGTAAAGTACAAGCAAAGCTTAGAGAGATGCTGGATTCCTGGCTCAGTAAGAAGGTAGATGAAATTCAGTTTTATGCATCACAATCCAAAGTACTTTTATGATGCCCCAAAGGCTATGGGCCAAAGACCTATGGTTCATCTCAAGTACTCAGTGCTGATGGAGTCACATGGATTAGCCATCAGGATGTGATCCTAGAGAGATGGGCTGAACACTTCCATGGTGTTCTCAACAGACCGTAGTCAATCAGTCAATGCTGAGGTGATTGACCGTTTACCTCAGGTTGAAGTCTATCCTTCCTTAGCTGAAGCTCCAACTGAAGAAGAGGCTTTGAATAACAATAGACTCCTTTCATAAGGCAAAGCACCAGGTGCTGATTCTGTTCTGGCTGAGATTTACAAGCTCATGGATCCATTACTCACACAAAAATCTATGGAAATTGTCCAGGTTATATGGCACAAAGAGGTCATCCCCCAGAAGTTCAAGGATGCTTCCATTGTCCATCTCTATAAAAGTAAAGGAAATACATGACAATCACAGTGGTGGGTGGAGGAAGGTTGCCTCTCTCTTAGTCACTGCTGGCACAATTCTTGCCAGAGTCTTCCTTAATGGGTTGATCCTTCACCTGAAAGATGGTCATTTACCTGAGAGCCAGTATGGCTTCAGAAAGGGTCAAGGAATAGTCAATATGGTGTTTGCTGCCTGATAACTCCAAGAGAAAGACCAGGAACAGAACAGAGCTCTGTACACAACATTTGTAGATCTGACCAAGGCCTTTGATACTGTTAGTCATGAGGGCTTATGGAAAATTATGTCAAAATTCGGTTGCCCAGAGAAGTTCATCAGCACTGTTTCATGATTTGCCAGCATGCTTGCCAGGTTATGATTCCAGAGGATTGTCTTATGAGCATTAAATCTGCAGCAATAAGAAAGCCATTGGAACTCAGAGAGCAACAGAAGTGACATTTTCAGACCTTGTTTTAGAAAAATCACCTTGGTAGCTAAATGTAGGGTATATTCTAGTGGATAGAGACTTGAGGCATCAGAAACTACAAAGCCTTTGCAGTAGTCCAGGCAAAAGGCTATGGAGGCCCAAACTAGGCTTGTGGTTATAGAAGAGGTGAGAAGAGGACTTAGTAGAACAATTCTGTGAAGGTAGAAATGACAGGATTGGCGGGTGGGGTGGGAGGGGTGGAGCCAAGATGGCAGCATAGAAGCAGGAAAACTCCATGGCTCCCCCCATAACTACCTCAAACACCTATAAAATATGAGTCTAAGCTAACTTTAGAGCTACAGAACCCACAAAGTGACAGAGAGAAACAAATCTCCCGCTGAAGGCAGCGTGGCAGGCAGATAGGAAGGGCTCACTGCAGCATACTGGGAGCAGAGTCTGTATGGGCCCATGGTTTTAGCACCAGGGCAGCCTCAACCAGCCACAGCTGGAGGGACTTCAGGAGAGTGGATCACCAGCAACTGTGGCCATTTTCAGAATTATGAACCCATAAATGCCAAAAGACAAAGTAAAATGTCAGTGTGGACTTTGAGAACAGGGGGAGCACCTCCACGTGGCTGTTTCAGAGCTCCCCTGGCCTGCCGATCACCAAGTAACCATTCTGAGGCATATTTGCTCTTGCTTTAACCTGCTTGGATCTGGATCACTGTCTTGGGTGGAGGTCCTGGGATATGTGACCAGGTGCCAGAGCCTGTGGAGGCTTAAGAGAGGGCACCCAAGTAATAGCTCTGGCAGCTGAGAAAACCCCAGTAACTTAGGACAAAGTTCTCCTCTCTGGAAGAAGAGTTCTACCGTGGCACAAAGCTCAAAAGCCAAGTAATTGACTGGCAACATGAGCAGGCAAAGAAAGCGAAGCAAGCACAGCCATCAAACCTTAGATTCCTTTTTTGGGGACAAAAAGGATCAAAGCATGAAACAGAAGGAAGACAACACAGTCAGAACTCCTGCATCAAAAGCTTCCAAGAAATGACAGGATTTAGCGATGGATTAATTGTGTAGATCAATAGATTAGATGGGAGTGAGAGTGGGAAGTCAGGGATGACAAGGAAGTTGGGAGCGTGGCAGTGACTTTGACAGTAATAGGGGAGTTTGAAATGTGGGGGTTTTTGAGGCAAAAAATGAGTTGTTTTGGAGATGTTAACTTTGAGGAGCCTGTGATAGACCCAGTTTGAAATGTTTAAGATCTCTCTGTCTCAGTTTTCTCGATTATAAAATGGGGGTATTTAGTCATCCCTACCTCCCAGAACTGTTGTGAGGATTGAATGAGGGATAGTAATTGTAAAGCACTTAGCAGAGCGCATGACATATAGTAAGAATGACAGAAACATAAGCTATTATTATTAATAATAGAGAAAAGATGGGACTTTCTTGCTTTACTCCCATATTTGTGAGGGAAAATTCTAGCCTTTCATACTGTAAATAAGGCTAGGTTTTTCTTTTTAACATATACTCTTTTATTTAAAACAGTATATGCTTTCCAGCATTTTTATCACTCTCAGACTTTATACAAGCCTCTTTTTTTTTTTAGCATCTATTGGTATAATCCTGTGATTTCATTTAGTTTTATTTTGCAAATGATTATGCTCATTATTTTCCTAACACTGAACCATCTTGTTTTTCAGAGGGATTTTTTTTCCTTTTTTTTTTTTTGGAGGGCAACTGGGGTTAAGAGACTTGCCCGAAGTCACATGGCTAGTAAGTGTGTCAAGTGCCTGAAGCCAGATTTGAATTCAGGTCCTCCTGACTCCAGGGCCAGTGGCTATTCACGGTGCCACTTGGCCACCCTGTTTTTCAGTTTTAATCTAGCTTGATTAAAGTGGGGGGGAAATGTTTAAAATATCACTGTTCTATTTTTGCTACTGTAGTAGGGAGAGGACAGTTATCAAAAATCCCCTGATCAGTTGAGTCTCCCAAACCATTTGATTGATTACAGGACAATTAACAGAGATAATTAGGTAGAAAAAATGCTAATTGACAAATCGAATCACTTTTTCTCCTAATCCTTACTAATATTGTCAATCACATTCTTATCCTTGATACCCTCTCCTCCCTAGGTTTTTGTGACACTGTTCTCTTTAAAATCATATACAGGATGTCCCTTCTCCTTCCAGTAGCCTTACGATGGTAATTTAATGCAATGTACAGCTAGTGAATCCTCTGGAGTGTTTGCATTATTTGAATTTGTACACCATATTTCTGTTGATCTGGATTCAATTACCATATTTTATATCCAGGAGTGAAAATTGAATATATGGAACCATTTCATGGATTTCATTATTCACAGTAATTGGTACCTGGCCATATACATGAAAGCAGCAGTAATTATTTTTGTATTATACATCTTTCTTATTTTTCTTTTTCAAACAATTAATTTCAAATTGATCAAGTGAAAAAATAGATGTGAAAACACTTTGAAAGTTTAAGTAGCACCATGTAAATAGTAAGAACTGAAACTGTGATTTTGCTCCTCTAGGGAACTCCCTGGGGTGGAAATTCTCTCGTCTAATGTGGATAAGCACTTTCTCTTCGATTTGTCATTTTAGAGAATTGTCTAGAGAATTAAGATATTATTATTCAACTACATTAAACCAAGCCATGTTCCACTTCATCTGCTTTTTTTGTTCAAATCTTCAAGCTAACCCTTTTCATTAGCAGCCTTTGATAGAATCTCTGCACTATCACCCTTAGACAGAAAAGTGAGAAATTCCAAATATTTTATTCTTCACAATAGATGCAGACCTTTGCGGTATCTTCCAAAGATGTAACCATTAACCTATATTTTTATACTTTAGATAGAATTGAATTTCTTCTTTATAAACTATTTTGTTATCCTTAAGTTGTTTTAGTTTTCATCTTGACCCATTTGGCTTTGGTGATGCTATTGTTTTTCCTTGCTCCAATTTTACTGCAAAAACATACATTGATTTGACAAATTTGGATTGTTAAATTTTCCCATGACTATACTCATAAAACATCAAAAATATAATGGTAGTCTAATGTGAGGTACAGTTTTGTTCCATTTAACTGGATCACCTTAGGATTCTTTTCTTCTTTTTTACCTTAAACTGAGGTGCTAAAGTTGTAGCTGATGTGACAAAGAATTAAAGTTATCCTCATACAAGACTACAAAACAGCATATACTCCATTCCGGCAATAGTCTTGGAAAGCAATATTGTTATGAATTGCCTCTTAGTACAATAATGGAGGGCCAGAAAAGAAGGGGTATTTTGTTTCCATGTTTGTGGGATTGGGGCATGATAAAAATTGAATCCTTTTCTTTTAGACTCAAGTAAGGTTTTTGTGTTGTAATAAAAAAAAACTTTTCCCCAAAAATAAATGAATAAATAAAATGTACATATACATAAGGAAAGGAAGAGACTAGGGAAGGAGGAAGAAAAGAGGGAGGTAGAGAAGGAAGGAAAGAATAAAGGAAGAAAATTAATATTATTGTAGAAACAACTGTATATTATCTTAAAGGCACTTGAAAGGGGGAATACCTGAGAAATACAACTGTAAGAATTTCAACACTTGAGGTACCACATCTCACCAGTCAGACTGGCTAAGATAACAAAACAGGAAAATGACAAATGCTGGAGAGGATGTGGAAAAATTAGAACATTAATGCATTGTTGGTAGAGTTGTGAACTGATCCAACCATTCTGGAGAGCAATCTGGAACTATGCCCAAAGGGCTATAAATGATTGCATACCCTTTGACCCAGTAATACCACTTCTGGGGTTGTATCCCAAAGAGATCATAGAAGTGGTAAAAGGACCCATATGTACAAAAATATTTATTGCAGCTCTTTTTGTGGTGGCAAAGAATTGGAAACTAAGGGGATGCCCATCCATTGGGGAATGGCTAAACAAGTTGTATTATATGAATGTAATGGAATATTATTGTGCTATAAGAAATGGGAAGGAGACAGTCTTCATATTCACCTGGAGAGGCTTATACAAAGTGATGCTAAGTGAGAAAAGCAGAACCAGGAGACATTTGCACACAGTCACAGATACATCATAGGTGTGACGACCAACTTTGATAAACTGGATTCTTCTCAGCAATGCACAGTTAAAAGACCATGCTACAAGTCTCAGGATGGAAGGAGATGTCTACATTCAGAGAAAGATCTAGAAAGACCACAGTTTAAATGGAGACTGAAGCAACACATGCTATTGTTCTTTTCCATGTTTGGTTTTGTTTCCTCTTTCCCATTGTTCATTCCATTGGTTATAATCCTTCTTTAGAAGCTGACTAATGGGGGTAGGGAGGTTTGAAACTCAAGGGATTGTGGAACTGAATCTTGTAAACTAAAAGTAAACAGACAAATCATAAAAAAAAAAGAATTTAAACACGGTGACTATATAACATTATGTGCAATGTAACCCTATCAAATACATTAGGCCCAAGCACTATCCAGATACGTGAAAATTCCAGGTTATCAGATGTTCTCAGGGCTTTTCCTGTCCTCAAAAAAGGAATTAGATATGTCTAATGAAGCAGAAAAGAAATCTCAGTGTTTATTCAGCTTAGTAAACTGACATTCCCAAGACATAAGCATTGTCATGGGGCAACAGGAATTTTTTCCCCTAGTTTATTTTTATTTATTTATTTATTTTCTTGTTTATATCATTCATTTCCACGAGATTTTTGAGTTACAAATTTTCTCCCCATCTTTCCCCCACCCACCACCCCAAAACAGCCATCCCACTGCATAAGCCCTCCCACAGTAGGTTCTCTCCTATGTCCTTCCCTATTGGCCCTCTGACTTTCCAGTAGAGCAGGATGAGTCTCCCTACCCCAGTGCCTGTATATCTTAATTCCCAGATGCATGTAGTTAATTATAATAATCATTATTATTATTTATTATTATTATTATATACATATATATTTTTAACATTTGATTATAGAACTTTAAATTCTAGATTCTTTCCTTTCCTCCCTCATCACCCACCCCCACTGGAAGGACAAGCAATTCCATACAGGCTGTACATATGTAATTACACAGAACATCTCCACAGTGGACATATTGTGAGAGACTGATTATATGTCCCTCCTTCCTATCCTGCCCTCCCTTGTTCTAGTCTCTATCCTGTCCCTGTCCCTGTCCCTTTAGAGAAGTGTGTGCTTCTAGCTACCCTACCCCACCACCTTGCCCTCCCCTCCATCATCCCTCCTCTCATCCTCAGGGGCAATAGGAATTTAAAGTTAGCTGGGCTCTTAGAATCATCCAATACTTCTTTCATTTCATAGATGAGGAAATTTAGGCCCAAAGTGGTGGAGAAGCTCATTCAAGGTCACAGAGATAGCAATAGGATGAGGACTTGTGAAAAAGTCCGGATGAACAGAGACTCATCTGTCGAAGGAGAAATGATAACTAGCATGTGTATGGTATTTTTTCCAAATCAGGAACATGGGAAACTGCTCCAGCTTATTAGTCAGGGTCCATACAATCACTATTGTAAAACTAATCTTAACCCCTTCAAAAAAAAATTCATCTTAAGGATCATTTTGTATATTCTGAGAGGAAAATTAACTTTAGTATTGTTAACATCAAATGTAATGTTCCCTTCTCTGTCAAAATACCATCCTGACAGTAAGAGAAGCCCAGCCCTCTAAACCATCCTAGGAATGTCCTTGCGTTCCTGCTCCTGAGGTATGTTATTCTTAACTAGATTGGACTGGGCTCTACCCTAGGGATCTTGAGCTGTTCTGTCCAGTAAACAGAGCTATCTTGAGCTAGCCACAGCTACCAAAGTGATTCCAAATGTCCTTTCCTCTTTCATTAAGATTTATGGTGAGTTAGATCACAGAGAGCAAAACAACCAGAATGAAGTGGGTTTTCTTTCTTGGATTGGCAAGAGGCAGCTGTGGCCTCATGAGCAGGCCTCCCCCTCCCCCACTTTCCTTTCTGTAGGTTTTCTTGTTGCATATCCATGTAACTCAGATATATGGGGGACCTAGAGTCTCAACACTCTGTATCTCAAATTAAAGACACTTTTTTCCTCCACTTATGAGTTTGATTTATTTCAGGACTAACAATTCAAATCGACTTTGGAAAGCTCTTTAGTAATTAACATTCTCATTGTCAGGAAACCTCTTTTTTTCTGCTACTTAGGAAAAATACTTCTTTTTCTTTACTTCTTCCTATTAATTACCATTTTGTTCCCTTGTATCATGTGAAATAATTCCTCCTTGGGAAGCAAAGCCAACGTGGCAGAGAAGTAGGAGTCATTTTTCCAGCCCAGGTCTGCATAGGGAGACAGACAGAGAGGTCTACAGACACTGGGACAGGGTCCGGGCCAGAGGAGACAGCCATGGAATACAGCAGTGCCCAAGGAGAGTCTGTGAACCAGGGCAAGATGGGGGTCTGAGACCCAAAATGATAGAGCAGCTTCAAAGTGGCAGATTTTTGCCAACTACCTCATTCTGGGTCACAGATCAAGGGAGGAATTATGAACCTGAATCCCTGACTTTCCTGCCCTCCCAAAGTGGTCTCAGGTCTTGGACTATCTGCCTAGAGAGGAGCAAGTCTAGAAGGAAACAGCTACAATATGGTTAGATGCAAGGAGCAGAATAGGATATCAGCTCCAGCTGTCAGCCTTATCTGGAACCTGCAAAGGAATTAGAATCTTAGGCCAATGGGAAGCCTGTGTGACTCTATGACTCTGAACCAGGAGAGTTTCCCAACTGGCTGACAGTGACTAAGTCCATCAACAGTCAACTGTTGTTTCAACCAAACATAAGTCAGGACAGAGCTCAGACAAATGGTGCACCAATTGTACTTTGCCTTGGATCAAATCATTTTGGATGCACTGAAAATTTGCAGCTCCTCAGCCTGGAATCCTGGAAAAGCACAATGGTCAATGGACAAAAAAAAAGCAGCAACAAGACCAGTTCAAACCTTCCCTACAGAAGAACACAGCTCTAGCCCAGTGGTTCTCAGCCTTCCTAATGCCTCATGTTGTGGTGACCCCCCAACCATAAAATTATTTTTGCTGCTACTTCATAACTGCAATCTTGCTACTGTTATGAATCACAATGTAAATATCTGATATGTAGGATGTATTTAAATTGAACACAATCCACAGGTTGAGAACTGCTGCTCTAGCCTAACAACAAGCTCTGAGTCAAAAAGTAAGCTGGAAGAATGAGCAAACAAAAAAAAAGAATCCCACCGTCAGATGCTATTGTGGTGACAGGGTCACTCAAGACACAAAACCATTCAAAGAGAATGACTCCAAAAGATCTAAGCAAAGCCTCAAAGAAAACACAGCTTGAACAAAAGCTCAACTAGAATTCCTGGAAGAGATTAAGGAAGAACTTAAAAAAAATTAATTTTTTTTGTCAATGAAATCAGAGTGCTAGAGATAAAAAATTAGAAAAGAAATGGAAAAGCAAGAATTGGAAAAAAGATTTAACAGTTTGGCATAGGAGGTATAAAATCTTGTCCAAGCAACAAGCTCTGAAAAAATAAAGATGGGGAGGGCAATCAAGAAGCATTTATTAAGTGCTTATAACAGGCACTGTGCAAAGTCTTGAGAATCTAAGTACTTTTTATAAGTAGTCCCTGCCCTCAAGAAGCATATATTCTAAGAAGGGAAGACAAGATACAAAAGGAAGCTGGGAATGTGGAGTGCAGAATAAACGTACCTGGTGCGAGGACATCACAGAGAAAGTCAGAGAGTTCAGTCAGGAGAAGAGCCTGCAGAGAAATGAAGCCGTAGGAGGCCTGAGCATCCTCCTCAGAATACAGGTTCTGGAAGGAAGCAGCTAATCAAAGGGAGGGGTCACAAGGGCAGAAGGCACTTCTACTGTTAATTTAAAATGTGCTCACTAATTATCTGTATTTTTAACAATGATGTTATAGAAGTAAGATGATTTTACTATGATTTAATTTAATATCTTTACTGTAGAGAGTATGAAAAGGTGGAAGAAACTTGCAAGCAATTCACTGCCCCAGATTCAACTGACTAGGAAATCTCTTCTGTCCTAGGGATAAAAAGAATTGCCTGGGGCCTCTGAACCTTGTGAATTTTCTTAAAAATCTGTGTTTGGGGCACAACTACTCTAGCCCCCACTGTATGAAAGCCACGTATGTTGTATTTCATGCCTCCTCAGGGTTCTCTCCTACTGTTCAGGAGTTTGGGGCGTATCTAGGTTCTCTACAGATGATTTCAGTCCACACATGAGGTATTCTCAATTATAAGGGTGGGTCCCCGCCACCCAGTTCCATTTCACCACTAATATCAGATTAGCGTTCATAAAGAGTATTCAATTCAAAAAGTATAACAACAAATCCAATCGTCAATAAAAATTTAATTTCCGACTATGTCCCAGGTGATGTGGTAAAGGGTTAGGGGTGCTCTGGAGTCCCCAAAATACCAACACGCCATGTCCTGCTGAATGAATTCAACTCAAGTCTTCTCAGCCAAAGAAAAGTAAAGTTTATTAAAAATTTGCTTGTATTAGACACAGAGTAAATCTTTGCCAGGTCATTCTATGGTGCTCCCACCCACATTGGGGCAAGAAGGGGTCTTATATACAGAAAGGTTGTGGGAGGAATATAGGGGTGGTCTGGAGGAGGAGTTTGGGGAGGGTCGCCAGGAGCAATCAATGAGGTCAGACTCCAGCAATGAGCCTGGGGAGGGTCCTCAGGAGGAGTCAATGAGGTCAGACTCCAGTAATGAGTTTGGGGAGGGTCTTCAGGAGGAGTCAATGAGGTCAGACTCCAGCAATGAGCCTGGAGAGGGTCTTCAGGAGGAGTCAATGAGGTCAGACTCCAGTAATGAGTTTGGGGAAGGTCTTAAGAAGGAGTTAACAAGGCCAATGAGTGATTAAGGCTGGGAAGTTGCTGGATATTACCTGGAGTCTACAGACAACGTGACTGATATTGTGATAGACCCAAGGGTGGGAAGTAGATGAACAATGGAGCGCTAGGCTAGTAACAGAGATTTGGGTCCAGCCACAATAAAAGGCTTATGGCCTCTGCAAATGCCTCATCAAGTGGGAGTTCAAGAGGGTTCCCAGAGTCTGTTTCTCACAGATTCAAGGAGAGCTCCTGCACCTCGGCACCTGGCATTGTGCTAAGTGCTGGGGATACAAAAAGAAGCAAAAGAAAGTGTATATTCTCCAACAGATCAGAATCTAATGGGAGAGATGGCAAACAGATAAATGTGCACAAAGAAGCTCATATATATAGGGAAAATGGGAAATAGCTAAAAGAGAGAAAGCATTAGAATTAAAAGACATTGGGAAATGTTTCCTGTGGAAGATGGGATTTTAACCGGGATTTAGAAGAATCCAGGATACCAGTAGGTAGAGAGGAGGAGGGACAGCCAGGAGGGAAAAAAATGCCCTGAGCTGAGAGATGAAGGGTATTGTCAAAGAAATGGCAAGGAAGCCAGTGGCCCTGGATAAGAGTGTGTGGCAGGGAGTAAGGTCTAAAAAGACTTAAACAACTTTCAACACCAAACAGAAGATTTTTTTATTTGATCCTACAGGCTACCTGGAGGCACTAGAGTTTATTGAGTAGAGTGTGTGGGTAGGTAGGAAGTGACATGATCTGGCACCTGTGCTTTAGGAAAAATCGCTTCGGTCATTGAATGAAGAATGCAGTGGAGGAGGGAGATGCTTGAGGCAGGCAGGTCCACCAGCAAGCTCTTGATGTAGTCCAGGTGTAAGGTGACAAGGGCCGGTACCAGAATATTTCAGAGATATTACAAAGTTGAGCTCAATAGGCTTTGGAAACAGATTGGATACAGGGAGGAGGGAGGATGAGAGTCAGTAAGGAGTCAAGGGTGCGAGTCTGAGGGAATAGGAGGAGGATGTTGCCCTTCACAAGAATGGCAAAGTTAGGGGGAGAGGGAAGATTTATGGAGAATGATAAATTCAGTTTTGAGTTCAGTTTAAGATATCTACTGAACATCCCGTTCAAGATGTCTAAAAGCGGAATTTGGGGAAGACAGATTGGAAATCAACAGAAAACTTGGTTTCTATAGAGCGCATTACCAGTTCAAAATACAAATCGCACCACTCTGGTCTCCAGTCCTAGGCACCCTGGCTTCTCCGGGGTTTTGTGCCAGGGTGACTGGTTGGACGCAACATCCTGTCTGGGATCCTGGCCCTAAAGTCCCTAAAGCTCAACCTCCTGAACCTAAAACTGAGGACAAATAGAAATAAACACCTCTCTCCGATGATTTCTCATAGTTGGGGTAAAAGAGAAGAGGAACTACATGAACCCCAGTTCCCACCCCCCAATACCCATTCAGTTCATAGGGCTGGAAGTAACCTGTGATCTTCATCTTCTCACGTAGCAAGAAAGAGAATAAAGGTAAAGAACAAGCCAGAGAGACTGTCTCAGCCTTTTCTACCCAGGAAGGCAATCAAAGGCGGCTACTCTGACACACTCGGTGGTAGGAAGATATAGGACGCAGGGTGCCTCCATGTTAGGTGCTCTGGGACTGCCCAGGGCAAGCCTCTTAGTGCTTTCTAGCTTTACAGAGGGGAGAACCACGACCAGCTACGACATTTGCCCTGGATTAAAATCTTCATGATGTAGTCTAATCTCCAAGCAAGCAGGTTGCTCTGTTTCGGGGGCTTTGGGGCTTACTCTACTGACTCCAAGAAGGCGAACATGGGAAACAGAGACCTCAAACTTCCTAAATAAATACCAGGGGCGGGGGAGAAGGGGAGCAGGGAGAGAACAAGCATTTATTAAAGCACCTACAATGCGCCAGGAGCTTTAAAAACATGACCTCACTTGATCCTCGCAACAACCCTGTGAGAAAGGTGCTGTTATGATCCCGGTTTTGTGGGTGAGAAAACTGAGGTAGACAAAAGTTAGGAGATTTGCCCAGGGTCACACAGCTGGTGAGCATGGGAGACCTAACTAGGCCGCCTGGCTGCCTGGGCAAAGCACGATGCTCCCTTTGCCGTTTTTAGCTGTATGATTCTAGAAATGCTGGCAAAACAACTAGACAAGGGAGAACAATGACATAAAGATACAGGAGACAAAAATCCTCCCTATTTACTGAAGAGGTGATGTCTAGAAAATCCTAGGCAAAGAAAGAAGAAACAGAAAATAATTTCAGCAAAATTATAAACCAACACGCACACACACACAGACACACACATGCCACAAGCATTTCTGTATAATAAAAATAAAATCCAGGTAGGAATAATAGAAAACAAAGAGCCGTTCAGAATAACCACAAAATATATAAAATGTTAAGCTGTCTATCTATGAAAGCATACTCAGAGCCTCTGTAGATTCAACTAAAAATGTTTCTCAAATAAATAAGGACTAAGTTATATAGTTGGAGGAATATTCACTACTCATAGCTAGACCATGTCAATAAGATAAAAAATGACAATTCAGCCAAGCTTACTTTATACATTTATTGCTGTATCAGACTATAAAGCAATACTTCATAGGGCTAAATAAAATAATAACAAAGTTTATTTGAAGAAAAAATATCAAGAACATCAAGGGAAATGATTTTTAAAAGGTATGAATGTAAAGTAAATCCCACTTCCAGACTTCATCAAATTATATTATAAGCAGCAATAATGAAAACCACTTAGTTTGGGCTTTTTAAAAAAAAGAAGAAAGTAGAGAAATGGAACCAGATAGATGAGTAAAAATAAGAAATAATTTAATTCAGTAACTCAGTTTGATAAACATAACCTAGGAAAGAATTCCCTATTCAATAAGAACTTGGGTAGGGGATGGGGGGAGGAAGGAAAGAAGCAATCTTGAAGAAATGAGAATTAGACCAATATCTTATAGCAAAACTTTGAATGTTTTTTTTTTACTTGATAGAGATGCTTTATAATTTTTTCATTTTTAGATAAATATAATATTATAGTAATAAATAATACATAGATATGTGTACATATTTTAAACTTATGCTGTTATGTTTTATATTTTTAAAAGTATATTTGTCACTTTCCCCTAAGATGGCGCCGAAGGTGAATAAGGAAGCCGTTGTCCCCCCCAAGACAGAAGCCAAATCCAAGGCCTTGAAGGCCAAGAAGGCAGTGCTGAAGGGTGTCCATAGCCACAAAAAGAAGAAGATCCGAACATCCCCCACCTTCCGATGACCCAAGACACTAAGACTTC
>CM053600.1:3844437-3857478 GCA_028646575.1 Pseudocheirus occidentalis
CGTATGACATCAATGTGGTCAAAGTCAACACACTTATCCGGCCTGATGGAGAGAAGAAGGCCTATGTTCGTCTTGCTCCAGACTACGATGCATTAGATGTTGCCAACAAAATTGGAATTATCTAACTTACTGTGTCCAGCTGTGTCCCATTCCACCTACAATAAATAAAGAGTTTTCCAGAATAAAAAAAAAAAGTACATTTGTCTAATAGACTTTTTTATGGAAAACTCACACAAGGCAAGCCCTCACATGGAGGTCAGAAGAAGCAAGGACACTCTCAAGGTCTCTTTGAAGACCTTTGGAATCATTTGTGAGACATGGAGGACACTGGCACAGAACCACCAAGCATGCATGGCATGCCTGCATCAGAGAAGGAACCATACTCTATAATCAAAACAGAACTGCAGTAGCTCAAAAGATGTGAAATGTGAAATGCATGCATTTAGAGACATCTCCACTCCAAATGTTCATGTGGACTAAGCTTGACTTGTACTAGAGCTTCCCCAGCTCTACTACATACAAGTAGGTCATAGTCAGACACATTGTGTCTTGACCTCAACATAGTGATGTCATTTTGATCCCCTTCAAGAACAAAAGACAGCAACCATTATGTTTTATATAATATTTATCAGGTTGTATCAGAAAATTCTAAAGTGAATAAATATATAATAATTATATCTGTGTGTCAGTACATTTTAAGCATTGCTACAATAAGTTCAAAATGGATTCTGAATATTAAAGATCAGATCTTTTTTTTAATGGAAGAGCAAGTCATATACCTTTTAAAACTACGAAAGTGATGCATTTTTAACCAAATGAGGGGAAGAGACAATTATAAAAGATGAAATAATTTTAATTTCATCTACCAACAAAATTAATACAGCTAAGATAAAAAGGGAAATTGTTGACTAGGGAAAAGCTCTTTGAAAAGTGCTCAATATCTGAACTACTTAGAAAACTGACAAATATATGACCAATAGACAAGTGGTCAAAAGATATAAACAAATGGTTCTTAAAAGAAAAATTACCAAAAATGAACAATCATTTGAAAAAATGTGCCAAGTCGCTAATAATAGGAGAAATTAAACTAAAAACAAACCTGAGATTTCACCTCATACATAGAAAATTGGCAAAAATGACCAAAAAGTGGGAATAATCATTGTTTGAGGGATTTCCTTTGATTTTCAGGATTTTCAATTTGGTGTTTAATTGGGGTTTTTTTTATTTGTTCTTTTTCTCGTTTTTTTTTAATTGCATGCCTAATTCATTAATCTGCTCTTCTATTTTGTTGATGTAACCCTGACTACCCTGCCTCACTCCCTCCAATAAGCAAAAAAAAAAAAATTTGGATGCTATGCCATTCAGTGCATATATGTTTAGTATTGATATTACTTCATTATCTATGGTACTGCAAGATGCAGTTTCCTACCTTATCTCTTTTAATTAGATGTATTTTTGCTTTTGCTTTGTCTGAGATCATGATTGCTACCCCTGCTTATTTTACTTCAGCTAAAGAATAATAGAATCTGCTCCAGCCTTTTACCTTTACTTTGTGTCTCTGCTTCAAATGTATTTCTTGTAAACAGCATATTGTAGGATTCTGGTTTTTAATCCACTCTGCCATCTGTTTCTATTTTATGAAGTTCTTCCCATTCATATTCACAGTTATGATTGTTAACTGCATATTTTACTCCATCCTATTTTCCTCTATTTATATTTCTTTCTCTCTGTCTCTGTCTCTCTGTCTCTCAGTCTCGGTCTCTGTCTGTCTCTCAATCTCGGTCTCTGTCTCTGTCTCTGTCTCTCTCTGTCTCTGTCTCTGTCTGTCTCTGTCTCTGTCTCTGTCTGTCTGTCTGTCTGTCTCTCTCTCTCTCTCTCTCTTTCTCTCTTTCTCTCTCTCTCCTTTCACCCCATTCCTCCTCAGCAGGGTTTGTTTCTGACCACAGCCTCCCTCAATCTGCCCTCCCTCCTATCAGTCCTCCTCTTTTTCTTGGGCTCCTCCCCTCCTACTTCCCTAGACGGTAAGGTAGATTTCTGTACCCAATTGAGTATGTGTGCCATTCCCTCTTTGAACCAAATCTGGTAAGAGTAAGTTCAAGTGATGCTCACCTCTGCCCTTATTTCCCTTCACTATAATAGGTCTTTCATACCTCTTCATGTGATATACTCTATTCTGCCTTCCCTTTCCCTCTCCTCTCAATCTCCTTTATCACCCCTTAATTTTTTTTTGTATCATCCAACCAAAGTCAACTTACATCTTACAATTTACAACTTACACCTGCATCCTCTGTCTATGTACACTCCTTCTAACTGCCTTAATAGTGATACAGTTCCTGTTACAAGTCCCATCTTCCCATGTAGGAATGTAAGCAATTTAATCTTATTTGATCAATGATGTTTTCTCTTTCCTGTTTACTTTTTTATCCTTATCTTGAGTTTTGTATTTGAAAATCAAATTTTCTGTTTAGTTCTGTTCTTCTCAACAGTAATATTTGAAAGTCCTCTATTTCATTAAATATTCATTTTTCCCCTGAAGAATTTTGCTCCTTTTCACTGGGTAGATGATTTTTGGTGGTAATCCAAGCTCCTTTGACTTCTGGAATATCATATTCCAAGCCCACTGATCCTTATTGTAGAAGCTGCTAAATCCTATGGAATCCTAACTATTTGTTTCTTCCTGGCTGCTTGCAGTGTTTTCTCCTTAACCTGACAGTTCTGAAATTTGGCTACAATATTCTTAGAAGTTTTCATTTGTGGGTCTTTTTCAGGAGGTAATCAGTGGATCCTTTTAGTTTCTATTTTGCCCTCTGGTTCTAGGCTATCGAGACAGTTTTCCTTAAAAATTTTTTGAAAGACGATGTCATACAAGCTCTCTTTGTTGATCACGGTTTTCAAGGAGTCTGATAATTCTTCAATGATCTCTCCTGGATCTATTTTTCAGACATGTTGTTTTTTCAATGAGATAGTTCTTGTTTTCTTCTATTTTTTTTGTTCTTTTGATTTTGCTTGATTAATTCTTCATGTCTTACAGAGTCTTTAGCTTCCACTTGCCCAATTCTAATTTTTAAGGAATCATTTTCTTCAGTTAGTTTTTGTATTATTTGGTCAATTCTATTTTTCTTTTGGAGGGGGGAAGGCAGAGCAGTTGGGGTTAAGTGACTTGCCCAAGGTCACACAGCTAGTAAGTGTTAAGTGTCTGAGGCCACATTTGAACTCAGGTTCTCCGGCTCCATGACTGGTGCTCTATTCACTGCACCACTTAGGTGCCACTGTCAATTCTGTTTTTTAAGGAGTTGTTTTCTTTGGTGAATTTTTGTACATTTTTTCCACTTTTTAATGCTTCCTTTACCAAGGTTTTGACTTTTTTTTCATGATTCTCTTGCATGACTCCTTTCTTTTCCAATTTTTCTTCTACCTTTTATTTAATTTTTAAAATCCTTTATAAGCTTTACAGGGAGTTCTATTTGGGCCTGACACCAATTCACATTTGTTTTTGAGGACTCAGGTAGATGTTTTGTCACTATTGTCCTCTTCTGAATTTGGATTTCAATCTTCCCTGTCACCATAATTCCTTTATATGGTCAGGGTTGTGGTTTGCTTTGCTTTGCTTTTTTTGCTCATTTTCCAGTCTATTTCATGACTTTTAAAGTTGAGCTCTACTCCTAGGATGCAGGGGGCTCTGTCCTAGGTTCCTTGTGCTGAGGTCTGGGGTTCTGGCCATTGCCATTCATTGGGATCTCTAGGCCTGGATGCTCTCCTGCTGAGCCAGGCCCTCCAGGCCCGATGGCTCACCTGCTGTTCCAGGACTTCCAGGCCTAGCTTCTCACCTAGTCTACTGTGCCACTGGCCTGCTGCACCAGGGCTAAAGAGATCTCTCCTGGGGCTAGGGACCTCCCCCTGCTTTGCCCAAACTCTGCCTACACTGGTCTGGGTTCCAGTTTTGCCTGAGTAAGATAGACCTTTCCTGAAGTCCTTCTAAGTTATCTTGGGCTGGAAAACTGTTTCACCCCATCTTTTTATGGGTTCTGCTGCTCCAGAATTTGTCTTGAGTTTTAAATTGTTTGGAGGGGAATTTGGGAGAGCTCGGGTAAGTTCCTGTCTTTTCTCTGCCTTCTTGTCTCCACTCCTATAAAGCTTATGAGGAACAGTTAGTGCTCATACTACATAAATTATTCTCAGAAACTGAGGGAAAAAGCAGCCAACCAGAATACTTTTATAAGACAAATATAGTCCTAGTACCTAAATCAGGGAAAGATAAAATACAGAAAGTAATAGACCAGTGTCATTTATGAATATAGACTTAAATTTTAAACAGAATCCTGTCAATCAGATTATCCAAGAAATCATTCACTATTACCAAGTAGGATTTATACCGGGGATGCCGGCGTGATTCAACATTAGGAAAACAACCAACATAGTTAATCATATCAAAAATCAAAACATCCCAAACTACATGATTATCTCAATACTTACAGAAACAGCCTTTGATAAAGTACAATACTCTTCGTGTAAAGAATCCTCCAAAGTATAGGCATAGATGCACTTTCTTTTAAATATAAAAAAGCATTTATTTAAAACCAAAAGCCAGCATCATATGCAATGAGGATGTGCTAGAACAGTGGTTCTCAACCTTCCTAATGCAGCGACTCTTTAATGCTCATATGTGGGTGTAATACTCATATACTGAATATGGGCAGACCTGCCTGTAGATGGATAGAGGAGCAGGTGTCTCAGTTCCTAAGACCTTTGGAAATATGTGTTTTCCGATGGTCTTAGGTGACCCCTGTGAAAGGGTTGTTCAACCCCCAAAGGGGTCGTGACCCACAGGTTGAGAACCGCTGCTCTAGAATGTTTCCCAATAAATATGAGAGTGAAGCAAGGATGCCCACTCTCCCCACTATTATTTGACATAGCTTTGGAAAAGCTAACACATATGAATTGGGGATCTTGTGTTACAAGTCCTTGACATTGTGTATAGCTTGAAAATAGACATCTTTAGCTTCTTTTCTCCCTTCTCCAAGGGAGACTTATTCCTGTCAAGAAAGGAAGCAATAGATTGGGGCCAGAGGCCACCATTCTGCTCTCCTCAGAGAGAGGAGTTGTGGATTGGAAGCATATCTATCTGCTCCCTTAAATATTGTTCATCTAGAGCAGTGACTCTCAGCCTTCCTAATACCATGACCCTTTAATATTCATATATGAGCGTATTTGCATGTGGGCAGACCCACCTGGAGACAGATAGAGGAGCAGTGTTTCCATTCCTAAGACCATCGGAAAGATGTGCTTTCTGATGGTCTTAAGTGACCCCTGTGAAAGGGTCATTCATCCCCCAAAGGGGTCGTGACCTACAGGTTGAGAACCACTGATCTAGAGAATGTGATTGGGTTCAAGCCAACTTTTGGTTGCTTTGCAATTTCTGGAGGAAAAGGAACCTCCAAGTTCCATATCTAACCCCTTTCCCACTTAATATCATTTCCAGAATGAACACACAGAGTAAATATCAAAGAAGTCCATTTATCCAAATGATAGCACAACAGAAATCAGAGAAAGCGTACATAAGAGACTATATGCCAGACAATAAGGAACAAAAGAGGTCTGTCACTGTCACTGGGCACAAGATAACAGCTAAACTAAGAAAGACTGTCCTGGAGCCGGGTTACCCAGGGGGAAACTCCCCAAAGAAGAGAGTCCCATGCCAAAGGCTTTCACACACAATAGCAACAAGCCCCGAGATAAGAGAAATAAATGAAATGCATAAAGATAAGTAAAAAGTGGGTAAAACTATCCCTACTTTTTGATAATAAGATGACTTACTTGGAAAATCCTGGGGAATCAGCAAAGATGCTAATTGAGACAATGAGTAAACTCAGCAAAGCTGTAGGCTACAAAATAAATCCTCAAAAATCAACGGCAGGTCTACAGGATGATGACAAAAGACAAGAAGCAATGATAAAAAGGGAGATCCCTTTCCAAATAACTACGTGACATCTAAAGCATCTGGGGATTGGCTGACTGAAGCATACAAAAGACTGGTGTAGAGTCAATTACAAAATATTCCTTAAAGAAATAAAGAACAACTCAATTGGTTGGTATGATATTCAGGGTTCCTAGCTAGGCCATGTCAATACAATAAAAATGACAAAACTATCGAAGTTAATTCACATTTTCACACTTATACCAATTAAATTACTAAAGCAAATTTTATACAACTTGATAAAATAATAATAAAATTCATTTGGAAAAACAAAAGATCTACAATGTGAAGGAAAATTGTGAGAAGAAGTATGGAGAAAGGGAGACTAGCACTTCCAGACTTCGAACTATTTTATAAAATAGAGGTCATTAAAATGATCTGGTATTGTTTTAAAAAAAATAGAAAGAACAATCATTAGAATAAACTAGACAAGGGAAAATCAAACACAGCAAACGTTAATAACTCCGTGTTTGATGAAGGTGAAAACAGAAGTTACTTAGGAAAAATCCTTTATTTGATAAGAAAAAAATGGGAAAATTGGAAAGCAGCTGGCAGAAATTAGTCTTTGACCACACCTTACATCATATTCCAGAAAACATTCCAAATCAATACATGACCTTCATATTAAAGATCATATTGTGAAAAATTAGAAGAGAAATAGATCATATACTTTTCACAGACATGGGGAGTAAATGTGTTTTTAGCTAAACAAGAGACGGATAATTATAACAGATCATTTTGATTAAATGAAATTGAAAGGCTGTGCACAGACAAAATGAACACAAGAAAGATAAAAAGGGAAGTGGACAAATTGAGGGAAAAACCTCTTCATATCAAATATTTCTGATAAAGTTGTACATCTGAGATGTCTAAATAGTTCACATATCTATTGATGTATAGACTTCAATACAAAATGCTCCAGCCTTCAAAACCCTTTATAACCTAGGTTCTCCCAACTCCTCGTTTCCTTTTCCTCTTTGCCACATCTCTGGAATATGCCCCCTTCTCTCTTCTGGCACTGCCCCTACTTAATGCAGGCTCATTATTGCAACAACTCTCTGGTGGATTTTCCTGCCCCTGTCTCTCCTCACTCTAATCCCTCCTCCATTCAGCCACCAAAGTGATATTCCTAAAGCTTAAGTCTAATCAATCACAGTGACCCCGTTGTAGGACACCTGGGTCTCCAAGGTGAGCTTCTGCCTCATTTACCCAGAAGTGAGCCTCTCCACCATCCACCCACCGTCTCCTCAGCACACTTTTTGCTTTCTGCACTTGAGCCATCCTCCTTGTGTCCCTTCTCCCCAAACCAAGAGACCCAGGCTCTGTAAATGAGATGAAAAATAAACATTTATTTAATCTTGCTTGAAACAATTCACTTCCTAAACACTTCTAAAACATGCCACAAACACTTTATAATGCTGCTTCTACCATCTCACATGAACTTTGACTTTGTCCCTGGAATGGGCTTTGAGGGGTGACCTTTCACTGTGTGGTCACTCACAGATTTTCTGTCTCTTCCTGGCCATCTATTACATGTCTCCACATCTGGATATTTATTTCCCCTTCAGGTTCCCCTTAGTTTGTGCTCATAGAATGTAAGCTCCTTGAGGAACAGGACTGTCTTGCATTTTTGTATTTGGGCCACATAGTAAACCTTTCTCACTCTATCTACTTTGAGGTGAAATACAAGCTGTTCCATGCCCAGTATTTGACTAATTATGTTGAATATTTCCCCATCTGGGTAAAATTAATACAAACTATATTCTGAAATTTCTCAGCATAAACTTTGGGTGATTGATGATGATGATGATGATGACGACGATGATGATGATGGCGACGATGATGATGATGATGATGATGACGATGATGGTGATGATGATGATGATGGTGATGACGATGATGATGATGATGATGACGGTGATGACAATGACGATGATGATGATGACGACGATGATGATGATGACGATGATGATGATGATGACGATGATGATGATGATGATGACAATGATGACGATGATGATGATGATGATGATGGTGATGATGATGATGGTGATGATGATGATGGTGATGACGATGATGATGATGATGATCTCAGTCAGCCCAAAGAGTGGATCCAGTCCAAAGTATTGTACCATAGGTTATAATTTCAAATAAAAAGAAAAATTAAATAATGTATTAAGCTTCTATGCTGAAGCTTATTTAAAAGACTTACTGCATTATCTAATTTTCAAATATCAGTGAATGAATTGATAAAAATGGAGAGCTTAAGTATTTATGGATTAGGATGCCAAAGTTCATCTGATATGTTGTGAATTAAAAATGTCATCTGTAATACTAGTAATATACAATACTAAAGTACACAATAATAACACTGAAGTTAGATTGCTACTTTCAGCAAGTAAGCCTAGAAAATTCCTTTCACACTAATCTCTTAAAAATTATTTTAAAAATAACAAAATAGGGGTGACTAGGTGGCACAGTGAATAGAGTATCAGCCCTGGAGTCAGGAGGCCCTGAGTTCAGATCCAACCTCAGACACGTAACAGTTACTACCCATGTGACCTTGGGCAAGTCACTTAACCCCAATTGCCCTGCCCTCCCCCCTCCAAAAAAAAAGAAAAAAAATAACACAATAATTTCAATGAAATGAAAGCTAAGAAAATATTTTCACTTTATTGGATAATGAGAACTTATGATTTCTCCTGGCTTAAAATAGAATTAGTGGGGGTTTTAGTGTTTCAACAAAGCTCATGTACCGTATAGAAGACTGTTCTGACATTAAAGCGTTGTATGTTCTGAAACTTGTCAGTTTGTGAAAGACACATCACAGTGAATTTGGTAACATAAGTATAACTATTTGGCGATCTAGCGCGCCCTGGTGGGAACGATTTTAACTACAACCGTCTAAAAGAACCTTTAAAATGACAATTCAGTTGTTGAAACAGCAGTAGAATTCCATCTAATTAGAAGGTATTTAATTCAAGCTCTTTGGTTTTTTAACCTTATACTCCAGAGCTGTCAAACACCAAGGCAACCCTCCCAGGTGGAGCCAGAACCCAATTAAAATGTAATTGGGAAATATTTAACAGAATATATTAAAATGCAGTAGGGCATGAATCATAACAAGATGTGTGGGCAGAATATTATATACCGGCCATTTCCATTTGAATTTGGCACCACCTTTCAGGCTACTTCCCTTTATTTCCTGCAACAAGAAGCTGATTTTGATAGCTTTTTCTTTTTTACCTTAAAGTGATTCCTTTTTATTCCTTCACAAGAAGCACAATTAAACTAGTTCTTTAGAATACACAGAATCTATCACTTTAATTGACATTGCTTTTATCTGTCATAAGGGTCAAATATCAAGCAGCATGATGACTTCCTGTCTGAATGATCAGCTATGAAAATGACGCGCAGCTTCCACATTAATGTGCATGGACCCAACACTTAGGGCTCAAGAAGTTTCTTCATATTCACATCTTTTCAGTCTTTATGGGTGACTCCCCTCCTGCTGCCTCACTCTTTGCTCATTCTCATATCTACTCTAAGGCAAGAAAGGAATATATTCTGATATTTCCACATTAACTACTAAAATTGCAACATCTCTTCCGTAATGAATTACCTATATCCCCATTTATTTGATGTCATTTACCGGATGACCTAGAGAAACCACTATTCCCATAAGCATTTGCTCATCTCTTTACATATCTGAAAATTCCTAATCTCCAAGGTTTAAGCAGATATAAATGCTATAGGCTTATTATACTTATACTGTTTATTATATTTATATTTTATTTCTATTATACTCTTTATTAACAACGTAACAAATAATAAAACAATGACATAAGGTTTTTTACAATATTAACAGTAGTGAGAAAAGTAACACCCAAAGTCACTTCTAAGCATTGCTATAATTGCTGATGCACCCTCAATTCTGGAAATACCATCTCAACATTCAGTTCTCTACACATACCAACTAAAATTTGTTTCAAAAACTTCTCTTTATGATTTTGGGGGGAGGTTGTTTTTTGGGGGGGGTTGTCTTTTTGGAAGGGGGAAGAGAGGGCAATTGGGGTTAAGTGACTTGCCCAAGGTCACACAGCTAGTAACTGTTAAGTTTCTGAGGCCAGATTTTGAACTCAGGTCCTCCTATCTCCAGAGCCACTGCTCTATTCACTGAGCCACCTAGCTGCTCCCAGGATTCTTTATGAGAAAATATTCAATTAGCTTCTCTTAGTCCTTTCTTCAGTCTTTATGGTCCATCCTTTCTCCAGAATGACAGTTAAAAGGCATTCTCTCCTCAGAGACTCCTCACAAAATGGGCTAAACTATAATGTCAAGATTCTATTGCCTTTCAAAGCTGCCTGGTCTTTCTATAGAAGAGCAGGTGTCATACTTAAAATATCTCAACCTACTTTCATGTGATGATAAACACAAATTACTTATTCCCAAGACATGAAGAGGAAAAACTCTTTTTTCAAGTATACATGGAAATAAAAATCCAACAAATTAGAACTTACCCATTATATTAGTGAATAAAGTAAGACCTTAATTATAAATAGATCCATTGCCTACCAACTTCCGTTATCTAGAACTTCACACAAACCAGAATCAAGTGTCATTCATGCACCGCACAGCACAGCCCATATGTTAGGTCCCAGGGCTGCTCTGTTGGATGAAGTTTGAATACTACCTCAGGTTCTGCTGAATCAGCAAGCTTTTGATGAGTTAACATCTCTGAACAGAGTTCCCTTCCAAGGAAGTGAAGGTTCAGAAGTGCTTTGTGGTGGAAACTCCTTCAGGGAGAAGTTTCTTCTAGACTTCCCTCTCCCACCCCCATCTGTGGGGGCATCTAAAAGTGACTTAACCTTATCAATTTACCCCATCTTGCAGCTCTAGGGGTTTATCATGGCATTGGAGATAAATTTAAAGCACAGTTGAAGGAGCAGAGATATGCTCTTCAAAAAGAAATAGAAAGAATTGGTTTTGAGGAAAAGGATCGTTAGCAGCAGAAAAGAAAGATGGGATCTGCTGGTGTACTGAAGCCAGCTCAAACCATCTCTCTAGAAAGCTGGTTGTTAAATTTTAAAAGGATTTATATCTCAGAAATTGGCAAACATTAGGGGCTTGATTTTGGGTTGCTGTTGTTGATTGTATAGACTTAAGAAAGTGAAAAAATTAACAATACAGATGAATATTTTAATGGGTCATGTAAGTAGATATACGCATGTATGTATTTTTTTCTTTTTCTGGAAAGCCGGTTAAACCATTGACCAGCACACTCCTACATGTGAAGAGGAATAGATTTTAGGAACCCAGGTGAGCAACTCAGCCAGTCAACAAGCACTTAATAAGCTCTTACTATCTACCAGGCACTAAATTAAGAACTGAGAATACAAAGAAAGGCAAAAATCTTCCCTGCCCTCAAAGATCTCACATTTTAATGGGATTCATAATAATACATAAATAATCATCTGCATCCAATAATTATGCAGAGCAAATGGAAAACAATATGACAAGGAAAGGTATTAACAATTCAGAAAATCAGGGAAAATCTTTTACAGGAGATGAGAATTGTGCTGAGTCAAGAAAGATGCCAGGGAAGCTAAGAGGTAGGGGCATTGGGTGGAGCATTCCAGGATAGGTGACAGTCACTGTAAAAGTAAGGAGATGAGACTCTCAGCACCCCAGGGAATCCTTCTAAGTACTTTGCAAAGGTAGAAAGGACTTCTAGGTCCTGCAGCACCATGAGTTATATTGAATGACAGAATGTAGCTCCCAGCAATAGATTGGATATGAAGAGGCTAGAGAGAATGAGGAATCAAGGGTAACCCCCAGGTGTAATGGTAATGGGAATTTGAAGATCTTCCCTGTCCCTTAATGGGACAAATGTAATCACTTGGAGCTTGTGGTGGAAGCAGTGAAAGGGTGGATCAGGAAGCTGGGAGTCAGAGCAGTTAGATGGAGGGAGGAGAGAGGACACAGTCAAGGACAGAGCTAGGCTTGTGAGCATTTGTTTGTGGTAAGGCTAAAAGATGGTGTGGCTTCCTGCTGTGTTATAGTGTGTTAACTTCTCTGTTTCTATGATGGATTTGTCTTTGTGGTCGTGGGATTTGACTATCTAGTTTGGGGATTCAGCTTTCTGGTGTCGGAATAAATGTTTTGCTTCTATCATCTATATGGAGAGTCTGTTGTATTTTGAAATTCAGAGCTATGCTGGCATAGTCATAGTCACCCCTGGTGCTGTGAATGTTGTGTTGGTGCTACACTGGGTTACAAGCCTGAAGGACTGGAAGGATTGTGTTGCACTCAAAAGTATTAGAGAAATTTGGGTTGGGGGGATTTAGGGAAAAAAGCTAATGAGTTCAGTCTTGAACACTGAGTTTAAGACGTTTAGTGAATTTCTAGTTTAAGATGTCTGGAAAAAGTATTGGCAAAGTCAATAACCTCATACCGCTCACCCTGTGCCTGGCCTACCTGGTCTATGACACTGAGGTCAAGAATAGGTTTATTGATGGTGATGATGACTTTGTTCAGTTCCCTGGAGTCCTCTGTAAGTCTCCTGCTTCCTTACAAGTAACACGGGGATGTTGTAAGAAGAGTGAATATAACAAAATACTCCTGCTTCCTTCATCTCTATAGATGGAGGAAAAACAACTTTCAAAGCCCTGGGGACCTAATACTACATGGTATTAACTAGATGGTGTGAGAAATGTTTCATTTGGACCCCTACGCCATTCTAATCAACATTAATCAGTTCAGGGCGGCTAGGTGGCACAGTGAATAGAGCAGCGGCCCTGGAGTCAGGAGTACCTGAGTTCAAATCTGGCCTCAGACACTTAACACACACACACACACACACACACACACACACACACACACACACACACACAAAACAACTAGCCGTGTGACCTTGGGCAAGTCACTTAACCCCAACTGCCCTCCAAAAAGCAAAAAAAAAACAAAAAACATTGATCAGTTCAGTGTGATCCCATAAGGAGTAATGATTATTAGCAATTATTAGTGATATAATTATCTGGTCATATACATTCAGTCAGTCATCTTAC
>CM053600.1:3857978-3881073 GCA_028646575.1 Pseudocheirus occidentalis
ACATAACATAACATAACATAACATAACATAATATAATATAATATAATATAATATAATATGATATGATATAATATAATATAATATATAGTAAATATAGCACAACACAACACAACGTAACGTAACGTAACGTAACGTAACGTAACGTAACGTAACATAACATAACATAACATAACATAATATGATATAAAATATAATAATGCAACACAACACAACACAATACAATATAATACAATACAATACAATACAATACAATATAATATAATATAATATAATGTAATGTAATGTAATGTAATATAACATAACATAACATAATATAATATAACATAATAACATAACATAATTAATATAATAAATATAATATAATATAATGTAATGTAACGTAACGTAACGCAACGCAACGCAACGCAACGCAACGCAACGCAACGCAACGCAACGTAACGTAACATAACATAACATAACATAATATAATATGATATGATATAAAATATAATAATACAACACAACACAAGACAACACAATACAATATAATACAATATCATATCATATCATATCATATCACATCATAAACAAATATAATATAATAAACTAATATAATATAATATAGTAATGCAATGTAATACAATACAATACAATATGATGTAATATAATATAATATATAATATAAACCTATCAGATTGGCTAATATAACAGAAAAGGAAAATGACAAATGTTGGAGAGGATGTGGGAAAATTAGGACCCTAATGTGCTGTTGGTGGAGTTGTGGACTGACCCAACCATTCTGGAGAGCAATTTGGAACTATGCTCAAAGAGCAGTTAAGCTATATATACCTTTTGACCCAAGAATACCACGACTATGTGTCCTAAAGAGATCATAAAAAAGGAAAAGAACCTACATGTACAAAAATATTACTTGCAGTTTTTTTTTGTGGTGGCAAAGAATTAGAATTCTAGGGGATGTCCATCAGTTGGGGAATTGAACAAGTGATGGTATGTGAATGCAATGGAATACTACTGTGTTATAAAAAAATGATAAGCAGGGTGATTTCACAAAAACCTGGAAAGATTTACATGAACTGATTCTGAGTGAAGTGAGCAGAACCAGAAGAACATTGTAACACAGTAAGAGCAACATTGTAGCAATGATCAGCTGTGAATGACTTATGTGAACTGATGCAGTGAAGTGAGCAGAACCAGGAGAACATTGTAACACTAACAGCCACATTGTGTGATGATCACCTATGATTAATTTAGCTCAGCAATACAATGATCTAAGACAATTCCAAAAGTCTCATGAAGGAAAATGCCATCCATATCTAGCGAAAAAAACTGATGAAGTTTAATGCAGATTGAAGTTTTCTATTTTCACTTTATTTTTTTGACTTTTTTCTTTTACAAGCTGTTTCTTCTTTCATAATATGACTAATATGGAAATAGTTTTTATATAAATGCACATATATATAATCTATGTCCAATCTCTTACTATCTTAGGGAGGGAGAAAATTTGGAGCTTAAAATTTTATAAAGATGATTGCTAAAAATTATCTTTACATGTAACTTTCTAATTATATATTATATATACTTATATAATATACAATAATAAATATAATATATATATAATAAAAATAAGCAGGTTTCAAAAAGGCATAACTACACATTTTAAAAAACCATAAAACCTACATTTTAGCCTTTCTACAGCTAAAATGAGTAACATAACAGAGGTGAAGCAGGTGATGGAGGATTTGCTAAGTGCTTATATGCTTCTTTTCTCTCATTTCTGAAATCTACAGAAAGCGTCAGCTGTAGCACACTGAGTTGCATTAACTAGATGGGTAGAAGGTGTATTATAGAATTTGGTTATCAAATTGGAGAGTATCAACCAATAACCACATAATACATGTAGCCTATGAAGGAGCCTGTGTAGGCTTTTTCTTGTGGTTGTAGTTTCCTTCACTGACCACCAGATGGTGTTCCAATTAGACATGAGTAACCTCTCTCTCCAACCTACCTTTCTTTGGTGGCTGCAATGGTCCTCAGAATCTCCAGATGTAAAGATGACCTGTAATATCTTCAAAAATTACCTTAATAGGAAATTCCACTCATTTCTTGTCCAAGTCCTAAATTCTCATAATAAAAACTTTACTTCTCTTTCTCATTTTCAAAAATTTACTTTTTTTCCTTAATGCTCATAAAATTTATTGAAGTATCACAAGGTATTACAGAATTCGGAATGATTTTTCAGGACCAACTTCCCCTTCTATCCCCTCCTAGATGATAGATGAGGTGAAAGAATAAAGTGGAGGAATTTGGCAAGTTTTAGAACCTGTTAAGATTGAATCCCTTGGCAAGCTTTCCTAAGAAACAAGAAAGTGGGTGTGTTGAGCCAGGGGAGTGGGAACGCTGAGTTGGCTTTACTGGATCTCACCATATTTGTAGTGAATGGCACATTCATCCTGCCCGTCTAAAATCCTCTCTTATTTGGTCCCCTTCCTGCCTGTCTTTTCCTATCGACTTTCCTTCTATAGTACTTTAAATCTCCACACCTGTCCCATAGTTTTCACACAGGTCCTACAACTCTCCAGAGCAATCCTAGAAGGTTCCTTGTTGTGTTCCACTTTGTTGCAGTGAGGACCCTGCTTTGCTCCAGGTACTCAGAAGACAAGCTTAAAATGGAGTTCAGATGCCTTTCAGTTCTCCACTAAGCCTGAAACATCCAAAGTTTGTTCAGTGACAAAGAAAACGGAAGCAGCATTATAGGAAGTGTATACCTGAGCACATTTACCACCTCTCCCATGAGAGGTCTGGCTGATCCATTGACTCTGGTCACTTTTAGGAGATGCTAAAATAGCCATCTTATGAAGGTTAGCTACTGCTTGAGTTTTCTTCATTTGTACCCTGTCTACAACACAAAACTATCTAATTTTAAATACTTTTCCCTCTTGAAGCTCAACTGGAATATTGTACTACTCTAGTACCACAGGGATGTCATAAGGTACTTAGGGTCCAAAGTTTGCATTTAGCTAGATTTGGGTTAAGTGACTTGACAAGGGTCACATGGTTAGTAAGTGTCTGAGACCAGAATTGAACTCAGGTGCCCGTGCTTGTCCACTGAGCCACCTAGCTGCCCCAATGTTTTCTTTAAATGCATTTTTTCCTCCTTAATGTTTAAGCAAAACATTTTTAGGGGGAGGGGAGGTGATTCTCTTTCCTTTTTTCTTTTTCCCAAGCACTTTGATGCGATATTTATAACTCATCATTACTACATTCTACTAGCACAGAGGAATCAGAAAGCAGAAGCAAGTGAGTAGAGACAGAGGTGATAAAGGAGCGTCTAGTTTTCATGTTCAGTCAGAATAGAATGCAAATAGTTCCCCATGCATGATGAAAAGTTAATTTGATTTAAAAACAAAACAAAACTTCTTCTTCTATTTAAATACTCTAATATGGTTTTAGAACCCAAAATAAGGTTCCCTATGAACATAAAATTTTTGTTCTACCAAAATTCTCATTGAAGATAGATGAGAAGTCATGCAACTTTTTGGTTCTTTAACATAAGTGGCATCTACTCCTCTTTCATGCTATGACCTCTGCTCACATACTTTATTACATTTTTTTCCCTGGATGATGCAGAATCTACTATCCTAAAATAAATCATTCTAGGCTCATTTTGGTGCAATTATATTTTAAGTTTAAAGTGTAGTTGCAAATTTGCAGAACTGTTTATAGATTCTTTCTTGTCCCTTTATACATACTTAACTTAAAAAATACATTTTTAATACCTTATGTCTTTACTTCAAAGTTAAACTTCTTAAATCAGAATTTATTTCAAGGGGTATCTTTTGATATGCTATCAAAATATCAAAAAGGGGATAAATTATGCATCTTTAATTATTAGATATTATTATTATTATTATTAGATATCTCTATCTTTATGTTGGGGGCTTGAGTGAATAGTTAAAAAGTAGTGTTATGGTAGACCAGGTGTTTTTTGAGGGTTGGCCAGGGGAGGGGAACCACCCTGTAATCTTGAAACCACATGTGGCCCTATATGTCCTAATGTGGGGCTCTTGGACTGAGTCCAAACTTCACAGGACAAATCCTCTTAATAAAAGGATTTGATGTGTAAAACTTTGACTCAGTAAAAAGGCCACATTCAAGTATTACCCACGTTATTGTTTGTTTCTTTGTGGTTTATAAATGTTCCTGAATGAATATTTTATTGTCTCTTCTTTCTTCTTCTGGGAGTGATGGAAAGGTAACTTGTGATAAGGATGAGTACTAATTGAAGGGTGAAAGTGAGAGGCAGTGATATTGGAGAAAGGAGTATGGGAGACGATGCTTTTTCAAATCATCTGCCACCTTCTCCATTTCCTCTTCCTCAACCCAATTACTTCAAGCACTGCTTAAAATGAACTTTCCTAAATCATTTGTTCAATATGTATTAAAAGTTATCCTGCAAAGCTTCTCTTACTTTGTATCCTACAATTTAAACATATTTTATCTCCTGCATTCACACTAAGGCAGAATGGAACAGCAGCCACAAAGACAGACTCGTGATTTGAATCCTGGCTACAAGGATATTAACTATTGTATATATTCAAGCATAAATACATTTTCTTTTTTTTCTTTTCTTTCTTTTTTTGTTGCATTTTTTGGAGGGGGAGGGCAGGGAAATTGGGGTAAAAATAATTACATTTTCTTATATAAAAATATTTTCATCACTGTTGGGTAATTTAAAGTATTTCTGTTCAAATGAAGTCTTTGTGTTTGTCATGGTTCCACTCTGCCTAAGACACAGTGTCACCTACCATATGCTATGTGTCTCTGAATAGAAATTGCCAGCAGGGTGTAACAGCAAGCACCCTGGCACACCCATTATGGTCAGCTAGCATGGGTTCTTTGATCTGCTTTTCTTAAAGGAAAGCAACTTTAAAGGAGTCAACAATCTTTAATTGCATTAACTAGTTCAGGGGAAAGGTCAGCGCCCTGAACGTAGAGAAAATACAAGCAGAGAAATTAGCACAAAGATCAACAGACAGGGCTCCAGCTGTCTGAGTAAAGTAACATTGCTATACACTTCTGAACACTGTTCCAGCCCCTGTTTCAAGGTCTGGGAGGTGGTGCTTCTGCCTGGGTTCTGAATACAATATATTTTCAGAGCCTTCACACCTTCAGCACAATGGGGCTATGCCACTTGTGCCCTGGCTTGGACTCTGTCTATCCCCACCTTGTTTTCCTCTCACAGCTCCTGCTTGGACCTGTCTTCTCAGGAGTGCTAGTGGGATAGGTGGGGGAAGGAGAGGGTATCTCCCAGGGGCCTTGCTCTGGGCACCTGGGAAACTATTCCTGTTGCTCACTCAGTTTTTCTCAGGTTGCTGACAAAAAGCAACACAATAACTTGGTTGATAACTCTCCCACTCTCACTACACCCCATACTTCCCTTTAGGCTGTGTAGACCCTGCCGACTATGCCAAATATATCAGCAAGCACCCTGGCATACCCAGGATGGCCTGCCAGCACGGGTTCTTTGATCTGCTTTTAAAGGAAAGACTGAAGAAAAAGGGGCTAACAATCCCACTTTTAATTATATTCACTAGGTCAGGGGAAAGGTCAGCACCCTGAAATTGGAGAAAATTCAAACAGAGAAGATAGAAGCAGAGAAATTAGCACAAAGACCAACAGATGGGTCTCCAACTGTCTGAGTAATGCAATATTTCTATACACTTTACATACACCACTGGATCAACGGAGCACAGACATCTAAGAAGCCAGGGCTAGGGTGCTCTGAACAAGCAGCCACTCGGAGTCTGGACCAGGAAATCAAAAGATCCTTTCCATGAGTGAATGACCAAAGCAAAATGCCAGCCTCCCAGAATATATAACAAAGAGTCCGCATCTGATAGGCTTAGTGCTGAGAAGCTTTGAGATTCTTCCTGCCCCAGAACTTAACTGGAAACTCCTCTTAACCCAGAGCCTTCTGGGCCAGGGCTCTATGTGCCTATTAATGGGCAGGGAAGATCTTTAAATCTCCTTAACATTACAAAAGGAAAGAAAGCCAGGTCTACAACAACAGATAAACCATTAGACCTATAAATCCAGTCAAGCACTTAACTTTAAGCGATTTCTTTGGCTGATTTAACAGTCATAGTGGCTGTTCTTGTTCTGTGCATAGACAGGATTTTACTGAGCCAGTCTCTAACCTGAAAATGAGAAAGAGCAGGCCAGAGACAAAGTGCCAGCAATCAAGTTGCAGTTTAATTAATTAGTTTCATTATGAGGAACAGATTTGCAAATTGGGTCTTCTGATCAGAATTCTATCTTGATGAAGTGAAGACCGAGATTATATACATAAATCAATAATTACATTAAAAAATGTTCTAAACAACTTCTAATTAGAGAAATGCAAATTAAAACAACTCTGAGGTACCACTTCGCACCTATCAGATTGGCTAACATGACAGAAAAGGAAAATGACAAATGCTGGACACTCATGCACTGTTGGTGGAGTTGTAAACTCATCTAACCATTCTGGAGATCAATTTGGAACTGTGCCCAAAGGGTAATCAAACTGTGCATGCCCTTTGATCCATAGTAGGTCTAAATCCCAAGGAGATATAAAAAGAAGGAAGAGAATTTGAAACTTAAAGTTTTAAAAACATGCTAAAAAATTGTTTTCACATGCAACTGGGAAAAAAGATATGCAGGCAATAGGGTATAGAAATCTATCTTGCCCTAAAGAAAAATAGAGGGGGAGAGGAAAAGATGTGGGGTGTGATAGAAGAGAGGGCACACTGGGAGAAGAAATAATCAGAATGTATGCCATCTCAGGGTGGGGGAGGGATTTGAAACTCAAAATCTTGTGGAAATAAATATTACAAATTAAAAATGAATTAATTAATTAAAAAATAAAGAGCCAATCTTCCTCCCCAAAACTTTTTTTTTCAAATTCAGAAATGCAGAAATATTCAGCAAATCCTTTACTGTGCAATAAAATTCAATTCAATAAAGGGACACAGAAAAGAAAGAGCTTAAATTAATTTTTTAATAAATAGCCTACAGAATTAGTGTTCAAGGAAGAAAATACAGAAATAATAGATAACTTCATTAAACAATGAATCAACATGCCAAAATTTGTGGGATGTAGCCAAAGTGATTGGCATAAATTTATATTTCTAAGCACTTTCATTAACAAAAGAGTTAAAAAATAGATGAAAAAAATTGGGCATGCAACTAAAAAAGAAGGAACCCCTCCATTTTAAAATCCTAATTATTTAGAAACATAGAAATCTTGAAAAGTCAAAGAAGAGATTAATAACATTGAAAGTAAAAGAAAGAACATAGAATATATATATATATATATATATATATGTGCACATATATATTATTTTTTGGAAGAAACATTAAAATAGACAGACATTTGCCCAACTTGATTCTAAGACAAGAAACAGGAACATCAACATCAAAAGTTCAAAAGGAGAAATAACAACAAATGAAAAAATAAGGAATCTTATTAGAAACTATTTTGCACAACTTTATGCCAATAAAACCAAGTTAAATGGAAGCATGACTACAAATATAAAATTCCCTGGTTAACACAATTAAAAAATGGAGAATGTAAACAACCTAATCTCATAAGAAAGAAATTATATGTCAAATATAATGTCTCAAATTTAAAAATCTTGATGGATTTAGAAGTTTCCATCACATTATCAAATAAAAATTAAAATGTAGAGCTAGGAAAGAAAACTACTAACCAACCAAGTTCCTTCTATGAATGAAGTCTTTTCTTGGTACTTAAAACAAAGAGTGAAAATACAGAGGAGGGAAAAACCACAGATCTATATCCCTAATAAAAGATTGATGCACAAAACCTCAAAATATTAGCAAAGAGGCTAGAGCAGCATATAACATAGATTATGCATTGTGGTCAGGTTAGATTTATATCAGGAATGCAAGGCTAGTCCAATATTAGGAACATTATAAATAATTGACCACATGAGTAGCAAGAGCAACAAAAATCATAATTATTTCAATAGATTAAAAAAGAGCGAGAAGAAAGGAACTGGAAGCCCCTTTTGTAGACAGCATTTTCAAGGAGCTTAGCTATGGAAGAGAATAGAGGTATAAGATGACAGTTATCAGGGATAGAGAGATCAAGTGAATGTTTTTTTGAGGATAGGAGAGATATAGGTATGTTTCTAGGTAATTGGGAAGCAGCCAGTAGGTAGGAAAAGTTTGAAGATGAGTGAGAAAGTGGGGAGGGTAGAGGATACAACTTTTTTCCTCTGGAAAGATGGGATAGGATGGGTTCAGTTGTGCATGTAGAGATTTCTCTTGTCAAGGGAAAAGGATATTGTATCATGCGAGACTGGAATGGAGGGGAAATAGTTGCAGAAAGAATCTGAGGAATATGAGATAAGAATGAGGAGAGGAAAATCTTAGTGAAGGGTCTCAATTTGTTTTTTCAGTGAAATAATGTCACCCAGAAGGGGGGAAAAGAGGTGCCAGGGAGGGAGTCATGAGAAATTTAAGAAGGGAGGAAAAGGTTTAGAAAAGCCACTGAGGTGAGTGGAATAGTGAATTATGGTGTAAAAGAATTGACTTGCTGTATCCTTGCTCTAAAAGGGTCCAGTTGAGATTGTGTAACAAATTTATAGTGGATCCAATCAGCATGGTTTCATGTTTTCTCCAGCTTTCCTCAGCAGCAGGTGAGTAGAAACAAAGGAAGTTGGGGTTATCCTAGGCTGAGGAGATTGAAATTAGGATATAGGGGTAAAGGACTCCAAAGAAGAGTTGAGCTGCTTCATCAAGAAATCAAGATGGGGAAGGGAGGAGTCAATGTAGCTTGGGAAAGAACTGAGGCTTGAAGGGATGAACAATGTTACAAGGCAGAGGAAGAGTGGAATGATAACATTAACACAAGATAAAAGAATTTCAGATTTTATGAACATAGAAGTGAAATCCTCATGGGAGATGACAAGATTGAAGGTGTAATAGTCTCAGTGTGTGACTGAGGTGAGCAGAAAATAATGTGAAATGGGAAAGTTGTGGTGTTTGAGGAAGTCTCAATATGTATGTTGAGGTCCTTTGGCATTAGAGCAGCAACCACACTGGCATATCCAGGATGTCTGCTACCACAAATTCTTATATCTGCTTTACTAGGAAAGATAACTGTTTAAGGGGTCAACAATTTTTTTAAAAAACACTTTTACATTTTCAGGGGAAAAGTCAACATCCTGAACTTCAGAGAAAATACAAGCAGAAAATATATAAAAATATGGAGAAAATACAAGCAGAGAAATAAAGACCAACAGACAGGGCTCTGACTGCCTGAATCAATTATACACTTTACATACATCCCTGGATCGAGAGAGTCTTTATATCTGAGCAGCCAAGGGGAGCTCTGAATATATGACCACTTAGAATCTTAACCAAGGAATCAAAAAATCCTTCTCATAAGCAAGTCCCCAAAGCAAAACATGAAATCACAGTATATATACACTTCTCAGAGTCAAAAGGCATCAGTGTCTAATTAAAAATTAGCAAAAAGTGTGAAAGCCTTCCTACAAGCAAGCCTCCCCTAAGCAAGCTTCCCTTAATGGGCTCCACATGAGGCTGATTAATGGGAGGGGAAGATCTTAAAACTCATTAACATTACAGGTATGAGTGCAGGAGATGAAGTGGAAAGACTGCGAGCCAGGCTTTAGTTAAATTTAATTAAACTCATTGAGGCAGACAAGATCTGCCAGAGGGCTGACAGATAATAGCTGCCCAAATCTTGATTGGATAATAAATACGGGTTGAACAAATGTCAAAAGTGGACAAGTTACTAAGTAATGGTAATGGAGGGAGAGTCTGGAATTGGTGATGGAGAGCAAGGAATATTCCAACTATACCGTGACCAGTGAGTCAGGTGTATGAGTGAAAGTCAACCAGTCCTGCAAAAGGTGACCAGGGAATCAGTATCATCAGGAGGGATCCATGATGGAAGGAGGGAGAAAGGAAAAGACTTAAGACAAAAACAAATTTATTACCTATAGAAGCAGACATTCCAGGGAAGACAGTGGAAGGAGTGGGTAGCTTCAGAATGGGAAATTAGGTAGGTGAATTAAGCAGTGTGGAAATAGGGGAACAATTAGTGGAAAACAGAATGGGGTTTAAATGGCCAGTGATTCAGAATCTCTGGGCTGGGTGAGGATATGTTAACCACTGATGAATGAATTCAGAGAGGTTATCAGGTCTATAGGGGTTCTCCTCAGGGTGGAGTCCTCCCAGGGCGTCAGACAGTGGTGTGCCCCTTTTTCCCATTTGAGTTAGTTTATTTTTAAGGTGGAGACTTTTGATACACCCCATTGCCTGTATATCTCATTTCTCAGTTGCATGTACAAAACAATTTTTAGCATTTATTTATTTTTTTTTTAACTTTGAGTTCTAGATTCTTTCCCTTCTTCCCTCCTCACCCACCCTCACTGGGAAGACAAGCAATTCAATATAGGTTGTACATGTGTAGCTATGAAAAACATTTCCATAGCAGTTATATTGTGAAAGACTAACTATATTTCCCTCCATCCTATCCTGCCCCCCATTTATTCTATTTTCTCCTTTGACCCTGTCCCTTTTCAAAAGTGTTTGCTTCTAACTACCCTCTCCCCAAATCTGCCCTCCCTTCTGTCATCCCTCTTCTTATCCCCCTTCCCCCTACTTCTCTGTAGGGTAAGATTCCAAGTTGAGCATGTATTTTATTCCCTCCTTAAGCCAAATCAAATGAGAGTAAGGTTGACCTTTTCCCTTTTGTCTTCCTGTTCTTCCCCTCCATTGTAACAGTTTTCCCGTGTCTCTTTTATGAGATAATTTACCTTATTCTGTCTCTCCCATTCTCCTTCTCCCAACATATTCCTCTTACCAATTTTATTTTTTATATATCATCCCTTCATATTCAACCCATTCTGTGCCCTCTGTCCATGTATACATGTACAGATGTACACACACACACACACACATTCCCTTCAACTATCCTCATACTGAGAAAAGTCTCATGAGTTATAATTATTGTTTTTCAACATAAGAATGTAAACAGTTCAACTTTAATAAGTTCCTTGTGATTTCTTTTTCCTGTTTACCTTCTCATGCTTCTCTTGCTTCTTGTATTTGAACATCAAATTTTCTGTTTAGCTCTGATCTTTTCATCAAGAATGCTTGAAAGTCCTCTATTTCATTGAATGACTATATTTTCCTCTGAAATATTATACTCAATTTTGCTGGGTAGGTGATTCTTGGTTTTAATCCAAACTCCTTTGATCTCTGGAATATCATATTCCAAGTCCTTCCATCCCTTAATGTGGAAGCTGCTAAATCTTGTGTTACCCTGATTGTGTTTCCACAATACTCAAATTGTTTCTTCCTAACAGCTTGTAATATTTTCTCTTTGACCTGGGAACTCTGGAATTTGATTATGATATTCCTAGGAGTTTTCTTTTTGGGATCTTTTCCAAGAGGCGATGGGTGAATTTTTTCCAGTTCTATTTTCCCTCTGGTTCTAGAACATCAGGGCAATTTTCTTTGAGAATTTCTTGAAGGATGATTTCTAGGCTTTTTTGTTGATCATGTCTTTCAGGTAGTCCAATAATTTTAAAATTATCTCTCCTGAATCTGTTTTCCAAGTCAGTGGTTTTTCCAATGAGATATTTCACATTGCCTTCTATTTTTTCATTTGTTTGGACCTGTTTATAGTATCTTGACTTCTCATAAAGTTGTTAGCTTCCATTTGTTCCAGTCTAATTTTGAAGGAATTATTCTCTTCAGTGAGTTTTTGAAATTTCTTTTCCATCTGGGCAATTTGGCTTTTCAAGGTATTCTTCTCACTGGGTTTTTGGGCTTCTTTTTCCATTTGAGTTAGTCTATTTTTTAAGGTATTATTTTCTTCATTATTTTTTGGGGGGGCAGGCGTTGGGAGGATTACTCCTATAGCAGGCTGTTGACCCACTTTTTCATATTTTCTTGCATCATTCTCATTTCTCTTCCCAATTTTTCCTCTACTTCTCTTACTTGATTTTCAAAATTCTTCTTGAGCTCCTTCATGGCCTGTGACCAATTCATATTTTTCTTTGAGACTTTTGATGCAGGAGTTTTGACGTTCTTGTCTTCTTCTGGTTCTACGTTTAATCCTCTTTGTCTCCAAAAAATGATTCTATAGTTTGATTACACTTCTTCTGTTTGCTCGTCTTGCCATCCAATTACTTCACTTTTGTACTCTTTGCCATGGTAGCACTCCACTTCTAGAGTGGAGAGAGCTGTGTTCCAAATTTCTGGGGTTGTACTCAGTTGTTGTCAGAAAGCTGTCGTGCTTTCTTCCAGGTGCCTGCCTCAGAACTGTGAGGAAGACTGCCTCTCCATTGCTTCAACAAGCTCTGTTATGCTAGTGCTCCTTACTCTAGGACTGCCGCCCAAGACTGCAACCCAGATCCAAGCAGGGCAGAAGAAAGAATCCTGCCTTGGTGCCAGCGGAGGGGTTCCTGCAAATGCCCTCCCATTCGTCACTATGTCCTCCTATGATCTGTAGGTGTGGAGCTCAGGAGGCAGCCTTCTGGTTGCTACAGCCTCCACTGCAGCGTCACTACCTCCGCAACCCCAGGGACAGGGGCTGGACCATGCTCTTCTCTCATCCAGCATCAACAGAGTTCCCCCACTGACCTTTAAGTTTCTCTTTGACATTTATGGGTTGAGAAGTCTGGAAACCCCCACAGCTGCTGGTGATTCACTCTCCTGAAGTCTGCCCTGGCCAGTCTGGGCCACATGTCTGTGCTGCTGGTCTGGGCCCACACAACTCATGCTTCGTTTGACTCCCAGCCTGGTGTGATAGACGCTTCCTGTCTGCCTGCCAGGCTGCTTTCAGTGGGGGATTTGTTTCTCTCTGCCACTTTGTGGGTTCTGCGCATTCTAAACGTTTGTTTAGAGTAATTTTTTATAGGGATTGGAGGTGGTTGGAGCAGGAGCTCAAGCAAGTTCCTGATTTTGCTCTGACATCTTGGCTCTGCTCCCTTTTCTCTCAATTCTTACCTAGTCTTTAATTACTGAATAGTTTTTGCCTCAGACAAACTGAGACCTGGGAAAACCTTAACTTAAAAAGGCCAAGGTCTCCCACATCCTGGTCCTCCTTCAGTTGTCCTGACTTATGTCTTGCCACTGGATTCTGATAACTGGAGGAGAGAGTGAGCCTGATGACTTTGCACAGCTCTGCCTCACTTAACTGCAATTCATTTACAAGTCAAGACATCACCCTCCTGATGTCACTGGTCCTTCTTGGGAATGAAGGACTAACAGCAACAACTACAGTTCTCTAAGTAAGAAAAGTTTCAATCAAGCCTAAATGTGCTTCTTTGCTAATTCCAATTGTTCTTACTTTGACTTTCGGAGGTCAAATGAAACGGGCTAATACTTCTTCCACATTTCAAGTTCTTCTCCCAATTTGTAGCAAATCATTTTATACGAAGAAAAACGGTAGAGAAACATCACAAATATAAAAATTTATCAGGCAGGCAGGCAGAAAAGTGTATGCATATATGCATAGCCAGTGCTGGAGAATTGAAAAAAATGACATATGCCACAGAACTAGATCATCGTGTGCCAGAGCCCTGAATCAGGATGCTCCGCGACACGGCCTGAATCTCCTCATCTTCCTTGTTCATAACAGGAGATGGAGTCGGGGCACATGTTTTGATCATGGGCTGCCCCCTCATTCATAGTCTTATCTTCACATTTAGTAATGCAGACTTAAGGATGGGAACGGATAAAAGCTTATCACAGCAGAACACAGAAAAGTATGCACGCATATGCACATAGTGTTTCTGCAATATTGAAAGTAAAGTTGCACGGACCTCAGTGTTTATTGTTTAAGTGAGAGGCTATGGCGCTACTTCTCGCTACTAAGCAAGATGTTTATCCACACGGCATGAATTCTATCATTTTCCTCATTCTCATGGGGATGTGTCAGATGATGAATTATTTTTATAATCTTCTGATGCACAACTAGATTCATCTGAATTGTCATCAGTCCTATTTTGCTCCCAAGATGATTCCTTTCTAGATTCTTCTCTCCTTAATGAAACTTCTGAGACTGGGAGTATCAGAGGCTGGGGCAGCCTCTGACGTAAGTTAAGATTCATAAATAAGAAGAGGAATAATGAAAAAACCCAGATCTCTTTCCATTTTGGTATTCTGTGACTTTCTTGTCTCTGCAGGCTGTCTGGCAGTCTCATACTGAAGGACTGCATGTGCTAGAAAGATGGATTGCATCCGTCACGTCTCCATTTTAACTCTACGTAAGTGCCCCCTGAACTTTTCCACAGGGATGTTAGATTTTATATCTGAAAGAGAAAATTGCTCCTGATACCAGAGTTCTCAAGGCCTCCCAATACAGCGCATTTGAATGGAACAACAAACCTTTAAATGCTTTGTTGCAGAGCTCACAGTACACTTATTTTTAATATCTATGAATACAAAGCACAATTTATATGTGTGTGTGTGTGTGTGTGTATGTGTGTGTATTTTGAACAATCCTAGAGAGTTTTGCTGTTATTACTTGGTATAGAGCATCTTTAATGAATCTATTTCCTTCAGGCAAGTGGAGCAAAGAAAACAAATGACAAAATATTTATGTATGCACCCCCCTTTTACTAACAGGAAGGTATTCAATGGACACTAAGAAAATATTTCCAAAAGCGAATTCTCACCCCCCGCCCCCCCCAGCCCAATCCCTCTCATCTTCCAGACCTCTCTCTTACTGTAGAGGCATGGCCATTCTCCCAGCCACGCATTCTCACAACCCAGGCATCAGCCTCAACTCTTCTCTCTCCCTCACTGCCATCACGCCCCTGCCCCCCATATACGATCAGTTTTCAACTTCTGCCAGTCCTACCTTTGTAACATCTCACGTATAAGCCCCCTTGTCTCCTTCGAGTCTACTAACATCCTGGCCCAGGTCCTCATTGTCACAGCAAAGGACAATAGCTGGCTGATCAATCTCCCTGTTTCGTGTCTCACTCATTCCAGTCCATTGTCCATTCAGCTGTCAAATTTGTCTTCCTAAAGCACAGGTCTGACAAGTCACACACAAACCTCTTCCTCCCTCCCTTTCAATAAATCCAGGTGGCTTCTAGGACTAAATCTGCAATAATCTGCTTGGTCTTTAAAGCTCCTCATGGCCCGGCCCTTTCCTACCATTCTACCTTCTTATTTCTTAGTCTCCTCACCATAGCCTAAGATCTAGTGACATACACTGCTGTTCTTGTAACATGTTGCTCCATGTCCCTTCTCTGGTCATTCCCACTGGATGTCCCCCATTCCTGGAATGCTCTCCTTGTCCTTTTCTCCTGGCTTTCCTGGTTTCTTTTAATTCTCTATTAAATTCTCAACTTCTGCATGAAGTCTTTCCTGATGTTCCTCAATACTAATGCCTTTCTTCCTGACATTAGGCCCCGTTTATCCTGTATATATCTTATTTGTTTGCATATTCTCTGCTCCATTAGACTGTGAGCTTCCTGAGAACAGGGACCTTTTGTTGTATCCCCAGGGTTTTGCACAATCTCCAGCAGTATTTAATAAATGCTTGTGGATTTAACTTGAAGTAAGTTCATTTGCCTTTAAATCTACCAATAGCAAATTCAAAATACTATAGAAAGGTATGCTAGCACTAGCTGATTACAGTATTAATATGTCTTTTCAAAGAAATGAAAAGAAAATCCCATAGTATTTTCTAAAGGAGTCATGACATTTATTTTAAAGTCTTAAGTTATATTTGAAAGGGACCTTAGATATTAATTTTAACTCTTTCAGTTTTCAGATTAGTTAACATATGCAGAAGGATATTAGGAACATTATTCATTAGTAGAAGCTGAATTTTTTTTCTCCACCCAAACCAGCAGTCATCCCCAAACAACCTCTCAGACCTAAGATTAATCAACAAGATGCTATCGAGATTCCAGTGTTGTGACGGCACCTGTGGGGATCTAGAACAGAAGCAATTTAGTTTAGGGAAAAGCATGGTTTTAAGCAGATTGAATGCAAGACTTGGAACCAAAAGGCCCATATTGAAATCCCAGCTGTCCTTGGAAATAGCTGTGGATGGGCAAGTCAGTTAATATCTCTGAGGTTCGTTTTAATCATCTGAAAAATGGTGACCAAACCATAACATTTGAGCTATATACTTCACAAAATTTTGTTGAGAAGAAAATATTTTTAAAGTCTTAGTGTGGTATACATCTAGCAAGTGAATTTGGGTGTATTACCAACCTCTCACAGAATTTGTTCTTAAAAAAGAAACAAATGATTTAGGTTGTGTTCCCACATTTAATTTTTCTCATTAACTGGTGACATGCATTGCATAGGAGTTACAGGCCAGAACTGGATCAATTTGGGGGTTGTTGACCCTGGTTGGTCAACAGCCTTGGGAGGTGGGCTATGTTTTGAGTTTGTGACTTAGGTCACTTAATCCTGGTCAGGAGATAAAGGGGAATGGGATGGCCAGTTTATATCAGATCACTCCCTCCCTCCCCCGAGCCATACCAGACCACCCCTAGCTTTGGACTACCCAGGCAGAAGAATCTGTCTCCACCCAAGCATCTTCCGATACAATCTCATTATCAGTAATGTTCTAATGAACAACTTTAGAGCAGGAGGCTGGCTGGGGATGGAGGGGGTGAACTCTGAGAATAATTTTTCCGTGTGTGTGTGTGTGTGTGTGTGTGTGTGTGTGTGTGTGTGTGTGTGTGCGCGCGCGTGCGTGTTTGTAGTAGGTGCTATTGGGCCAGTGAGGAAAGGATCAGTTTCCCTTCTTGCTTGTCCCCAACCTTGTATACCCCTGACTTTTAATCTACTCAGTTCCCTCAGCCTGATGCATTTGGGGAATGGGGTAGAAATGCGTGTGAAGATATAGTTTTCTTATCAAACCATTCATAGGATGATAATGAGAAGAATTATTTGAGGCGATGGTTTCAAGCGTCCTGACTCCCAGATACTTATAGTCTTCTACCATGAAAGGCTGCCAAACTTGTTTGTTTGAAAAGTAATCCAGATTCATATTTTTCCTCTTTATTTTCTTTTGGGAAGTTATAAAAATATCTCATCCAAGGATACTGGTACTATAGGAAATCACCTTGGAGGTCCAGTAAAATTTCCTTTGGGCCTCCTATCCTAAAGCCACCCACATTTTCCTTCATGGAACACAGCCACTTCAAGGGCAATGTGAATGGAATTTAAAACTCACCCAACAGTAGGACAAGCTTGGGACCTTGCAAGCTCAGCTTGGGAGAAAAGACAATGGAATAAGGTGGCGGCTGTGAAAGAAAGAAAGATTAATTTTGTCCTTTGCATTTTAGGCACAAACTCACTAAGAAACAAGTTTAATTTCAAATTATTCTATATTTTAGCCAATTTTAACTGGTCAGAGAAAGAGAGAGGGAGAGAGAGACAGAGAGACAGAGAGAGACAGAGAGAGATAGAGACAGAGAGACAGAGACAGAGAGAGAGAGGGAACAAGCTAGCAAATTTCCCTACGCTCTCTAATAGGCCTCTCCTCAAAACAGTTTGAGGTAAGGCAATAGAAAAATCTTGAATAAGAAAAAAATGCTAAAGTATAGTCTGAGTTTAACATTCTAGAGTAGCTACTACTCGGTTTCTTTCTTGACCACCTGCTCAAGAGTTAAAAAGGACATTCTCTGTGATAACGATATTAATCTTTGATTGCAAAAGAAGACACTGACCTTAAGTTTGTCATAGCGTCAATCACATCAGAGGGAAGGGAAGGCAAAGATCTTATCCAGACAAGAGCTGTTTAGTTTTCTATCCTTGATCCATTTCCTGGAACCTTAACCTTTGTTTTTAACCCAGTTCCTAAAAGAAGATTCTAGGCTACAGAAAATATTATTTTTTTTAACACCATCAGTTGAGGTATTTAATATGTTTCCATACGGATATTGCCATCAGTGTCTCTTCTGGCTGAAACAAGGTGAAGAGTCTCCTCAGGAGTTCCAGCTAGAGAAGGAAAAGCAGAGACAGGTTTATTTATTCCTTTGTTCCTTTGCATCCTGTTGTGCCGCTAAGGGTTGTTCGCTTTGTTTAAAACATCAGCCCAAGTTCTGCAGATGTGAGCTACGGACGATACAACACCTCAGTGAAGTCCATAAATGACTGGGCTGCTCCGCACAGCATGGAGATGGTCAGAGTGACAGCCTCATTCATATGAATAGGTAATACTTTTTTTTTTTTTTTTTGCTTTTTGGAGGCAGTTGGGGTTAAGTGACTTGCCCAAGGTCACGCAGCTAGTTTTTTGTGTTAAGTGTCTGAGGCCAGATTTGAACTCAGGTCCTCATGACTCCAGGCCTGGTGCTCTATTCACTGCGCCACCTAGCAGCCCCGGTAACACTTTCTAAAATAAAAAGCTTGTAAGAGTAATGTCCATTGGAAGATCTTGTAAATGCTGCATTAGAAAAGAGGAAAAAAGATGATTTGTTCAGCTGACTAGTAATGAGGACCAAGGAACAAGCCCCAAGCAGACCAGTAATTTTGTCTGGTGCAGACGCTCCTGAATGAACCAATGGCATCAGTGCTGAAGTCCAGGATTATGAGTTAACCTTAAGAAACGGGTTTTCTTCCCTCACGTGCTTCCCTACAAAGTTCTCCAAAAACTGTGCCCTCTCTCCATCAGAGACTGAATGCATTGGTCGGACGAGTATGGTCAAAGGTGATTTTTCAGATAGACTGTGGTGCATATTACCTATACATTTTCTTTAATGTATGAAAATCCATTACATTGGGCAGCTAGCTTCCTAGATCAGGAAGAGTCACCTTCGTGAGTCCAAATCTGGCATCAGACATGTTTTAGCTGTGTGATCCTGGGCAAGTCACTGTTTTCCTCAGTTTTCTTATCTGTAAAATGAACTGGAGAAGGAAATGCAAACCACTCCAGTATCTTTGCCAAGAAAACCCCAAATGGGGCCATGAAGAGTCTGAATGACTGATTTTAATTCATGACTGGAATGACTAAACAACAAAAATCGATTATGTGATTATTAAATAAATGGTTATATTTAAGATTTAAAACTGTCATTAATATGAGTACTTGGATGCATAAATAGCACATGCTGTGGGAGTGTTTTGCAATCTAAATGAATACTTGTTTAAATGGGCAATGTATTAATGGAGTCTCAAGGGCTAGCCAGGGTTAACACAGCACCTTGAGAAAGTCTGAGTATTATGCTCTCTGTGTGGCTTGTATACACCCAATATGACTTCCCACATGTATTAGACTTATATTTCTAGGATGGTTCTTAAGGATTTTTAGCAGGAGTGTTATAGGGCTGAAATTAAATAATGGATGTAAGGCTCTTTACAACCTTAAAATGTTATACAATTGCCAATTATTATGATCAATTATAAGCTTACAGTGACTAGGCCTCTAGTCTGGTGATAATTTCATTCCCTGAGCCTTCTACTTGCAAGCAATGTTTATACAATACAGGGATGTTCTGGCAAATGTTTAATAGTGCTGTCTGGAGGAAAAAATGGATATACACACACTTCAAGTTTAATCGGCATTATTAATACTTTGTTAGGTCTAGACTATGAACAAAACAATAAATCAAGCCATGATTTGTAGGGATGGCTGGTTTTCTGAGATAAAAATGCTCAAAATTACTTTTTAAATTTTAATTTATTTTTTAAAGCAAGAGCTATTTTTTAAAAAGATTCCAAATGTCTTCTTCCCTCTCACTTCTCTTGTCATCTTAGCCACCCAATTAAAGGGCAAGATAAATCAAATCTATTACAAATATGTATATTTGTGCAGAATATACATGACTGCATTGGTCATGTTTCTGCCCTCCCCCTAAAAAAAGCAAGAAAAAGAAAGAAAACAGTTTATACTCTGAATCTATACTCTAAATCCATCATTTCTCTCTCTTTTTGTTTGTAGATAGCTTATTTTATCTTGAGATCTTTGGAATTATGGTGGGTTCGCCTGTATCAATCTGATCAGTATTGATCAGAAATACTAAGTCTTTCAAGGCTGATTATATATACAATATTGCTGCTCTTCTTCTCATTTCACTTGGCATCACTTCATAAAAACCTTTCCAGAATTTTCTGAAAGCATTCTTTTTGTCATTTCTTCCAGACAAATAGTATTCTATCACACTCACATACCATAACTTGTTCAGTCATTCCTCAACCAATGGAAATCCTGTCAGTTTCCTATTCTTTGCTGCCATGAAAAAAGCTGCTATAGATACTTTTGTACATAGAGTCCTGTCACAATGGAAAAAAATGTAATAAAGGGAAACTGAGGCACAAAGATCCAAACATGATTAATTTATTGACAAGGCTAGCAATTGCCAATAAATGGGATGCAAGGCTCCTTGGTAGCTAGGGACTCTTCTGACAGTCTTTTATTGTAATTTTTTAATATTTTATTATATAATATTTATTATAATTATTATAATTTATTATATCACAATAATAATATATTATTATGTTATATATGTAATAATATAATATAATAAATAAAAATAATAAAACATAATAATAAATATACAATATTATTATTATATTATAAAAATAAAATATATTTTATTATAATTCTTTTATACCGTTGGTTACATAAAAGACCAGAAATGATCCATTGATGCAAACTAAACTAAGACTGTGATTGATTACACAAAGAGGAAAGATGGTTTCTGCTTGGTTTGATTAAGAGTGGGGATTTCTGTAACTCACAGCAAGAGGGAAAAAATGCAGAGTTGCCTAATATCCTCTGGAAAGTATCATGATGGAGAAACATACTCTGATAATGTTGACTTACATTCCCCCATGGTCAGTTAAAGCTCGCAGATTTGAATCTTTGTGATTGGATTGTAGCCGCAGCAATAGAAAAGCTAAACTCTTGCCGACCCTACCACCGTCATATGATCAAGTCTGAATTTGATCCACAAGTGCTGATACACTGATTAGATACAATTCTCAATCAATAATTAATAAGTAATATAAAATAAAATAGGGCACTAATTTTCAATTTCATGGTCTGTTTTCACTTGTTTTGATTTGACCTAGTAGCAGCATCTCTGGGTCAAAGGTATATACAATTCAATAGTTTTTTTGGGTGTAATTCCAAATTTTGGAATTACAATTTTGTGGAATTTCCAAATTTTGGGTGTAATTCCAAATTACTTCCCAGAATGGCTTAACAACCACAGTGCATTTGTGCACCTTTTCCTCCCATATCACTTCCATCATTTGTCACTTTCCTTTTTTTTTTGTCATTTTAGTCAAACTAATTGGTGTGACTTAATACCTCAGAGTTGTTTTCATTTGAATTTCTCTAATTATTAGTGATTTAGAACATTGTTTCATGTGGTTATTGGTAGTTGTAATGTTAATGAGAATTTGAAGATTTTCCTTGCCCCTTAATAGGCCAAATGGAATCACATGGAGCCTGCGGTGGGAGGAGTTTTCTGAAGCGTGGGACAAGAAGGGTGGAGCAGAGGCTAGAGGAAGCTGGGAGGGAGAGCAATTAGAAAGGAGGGAGGAGAGGACTCAGACAAGAAGATAGGTAGGTACGGTGTTGCCTCCTGCTGTGTTATGGTGTATTAACTTCTTTGTTGCTGTGATGGATCCAGTTTTCTGGGGTTGGGACTTGACTTTCTGGTGACTGAATAAATGTTTTGTTTCTGTCTTCTATTTGGGGAGTCTGTTGTATTTTGTCATTCAGAACCATGCAGGCATATTCATAGTTGCTGTTGATGCTGTGAATATCACATTGATGATACAATAGTTTTGATTTCTTCCTCTGAAAATTGCCTCTTCATATCCTTTGACCATTTATCACTTGGGTAATGACTTTTATTCTTATAAATTTGACTCAGTTCCTTATGTTTCAGAAATAAGATCTTAATCAGCAAAACTTGCTGCAAGGATTCTCCTTCTTTCCTGCTTTTCTTTTAAATTTAGCCACATTGATTTTGTTGGTGCAAAAACTTTAATTTCATATAATCCAAACTATCCATTTTACCTTAAGTGAAACTCTTTTTCTCTATCCATAGATCTATCTGACAGAAAATTTTTTTTGATACTTTACTAATTTGCTTATAATAACAACACCATTTATGTCTAGATTAGTCCTGCATGGCATACGACCTGTGGGATGCTGGTGGTCCACCGAAGGATTTCGGGTAGCCTGTGAAAAATGTAGAGGATGAAAAAAAAGTAAAGATGTAAAAACAAGTGTTTTGTCCACACTCTTCTTGACCCGCCTTCCACTAGTCACTATTGTGTCTGTAATGTAATCTGACTCTGTACTCACTCCCATTTGTCATGTGACCCGAGGCAATCACCATCAGCAATCTGTCTCTAGTCTGAGAGGAACAATTTCATGATAAATAGAAATCTTAAGTGATAAGTGTAATTAAATGATATTAATTGAAATTTCCCTTTAAAATATTATTTGCAAAATAGTTTAATCATTAATTATACCTTTACTTGGAAAGGGAGCTGCTAGAAACCAATCTGTAATCAGAAGTTTAGTCTGTTTTAATTTTGTCCCCTACTTACTGCTAAATTGTGCAGGTCTGGTCTAGATTATTCACCCAATTTGGGCTTATCTTGGTATATGATATGAAAGGTTGGTCCATGCCTAGTTTCTAACAGACTTCTTTTCAGTTTTCCTAGCAACTTTTGTCAAATAGTGAATTATTTCACTATTTGACCTTTGGAGTTATCAAATACTAGCTCACTGTACTCATTTGCTTTGGCATACTGTGGTACGCTGATCAACTTCTGTATTTTTTACCCAATACCAAATTGTTTTGATCAGTACAGCTTTGTAGTATGGTTTGAGATCTGGTACTTCTCAGCTCCCTTCTTTCCCATTTTTTTCATTGATTCATTCCCTTGATAATACTATTATTATTATTATTTTAATGTAATAAATTTTATTTGTTTTCTTGTTTACATCGTTCATTTTCGTGAGATTTTTGAGTTACAAATTTTCTCCCTGTCTTTCCCCTACCCCACCCCCAAAACAGCGATCCCACTGTGGAGCCCCTTCCCTGGT
>CM053600.1:3881573-3905525 GCA_028646575.1 Pseudocheirus occidentalis
CAGAGCAGGGGAGGGGCTTTACAGTGGGATTGCTGTTCTGGGGTTGGGGCAGGAGCAAGGCGGGGAGAAAATGTGTAATTCAAAAAAGTAATGAAAATGAATAATGTAAACAAGAAAACAAATAAAAACTAAATTAAAAAAATAAGTAAACTTGCTGAGGTGAGAAAAGAAGACTGTCTCCGGTTAGAAGGAGAAAGGAAATGAATGTGCAATCTGAATAGTGCCCTAGGTCTTCTGAAGTCTTCATCCAGGGTCATTCTGACTCAATTTTTCGGTGGTGTGGGCTGGGCTGGGCCTTTGAAGAGAACATTTGTCCTGCGAGATTGGAGGGGAAGCTTTAACTTAGAGTGTCTGAGATTTCTAGCTTCATTCATTTTGCGACTTGAGACAAATCTCTTCTCGGCACTTGAGGCAGCCGCTCGGTGAGTAGACAGCAGTCGTGTTTAATAGTAGAAGGGGCACAGGGTTTGGAGGAAGAGCTTGAATTTCAGTCCTGGCTTTGCTATTTAATTGCTTCTGCACCTTCAGGCAATGACCGTCCTACTGGTCACTGACTGTGGAATCACCAGACCTGAATGACTCTGGCCAATGCCTCAGTTTGATTATCTCCAAAATAAGGGGGTTGAACTGCCTCGTCTCTGAGATCGCTCCCGTCCCTACATCTGTGATCTACCTTAAGAGGCGGGGGGTTCTCCTCACTGGGAAGGGCATTTGAATGGCATTTTTTTCATAGGAATGTCACTTTAGTTCTGCTAGGTATGGAGAATAAATAAGAATTAGTCCTTGAAGGAAGAGTTGGCTGTCATCAGGTGTGCTGTGGAGCAAACAGCCGGCCTTCGAGGGCCTTTTCAACTCGGATTCTTTGACACTGAATAATTTGTAATATCTCTATTCAGATCTGCGATAACTGTCCATGTGATTAAACTAATTTGCTTTTATTACAGCGCATTATTAGAAATCTGTAGCTAAAATATATAACTTAGAACACATTATTTAATTTCATTAAAATATATGATTTGATTTAATGAAAAATATTAAAATATATAATAAATTTGGAGTTTTTCATCTATTTACCAGCTTTTCTTTCTTTTATGCCATTACCTAGCTTTGACCTAGAAATACAGCTTTTTACTTAATATGTTTCTGATAAGTTCCCATGCAATTTATTACATGTTCTTAGAATTAATGGCAACACTGCCTTCTGTATTATCATGCACAAGTGTCTTAGTTCTTATTGGCCTTGCTATCAATTTGAGAATAAATTTCTTTTTTTTCAAGGTGTCGAAACATAATGAAGATTGCACAAGCTAAACTTGAAATGATAAAGCCAGAAGAAGTAAACATGGAAGAATATGAGGTAATTGATGTCTTTGGGGGAAAGAAGCTGAATGCTAGAACAGTTGCTTATTAAACTGTTTCAAACATTTCTTAACCAAATTACTTTGGTCTTTAGATGAAGAAAAAAATAGGATATTTTGTCAAGTGACTATAAGTTACCCTTTCATATTAGGAATGTCACCTTAGTTCAGATCAAGTATGAATGATAAATAAAAATTAGCCCTCTAAATTTGCTCCTTATCTATTTTCCTTGTTACTAATTCACTTTATTTTTGGAGAATATGGGTCAGTGGGAAGAGGGACCCCTGTAGATTTTCTCCATTGACACTGATTAGCAACTTGTCTAACTTCTAGTTGCCCAAGGCACTGAGAGCAGGGGGCAGAGGCAAGGCTTTGACCCAGGTCTTTCCGAATGGAGGGCTAGCTCCTTATCTTACATGTTACTGTGCTGCTTCTCCTTTTATCACTATATCAGTCAACTAATATTTTTAAGCATCTCTTACTTGCCAGGTGTTACTTAAAAGGATTTTGCATTCTAATGGGGAAGCGAAGTACGTAGAGCATACACAGTTAAATGTAACTAAGAGGGAGGTCTTAGTTGGGAGAACTAGGAAAGACTTTTTTCAGATGGTATTTGAGCTTCATCTTTTAAATAAAAATAAATAAACGCATATATGTATACATACATGCACACATACATGTACATATATTTTCCACTTTTTTATTTTAACTTTTTTTTTAAGTTTCGAGTTCAAAATTCTTTCCATCCCTTGAGCTTCATCTTAAAGGAAGAGAAAGACTGAATGGGAGCTAAGAAGAGACTACATTCCAGGCCTGTAGAACAGCCCAGTCAGAGTGTAGGGGGGATAACATCAGTTGAGGTTGAAAGAATACACTGGGGCCAGGTTATATAAGGCTTTAAAAGCAAACAGAAGATTTCATATTTTCCTGGTGATGAGAGGAAGCCACTTAAGTTGAATGAGAAGAGGCATCACTGAATCCCATAGTCATACAGGTGATGAGGGCCAGAACTAAGTTGATATGTATATGTGAGATGAATTCTTATCCTGCTCAGCTTCTCTGAAACCTTTGACACTGTTGGTCACTTCTGCTTAATACTCTCTTCTTTCTAAGCTTTCATGACGCTGCTATCATTGGGCTCTTACTAATTGACCGCTCCTCTGATTTCCTTTGTTACATCTTCATCCATCACTTGCTCACTAAAAGGGAAGTTGTCCAAGTCCTTGTCCTAGGGCTTCTTTTTGTGCTCACTCTGTACGACTTCACTTGGTTATCTTATTAGCTTTCACACTTTCAGCTATAATCTCTATGAAGATGAAACTCAGATCAGCTCATCTAGTCCTAACATCTCTCCCAATCTCCTGTTGCCTTAGACATTTCGCACCAGTGTTCTGTAGACATCTTACATTCACTGTATCTAAAACTGAGCTTTTATCTTTACTCTGAAACCTTCCCTTCTTCCTCACTTTTCTATTACTTTCAAAGGTACTGTCCTCTCAGCTACCCAGGCTCACAACTTCGATCTTTTCCCTCCCCTCAGACTTAGAGGATGTAATAGCTTCCTGGTTGGTCTTCCTGCCCACTGTCTCTGCTTCAATCCATCTGTCTCCCAACTGTCAAATTGGTCTTCTTGAAGTGCAGGTTCCCTCTACCCTTCCCCCCTTCATTTTGCTGGCTTTCTTTAAGTCTCACTTAGTACTACCCTCTGCAAGAAGGCTTTCTCATTCCTCCGTAATATTACTGACTTCCTTCTGATACTACCTCCAATTTACCCTCTTTATTTCTTGCTTACATAGAGCTGTTCAGTTTGTCTCCCCCATTGTCTCTTCTAGAGATTAGGAACTGTGTTTTGCCTTTCTTTGTATGCTCAGTGCTTAACATAATTCCTGGCACATGGAAGGTGCTTAATAAATATTAGTTAACTGAATAGAATTCACAGAACTTCAAAACCAACTTAATTGTGAAAGGTGAGGGAAAGAGAGTCAGTATAACACTAATGTTTTGAAACTTGAAAATTAAATAAATGTTGATGCCATTGCAGAAATAATGTAGTTGCAAGGAGAAGCAGCTTTGGGAGAAAAGATGTTTGGTTTTAGGTCTTTCATTTGAGAAGATAGAGGGTCATTGTAACACTGCTCTAAGGAACCAAGTAATTATTGTTAAGTTATAAAGTTATGAACAAGAAGCTAAAGGTCTTAGAAGCATAAATGATGTTTTTATATTATGACTGCCAATTGAAGGCAGTTTTTTCCAAAGAGAAAAAGCACATTTACAATTTGAACCATTGGTTAAGAAGATGGTGTCAGAGACCTAGATTCCAATTTTTGAATAACAGCTTAAAGTATTAGAATTCCCTTTCCTGGCCAAGAACGTGCATAGCAATGTATTTAAGTAGAGGTTTGCAGATCTAATAATAAGGAAGGAAAAAAGGTAATTGTGTACGTAACATAATCGAGAATGAAGGAGGAAAACTAGAAGTGTTCTGAAATTCTCAAGAGAGCAAGACTGTGTAAGCATAGAGAAGTCGCTAAGATCCTAGTTTTAAAGCCATCTTTAAATGTTGATCAGTGGTTCTGTAGATAGGAGATCCTTGTCAAATGAGAGAATACTGCTATTCAAGGCAATGAGTCGTATCAGACTCGCCATTGTCCCAGCTACCACCAAACGGCAGATAGGGGTCAAAGCCCTAATGGATGTGCTCCCAGCCAGGCTCACAGCCATGCCCACCAGCCCAGTGTTAAGAGAGTTCACCATCAGATCCTCATAGCTTTTTATCAGTGGAAATAACATTCAAGGAAAGACCTTTCCGTCTGACTTCCGGCTGAATTCTTCCATATATCTTGTCTCTCCCATTGTAACGTGAGCTCCTTTAGAAGAGGTACTGTCTTACTGTTCCATTTGTATCTCTAGCCCTTAGCACAGTGCCTTGCACATAGTAAGCATTAGTTCATTCATTTGTTGACTGATCCCATAGCAAAAGTGGAAGGTAACCGCAGGGCCTCAGTTGCTCCACTGGTTCTCATATAAAGAGAATGCTGCAGCATATTTGATGAATCAATCCATTGTGGTGACTTGTGGGGAAGACATGAATAAGACAGGTGTAGGGTGGGTAGGCATCTGCATCATTGGAGAGAACATCCCAATCAGTGAGATCATATTATCTATATGAATGCAGGAGGGGGATAAGAATTCTCTCGAATTGAGAGGTTGGAGTTGATGTGGTGACTTCAAAGGGAAGTTTGGAAATCTGTAAATGTGATGGAAAAAAATGCTCCATTTGAGGTTGGAGGACCTGCGTTAGAGTCCCAGCTCTGCCACTTGCTGCCTGTATGGACTTGAATAAGTCACTGAAGCCTCTCTAGGCTGCTGTTTACCCCCACATCTAGAATGGGGATAGAGAGGACTGAATGATCTCTCAAGTTCTTTATGGTCTCAGCTCTAAATATGTGAACAGTAAGTATGTAGTATGTCAAAGGCACTGAGATATAAGGACTGGCATTTGTTTTCAGTTCTTAAATTTGCATACATGAAAAAATGTACTGTTTAGACATAAAAATTATATCAAGGTTTCAAAGTAAGATTTTATATTTTTATCATATAAAAAAATAAAATTAATACCTAGGTTTTCATTTGTATCATATTTTTCTTCTATATTTCTTTATGAGTATTGAATAAGTTTTGTCACAGAAGTTGTTATAGAGAAATTACTTTTTAAGTCTTACTTTTTTTTTTTACTAAACTGTCTAGAAAGGTCAGTTAGTCATGTTTATTTCAGAAACTATTAGGGAAAAAAAGCTGCGTATAGCTTTTTGAAATTTCTTTTATTAGAATCTTAAATACGAATTTTTCTTTTCCTACAGAAGTGGCACCAGGATTATAGGAACTTCAAAGATACAACAATGTATCTCATGATAGGCCTAGAACATTTTCAGAAAAAGAGGTAAGAAAAGTTAAGAAGAGGGTTTGATATTATGAGGAATCTACCAGACATACAGACGTGGACATACGTGCATGTGTGTGTGCTTGATTTTTACTTGGCTTTATACTTATTCTTCTCTTCTGTGAAGAAGCGTGTACTTGAGAGCTTATTTTGTATTCTCTTCACATCTGCCAGCTTGACTCTTGTAATTGTTTTTTTAGATAACTTCACTATAGTCTTATCTACTCCTTCCATTGAAACTTAAAAGGGGAAAGAACATACAGGTTTGGAGTGAGCAGAGTTTTAGGGAAATAGGAGGAAGTACTTTCAACAGAACCCGGATGTATCCTGCCTCTCGTAGTATCTGGCTTCCTTTTCAGTGAGCTTTTTCTGTAGCCAATCTGAATTTAGATTTGCCCCACAAACCTAATTACCTTAGTTCTTCAGATATAAAAGGTGCATAATAGTAATTTTGCTATATCATCACTGGCCTAGTCAGAAATACAGCTACAAAGTAAGATTATTTTTCAGTGAGCTACAGAAAATGGAAATTGGCTAAATCACAGTAATAAACATTTTAGCAAAATACTATTGCTGTAAACAATGAAATTAACTAGCCTCGTATTTGTGCACATTTTAAGAACTCTTTCTGTGTCCCTTCTCTCACCACCATGTCTGGAAGTAGGGCATAAGGAGGTGTCACAGTGAAGTAAATGTCATTTTATATTTCTGTGCATTTTGTAGAAGGTCATGGCCAAAACACCCGTCACTGGGTCATGAACCTTCCAGCTGTGACTAGAGACATTCAGACCTATCTGTGCTGGTCCTCATGTAGCAGACCCATAACTGTCATCAGACTAGTTTTTCAAGGTCAGCAGATTGTGCCAGAGTTTGCGCTTTCCTCACATAAAGTAGAGGCCCGGGGTCAGTAAGTGTGCTAGCGCATCATTCCAGCAGAATCTTTGTGAGTGTACAGTTCTCAGTGATACTGTGTAGTAAGTACATGTACAATTCATATTTGCATACAATATTCACGTGCTGTTCTCATTTCTTTATAGAATATTTTTGTCTTTTTGCAGTTGGAATCACTGAAATCTCTTCCTGCTCTTGAGATTCCTCAAGAAAATTTTTCTGTATTTTTATTATATCATGGATTTATTACATCATGGATCTTTGTGGACTTCTGGATTACGTCCTCTAGAGGGCGGTGCTACCATTCTCATTCTAGGTTCCTAATTTTAAAGATAATCGACTTTATTGCATCCTCCCAAAAGATTGAAAGCAAAGAAGTCCAAAGTTTCACAGTCAGAGATGTCAGATCTCTGTTCTGTCCTGTAACTGAACAAGAATCCCCTCTACAATATAAGTAATGTTTACTATGTAGCATAACTCAAATTCAAAATAAAAATCGTGGGCCAGAATTCGTTTTGGTCAGCCTAAATGAAAATCTTGCCATCAATAGAATAGTTTTATGTCCACCAAAGTCTTCCTTTGATACCTCACTCTGTTTTGAAAGTGACCTTCAGTTCTCAAAGGCCATACCAACAGTATAAGCTAGGTTAGATCCCAGCTGGAAAGATTTCAGTCCGGCCCCAGTGATAGACAGTGTGTCTTCTTAGGAACAAACCGCACTCATCACCAGATTTGTGGTTGTCAGAAAATTCATCACCTTTTCATTACTTGTGAGAATCTTATATTTCAAGTCGTAGAAGGATTTATAATACATGTCAATGTAGGGAATTACGCATATTAATGAAATAACAGTTCAATGAAGTATAGTAAGAATTGTTAGCATCTTGTTAGCATTAATTCATTAGACTCCAACACATTCATTTTCCTTCTCTCAAAATCTTCCCCCTTTCTTAAACTCCATTAAGCACACGCCTGTTGCATTCACTCTCAGTGTCAGCTCTCTCACACCCTTTTCCAATGTCTCTCCCATACATACCCTTCTCCCGTGCATGTACCACTTCAGCTCATAACCCTTCCAGCATTCATGCGGCCTCTCGGAGTAGCCTCCTGATTGATCTCCTTTCCGAAGCATCTCCTTGGTCTAACCCAGCCTGCGTACAACTACTAGAGAGATTTTCTCAAGAGAAAGTCTGTGATGTCATGGCCCCATTCCTTGAACTCCAGTCATTCCTATGGTCTCTATGATCATATGTAAACTCTTTTGTTTGACATTTAAAACTCTTTACTGTCTGGTCTCATCCTACCTTTTCCCCGTTCTACACATTACACCACGCTCATAATGCAGCCTAACTGAACTTCTTGCTCTTCACACATGACCTTCCATCGCCTATCTTCCGTACCTTTTTACTTGCTCTCACCAACTTCCCTACCCATCTCTACGTCTTACAGTCCCTGGCTTCCTTAAAGATTTAGTTCACTCACCATCTGTAGTACAATATTCACAGCACCTATGGCAGGTGTGAATATGCCAGCATAATTCTGAATTGCAAAATATAAGACTCTCCAAATAGATAACAGAATCAAAATATTTATTCAAATACCAGAAAGCCAAATACATCATAGCCACAAAGAAACCTCACAATAACAATGCAGAGGGCCATTCCCACACCTTCCCCTTGCTAGAACCTTCCTACAAATGAAGACTCACAACTCGCTGCCTGCTTCCTCTTTCCCTCGGCTCTAACTGCTCTGTCTTACTTCCTCTTAGCTCTGCTCTACCCCTTCTTACTCCATGTGACTCAGACTCCCCCTGACTCGGTCAGGTCACATGGGCCTATTAGTGGATGGGAAAGATCTTCCCATTAAGCAAAAATATATTAACAATACATGAGGGGCGGTTAGGTGGTACAGTGAGTAGAGCACCGGCCCTGGAGTCAGGAGTACCTGAGTTCAAATCCGGCCTCAGACGCTTAACGAAAAGCTAGCCCTGTGACCTTGGGCAAGTCACTTAACCCCAACTGCCCTCCAAAAAAAAAAAAAACAATACATGAGACCCCAAGATCTTTCGTATCCATTACATAGGTCAGTGGAGCAACTGGTATTAACAGAACTTTACAATGATAAGAGAGAGATAACGCAAAATAAGCACGTGAAGCAGTATCTTAGGATGGGGCTTGAGCACAAGCACCTCATCATTCCCCACTCAAATAAATGGGACCCAGAATCTTGGGGTAGGGGGTGAAGGTCTCTTCCATAGCTGCTTCCTGTTGAAATTGGACATAGAACTGTCCCTGCCTCAAGGGGTCTCATTTGAGATGTCACTTCTTTAGCTGGCATCTGGAGCTTCGTTGACACCAGGTCCACAGGTGACATGTTACAGTTGTGGACAGGGGGTGACATCCAGCTTAAGCTATCAGACATGTGCAGATGGAGGGTACTAAACCTGCAGGATACAAATCTAGTGAACAAGTTCAACAGACAAAAATCCAAAAAGAAACATGGAGACAGTAACTGGAAGCAGAGTAGATACAGGGTCAGCCATGCTCCTGGAGTCCATGCTATTCCATACAATAGCTTTCTTCACTATTGCTTGCTGTTTTCTGATTCGTAGTTTTGGGGTCAGCATTCTGACCAGAGGTGTACTTTCTTTTATCTGAGCTGGGGTCTGGCCAGTTTCTTATTCTTCCTACAGGTGTGATGAACTTGGATATAATGTTTCAGGAATACGTAGGAGCAGTTCTTACTTCCCTGCTCTGTTAAACCCCTTTTTTCAGTATATTGTATATAGTTCATTAGCTGGAATACCATCTCTTCTTCCATAGTCCACCCCTGCTCTCCATAGAGCAGTAAATAAGAATTCTTTTCTTGTCAGTCTATTCTGACTTTGAATCTGCTGGCTATTTGCCCTTCTATCTCGAGGAAATTTCTCTTTTCCCCATTCCCCTAAGTCACTTAACTGAAACCTTGTCCAACACCCCTGAAAGAGGGTCCTCTGTCTTCCCAGTTAGTAGAGTCAGAATCAGGTGCTTGTAAGCAGGAGGAGCCGTCTTCACTGTGATATTTCTGTGAGAAACTGCTAAGAGGGCACCGTGATAAGCCTTGGTGTCTCACATCAGTATTGCTGTCTTCATTACCTCCTCCTTTAACTTTCTCATACAGTCCCTAAGGAAATACCAGGGTCTCTCTCCACTAAGCCACATAAAGTCAGTAGGACTGACTGCCCGTTGCATCCCCCCACAGCTAAAGCTAACAGATGATTCACGTGGTTTCCTCCTTGCATATGGTAATCCCTAAAAGCTTGCTATACAGAAGGATTCTGGCTAAAACCCACAAATTTCAAGCACCCTGTGATACTCCTCCAGTCCCTTCATCACTGATTCTCACCATCCAAGACACTAAGGATTCACCCATCCTTTGGGTGAATCCGCTTAATATATCGGTGACCTCCTGCTGAGTAAAATCTTCAATTACTTCCCTAAATACTGTAAGCTTCCCCTTCCCCCCACACTGTTTCTCTTGCTTTCTTCTTGGTATTGGGGGAATGTCTGTACTCTTAAAAGCCTCCTTATCTTTGTTTCATTTTCCTCCCATGTGTTCTCCTGGAAATTGTTGGGGCCCCAAGTAGGCCCAGCCTGCGCAAGGGCTGCATGCACATTCCTTTTGTTCGTTTTTTGCCTCCTCTTAGCTAAATGAACAGTAGCTTGTTTTTCTACCACCTGAAACCCCACCCCAACCCCCAGCCCCTGCTGCCCAGCTGGTTCTTCTAAAGGAGAGCCTGAACACTGTGGGACAGAAAAATTCCCATGCAAACCAGCCAACTCCTTTTCCATCTGAGCTTTCCCTTCTAGCAGCTTATCTCTGCTTTTACACATAAGGTGATAACTTGTTAGCAAGACCCAGCCTCTCCCACACACCCCTGCCAGTTCTTTCCCAGTTCTTTTGGCAGTCCTTGCAACATCTTTCCAAACTTCCCAGTTTTCAGAGCCTTGCGCTTTTAGCACAGTTTTGAGCTATTTTCAGCTACTAATCTCATCAATGCATTTTCATATCTATGATTTGATATTATCCTAATAACATTAAAATATACAGGATGGATATTGTTTATGCTTTGGAGATGAACTAAAGAACAGAATGCTTAAATGACTTGAATATATTTACATAGGTTAGTGAGAGGCTAGAAGTAGGATACAAATTTCTTGATATATCGTATATTTTTCCTCAAAATTACTAAGAAATAATTCAAATATGTTTTAATTACACTTAACTGGAATAAAGAAAGAAAAATAGTGGAAATCCTACTGCTGATCTCGTTTTCTCATTTACTACACAGCATCTTAAATTCACTGTTTATGAAAGGATTGTATTTTCTAGCACACATCTTGCTTTGCATTAGTTACAAAAAATAAAAATTCAGTGTTGATTAGTTTTTCCCAGTATAATATTATTGACGTTATAATTAAATCTGAATATGTATCTTACTATATTGTCAGATGATTCCGTCAGTATTCTCATGGCACTTCAGAGGGGTTTATTTTTAGATGACACACAAAAATACACTTTGAAACATATTCTCTACATTATGGCCACAAAGTTAGTAAGTTTTGGAGGCAAAATTTAAACCCTGATCTCTCTTCAGAGTCTAGTGTCATTATCCTCTGCGTTATCCTGCCTTTCAGAAGACATTCTTTCCCTTCTCATTTTTTCCCAGTGAATAATTTTCCAAAATTCCTCCAAATTTCTGCTTATTATTAATTTATTAATTAATTAGTTGATATCTTCCAAATTGATCAGGAGACTTGGAGTAATTAAGCCTCTCTTTACAAAATAAATTTTTGTTCATTAGTTGAATAGGTTATACCTGCTTTCTTATAATAATGCAAGGTTGAAAAAGTAGAATGCATGGACGATAGACATTTATTCTTCCGCTTTCTAGAAACTGGATTTCTAGCTGCTTTTGATACTCTTCCTGTTAGTTATTACTGTTTTGGGAATTAAATCCTGCTGGTCTAGAGAAGAAAAACTTAGTGGTTTCCAATTGTGTTTGTTCTTATGTTGTCTTTCACTGACACAGACTGTCTCAATTTTTACTTTTTTGTACTGTCATATATATGGAAATCTTGATGTTATTTTCTTCTTTTAATTTGAAGTTACAAAGAAGCCATAAGGTACCTTCTCTGCGCTTATCAGAATAACAAGGAGCTCTTGTCTAAGGGCCTGTACCGAGGACATGATGAAGAACTGATATCACATTACAGAAGAGAATGTTTACTTGTAAGTGCAAACCATGCAGTTGCTAAACCATTTCCTTTTGGACTTAAGCTGGCAATGGCAGCATTTAAAGAAATACATGGAGAATTTGGACAGAGATAGAAGGACTGAATTTAAGCCTGAAACAAAACTCTGCTAGGGGATCCTGTCTTGCCCAGATCCCTTCAGAAATTCTGGTTCATTTGCCCCGACACGTTGCCCTTCCTTTTGTGAACCTCTAGTCCCTTTAGGTATGGGAGGAAAAGAGAAATGTCTTCTTTAATAGAGCAGACTGTAATTTATTATGTGACAGTTTTTAATTCTTAATGTTTTTTTTGCAATTGTACTTTTTCTGTAATGCTGTTACAGTAAGAATGTATTGTTACCACGTGGTGCTGATATGATTATTAACTGGCATTATTTAAAGCCTTGTCATTAACTGTCATTATTATCATGTCTGAAGATGCCTTGTAATTCATTGCCTTTTTGTATCCTTAAGAGATCAGTATTGATTTTCCAATATTTTCAGTGTCTGTGGACCCAAAATAGTGTCCATAGACATTTTCATCTTTTTTTTGTTTATTCTGATTAATTCTAGTTATTTGGAGTATCATCCATTGGAAAGTGACGTTAGTTTCGGCTAAACGTCCTGTGCCCGATGAGGAATTCCATTTTGCTTCTGTCTTCTCCTTAAATTTCCCTCGCGATCAGCCGTGACTTTGTCTGTTATGAGCTGTTCAAATGAGTTTATTTTTCATACAGCAAACTACTCAGTTCTGTTTCCAAATATATGTAGTTCACTTATTTTGGCTGTTAGAAGCATGTTTTTAAGAATATGTGTCAGTGAAATGTCAGTTCTGAGATAGCAGTAAGTATACTTTACCCATCAGACCAGTGGTGTCAAACTCAAATGCAAACTGATTAGAAAAGCCTAAATTCATATTGCCTATTTTAATTGATTTATTTTTATTTATTTTGTTAAACATTTCCCAGTTATAGATTTTTAAATTTTAAATTCTTTTTGAACATTAATAGAGAGGATTAAGTATAAAAACCATTCATTTCCATTTCAGATTATTCACTTAAAAAAAAACACACAGCACCATATAATAAATCCTGTACATCGTTTGCAAAGCTACCCTGGTTTTTGAGTATTTTGTTTTGGGGGTTTTTTGCTTTCTTCTAACTTTTCTTTTGTTCTCTGCTGGGTATTTTTTAATCTCCCTCCCTCCCCACTCCACCCTAGAGAAGGCGACTGTTAAACTTTAGCAGACACAATTATATTTTAATCTGATTCACACTAATGAATTTTGGGGCTGTGACTTTGACACATCTTCATTAGACTATAATTCCCTGTTTGAAAAGTCGGTTAAAAAATCAAATGGGGATATATGTCTGTAATATTGCTGCTTATGCTGAAAACTTTTTTCTTAAATTAATTTGTATATTAGTATTTATCCATTTTAAAAGTTCAGTCATGTTCTTTTGAGCTGATTAAATACAATAGTCTTAACCCATTAAAAAATAATTTTCTATTTTAGGTCTTTCATTTTACTGAAGACTTCAACTATATTCTTCCAATTTTATTAAGGTTTAAAAAAATAAAATGTGATCAATTGTGTTAAAAAGCATTTGCATATGGCTTGACATCTGGTCTTTGTCATTTTTAAATGGAGGCATTCATGCTTTAGGATTGTGCAAATGATTTGCTAAAAATCATAGTAAACTTATGGAATTGATTCTTGACAACTAACTTTTTCAAAAAACGAATAAGTGGTAGCTTAATTATAAAAATTTTCCCTTTTACATGTTAATAAAAAGAGATTCAAGTAAGTTATGGGAAAGAAATCTTACTTTGACTCAAAAATATTTTCATGCTATAATTATTTACTTGGATAAAAGAGATGCCATGTTAGTGTAAAAAATGATAAGCACTCTCAAATAAAATGCTTTTTAAGATTTAAGTAGGTTTAACTTCACACAAAAACCCTTCGGAAATGGATATTTTCAAAACAATACAATTTTAGGATTGTAGTTTGCCACTTTTTAATCCATTACAATATTTTGCACCAACAATAAGTATATATTTGAATTCGTAAAGGGCAAAGTCTGCATTCTATGGAAATTTTCTTTGTAAATCACCAAGCAAAGTGTCTTTTGATGATTTTTTTCCTGGAGTTCTGTTTAACTTACCATAATTTCCTTTCTTACTGAATTTTTTGTTGATATATACCTTACTACATTTTAGGTTGTGGATGTTCAGAATGAGATAAATATTTTTCTACCTTATCACCAATGAAAAAATACTTTAAATGATGTTTAACAATTTATTTCCTGTTTAAAAAATTGCCAATTGAATATCTTCCAGTGACAAAATGTATTGTGGTTGCCATGTTTAAGCATCTATGTGACCACCTTTAATCATAAGCATATGGATTACATGATTTAGGTTATATTCAGTATTAAGATAATGCAGTAAATTTAGTAAGAAAAAATTTGTTCTTTTATATTTCATAAAGAAATTAAATGAACATGCAGCAGAACTATTTGAATCTGGAGATGATCAAGAAGTAAGCAATGGATTGATTATTATGAATGATTATATTGTCCCAAGTTTGCCCTTGTTACTGGTGGATGAAATGGAAGAGAAAGATATAGTTGCTGTAGAAGATATGAGAAATCGCTGGTGTTCATACCTTGGACAAGAAATGGAACGTAAGTATAAATCTCTTAAGGACATCACATCCTTCCGATAGCCAGCCACCTAGCCCGTGGACTCTTCCTCAGTTCTTTCTTCTCACACTTTCTACATTTCCCTCAGTTGCCGAATCTTGTCTGTTCTGCTTCTAAATGTCTTGCATTCATCTTCTCTCCATTCCCTTGGCCACCATCATAATTGAAGTTTTCATCACCCCTTACGTTATCTAGACTAGTAGAATAGTCTTCTTCCTGATCTCCTTGCTTCCAAGCCGTCCTATATGGAGCTGCTAAATTAATATTACTTTTAAATTTTTATTTCATTTTTAATTTACAGAATAAAACATTTCTATAATATGGTATAATTTTTTTTAAAAGATGATTGCACATGAAACTTAAGGTCTATTATGCACAACTTACTATTCCTTATATAATTTTATAATAAAGTTATCATTTAAATTTTTATTTTTCTTCCCTCCCATTCTGCCCTAGAAATGGCTACCTTTGACACAAATATGCATATGTGTATGTAAAATCATTCTGTACATACTTATATTTGTCAGTTCTTTCTCTTCCTACATATGTCCTTTGAAGTTAACTTGGGTATTTATAACAGTGCAAATGACTTATTCATTCAAAGTCATTCTTTTTTTTTCTTTTTGGAGGGCAGTTGGGGTTAAGTGACTTGCCCAAGGTCACACAGCTAGTAAGTGTTAAGTGTCTGAGTTCAAATTTGAACTTGGATCCTCCTGACTCCAGGGCTAGTACTCAGTTCACTGTGCCACCTAGCCAGCCCTCTTTTTGTCTAATTCTTAAGCTTAGCAGCAGTTGGATTTTTCATCAAGTGATATTTATTCATATTTCTAGACTTGTAGTTCAGTAATTAATATCTTTGAATTTAAGTCTTTTATTTCAGTCATGAACTAAGTTATATAAAATACTGTTATTTTTATTAAAATGTTAAATTTTTGGGGCAGCTAGGTGGCACAGTGAATAGAGCACCAGCCCTGGAGTCAGGAGGACCTGAGTTCAAATCCGGTCTCAGACACTTAACACAAAAACTAGCCGTGTGACCTTGGGCAAGTCACTTAACCCCAACTGCCCTCCAAAAAGCAAAAAAAAAAAAAATGTTAAATTTTTAAAAATTATACTTTTGAAGTTTAATGTTAAATTATTTAATTCCAGATAGAAATTGTTGTTTAAAATATTAGTTCAATGCGCTACTTCTCTCAGCGTGGTTAGAATAATTTTTTTTTTTTGCATTTGCAGCCAACCTTCAAGAAAAGCTGACTGACTTCCTGCCAAAATTGCTTGATTGTTCTACAGAGATCAAAGGCTTCAACGAGCTGCCAAAGTTACCTCCTTACTGCACACATGAGCTGTGTGCAAGGTTTGCCCGAATCATGTTGTCCCTCAGCCGAACTCCAGCTGATGGAAGATAAACTATACAGACTTTCCTAAGCACATTGTATCAACTTCTTAGTTCTTAACCCTTGCCTTCCTGTTACAAGGTTTGCTTGTTGCTGCTAGTTTTTAACTTTTTTATTTTAATAATTGCAAAACACAAAATGACTGTACAGAGTTTAGCCCGACTGCAAACAATAAAGCTGAGAATCGCATGGCGCTCAGTCTTTGTTTTAACCAGAACTGAAGCATCCTTACAAGTCCCATTGACCAGGGCAGAAATGCCCTTGTGCCACCTGTTTCAGTATTACTTTGCTTTTACCTTAAGATCCTTTACTTTATCCACAGCTTTCTGTTCAGTCTGGATCTTTCTGTGACTGCAACCTGCAACCATTTTAAGTGTCTAGTGCTATGGAAAATACATAGTACTTGGTAGCTTGTAAATGAAATTAAAGAATAAAGTTTTATTTATGGCTACTTAAGTGTTTGTAAGGAGGTATATTGTATATTAGAATATATTTGCATAGTTGTATTTTTAGAACTATCGAGTTGAGTTTTGGGTGGGGATCGGTAAGACTTGTGGATAAACATTAATTGCAATGTCATAACACGTTACAATGTCAGCTTATTGGGAGTGTACTTCAAGTATCTGACACCAAAAATGTTTGTATGTTTCTGTCAAAGCTGTTTAACTTAGAAAGGCATCTGAACTTGTTTTGATCCGAGATGAGGTTGTCATTAAAATTAGCCACTGATCTCTTCAGTCAAACTTCAATGTACCTTTTAGTCTGACATAAATTACTTTATTTTTATATAAAGAAGCTATTTTACAACCTAGATAAAAGAAAATATTTGAAAAGAAAAAGAAGAATACTTGAATAAGGGCTATTTAAATGTGGAACTTGTAAAAATTATACACACATATTTTTAAATCATTTATGGGAAGACATGTTTTACTCTATACAGTTCATATTTACTTTTGTAAATTGTTCACCACTAATTGTTCTCTACTAATCAGTGCTGTGAAATCAGGTGATATTACTGTTATAATATAAGATCACAAATCACTGTGCTTTCATTTGCTTTCTCTGAAAGAAATCTATAGAATTTACTTTGTGGATGGAAATATTTAAATTTAATGAAGATACATTTTGTGGTGGAATACAGTGATTCAAAAGGTAATCCTGTTATCAGATCTTATTTTTGATTCATAAATAATTCCTTTATAAATAAGACACTATTAGTATAGTAAAATACATAAGTATGTGTATGTTTATTATAGCAACGTCAAAACTAGTGCCTTTTTAGTACCAATTTTAGCAGGAGGAAAGATATGTACATTAAGCCATTAAACGCTATTTTTTTTGTTTTGCAAAATTAATGATCTGGTGTTGGACCTCTACATCAAAGAGCGTTATGTTTACTGTAAAAATTAGATCGTTAGGTTTATAATAATCTACATGTTTTGATTTGGTTTTTAAAACTTTTACTGATTTGTATTACTATTTTTATATTAGGTGGCAGGGCCTATTGGAGCTGCTGGTTGGCACAGTGGATAGAATGCCAGGTGTGGAGTGAGGAAGACACGTCTTCCTGAGTTCAAATCTGACCTCAGACCTTTACTAGCTCTGTGACCCTGGGCAAGTCACTAATCCTCTTTGCCTCCGATTTCTCATCTGTAAAATGATCTGAAGAAGGGAGTGGCTAAAACCACTCCAGCATCTTTACCACAAAAGCTCCAAATGGGGTTACAGAGAGTCAGACACTCCTGGAAGCAACTGAACCACAGCAGGGCCTGTCACAAGTTGATACTTCATGCATGATAATAATAATAATAACATATAATAACTGGTATTTATAGCACTCCTATCTCATTTTATCCATATGACAACCCTGGGGAAAAGAGGCTATTCTGTCCCCATTTTGCAGATGAAGACATGGAGATAGAGGGTAAGCAACTTTCCCAGGATCACACAGCTAGCAAGTAGCAGGATTTGAACTCCGGTCTTCCTGGCTCCGGATCCAGCGTGGGTCCGGATCATTGGACCACCCAGCTGCACATAACACACATATGTATCAATAATAAAGACCTTTTTTTAAATCATTATCTACAATGTTCAATGATAGTTATATAGTGTCTGTATTGGTAATTTTGTGGGAATGGTTGATGAGGGGAAAACAAACATGAGTCCTCAGAGTCCAACATGGACAGTGCTACCTTGAAAGGTCCATTTCAGAAGGAACCCAAGCTCAATCTGTCTGTAGCTCCTAAGCACTCACCCTCTAGGTGGCCAGTAAGCATTGCACTGAGGTAGACTTTGAATTTAAGGACTGGCCAGTACCATATTGTACATTTGAGTTCTTTGACTGTGGGAAGAAATGGTTAAGAGAAGATGATGTTCTGATTGTTTCAGATTACTGCCACACCGATGTAGGCACATGGTGATAGAGGGATCTTCCTCAGGTCCCTAAAATAATCTCATTTGTAGCAACTCTGCTGCTCGGATCTTAAAAATGACCTGTGGTTTAGTGGCTGATACATCTCATGTTATGAATCGTTGGGGAAAACATCTTTCCAGTGAAATCAAGTTTATAGCATTAATTTCTCTGCTAATGTGGCTAAGTGAATTCTCACCCCCTTCCCAAAAAATATACATAATAATAAATGATCCCTACACAGTCCTTTAAAGTTTACGAAGTTTATGTTCACAGGGGTGGGCCTATCTTTTTAATGTTTATGTATGTTAACTAGTTGTATAATTATTTCTCACTAGACTTGCTAGACCAGGACCTTTCCTCCAATTTCTTCCCCTTTTTAATACATTCTCCACACCTACCAAAAGTAATTTCCCTAAAGCAGAAGTCATCAACATTCCATTTAAACACTTTTAAGTGACTTCTACTGCGTAAAGCATATGAGTTCAGTCATGTTGGCTTGGCACTCGAGGATCCGAGGTGGTGTGTGCCCGGCTTAGCCTTTCCGGTGCCTCTTCCTTTCTTATGTTTCAGCCCCGTTAGGCTGTAGGAGATAGTGTGGTAAAGCCTGAAGAGCGCTAAGTTTGGGCTTGATTTTGTTGCTATTTATTCCATGTGACCTTGGGAAAGTTATTTATCTGGTGACCAACTCTATTCTATAAAAAAACAAAAAACAAAAAACAACGAGTTGATGTCTTTTGCCTCTTCCAGCTCCAAACATTATGATCCAGTGACTTAACTTTTTCAAACATACTGTGCAACTTCCTGCCTCCACTAATTTGTTTACCCTATTTCTCCTACCCTCTTACACCCGCTCTCCCCTATCTCCACACGTCCAAATTTCATTTTCATTTAATCCTCAGTCACTGTCCTCTGCTCCTCTAACATTCTGTAAATCTTAAAGCAGTTACAGTTTTACTTTACAGATGTTTGTAATTTTGCTAATAGCATTCAAAGAGCCTTGTGACTATTTTTTGGTTCATAAATTTTATATTAAAGGCACTTCAATGGTACAGTAAAATGTAAATATAGCACATACATATGTATTGGCAACGTCAGAATTACTGCCTCAATTTGACATTATACTGTACAGATAGTATGTGCTTGGCATATCGTTATTAATTCCAGAGGTGTATATGGTTGAATGACCTTGTTATGTTGACATTGGATGATTAGATTTTTGTCTTTTCTAGCAGATGGTACCATTTTCCGGGATCTGGGGAATTGTTTACATTATGAAACGGAAGAAATTGCCAGTGAATTCTTTTTCCTCAAAATAAATGCAGTATTTTAAAGGATCTTCCTTTTTTTCATCAAACAAAATAATTTTAGTCTTTGAATTAAACTCTTCCAATACCATTTTTATTAGAGAATGTGAGCCTAACTCAGCAAATAATTTTATGTAAAACTAACTGAATTATATTTCTGTATCCTTTGAGTTTATTAATCAGTCAAACTAGAATATAGAAAATTTAAAAATCTTTCCAGAAACATCTTTCCTGCTATCTGCTATATTACGGACAAATTTCTTAAAGATAAGAGTATGAGAAGAGATTTGTGCTTAGGTAGAATAGACCGGAACTTGAGACCCACTTTATGGCTATCCTTTCCAACCATCTACATTTTAAACTATTATAAACACAATTTTGGTATTCAGGTTTTATTTTTGTTTTTACGTTTTATAAAAGCCAAAATCCTTGTCGTTGGTATTGGTTCAGGCTCAGAAGTGAAGCAAAACAAGGTGCTAGTAACCCATCTTAAAATTTAACAAAAATAAGTGTATTTAACAGTAGCTTAGACTATTCACCAAGGGTACAATACTAGTTCAGGTTGAGACACTTCCCTGCTCAAATAAAGAAATGTATTGGGGCAGATTTATATGTTTTTTCTTATGGCAGTGGGACATCTGTCAAGTCTGAGGGACCCACTTTTTTATTGCTTTTCGGAGGGGAGAATGCAGGGCAGCTGGGGTTAAGTGACTTGCCCAAGGTCACAAGGCTAGTAAGTGTTAAGTGTCTGAGGCTGGATTTGAGCTCATATTCTCCTGACTTCTGGGCTGGTGCTCTATTCACTGAGCCACCTAGCCTCCCAGGACCCACTTCTTTATGGAAGTTGTGTCAAGATTTCTAGTCTTAGACTCCCCAATCAAGTATTGGGAATGATTTGGGTGAGGATTGTAATGAAAACTTGGATTAAAAAAAATCTGTGCAAAAGAATGTATGCAGTGTTTACAAAAGTATGCAAAAGAAAAGTGGTGGCAGCTAGTGAATAGAGCACCAGCCCCGGAGTCAGGAGAACCTGAGTTCAAATGTGGCCTCAGACACTTAACACTTACTAGCTGTGTGACCTTGGGCAAGTCACTTAACCCCAATTGCCTTGCCTTCCAAAAGCCAAAAAAAAACACCCAAAAAGTGTATGTACTTTTTTATTGATGCCTTTTTAATATATCCACATGATTTTCCTAATATTCCTCCCAGAGAGACCTCCCATATAACAAATTGTATTCTTTAAAAACAAAAAGAATAGGGGAAAATCACAACAGATCAGTGCATTGAAAAAGTTCCCAAAAAAGAGATTCGTTGTGCCTCACCTGTCAATATCCCACCTGCTCAACAAAGGGATGGACCAGGGATGTCTTCTTCTGTCTCTCCTCTTGAGTCTTGCTTGATCGTTATAATTTTGCAGTGTTTACTTTTGATTTTGCGCCTGTGTTGGTCTTTCTATTTACCTTGTTGTCGCCATATATATATAATTTTCTTGGCTGCTTATTTCACTCTGTGGGTCATGCAGATCTTTCCAGAAATGCTTCTCTGTATTCATCACGTGTATCATTTCTTAAAGCCTGGAAAATTACCAGGTTATTCTATTCATGTACCTCACTTTATTTAACTATTACCCAAACTGTGAGCATTTAGTTCATTTCCAGTGTTTTTGCTATCACACAAAAAAACTGGTATAAATGTTTTTATGTGTCTGGGGACTTTCTTATCAGTGGCTTCCTTGAGGCAAGTGCCCTATAAAATGGAATCTTGTGGTCAAAAGGTATAGACATTTTAGATACTTTGCACAATTCTAAGTTGCTTTCCAAAATGTTTGTCCCACTTCACAGCTCCACAGACCATGAGTAAGTATGCCAGTCTTCCCACAAGCCCTTCAACAGCAGCTGTGGCAAATTTTTGTCATCTTTGCCCATGTGCAGGGCATGAGTTGAAATCTCGCTTGTTTTGATTGGCATTTCTCTTATTCCCAGGTATTTGGAGCATTCTTTCATGTGGTTGTGAATCTCTGCAGTTCTTTTTTTTGAGAACTATTTGTTCATGTCTTTTGACAACTTATCTATTGGGGAATGACTATTAATCTTTTATTTGTTACTTGTTTACCTATATTGGATACAAAAAAACCTTATGAGAGAAATGTGATACAAAGTTTGTTTGTTCATTTTTCTATTTGCTTCCTTTTTTATCCGGGGCACACCAGCTTCATGCAGTCAAAATAATCTGTTATTGTCTTTTGTGTTTTCTCTTATCGCTTCTGGTTAAGAATGCATCTTCTACCCCTGTCTGTGAGATATATACATACACACACATATGTATATGCCTCTAATTGTTTCATAGTAACAGTCTTTAATATTAAATTTGCATATCTCATCACGACCCTGTATACGAGTCAGATTTCTTCTACTAAGTTTTTTTTTTAATTTTTGGTGACCTTGCTCATTTGCTATTTTATTTTCTGCTTTCTTTTTTGTTAGAGTGATCATATTATTAAAGACTTATATTTCCCTTTGTGCTTATTTTATGTGTTTATTTGTTGACTTTCTAATTTTTAAATGTATATTCAGTTCATTAATCTTGTCTTTTTCCATTTTGTTAATGTACATTTATAGGAATATAACATTTCCCCCTGAGAAATGTTTTGGCTGCATCCCAGAAATCTGGGTGTGTTGTTTTATCATTATAATATTCTTCTACATAGTTAGTTATTGTTTCTATGATTTGTTCTTAGACCCATTCTTTACTCTGGATTTCATTGCTAAGTCTCCTTTGTGAGTAGTTCTATTGCATTCATGTATATAAAGTAAGTATATATTTACTTTGATCATTTTTTGTCGAAGTTCCATGTGCTGTTGGGAATTTTTTTTTTTGAAGTCACATTTTTTTGGAGTCACATTAAGCCATAAATCTTTGAGCAATGTGTTCGGTTCTTTATTTTCCCTGTTGCTTTTCTTTCTGTTATGCGTGTCCAAAACCGAGAAAGGACATTGAAGCCTTCTTTGGCTGGTGTTTTCTGTCCATATATTCGTGTAGCTTGGCTGATATTTCTTTTATTCATTTGAATGCTAAGGAAATTGAGCATGTTCTCTGGTTTCTCTCAGTATAGTGCAGTTTCCTTGTTGGGAATTTCATGGTATTTCACTTTTTAAATGTTTGTTTTTGCTTTATGAAATAACGTGATTGCAACACTTGCTTTTTCTGAATTCACATTTTTCACAGTAAATTTTTTAATTATGGATATGTCTGATTTTTAAATTTTTGTGGAGTTATGTTTTCTTATATAATCTGTTACTCTTTATTTTGATTTAATCCATTAACATCTACAGTTTGGAGAATTAATTTGTATTTCCCTCAGTTTGTCTCTAATACTAATTTTTTTTCAAGTTTCCTCTTCCATTGTAAGCATAATCTTATATCTCTTCATTGTTTAGCTTATTTTTTTTAAATCATGGCCCTGTTAATCATGGCAGGCTCTCTTCCTCTCTTCCTGACTTCACTCTTGCCCTACCATGTTTGTTTCTCTTCTCTTGAAGTTTTACTTATTAGTTCCTTTTCCTTTCCTCTTTTTATCTGGTTATTTAGTTTTTCTTTTTTCTCTTCTTAGTCTAGGTAAAGTCCCCCTTCTCTTCTTCAACTTGTCCTACTTATTTTTTTTTATTATTTTAAATCTATTCCGCCTTCCAGAGGGAATTTCTCTCCTTCACTCACTTCATTACTTCTGTCTTTTCTAGACCTTTCATTTTCTGGTTCTCGGCCTCAATACTTGGTCCTTCTCTATTTACTGTTGCCCACATGAACCAAACTTTCAAGGTACACATTCTAGGCCCATCCTTTAAGCATTACTACCACTGCTTTATAGAGCTTCCCCAGCCCCCAACTTTTTCATTGTGCCTCATACCCAGAAAATTCTAATTCCTGTACTTAGTAGAGTGGATATTACTCCATGGTAGAGCCTCTTCCCTACACTGATTCCCTGATATAAAAAGCACACAGCTCTCCTACATCCTCCCCCTAAACACTTGTCCTTCCCCATTTGCCTCTAGATGCTCCCCCTGCCCTTAAGTCTGGATAAGTGGATTGTCCAAACACTAAATCCCCACAGACAACCCTCTACCCAGCTTCCCCATCTCCCTTTACAGCACATTTCTCTCTTCTGAGAAGCGTTCATTAGCGTCCCATTACCAAAATCAGGCTTCCATTCTTCTCCCTTGCCTCCTTGCCCACTCTCCTGTGGCTTCCCCTCTCCTTGAGACACCATAAGAGTCAGTTCTGTCCTCCTTCCATCCTCCCTTTTATATATCCTACGATTTTATAATTTAGTCTCCTTTAAAAACAACTACAGGCAGATTGCCCAAGTTCAGCCCCCGATGCTGGTCCCTGGTCTCCACCCTCACCCTCACCTGACTTCCGCCTCCATCCTTGTCTCCTTGTGTACGTTCAGAAAGCAGTCCCCCATTCATGCGTCTGCTGCCACCCTTCCTGTCGCTGCTCTTGGCTGCTGTGTCTATTCACCTCCTGTGCTTTGTCTGCGATTTTTTCTTTTTTTTTTTAATTTTAATTTATTTTCTTGGTTACATCATTCATTTCCACAACGTTTTGAGTTACAGATTTTCTCCCCTTTTTGCCCCCACCCCCAGCCCAGAACATTGATCCCACTGTAAGGCC
>CM053600.1:3906025-3921694 GCA_028646575.1 Pseudocheirus occidentalis
AGCCCTTGGCCTCGATGGGTCGCGTCAGCCCCCCTGCTATCTGCAGGCCGAGGGCTCTGAAGCAGTCCAGTGGGGGCCACCGCGGCTCCCAGCCGTTCGTGCAGCAACAGCCGCCTCCGGCTGCTTCCTTGCCCTGGGAGCAGTTTGGCCGGACCCGCTCTTCTCCTCCCCAGTTAGCAAAATCCACTGACCTTTCTCTTAGCCTTTTTGTCTTCTGGCCTGATAAATGTGGTAACTCTGCCTCCAGTGCAGCCGATCTGCTCTCCTGTAGCCGCGGTTCCCCGTCCGATGCCCCAGGGTCTGAGCCGGCCAGGGTTTCAGCCGCGGGTCCCAGACTGCTGTGAAGAGCCCCTGCCTGCTGCGCTGTCTGTAGTGCTTTCTGTCTTGTGGAGAGTTTTGGAGCTTGAAAATCTGTTTAGCCGCCCATTTTATGAGTTTTTCAGCGTGTTTGTGTGGGAGCTGTGGTGCTTTGCTGCTTCTACGCCGCCATCTTGGCTCCGCCCCCCACCTAAAAAAATTTTTTAATCTTAAATTCCATGTTTATATGCACATGAAAATGTTTAGATAATTGTAAAGAAAAAAAAGACCTTCTGAATGTGCAATAGTTGAAGGATTTATTTGGGGTATGATAGAATGTTTACTATTTTTTAAAAACTTCTCGTGCAACCTTAAAATAAAGTTGTTACCTTTCATCCATTAAAAAAAAAATGAACTAAGGTAAAGAGGATTCAGTGACTTGCTCAGCATCATAGAGCTAGTAAGTATCTGAGGCCAGATTTGAACTCTGATCTTCCAGACTCCAGGCTTGTGCTCTGTCCACGGTGTGACCCAGCTGCCCTGTCTATAAATAACTGCTATAAAACAAAAGAAAATTATTTGGTGCCTCATGAGGCAGAAGACCCTGTGGATTTTGAGAATGGCAAGTAATGACACCACACTGTTCTTGAGTGGTTTAAAGGAGAAATGAGAATCATGACAGCAGAATTAATGGCCTTCACAGTAGAAATAATTGAAGTAGAATATAAAAACAAGACAAAAAATACTTGAATCAACCGTGGTAAGTTTTACCAAAGAAACAAAGGAAAGAACAACTAATCTGGGGATACAAATATACAGAAGTGAAGGACAATCTGGAAGAAAAGAAGAAAAAAGCAACAGCATTAAAAGAAAATGTGCTGTCCTTACAAGCAAAACATATGGACCTCAAAGACAGGCTGCATACAGACAATTTAAGGATTGTATGTCTCACAGAAGAACTTAAGTCCGAAGAACATGAACATCTTGATACAAGAAATATTAAAAGAAAACTGCCCAGAATGTTTGAGCCTGGAATGAGGGGTGGAGGGTGAGAAGGAGGGAGAGGGGCATGCAATTAAAAGAGAAGTCATAGGTTGCCTCTAAAAAGAAAGCCAAGGCTATGTACTCCAAGACACGTGGTGGTTAAACTTAATGATTCCACTGAGAAACCACAAATTCTGCAAACAATTAGAAAAAATCCTTGAGATACAAAGGAGAGGAAATTCAAATAACATAAAACTATTCTACACCCACCAGACAAAGCAAAAGGAAACTGAATAATATGTTTCAAATAAGAATGTGGCTCAAGACGCAGCCCAAGCTGACCTAGCCTAACAATCAATAAAAAGATGCAGTAGCAATAATGAGGGTTTGAAGTGTTATGACCCAGGTAGAAATTAGCGAGTTTGAACAGAGTGACCACAGAAACCAATGAAAGTTTTAAGGAGCTTTAATAGAAAATTAATTTAGCTATGGCGACTGTCTCTCATGCCAATCAATAGACAGCAGCCCTGATCCAAACATGCAGACCCCTTTTATACCATCTAGTTCCATTGTCAATTGATTATAGATTGATTACAGAAGAACACCAGGCACAGGGATTTGCTCTCTGTAGTTAAGGGAGTGTGAACTCCTTTCTGATGGATGAGGTAAACCAGGGGTTTGTAATTTCCTCTGTGCTGATCAATCAAGAATTTAGACATGGGAACCAGAGATTGCAATTACCTTAGCATAGATCAATTAATATTTGGACATGGGAACTTAGCTTAGCCTTATGGCTGAGGAGCTAAGTACAATCGTGAATAAGGGGTTTGTCATGAGAATGAGTTTCAGGTACATAGGAAAAAGTAAACAATAAGACAGATTACTTGAGTGCATTCTTCTGTCTAACCCTGGCTCTATCTTGGGTTAATTCCCAGTTTTGGCCTGCTGATTTCTGAGCCTGCTAGTTCCTGGTTCAGCTTGGGTATTCAGGGCTTAATTGATTTCTTTCATTTTACAGAATATCAGACTATTTCATTGAGATTTCTACTTAACTAAGTCCTGCCCATTTCAGAAGCACTCTTTGAAAGAAACAAGACTTGCAGAGATTATTTGCTTCTCAAATATGCTGGGCACCAGAAATGCAGAAATGAATTAATGTAGCAGCTGAGCATCACAGCAGCAATGGAATGACGGTGGAGAGACAAATAAGAGATTGCTTCCTAAATATGCACAGGAATACAAGGGGAAAAGCAGAAGTCACACACAAGTGATGGTCAAGAGGCAGGCCTGGGCATTATGGGCTGAACCTCATGGCACTCCACCTATAAGTGAATCAAAAACTTTTGTGGAACTACATTACAAAATGAGAGGGTACATGGGCAAGGGGTGAAGGAAAGCAGAAAATACAAAAGAATGTATGGTATTCCCTGGTCCAGTGGAAAGCTAGTAATGAAAGCAAGATAACACCTGTGATCTCTCAGGAAGAGGACAACCTTCAGGGATGGGAGGGGGGAGGGGATACTGCTGGTGAATACCCCTATGGTTTAATGTGTTCTGGGAAGGGAGCTGAGGACTTGGTGCTGGGCATTCTCTATTCAAAGCGATCTGAAGAGATCGCTCATCCAGCCTCATGAGGATAGAATTTACAGCTCCTGGGGATAACTGGTGAATTACTGGAGAATGGGGAAGCATGGACCCAGGGAGATTTTGAGGCAAATGGGAAAGACTAGGTGACCAGGGAAAGTATATAGGAAGACAATGGGCTGACTAGGGACATGAGCAAAAGATCTTGCAGTGGGCTTCTCTATTACCTGAAGGAAGTGGCATTTTCCCAAGATTGAGGCATGATGGAAAGGGGATGGATGAGCAAATTCTACAAGACAGTGGCAGAAACTGCCTAGAAGGGAGAACCAAGAATAGGCGCCTCAGAAGTTTTAATTTCTTGAGAAATTTAGAGAATCAGAAAGGACTAGATAAACAGGGGCCATGAACCAGAAAATGAGGATCTAGAGTAGACAGAAAGTGAAGACAGATAGTGAAGAGAAGGAAGGGGAGAAATCGTCCTGTGTGGAAAGGGGTGTAAAAGTGAATTTAAAGAAACTAACAAACAGGAATTTCCTGGGACTCGTTGAAGGGGAGGATAAGTGGAAATCTGCTTAACTTAAAGAGCCAGATAAAAGCAAGTAAGAAAAAGAAACTAATAAGCAAAACTCCAAAAATGAAAAAAGTAACAAATGAAAGGGGAAAGATCAGGAGTGAGGGGAGGAGAGCTACTGGGAGAAGGGACACCTCAGAAAGCTAAAGCTAAATTAACTGCAGAGAGACGGTATTGTATTTTAGTAGAACAAGGGAGAAACATAACTCGAAAAAACCCAATATTAGAGACGAATAGATGAAAATATAAACCTAATTCTCATCATTTTTAATGTGAATGGACTAAACAATTTTTTTAAAAGAGTGACTGGTTGCATAAGAAAATATTGCCCCACAATCTGTCGCTTACAAGAGACACATTTGAAAAACAAAGACATACACAGAATAAAAGTATGGGGATGAAAAACAGTATTACACCAAGTAATTCCAAAAATGCAGGTGTTTCAAAGCAAAAACAAACATTCAAAAAATAAAAAGGGACAAATAAGGAAACTAAATTATGCTTAAAAAGGAACCAGTAACAGTTTTATACACTTGAAATGCCTTAGGAGCCAAATCATGTCAATGTATCCAAATGTCAACCATGCTTCAAGAACACCCAGAAAATAACACAAAAGTGACAGTAGACTTCATTGTCTTTCCACGGAGCTTGAGGAATATTCAGTATTCATGACTGTGCCAATATAATAAATATGACAATACTACCAAAGTTAGTTTACACTTTTAATGCTATACCAATCAGATTTCCAGGGAATACTTTATAGACCCTAATAAAGTGATAATAAAATATATTTGAATGAAATAAAAGATCTAGGATGTCCAAGAAAATGATGAAAAGTGGGATGAAGGTAAAATAGTGCTTCCAGACCTCAAACTGTACTATAAAGCAGAAGAAACCACCTGGTATTGGTTTAAAAAATTGAAAGGTAAATGAATGGAATAGTCTAGACAAGAGAACACCAGAAACAATGGAATTCCATAATCCGGTGTTTGATAAGCAGAAAACATTATCTAGGAAAGAATTCCTGATTGATTTCATTTTTTTCTTAACTGCTGGGAAAACTGTAAAGTGCCAATACCTTATATCATATTCCATAATATATTCTAAATGGATATGCAACCTTAACCTTAAAGATTTACTATTTTTAAAAATTTTAAGAGAAGCAGATGACATGTCTCCTATAGCTATGGTTAGGAGACATATTCTTAAAAAAGAGATAAAGTCAATTACAATAGATAAAGTAAAAACTCCTGCACAGACAAAATTAATGCATGTAGGATAAGAAGGGAAGTAGTCAATGGGGAGAGGGGGGATTAAATTTCTCTGATAATTATAATTGTAAGATATATAAGCAACATATAACATAACCATTACCAGTAGGTAGATAAGTGCTCAAAGGATGTGTGAGATGAAAGTCAGAGTCTGATACCACGTAAGGTGATTATTCTTTCTCATGAGAAAGGGCACTGCCCCTGTCACTTAAATGGCATCTGCCAGGGAGAGAGCAACATGTGGAAGCTCCCGGGTTTCTCTTGTCCTGATCCTTTCTCCACCTCTAACACCTGTCCTACCTCACCATTGGCTGGTGAGGCAAGTTCACAACCTTTCTAATTGGCTCAAAGCAGTTTCAATCCTTTATTATGTATTTCCTTTTACCAAATTTGGAAGTGTCCAATCAGAAGTGGACTAGAATAGTTTTCTTTCAAATTACCTCATTTCCAAGAAATCATGAGTTACTCTCTCACAATATAAACAAAGAGTTCTAGAAAGACTTGCAAAGTATTCACACCACATGAAAAAATGCTCCAAATAACTAATAAGAAAAATACAAATAAAAACAATCCTGAAGTTTCACCTAATACTTTTTTATCAAATTTAGCAAATTATCAAACAATTTAGCAAATTATCAAAGATGAAAAAAATTGAAATCGTCAATGTTGGAAGGATTGTGGGATGATAGACATACTAATACGTTGTTGGTAGAATTGAAAATTGGTATAATCATTTTGAAAAGCAGCTTAAAATTACGTAAAGTGACTAAAATAATAATACTCTTTGGCTTCATCACTAGGCTTATACCCAAAAAAGCTAGAGGAAAGTACACATCAAAATATTTGTAGTAGCACTTTTTGAGAGCAAAGATTGTGGGGAAAAACAGATGTCTGTGAAGTGGGGAATGGCTAAAGAAATTGTGATATATAAAATGACAGAATACTGCTGTATTCTAAGAAAAAGAAAAAAATAAGCAGCTAGGTGGTGTGGTAGATGGAGTGTGAGGCCTGGAATCAGAAAGACTCATTTTCATGAATTCAAATCTGACCTCAGACACTTATAAACTGTGACCCTGGGCAAGTCACTTAACTTCTTTTGCCTCAATTATGTCTTCAGGGCCAGCTACTTGGTCTAAGATCTTATGAGCTTAAATCTACTAAAGCCCCACCCAAAGGAAAACTTGACATTTTTACTCAGAGAAAAATCCTCTTTTGTTTTATTTTAGCCACATTCAAATGATACTCATTAAAATTAAAATTATCCTTTTAAACTTTGTCAAGCTAATCTTAGAAAATCTCACAGAGACACACAGAGTCTAACCAGGAATCAAAGTTGAGATATAAAAGCTATTTTACTTGATTGCTTTGCTTGCCTTACCATACTTACCTCTGCCATTTAAAACCATTTAATTTGCTTAATTTACTTACCTGAAAAACTGACAGGAAGCATCTTTTTACCTAACTTAATAACTAATTCATTCAGACCTGATCAGAATAAAAATACCTAACTTCTTCCTCTACTTAAAGAGTTCTTTTACACACAGTTTAATTTTATGTAACCCCAAAGACTTGAAAGCCTGGATTATACCTTTAGAAATGTTCTCACAGGGTAATGGCCCAGATTTTCCTTTTTTGAAACCCTAGTTCTACCAAAAAAAAAAAAAAAAAAGCCTGAACAGATTGCTAGGATTTAGGTGTCCTATAAGCAATTGGATTTCATAAGCCGAAGTCCAAAAGACCACAAATTTCCCAGGTGTGTCTCTTCACTTTGTAAAAGGTTTTTCCCCTTTATCCTTATAACCTATTTTGGAAGATCTCTTTCAGACACATCTGTTTGATGTAATACCTCCACTGTGAGAATCGAAATTCAGAGAGCTGCAATGTAAACATAGAACATATAAACTTACCCCCAGAAAATCTAATTGCTGGCGAGATGGAGAGTCAAATCACAGCCAGAATCCTAACGAAAAAACTTCCCTTTGTGGAGAAATTCTTCACCTGGACCCAAAAGATGTGACCAAGTTTTTTTGTTAAGAATCTGGAGTGCAGAGCTCTGGTCCCTTCCACAGGTCACCAAATTCATGTATAAAAAGTTCAAAAGACATAGTTTCTGTGTAATTATTGTATTAATTATTGTTAGCTAATAACTAACAAAAGTGACAGGTCAGTTGCATTCTCAAGTGCCAAAGACACATCATGGTGGCTTAGGGACACATATACCTTTGGCAGAGTGGGCGTTCCCACTCTGATTGGTTAACAATAAATGAATATTCTAATGAGAGGTGGATATTTTCAAATGAGGGGCTGGGGGCCAGGACTGATCACTTACCTTTCTGAGGAGAGCACAAGGAGCAGGATTTCATCCAGATTCTGCCAATTCTAACTATGTAGCTAATCCCTAAAGGCTATTACTAACTGCATGGTTAGCTGACTACAACCAGTTACAAAATGTCTGAGCTTGCTCCAGTTTCTCCAAAGCACTTGTAAATGCCATCATAACTCTCCTGGAAGCAGACTTCCCCTATGTGGAATCTCAATCAGCTGAGGAAGCCAGTAGGGTCTGCACATGAACCAGACTTGCTATGTTTGCTTATTAGCTGTCTTTACTTATAAAGATGGACTGATTTTTTAAATTGCATTCTGAGCAGGTGTTTTCTATAAACAAACAGACCGTGCAGTGTGGAAGGACAAAGGGGAGCCTCTGGACATGAAATCCTCACTCACAGACTGCATGAGTCAATGCTAAAGCTGTCTTTCTGAGCATATAGACAGATTTCATATGCACATATTTCATTCTGTTCTTTGATGGAAAGAGGAAAATGCCTTAGTTCTTTGATACCTTAAAGTGCCTATCAGATTTCTCTGATCTTATGGTAAATGACTAACACGATTATTATTGTTGCTTGTGGGGCAGATGGGGAGAGGTAAGGAAGAAGTAGGTATTTGTGTACATACCTATGAAAGAAATATGATTTATTACATAAGATAATGCAGTGAAATGTTAAGTTTAGGGGAATCATAATGGGAGCATTTATTAATGAAATTAGCAAGGATATTCACATATATTTATGTGACATGCATGCCTATATACTCAACTGTAAAAACAGTACCATGGTGATGTGCAGTGTTAGGTTCGTATAACTTTGGTGAAATTAGCATCTTTAATGATAATTTTGCAAGTAATATTTCAAATAGTCAATAAATGAACTTAAAATATTGTCAGAGTCTTAGGAGAATAGGATACTCAGTCCGCCTGTTGTGACACTGCTGCTAATGCCAGGTGGTCGTTGTCTGCAGATACGTAGCACGAATGAATGAAGTTTCTCTCTTTCCCCCCTTCATCCTTCACTATGTGAGCAAAGATGTAAGTTTACTAATAGATAGACCTTAAGTCATTTCTGCACAGATTTCTTCCCCTTCTGCTTCAACACAATGCAACCAATTTGTATCTACTTGCTAGAATACATTAATTTAATAACCAGTATAAAAAGAGGGAGAAACTTGCCATTATTTCAGGGTAAAAATCAAAACATTTTTAAATATAAGTTATTTAAGTTAGATTTTAGAATTTTATGTAAAAAATTATTTATTCGCAATGCTGTACTTTTTGGCAAAATTATTATGAGGTTAAATAGCATGTATCTTACTAAAGATGCACAAATATTTATAAACAATTCATCAGCAAAAACCAGAAGATACATTTTAAATAGTTTTATTTAGTTACTGGTTAGTAAAAACAATTTGTTTTACAAATGGCTTATAAAAAGAGGTTGGGATACTGTGGAACGTAGAGATTTCAGACTGCATAAAGTAAGGTTTTGTTCTATAGGGTTCTAATAATTGAAACATGATTAGGGGAAATGAATCAAATCAAGTTCTTGCTTTAGTTATAGAATTAGCTGTTGTACTTTGGCACTAATGGGATAAGATTTTCAGAAGAAAAAAAAGACAAGTTGTGGAGGTTCTTTTTTTTTTAACTAAGCAGGAGGTATATAGGATATTAGCAAAGTTAGATATGATAGGCCTTTGGTGAAAATTGAATGGAAACAGAAAAGAATATGCCTTTTCTCAACAGCACATGGTACCTACACAAAAACTGACTATGTATCAGGGCATAAAAACCTCAAAATTAAATGCTGAAAGGCAGAAATATTAAATGTATCCTTTTCAAATCATAATGCAACAAAATTATATTGAATAAAGAGCAGTGGAAAGATAGCTTAAAATTAATTGGAAACTGAATAGTCTAATCCTAAAGAATAAGTAGGCCAAGAAGAAATCACAGAAATAATCAATAATTTCATTAAAGACAATGACAACAGGACAGCTAGGTGGTGCAGTGAATACAGCACTGGCCCTGGAGTTGGGAGGATCTGAGTTCAAATCTGATCTCAGACACTTAATACTTACAAGCCATGTGACCTTGGGCAAGTCACTTAACCCCAATTCCATGCCTTCCCCACTCCAAAAAGCAAAAAAAAAAATCTATTTTAAAAAAAGACAATGACAACAATGAGACAATTATCAAAGTGGTAATTATGGGGAAATTTATTTCTCTAAATTCTTGTATTAATAAAATAGAGAAAGAGCAAATTGGTGAATTGGGCATGCAACTTAAAAAAAATTTTTTTAAAGAACAAATTAAAAATCTCCAATTGAGGATCAAATTGGAAATCCTGAAATCCAAAGGTGAAATTAATGAAGTTGAAACTAAGAAAACTATTGAACTCATAAGTAAAAGTAGTAACTGGTTTTGTGGGGGGGAAAAACAAGAAGACAGATGAGTCATTGGTTAATTTGATTTAAAAAAGAAGAAAACCAAATATTCAGTATCAAAAATGAAAAGGGCGAAATCAGTACCAATGAAGAAGAAATTAAAGCAATCAGGAAATATCTTGTCTAATTATATATGCCAATAAATCTGACAATCTGAGCAGAATGAATATTTACAAAAACAAAAATTGCCCAGATTAAAAGATAAGGAAACAGAATGCTTGCCTAGCCCCTTTTTAGAAAAAGAAATTGAGCAAGTCATCAATGAAAAAATCCCCAGGGCCAGAGGGGTTCACAAGTGAAGTCTACTAAACATTTAAAGAACAATTAATTCCAATACTCTATAAAATTTGTAACAATAGGTGGAGTCTTACCAAATTCCTTTTATGACACAAATATGACACTGATATTTAAAACAGAAAGAGCTAAAACAGAGAAAGAAAATTATAGACCAATTTCCCTAATGAACATCCATGTAAAGATTTTGAATAAAATAATAGCAAGATAATTTCAACAATATGTCATAAGGATAATACACTACAACCAGGCAGGATTTATACCAGGAATGCAGATTTCGTTCAACATTAAAAAAATTTTCAATGTAATTGATCATACCAATAACAAAACCAAGAAAAATCATATGATTATCTCAATGGATGCTGAAAAAGGTTTTTAACAAAATACAGCATTCATTCCTATAAAAAAAACACTGGAGAGCATAGGAATAAACAGAATATTAATAATTAATTATTTTAATTAATTAATCATTCCTCAAAATGATAAGCAGTATCTATCTAAAACCATCAGCAAATATTATCTGTGATGGGGATAAGTTAGAAGCCTTCCCAATAAGATCAGGGGTGAAGCAAGGATGCCTATTATCACCTCTATTATTCAATAGTGTTCTAGAAATGTTAGCTATAGCAAGAATAATGTGTTCCAAAGAGCAATGGAGCTCAGGATACAGCCCAGGGTGATCTCTCCTGCAAATCTGAGCTTAGCCATACTGGATAAAAAAGACATTATTGTGTCCATCTATCTTATTTCTTTTCTTTCCTTTCTGGTGTGGTTGTTTTTGTGGAAAACCTTGCTATTGCAGATCCAAGTTTTTTTCCATTCTGTACATTATTTTTGCTCTGCAAAACATAGATTCTGCTCTCATAATTTCTTATTTCTTTTTAAAACTATTTAGGAACAGCATGTTGTGTGTGCGATTTTCTTTTTAGGTGACTATTCCATTTCTACTCCTGTGTTAACTCTCCCTGCTGGTGTTCATTGACCACAGTAGTATACTGCAGCTTTTAGACAGTGTTTTAGAGCACTTTTTTTTCTTTTTCTTCTTTCTTTTTTCCCCAGTTTTTGATGTATTCCTGGATGTTTAGCCCCACTCTCTAGAAGGGATAAAGGAAGGGGGTACAAATAGAAAAAAGGGTAGATAGGGAGAGGTGGTAGTCAGAAGCAAAACACTTTTGGGGGAAAATGAGGTGAAAGGAGAGAGACAGAGAGAGGGAGAAATACGGAGAGAGAGAAAGAGACAGAAAGAGAGAGAGAGAGACAGAGACAGAGACAGAGACAGAGAGAGAAAAGATAGCCAGAGACAGAGACAGAAGAACAGAGAAAGAGAGACAGAGACAGAGAGACAGAGAGAGACAGAGACAGAGAGAGAGACAGAGAGAGAGAAGGCTGAATGGGGAAAATGGATGGAGGATGGAGGATGGAGGCAGACACACAGTAATCACAACTGTGAAAAAAAAAGGTTTTACCTCAAGCTTCTCTGATACAGTCCTCCTTTTTCTAATATATAGAGAACTGAGTCAAATTTATAAGAATATAAGTCATTCCCCAATTAATAAATGGCAAAAGTGTGTGAAGAAATCAAAGCTATAAAAGTCATATGAAAAATCTTCTAAATTACTATTGATTAGAGAAGTACAAATTAACATGACTCTGAGGTACTACCTCATATCTATGAGATTGGCTAACATGACAGAAAAGGTAAATGCCAAATGTTGGAAAGGATTTGGAAAAATTGGTAGACTAAAGCACTGTTTCTGGAGTTCTGATCTGGTCCAACCATTCTGGGGAGAAATTTGGAACTGTGCTCAAAGGGCTATTAAAATTCTTTGACCCAGTAATACCACTACTAAGTTTATATCCCGAAGAGATAGAAAAACAGGGGGGAAAGGGAAAAGGACCTCTATGCACAAAAATATTTATAGTAGCTCTCTTTGTGGTAGCAGAGAATTGGAAATTGTGGGGATGTCCATCAATATGGTAGTGACTAAACAAGCTGTGATATGTGATTGAGATGGAATTTTATTGGACTATAAGAAATGATGGGCAGGATGCTTTCAGAAAAACCTGGAAAGACTTACATGAACTAATGCAAAATGAAGTGAGCAGAACCAGAACAGATTACATAGTAATAGTAATATTGTATAATGATAACTGTGAATAACAGCTATTCTCAGCAATACAATGGTCCTATTGTTGGCAGACCTTTCTACCTTCTTAAGTTGCATTGTGCTGTAAAATGACTCACTGTGATTTTTGCTTTGCTTTCTTGTTCTTCATTCAGTCTGGTGAATTTCCTAGCTTGTTATGGAATAAGTGTGCTAGGGAGCTAGGACAAAAAAAACTGCTTCTTCTCACTCTGCTATCTCTTGACTCCACTCCTCCCCTCACCCCCCCACCTTGTATTTATTTGTATTTCCAACATGAAGCACAATGCTTGAAACATGGTAAGTGCTTTAAAAATGCTTGTTGATTCTTGACTGTTTCACCAATACATCAAAGCACATAAATACTTCTATAGATTTAATTACATAGTATTCCTTTAAAATAGTATTTTAAATAGTATATTTAAATAGTATTTAAATTTTAAATATTTAAAATAGTATTCCTTTAAAATTAGAACAAATTAAATATAGCTAGATTGTGCTAATGTAATAAAATATGATACTATCAAATTTAACTTATAATTTTAATGCCATACTAATCAAACTATCAAAAAGATACTTTATAGAACTTGATAAGATAAAATTCATTTGAAGAAAAAAGATTCAGAAAAATCAATGGAAATAATTAAAAAGGAACAAAGGGCAGGGAGGAGGGGGAATGGTGGCTAGGTGGCACAGTGAATAGAGCACCAGTACTGGAGTCAGGAGGACCTGAGTTCAAATCCAAGCTCAGACACTTGACACACTTACTAGCCATGGGACCTTGGGTAATTCACTTGACCCCAACTACCCTCCAAAAATGAAAAAAAAGGAAAAAAAGGGGAAACACTTTTAAATTTCAATCTTTGTTATAAAGGAGGAGTAATCAAAACCATTTGGTGTTGGTTAAAAAAATAGAGAAGTAGAACACTGGAACAGATGAAAAAAGAATAAGCAACAGTGTAACTCAGTAACCCAAAGTTCAGTAAAGTGAAAAAACATTAACAATAAAAACTTTTATAGAAACTATAAAATAGTCCAGCAGAAAATAGCCTTAAACCAGCATCTTACACCAAATTCTGTAATATATTCAAAACGCATACATGTTTTTAATATTAATTATTGTTCAATTTTAAAAAGTTTTGAAGTGAAGCAGATCAAAACTTTTCATAGTTATGGATAACAAACTAATGAATAGAGGTAAGTACAAAAAAATTAAATAATTTTGATGATATGAAATCGAAAATCTTATTCACAAAGAAAATTAAATGTATGTAGGTTAAGCATGGCAGGTGACTAGAAAAAAATCTTTCCATCAAATATCTAAGTTACAGGTCTGATATATAATATATATATAGACAATGAACATTATGTATATATATATATATATATATAAAATCATATTTATGGAAAAAACCATTCCTTAATACATAAATGGTCAAAAGATATGAGCAAATTGTTATAATAATGCTAATTAAAATTGCTAATATTAATTTAGCGCTCCATATGCAAGGTAATGTCCTTAGGGCTTTGTAATTATTATCTTATTTGACTCTTGTAATAACCATGGGAAGTAGGTAATATATTCCCATTTTTTAGATGAAACAACTGAAGCAAACAAGGGTTAAGTGTCTTGTCCAGGGTCACATGGCTAGTAAATGTCTTAGGTCAGATTTGAGCTCAGATATTCCTGATTCCAGGCCCGGCACTCTCTCCACAAGTCCAACTAGTCTCTGTTGAAAAGAATTGCAAAGTAACTTTTGACATAATGTTCCAAATCACTACTAATAAGAGAAACACAAATCAAAACAACCCTGAGGATTTTCATCACATGCAGCAAATTTACAAAGATAACAAGAGATGGAAAGTGTGAATGTTGATGGATTTAAAGAAAAACAGGCACACTCATACATTGTTAGTGGAGGTAGACATCATGATCATCATCTTGAAAATCAGTTTAGAATTATGCAAATAAGGTGACTAAAATGGCTTTACCTTTTGATTTAGATATTCTTCCAGTAGATACCTCGAGGAGGTCACTGAGAAGTAGAAAGTCTATGAGACCATATACCAAAATGTCTGTAGTAGCATCTTTTGTAGTAGCAAAAACATTGGAAGCAATAAAGATGCCCGTCAACTGATGGGTAATAAACAGTCAAGAACTAAATATACACAATGAGTGTGTACACATATAATATATAATGAATAATGCATAATAATATATAATATAAATGGAAGTAACCCTTGAACAAAATGGAAAGTGAATGCTGCATAATTACAAAGAACCATATCCCCAAAGAAGAGCTAGACAAAACACCTCCCTTACTCTCCTTTGCAGAGGTAGGATGAGCCTGGGTGTTGCATATAGCATATATATTCAGTCTCTCTGAATGTATTCATCAATTTTGATTATTTTTTCCACTTTTTGTATTTCCAAGGCAATATTCACAGCACCAACGGCAACTATGAATGTCCCAGTATAGTTCTGAATCACAAAATATAAGAGATTCTCCATATAGAAGGCAGAAGCAAAACATTTATTCAAACAACAGAAAGTCAAATCCCAACACCAGAAAACCAAATCCATCATAGCAACAAAGAAGTTAATATACCCTAACACTGCAGGAAGCAACACTATGCCAAAGCCTTCCCACTGCTCTGGCCTTCTAACAAACAAAGGCTCACAATCCTAGCTGTATCCTTGTCTGCGTCCTCTCCTGCCTGTGTTCTAACTGCTCTGACCAACTTCTTGCTCTACCAGATCAGAAAACTCCTCATACCAGAGGCTCCATGGGATTACATTTGGCCTATTAAGGGGCAGAGAAGATCTTCAAATTACCATGACCGTTAAACAATCATATACCACAACTTGTTCAGCCATTCCCCAAATGATGGATATCCCCACAATTTCTAATTCTTTGCCATCACAATAAATAGTTTTGTGCAAATACTTCCTTTTCCTTTTTTAAAAATATCTTTGGGATACAAATTATCTCTAATTGAAAAATACAGTTCAAAACAGTAGCAGTATTTCTGGGTCAGAGAGGATACATAGCCCTTTGGACATAGTTACACATTGCTCTGCAGAATGGTTGGATCAGTTCACAACTCCACCAACAATGCGTTAATGACCTAATTTTTCAAGATCTCCAAAGCTTATCATTTTCCTTTTCCATCACGTTAGCCAATCTGTTACATGGATATATGGGGGTGGTGGTGGGGAGGTACCTCAGAACTGTTTTAATTTGCATTTCTCTAATCAACAGTGATTCAGAGCATTTTTATATGAATATAATTGTAATTTTTTTTGCCGGAAAACTACTTATTTATTTCCTTTAACCACTTATCAATTGTGGAATGGCTTATATTTTTATGGATTTGACTCAGTTCTCTATATACTTGAGAAATGAGGTTTTTTTTCAAATATAATAAAAAAAATTTTTAAATTCTTCTCCAGAGACCAAAACTCTAAGGGTACTAGTTTTCCTAAAATATTAACTGTAGTCAAACAGAAAGTGAATTTGTCATGGGGAGACAGAATAGGGAAGCCATTCTAAGCTTAGTGGGTTTTGTCTTTATGTTTTGTTTAGAGTCTGAATCTCCCTCTCTTTTTTTTAATTTTAATTCATTTTCTTGATTACATCATTCATTTCCAGTTTTGAGTTACAAATTTTCTCCCCTTCCTTCCCCTGCCCCCAAGCCCAAAACAGTGATCCCACCATAAAGCCCCTCCCACAATCTGTTCTCTTTT
>CM053600.1:3922194-3963399 GCA_028646575.1 Pseudocheirus occidentalis
GAGGACATAAAAGGGAACAGACTGTGGGAGGGGCTTCACGGTGGGATCACTGTTTTGGGCTTGGGGGTAGGGGAAAGAAGGGGAGAAAATTTGTAACTCAAAACTGGAAATGAATGATGTAATCAAGAAAAATTAAAATTAAAAAAAATCTTGTGGAGATGAATGTTGACAACTAAAAAGAAATAAATTGGAAAATGAAAAAAAAAGACTCAGTAGTCAACAATTAGAGTAATATACTATTTGATAAGCCCAAAGACCCCAGTTTCGGGGATAAGAACTCAGTATATGACAAAAACTGCTGGGAAAACTGGAATATAGTATGGCAGAGACTGGGCATAGACCATCATCTAACACCGTACAACAAAATCAAGTCTAAATGGGTGCATGATCTAGGCATAAAGGCTGATACTGTAAGTAATCTGGGAAGCAAGGAAAAGTTTACCTGTCAGATTTATGGAGAAGGGAGGACTTCATGACCAAAGAAGAGTTAGAGAGCATTTTAAAATGAAAAATGGGTAATCTTTATTACATTAAATTGAAAAGTTTCTGTACAAACAAAGCCAACGTAACCAAAAACCATAACTGGAGCATACAGTGGTAAATTATGCCTACATCCTCCCCTCTTATCTGTTCATGTGAATTGTTGAATTAAACACTTGACCAAAAGGGAGTATTTATAAATCTTTAGACATTAACTGGTTAATTAAGGGATACCTAGTTTTTTATTATCCTTTTTATGTTATAGCACAAACTAAAGACTAATTGACCTACTCTACTTACTGACTTCATGTGCTAACAATATAATGTTCAGAAATAGGGCAAATAGGAAATAGCTATCTCCTTTTACACTTTTGGGAATAGTCTTTATTCTTGTGAAATTACTGTAAACCATTTATGGTTTTGATTGGACTCCAGCTTTCATTCCTGGAGATTGATGAGGGAGAATGACAGAAAAATTCATTGGAAGATGCTCCAGCAAGTACCCCAGATCAATAGACTGATATTAAATATCAAGACTTTCCATTTTGAATCTATAGGATTCACTCTAAAACTGCGTTGGGTGGGATAGGCTCCCAAAGATGGGTAACAGACAGTGCTTGTGCGCATAGCCAACTCCCTCCCAGTTTCTGCAAATTCAAGGATCTTGACCCACTTTGCTAATCTTAACCAGACCCTTACTATTTCTGAACGAGCTCTAATCATCTGTTTAAAATTTTATGATGTCAATGCCATTATTTTTGTGTGACTGTTAATTCTTTTTGCTTAATTTTTCTTAAAATGTCTTCTTTTTATATCACAAGTAAAACTTATTCTGATCTCAAAATATACCAAATAAGATGAGCATTTCCATATATATTGTAAAACAGGAGAGGACTGCACATGAAACTGTAAATCTTCATTTTGTAGAATTTGTTTTTCTTTTTAAATATACAATTTATTTAATACATAATTTAAAAAAGATATCCCACTTATCTGCGATTCCTTCTGGCCTTTTATTTTCTTCAAATTTAGGGAAAGTACAACCCTGTCCCCAAACATTCTCTCCTCATATCAGTCTTCCATACTAAAAAAAAAGGAAAAACAAAACACTTATAAGAAATATTCATAGTCAAATAAACAAATTCCTACATTGACCATGTCGAAAATATATTTCTTATTCTGTATCTTAAGACCAACACCTTTCTATAGGAAATGAGTAACTTTCTTCATTGTCATTTTATTGGTCTTGTAATCGATCATTGAAATGATCAAAGTCCTTACAAAATTGTTTTTCTTTGCAATTTTGTTAGTATTGGATAATTCTGTTTCTGCTCACTTTACTCTCAATCAGTTCATCTAAGTTTTTGTTAGGTTTCTCTGAAACCATCTTTTTTTGTCATTCCTTACAGAGTAAGAATATTCCAATACTTTCATATACCACAACTTGTGCAATCATAATACAGGATGTAATATCTGTGAAATGTTTATGCCTGGAATATGGTAGTCACCAAATAAATGTTTGTTCTCTTACTCTGAGCCCCCACTTCCACTCCCCAATTTAGGTTCACTCTCTTGGTTTCCAGTTCTTTGCTGCTACAAAAGAACTATTATCAATATTTTTGTAATATAAGTTCTTTTTCTTTTTCTTTGATCTCTTTCTTAAAGGTGTAGGGCTAGTACTAGTATCAAGAGGTCAAAGTGATTTAGGAGGCATAAATTCTATAAGGAAGCATTGTTTTCCAGAATTGCAAGACCAATCCACAGCTACATCAGTAGTACATTAATATGCCTCTTCCCAAAGTCCTTCCGGCACTTGTCATTTTTGCCTCTCTGATGGGTATGAGGTAGAATCTCAGAATCGTTTTAATTTGCATTTCTCCAATTATTGGTGATTTGGACGATTTTAAAATGTGGTAATAGATGACTTTTTGACCCCTTGCAAACTGTTCACAACACCTTTTAACCATTAATCTATTGGAGTGTGTTTCTTGTTCTTGCAAATTTGAATCAGTTCCATATATATAAAAATTGTATCAAAGTTTCCCCCGCCCCCATTAACTATTTTCCATATAATTTTAACTGCATTAGCATTGTGAAAAAACTTCAAAATTTTATGTCAACAGAATTGGTCATTTTATCTCCTATAACAGTCTCTGACATTGCTTGACCCCTATTTATACCTGAAGGGTAATTTTTTCCTTACTTCTCTCATTTATGATGAACAATTTTATGTACAGGTCAGGAATCCATTTGGAGATTATCCTCATATATGATGGGAAAAGTTCTAGGCCAGCGATTCTTTGCTTTTTTGTGTATCATCGACAACCTAATGATGCCCTTAGGCTCTTTCCCAGAATATTTTTAACTGCACAAAATAAGATACGTAGGATTGCAAAGGAAATACATTATGTGGATCAAATATTTTGAAATATATTTTATTGCTAAAATATATTTTTTGAAGTCCTGGACTCAGACTAAGATCTGGTAGTTTAGATATAATTTTTGCTACATTGCTTTCCAGTTTTCCCAGTAGTTTGGGGTTTTTTTTGGTCAAATAGTGAGTCAAAGTAGTGAGTCAAATAGCAGTGGCCTTTGAGTTTCTCAAACACCGTGTTACTGTGTTCACTTGCTTCTTCATAGTCCATATCTCATCTGTTCCACTGATTATTTCCCCTCTACCAGTACCAAGGAATTTGGGTCATTACTGCTATCAGGCAGAGTTTGAAATCCAATACTATTATTCCTCCTTCCTTCACAGTCTCTCTCCCCCCCCCCCATTGTTTCATGATTGTTAATTTTCATAACTGATACTTACTTGGAAATATATCATGAAAGCAATGTTGTTTGTGCAGACTAGAGCTAGTAGTAAGAGAATTTAAGTGTTAAAAGCTCAAAGGGTACAAAAAGTGTTTTCAAGTGTAAATGATCTATTGTGCTGTTACTGGAAAAGAGTGCAAATGTCTTGTGCTGTTCCTTCCAGAACATTCCAGCAACACCCACTCAAAATTATAAAGGGTGAAATTCAGAAACATCAATTTCGCCATCATCTTTACTCATTTTGATTCCGGTGCAAATATTCTTGCTGACCCACCAGAAATCTGTCTTTGATAATAACAAGTAAATCATAATGCTGAAAACTCAAGCTTCAACTGAGAAATGTTCAGTCCACAAATTTGCTTATCTCTTATTGGCATTAGCTTGTAATAGACCTTAGGGCCTCATATACTACTAATCTGTGGCTCAGATAATCTGCATATTAACCAGATTTTATGCTTTAAGGGTATAAGAAGCTTAAAGGAACACTTGTCTGTTGGTTATTAGAGTGACAGGTTTTTCTTTTTGCAATACGCTCTTGACAATTCCATTAGGGATAGATACAAAAATTATTTAAATTGTATTTTGTTTCTTCAAGTAACATATCTTATCAATGTCTCCCAATTTGTACTATATTATATTTCCCACATAATACTCAATTGAGTATCTTATTTTAATCTTTTATTTTTCCTTTCTTAAAAGGAGTCACTATATTTTACAGGAAAAAAACTGATATATTAGAAATATAGATAGAAAAATTCTGAGTTTTAATGAGTCAATAAAAATCAAATCTATCAATAATAGTGTTTTGAATAATAAATTTTAGTTTAGAAATCTGTGCTTCCTAGGATATATGTTGAAAAAAACTCACAATATTTTAATATAACCCATTTTAAATGTTTTAATAATATCTATCTGGAAAAAAAGATATTTCCAAAATGTTCTCTGCTACTGCAGTATATTTGTCTGCAGCTGCTCCGAAGGTTCCAACTATTTTATTGGTTTCCAAACAGATTGGAAAATTGCACAGAGAAATGGATATGGTGAAAATGAACATGAAAGTAGTGTGAGCCATATTGGTGGAGAATATACCCAGATCTGAAAATCATGAAGATATGAACTCTTAGCTATTACAGCTTTACTTAAAGTTTGCAGATGCATGCTGTTTTTTGTTATTAATATATGATGAATTAGAAAGGAATAAGTTAACTGGAAGACCAAAATTTTGTGATTATCCTAAATAATTGTTATTTTAAAGTTATGAACTTACACTATACTTTTAAAATTGAGCAATTCTAAAAAGCTTGTATGATATTAACTTATTGACAATTATGTTAAAGAAAGATATAATTGTAGTGATCACCTATTTTTAAAATATCACCAATAAGAAGTAGTCAAAATTGAACGAATTTTATATAAATAAGAGAAAATAAGAGACACTTAAAATTAATGTTAGTTTTGTAAAGCATGTCATAGTTATAAATAAAATTCAGGGTTGGAAATTTTTATTTTTCAGATCATAAAATATACCCTCTAATTCAGTGGTTCTCAACCTTCCTCATGCTGTGACCCTTTAATACAGTTCCTCACCTTGTGGTGACCCCCAACCAGAACATGGTTTTCGTTGCTGCTTCATAACTGTCATTTTGCTACCATTATGAATCTATCTGATAAGCAGAATGCATTTTCATTGTTACAAATTGGACATGAGCCACAGGTTGAGAACCGCTGCTCTAATTGGTAATTAGATAATAGCTTTCCAAATGAAAGCTGTCCATTCATTTTCAAGAATTCCTCATGTAAAATGGACTATGGACTTAACATTAAATTGCTCTTACTGCTATCTAGTGGGAAAAGATCTTGCTGCGTCAAGGTGACTATAATTATATTAGTCTTCCTAAAATTAATTGAAAACGCTAATTAATTGAACGTCTTATCTGGAAGGTACTTCAGAGTTAATGAAACCTTCTTTTAAATAGCTGGAGAGTGTGAACTTCATTTTTAGTATCACAGGATGGCTAAAATGAATGAAAAGGGAATAAAATGGTCTAGGTAGAAGATGAGCCAGTGGAATGTATTGGAATAGCTACATATTGTTGTCCATTCAATTTAAATATCAGTAACCAGGGATGTTTCAGTGTGAACATGAGTATGCAGACATAGTACCACAAGAACTAGAAATTCTATGCCAGCACTGTCAAGAATGCTTTGGGGATAAAAAAAAATAGTAAAAATGAAATAGCCAGTGTCCTTAAGGAGCTAACAATCTATCGGGGAAATTCCTTTGTCTCCAGGCTGTCCTCTATCTGCTTTGCCACACCTCAGCTCTTCATCTGGAGGAAATGTTCTAGCCCTGGAAGTCACACGTTGGAGATACCCCTCACACCTTCAACGTCTCCCTCTGTTTGGATGGCTCCTCCCAGAGGAGGGTGCCCATTTAAAGAGGGCTCCTGGATCAGTCCTGTCTCGTCTATCTCTGGGCTGCACTCTGTACTTCCATTAACACACTCTGGGTAGCTTTGTTGTTCTCCCTCACACACACACACACACACACACACACACACACTTTGAAGTTTCTTTTTATGTTTTACATCCCCCCATAAGAACATAAGCTCTTCAGGGTCAGGAGTTGTATTTCTTTCTGTTTGCATTTGCATTCCCAGTGCTAAGCCAACACCTGACATTTAATGAGGGTTTAATACATGTTTGTGTGTTGACTTAGTACATATGATTACATACAAAATATGTAAATAGCATACTCCCAGCTGCTTAGTTTCAACCACCATACCCACTTGATAACACTTGTCTGACAGGATGTACCCCCATGACGTCACTTACTGTTCCCCCATGACATCACCAATCATACCTCGGTGGCATCACCCACTATGACCTTTGTTGTCATCCAGCACACTTGATATGTCCCTATAATGTTATCCCCCATGCCCCTGCGATGTTGTCCACTACAATTTCACCTGTTTTGCAACTCATGAATCTATTGCCACTATTCTTGACATCACCCAAAATAATTATGCTGTCATTAGCTGTCCCCTTTGTCATATCACCGATCATACCACCTTATGATGCTACCAATGGCATCCCCTATGACTTCTCCTCTGCATTGTAGCATAGGCTCCCTATGACACTGCTTGACACCCATGTCATGTCACTTGCTTTGTCCTCTGAGAGGACGGTGCTTCTGCCTCAAGGGTGCATAGAAGCCAACCCACGCCTCCTAGTTGGTCCTGTTTGGTAATTTGTCGCTTCCTCTTCCTGAGTTTTACAGAATTTTCTTGTCTGAGATTTTTGATGTTTGCACAATATTTCTCCCTTTGGATTTCCACTCATCTATTCTGTCTGGATTTTTACATCACATAGAAATCGTGGCAGATGGAACGCTGAACTTTGAAATATGCTATTTGATGCTGTATTTATAAATGATAGGATTCCAAAATGGAGTCACCTGGGCTAAGTCAGCCTAATGACAATAAGCAGAAGGAGAAATGCAAATGCTTGGACTTTCCTGTTGTCCTGACTCATTGTAACCCTATGTTAAGCACATAAACAATGGATTGGATAAGACTCCTGGCCAAATGCAAGGGCTACAAGCTGCCCCCATTTCTTTGGTCCCATTACAACTCAAACCCTCACCCAATTTCTGGTCTTGATAAGGAAAATCCCTCCACTCAAGTCTGGTATTGGGAAATTTCTCCACCACATTTGGATTTGCTTAGGAAAGCCTCTTTTCACATCTGGCATTTATAACCTCCCCTCAACCTACCGCATTTTAAAAGTATAAAACCTACCTTCTCAGTACTTATTCTGACTCTGTACTCCCACTAACATCTTTGCTACCATTAAGGTCCTTCTCTCCCTGCTGAGTGAGTTTCTTTGCAGGACCAAACCTTATAGAGTATGTGTACGCCAATTTTTTCTTGCCTGCTTGCTACACAATATATAGTAATGACTGTATTAACTACCAGAGTACCACTTTCCTGTAGATCCTCAAAATGGCTGAGATTCGCAAAGTAGATCAGTGTGGGCTGCATCTTGAGCCCCATTGCTCTTCAGAACACTATTCCATTCCCTCCTACTTTTTTGCGAGGGTACAAAACAGTCTTGTAGCATTCGACTGTCCTTGTCTTTGTATTTGATATCTCTTCGTGGCCTACAGAACTTGTTTCTAAATTGAATGATTAAATTTAACTACTATAAATCTTGAAATTCTCAGGCTTGGGTTTGTTTCTGGAGGCAATCTATGAAGTCTTGCAATTGGAATTGCACTTTCTATGTTCAAAAGTTCTGAGAAGTTGTCTTCTATTATTTCCTTCTTTATGGTGTCAAGGCTTTTTGTCCAGTCCTTTTAGGAGACTCCTGATACTTGGGTGACCTTTTTTCTGCGTTCTGTTGTCAAGTTTAATATGTTTTACTTGCATGGTGAACATGGTTTTTTTTTCAATGTTATTGTTTCTTGCTTCACTTCTAGGTTGTCCTTTCTTCCTTTGTATTAGCATGTCTAAGCTATTCTTCCTTTAGTTTCCAAGATTCAAGTTTTGCTTTTCTGTTTATTATTTTTGCTCTGCAGAAGATAAATTCTGCTCTCATAATTCTCATTTCTCTTTTTAACCACTTAGGAATAGTGTGTTGTAGTGGCAGGTTCTCCTAAAATTCTGCAGGATCCTTTGTCTCATTAAGTGATGGATTGTTTTCCTCTATTGCAGTATTTCTTTAAAGATGCCTGAATGCATTTACTAAATCTGAATGACTTGTTTCCTTCAGTCGATAATTGGTTTCCTGTTGATTTATCTCTTTTATGTTCAAGGTCTTTGAGTTTCTTCTTCCCGAAATGTTTGATAATTTCAGTTCTTCCCCTCTAATTTTTCTTATCACTCACTTCCTAACTTCTTCCCTTCCGATTCTGGTTTCCTTGGGGTCTGGATCTTAAACTGTCCTAGGCTCTTCCCACACTGCCTAATTCATGATTTACCAGTCTAAGTCTCTGCCCTAAGCAACTTTTGAGTGGTCAGAACTGGCCCCCAATGGGTGCTGTCTTCTTTCCCTGAGGCTTGGTGAAATGCTGCACAGTGTTGGCCACCTCCACTCCCCACACCTCCCCATACACAGAGTCCTGTTCTGGTAACATATCCCATACCCTTTGCTCCTCATTTCTCTGGATTACCACTGGCAGTTAAGAGCTGTACTGAAGCTTCCAAGCTGAGCCTTTGAACAGCTTTTGATCCTGAAGGACTATGGCTGTTGAGCCCCAAGCAAACTGCTCCAACATGGAAATAGTGTCCCCACAGCATTGGAAAGCTGGGGGTTGGGGTGGGAGACAAGACTACTGAGGGGGGTTTTGATGTAAGCTTGAGTCATGTCCTTTGGAGTACTACTACAGTCTTGCTGCCAATAATGTGGGAGGTAAGTTCAACAGCAGTGAGCATCACTTCCTTGGTTGGAGGGTTTGGGGGTTTGTTTGGGTTTTTTTGGTGGACATTTTAGCTTCTAGGTGTGCTAGACTATCCAGACAGCTGAAGTTGCTTTATCTTTGTTGTATAATTCTGTTATGGGGATATTTGAGAAGTCATGAGGATCAAAGAAAATGTCTCCCATGCCAATTTTTGCTCACACGATCAGACCAAATATAGAAAATTATTTATGAAGATATGGGAACCGGGGTCTCGTAACAAAATGCATTCATGAGAAGTGGTGCAGAAAAGACCATAGTGATGAGCTTCTGTTGTCTATAGAACCTAGAGACATCCCTAAGAATCTGGGAAAGGTAGAATGTGGGACTACCAGATGTAACGAGACCGGAACGGAATAACAGAAATAGAGTTTTGTGTCAATAGTCTGGACAGCAATTGGACTCTCCCTCACTCCAGTGACATACTCTCAACCTGAATCCACAAATTCATCCCCAGTTAGTAATATGAAACCACAAGGAGATTCGAATCTGTCTAACTTAATTATCTCCTTCATGAATAAATTGTGGTATAAGGAAATCGTGAAAATGCTGAATCCAGAGATTAAGGAGGAACAAGATGTGACTTGGGAATTAGCAGGGTATGGAATGCATGGATACCATTTTGGACGTTATTTGTGGCTAAAATAGTGGGGGGTCCCTATAAAGAACTGGCTTTTTCATTAACAGTCCTCACCCTTTACAGAAGAAATTTACTACAGATGATGGTGCTACAAAGTCTTTGTTACTGCCTAAGTGTGGATAATTCAAAGAATGAAAAGGAAGAAAGATGACTTCCTTATAGGAAATCATTAATGTCATTAAAAATAATGACAACAATGAGACAAAAGAGCAAAATTTGTGAGACACAGCCAAAGCAGTACTGAATGTTTACACTGATAGAAGGCAACAAATCAACAAATTGGCCATGCAATGAAACAATCTAGAAAAATAGCAAATAAAAAATAAAATTTAAATAAAATAGAAATTGCAAAATCAGAGGGGAAATTAATGACATTGAAAATTGAAACATTATTGACCTAATAAATAAAAATAGCTTTTAAAAATAGATTATAAAATTTTGGCAAATATGATTTTTTAAAAGAAAGAAAACAAAATTGTCATTATCAATAATCAGACAAGGTGAATTCATGACCAATGAAAAGGAAATAAAAATAATTTTAGAAGTTATTTTGTCCAAATGTATGCCAATAAAATTAACATTCTAAATGAAAGGGATGAATATTTGCCAAAAAATAAAAATCAGTTGCCAAAATAATGGAAGAGATTTATATAGACCAATTTTCTTAAAGATCATTGATGCAAAAATTTTAATTGAAATACTAGCAAAGTGATTACAGCAACATATCATAAAGATTATACATACACTATGACCAGGCTGAGTTTTTAATAAGAATGCAGGGATGGCTCAATATTTGGAAAACTGAAGGATAATTGACTATAGCAGTAACAAAAACAACTGATGTCATATGAATATGATATAATATATATATATAATAATGTAATATAATATAATAATATATTATAATATCAGTATATGTAATAACAATATAATATATTAATATACAATAATAAAATATATCACCTATCCTGTTTTTTAAAATTAGAGATCACAGGAAAAGCTTTCCTTAAAATGATGGGAAGCATCTGTCTAAAATCAAGAGCTAACATCATCTGTAATGGGAACAAGTTAATAGCCTGTCCAGTAAGATCAGGAAGAAGCAGGATGTCTGTGATCACCATTACTGTTTGATTTTGAACTAGAAATGCTATCTATAGCAATATGACAAGAAAAAAAATGATGGAATAAGAATAGGCAAGAAAGAAGCAAAACTATTACTTTTTTCATATGTTTTTCAAACTCAAAGAATACATAGTCACATTAAAAAAACTAATTGAAATGATTAACAACTCTAGAAAAGTTGCAAGATCTAAAATAAACCCATATAAATCCGCATAAACAACCAGCATTTCTGTATATTACCAACAATACCTAACAGAAAGATACAGAAAGAAAATTCCATTGAAAAAATCTCTAGGACACTCTTAACATAACTAAATACTTAAAGTAATATTAATTGCTCATGGGTAGGCCTAATCAATATAACAAAAATGAAAATATTATCTAAATTTATTCGCTGTTTGGTACCCTAGAAATCAATCGACCAAAGAATTACTTTACAAAGCTAGAAAAAATAACAGGCTTGAGAAAGATCAAGAATATCAAGGGAATTATAAAAAAAATATATGAAGAAAGGGAACCTGGCAGTACCAAACTACTACAAAGCTGTGATCTCAAAACAATTTAGTACTGGAAAAGAAATAGAGTTGTCAACCAGAAGAACTGATTGGGTACTTCATATAAAGAAGCAAAGAAATAGGGTAAAGCAGCATTTAATAAGCCCAGCTATTGGGACAAGAACTCATTACTTAACAAAATCTTTCGGGATAACTGAACAGTAGTCTGGCAGAAACTAGGCATCAGACCGGCATCTCATACCAGATAACGAGATAAACTCAAACTCAGTGGATGATTTACAGTGGTTAAATGACTCGCCCAGTGTTGAGGGCCAGTCTCTGACCTGGTCCATACATGAGAAGAATCTGGTCCCGGATTTCTCCCCAGCCAGCTCCCTGTGAAGGCTGTATTACGTCTTAGGACTGGCTCACCGTCTCTTCTGACTTGCAGGAGTTTAGGACGTGATAACCAGCAGTGACTCAGATACAGATGCATGCCAGGGGACAAGGGCATTAAAACGTATGGATGTGCATGAGTGAGTAAGGACATTAAAACATACAGATCAGGGGCAGCTAGGTGGCGCAGTGAATAGAGCACTGGCCCTGGAGTCAGGAGGACCTGAGTTCAAATCCGACCTCAGACACTTAACACAAAAACTAGCCGTGTGATCTTGGGCAAGTCACTTAGCCCCAACTGCCCTCCAAAAAGCAAAAAGAAAAAAACATACAGATCTACATGAACAAGGACATTAAACATTCTCTCACAGGAACCTAAGAGGTAATTGCTTTACATTCATTATATAAACCCTGCTCTCTGATGAATAAATAGGGACTGCAACGACAGATCCTGCCCGGCTTGTGTCCAACCATTCTACACTCTTTGGTTCTGCCTGTGCCCATTTTGATGCAGGCATCAGCCCAGTATTGTCATTATTATCACACACTGGTTGGTAACATTGCTGGTTTCTATTTTTTCTTCTTTTTGGAGGGGAGAAGGCAGGGCAATTGGGGTTAAGTGATTTGCCCAAGGTAACACGGCTAGTAAGTGTATTAAGTGTCTGAGCCTGGATTTGAACTCAGGTCCTCTTGACTCCAGGGCCAGTGCTGTATTCACTGTGCCACCTAGCCACCCCTCCGTGGATGATTTAAGCAAAAAGGGCAATGTGATAAGTAAATTAATAGACCATGGAAGAAATTACCATTAGATTTATGGATAGAAGGACATTTTATGACCAACTAAGATTTAGAGAGGTTTACAGGAAGTAAAATAAATAGTTTTGAATACACAAAAAGTTTTTAGAGCTTTTGCACAAACAAAAGCAATGCAGCTAAAGTTAGTGGAAAAGTAGAAAAATAGGGAAAAAATCTTTGCAGCAAGTTTCTCTGATAAAGGTGTCGTTTCTCTCCTATATGAGGAACTGAGTCAAGTCTATAAGAATGAGAACAATTCCTTAAAAGAGAAATGGTCAAAGACTATGACCAGGCAGTTTTCAGACAGAGAAATCCAATATATATGTGAAGGGGGAGCTCCAAATCATTAGTTATTAGATAAATAAAATTAAACAGCCTTGAGGTATACTAATTCAGATCTATCAGATTGGCTAATAGGACAAAAACAAGGAAAATGATAAATATTTAAGGGAATGAGAGAAAACAAGTACATTAATGCGCTGTTAATGGAATTGTAAACTAGTCCAACCATTCTGGAAAGCACTTTGCAACTATGTCCAAAAACAGCATACCTATCCTTTGACACAAACTTATCATTACTAGGTCTATATCATAAAAAGGTTTAAAAAAAGAATGACTCATATGTACAAAATATATTCATAGCAGCTCTTTCTGTGCTAGAAAAAATTGGAAATTGAGGAGATGACCATCAATTGGGAATGGCTAAACAAGTTATGATATATGAATGTGAAGGAATGCTATTTTTCTGTGTGAACTGCTGCAAAGAGAAGCAAACAGACCCACAAGAAGAATCTACAGAAAAATTGTAAAAATAATCAACTTTGAAAGACTTTGTAAATTTGACCAACACAATGAACCACTGAAATTCCAAAACCCTCATCATGAAACATGCTAAGCTCCTCTGGCTAGAAAATTGACGGATTTGGAGTGCAGATTGAAGCACGTTTTTTCCTCTTTCTTTTTCTTAACCTTTAAAATATAAGTAGAAAAAAATATTTTGTGTGACTATGTGTATGTGTGTGTGCCTATGTGTGTGTGCGTGTGTGTGTATGTGTGTATTTGTAAGGGGTTTTATTTTTCTTTAATTTCCAAAGAGTGAGGAAAGAATAAAGGAGAGAGAGAGAGAAATTAGAACTGAAAAAAGAATTTAAAAGTCTCTGTTTTAAAAATTAAAAATTAAAAATCAAACCTCAGTTTGTAAAATTAATTAATTAATAATTAATTAGTAAATATTAGAATTACATTAAAGACCCAGAATCCAACTCTTTCTTCTTAGGAAAACAAATATCAATATCTTATTCTAGACTCCTCAGGCTTTTTCTCTACCTAGTATGTCAAGCTTTGAATATTGCAAAGAAAATTATATGACTCGTACTCTTGCTTCTTAAGAAAAAGATCTCTGGATAGAGAGAGAACCAGACACATAAAGGAAGAGAATTCTCTCCCTGTCTCTGTATTCTTATGTCTGTCTTGGAGGAAGAAGAGTTGTAGTCATCTTAAAACTATTTGATTGCTTCCGGTCTCATCTGAAGGTGAATCACAATCTTCTGAACCTGAATGTCTACTTTAGGTGAAATTTCTGTGGTATAATGGCAAGTAGTGGTCCAGAACTATGTCTGATTTGATATAAAGACATATGAGAAATTTTAAAATGTTGAAAAAACATAGGGCAGAGAAAGAAAATTGTTATAGCTTTTAGATAAACTTTTGCCAAAGCCCACCGTACAATTTCTTACAAAAATAAGTAACCAGAAATTATATTCCTATGCAAAGACTTCCCATGCTTAGTGAGGGCTGATCTCCATGTAAAGCACATTGGTGTTAAACAGCTTGAAGAGAGATGGAATCGACCTTCCTAGCCTCTTTGTCTCACATCCTTCTCCAAAGGAGACTTTAATTTCTTCCAGAAGAGGAAGGAGGATATTGGGGCCAGAAGCTTGACCACTCAGCTCTCCTCAAAGAGAAAAGTACCAGCCTAGAATATTATCTATCTGCTCCCTTAAGTATTATGATTTTTAGGCTCATTCTAATTTCCAATTGCTGCCTCCTTAATTGGGGTGAGCAGGAGGACCACAAGCTTTATGTTCAACGCTTAACTTCTTTCTAGGAAAAATAGCTATACTTGGACCGCGGTCAGCTTTGGCTGTGTTTCCTCCACTTGACTTCTCATTCTCTTGTTTTTCTTGGTATAAACTAAATGAAAACTAACCTTGTATTTAAGTGATAAATTCCGCAATGGCTCTCTTCTTCTAGTCTCCATAGCAGTTTGACCATCCCTGTGCCAGCCAACATTGATGCTTTTGACATACTATAATAGCAATCCAAATTTAATTCTACAAATCTATGCTGGGAAAAGCTCAAGTATATTGATTTAAATAACATATTTCTTACTTACGTAACTTTCCTAAGTTCTAAAAAAGAATCAGGCTATTTGACCCTGGCTTTGACAATTAATTTTACACTCTTTCAGAAATATATATGAGATTTTAACTGCTTATTTAGATTAGTTCTAATCCTTAAAAAAAAATAACTCTTCACTGACCCCCTCATTCCATTTTAGCCCATACTCTAGGCCTATTATCTCAACTCCTACTGGTGCTAACCTTTTGAGTCCCTAGAGGGCAGCTCCTACACCTTTCATACAAAGCAATTGAAAAATGTAATTCAGTATCTATTCCCTCAAACCTACCTTCTGAATTTCCCTCATTCTGTCAGGGACATCATTATGCTTAGTGTTTACAATGTCAGTATTGTCCTTGACTTTTCACTCTCCCTGACCCACCAGATCCAATTCATTGCATAATTTTGTCATTCATACCTCCACAACATCTCTCAGAATCATCCCTTTCTCTCCACACAACCAACCACTCACCTAGGTGGGACCTTCATCCCCCCTTTTACCTTAACTATCCCCTCAGTCTTCTGGAAGTTATCCTTAATCCAGGTAACAATGGGCCATAAAACCTTTGCACAAATGCTACAAATAGGATATTTGCTGATAATGCTAACGAATTTTAGGTTTCTCTCTGTCACTCTTTTCTTCCACTCCCCGGGTGAGTGGCTTTTGCCACCCATGCAGGGTGAGAAAATTGCCAAGGCTGAGGCAGCATCAAGATTCCCACTCTTGGTGCTTTTATATGCCCAGGTGCATGGGATGAGTGAAAACTTCTCGATTTGGGATTGTTAATTTCCCTTTCCTTCCTCTTCCATTGCTGCTGTCAATCACTTTCATTTCTTTGTCTGCTTTGTCCCCTACTCGGGTGGGCTCCTTCTCCTGGCCAGGGGCCATCAGGGACAGCCCAGGCTCACTCTTCCTCCCTTGCTTTGCAACCCTCCTCCTCCTTTCCTTGCTGCCCCATTTGGGGAAGAATTTGGTGAAGTCTGCCTCTCGACCAACAAGAGAGGAGACAGTCGAAAATGTGGGTCTGACTTCATTAGGTTATAAATTCTTGCACTGCCTTTTGTAACACACCTCTTTTCCATGATGAGTCTTGGGCAAGACAGCCCTCTTCTCCTGGGGAAGAGAATAAATTCCTGTTCTTATCCTAAGTGATCTCTGTGTTTATTTTTTCACTAAATTAAGGATGAGGGTTATTTTTCATCCCAAACACAGGGAACTACTTCATGATGAATCACTAGTACCTTCTCTTAGACTTGAACCAAAAAAAACTTCTGTGTTTGTGTTAGGCAGAGGTGCCAATCCACAGCAACTGGCCAAATACTTTCACAAAACTGAGTGCAGCCCAGAGCAATTTAAAACATGACTAGGAAATAGTTAACAAAATAAATTAAAATAGAAGACAACACAGATAATGTTAATTTGTGGTTTTCTAAGTCAATACATGGCTCCTCAGAGAACTACTAGTATTTCAGTTTGACACGGCAGTGCCAGGGGATTATCTGGAAGTATTCTTGGTTCCCTTGTGGCTTGATTTTCTGAGTTGGCTGCAGCCTGTGAGCTTTCCTTTAAAAACTCCAGGCTTCTGATTGCTTCCAATCCTGGACTTTTTCCCATAGGCTGAGCAAGACAATTACCTCCAGACTCCCAGGTAAAGGTTCCTTCCTCCTAGTTATGCAATAACAGCTTTACTTCCACCTAGAAGAGTACTTAGAGGCTCCAGATTGTATTATAAAGTAGTACTGATTACAATAACTTTTGTTGGTGCAAAAATACAAAATCAATAGAAAAACTTGAAAAGGAAGAATCAGAAGTAATTGAATTCAATAACTTTGTGTTCAACTAACCTTACAACATAAATTACCTGGAAAAGAGCTCCCTCTTCAAGAGAAATTACAGAGAAAACCAGAAAGCAGCCTGGTAAGAAGGTGAGTTTAAATCAATACGGTCTACTATTTTTTTTGTTTTAGACTAGATCTGTGATTTCATCAATGTAGTGGGCTCTCAGGGAGGAGTCACTATGCTCATGTATATATCTAAACAATTTATACCTTCTAGGGAGCTTCTTCAAACACTTCAGGCACAGTTTAGCCACCATGTCAAGGTTCCATAGGCAATGCATGGCAGAGCTGAGACTTGAGCTTAGAGCCTCCTGACAACAAAGCCAGCATTATATCTACTGAGTCACATGCAAGAGCAATAAGCAACAACAACATTCAAAGTAGGCATTTTGCTTAAATATTAAATTCTTCTTCTTGTTGCTGTAGACTTGTCTTTTTTTTCTCAGAGCAGACCATGACATTAGGGGGTGATGCTATAACAGGCAAATGAGTCAGATTTAAGTGAGGGAGTAAAGTCTTACCATTAGAAGGAGAAAGGAAACAGAATACGGTAGAAACATCACTGGCTTTGGAACAGGAGATTTTAAGTTCAAATCTTGTTTCTTCTGCTTTGCTTCCTGTGGGGCCTTGGGAAAGTCACTTAACTACTCCTCTGGGTTTCATTTCCTCATCTGCAAAATGATAACTCTGGATTAAGTGGTCTCTCAGTTCCCTTACAGATCTAAATTTGTAGTCTGTGGCCTGTTATCTAGAATTAGAAGAAAAAAAGATCTGGGAGATCTTTTTCATGGCTAGGCAAATGAGGGATAGAGGTGTTTATATAATTTGCAATAATTTCAGTTAAATTGAAAAGTTTTTTTGAAGAACAAAATTCGTTAAATTAAGATATAAAAGAAAGTAGTCAAACGTGAAAAATCTTTGCATCAAGTATCTCTGCATAAAATTAAAATATCCAAAATACATAGATGACTCATGCAACTATATAATAATAAAAAGCCATTCTTTCATAGATAAGTCAAAGGATTGGAACAAATAGTGCTCAAAAGAATTGCAAACTTGTAGCAATAATCGAAAAGAATGCTTAGGTGGGGATCTCCTGTGCTAGAGCAAGCCGGAGGGAATTTTTGTTTGATCTGTGTAGAAAAGGATTCTTTTCAGAAGAGGGGAAAAGGGGAAGGAAATGAGAAAAGAAGGAAGGAAGGAAGGAAGGAAGGAAGGAAGGAAGGAAGGAAGGAAGGAAGGAAGGAAGGAAGGAAGGGATACAAGTATAGTTAAGCAAAACAGATTGGCCATGTTATTGTTGGCCATTTCTTATTCCACATATTAGTCCATCATCTCTCTTTCCTGAAGTGAACATCAGTTCTCTTCATCAGGCCTCTGGAATCATGGTTGATTATTTCATTAATTAGATTCTTAAGTATTTCAGAATTGTTTGATTTACCATATTGATATCACGGTATAATTATTTTCCCACTTCACTCACTTCACTCTGGTCATTTTATATAGGTTTTCCCAGGTCTCTCTGTAACTATATCTTTCTTGGCTTCTTATAGTACAAGAGTATTAAATTACATTCAGATATCATAATTTGTTCAGCCTTTGCCCAACTGAAGTACGCAACCTTAGATTCAAATTCTTTGCCATTACAAAAGAAGCTGCTATAAATATTTTTTCCATACATTTCCTTTCTTTGTTTTTTCAAAAAAAATCTTTTTGGGCTATAAGATTAGTAGTAGCATTATTGGATTAAAGAGCATGTACACTTAATAACTTTGGGGACATAATTCCAAATTGTTCCCCAAAATAACTATATTAGTTCACAGCTCCACCAAGAGTGCATCAGTGTGCATCTCCCCAACCCGCACCCCCAAAGCCACTCCACCCTTTTGTAAAATTCTGTGTTCATCTTTGCCAATCTCACAAGAACGAGGTTAAGCCTCAGAGTTGCTTCAGTCTGAATTTCTCTAAGTGACTTAGGGATTTTTTTATCTGTCTGTAGATAATCCTGGCTTCTTTCTTCTCTTTAGAACTGTCTGTTCATATCACTTCATTAACAGCTGTTATCCTTACAAGTTTGAATCAATTCCTTGTATATCTTGGATATCTTTATTAGAGAAACTGGCCATGTTTTCCCCCTCAGTAACCTACTTCCACTTAAATCTTAACTGTATTGGGTTTCTGCAAAAATCTTTTAATATAATGTAATCAAAGTTGTGCATTTTGACTTTTACAACCTTCTCTAGGGCTTATTTGGTCTTCACCTCTTCCCCTCACCATATATCTGAAAGGTAGTTTCTTTCTCTGCCTCCAGTATTTGGCATAGTTACAACCGGTTGGGAAAAGATGAGTTTCATAGCTTCATAGCTCACATCATGGTTGAGTAGAGGCAAGAGCCCTTCGAATCAGGAAGACAGAGGGATTATCAGATGGTTTAAAATGCATAGCTCCTGGCCACAAGAGCCCTCCAGATTTTATGTGACCAGTCCTCTCTACGAGACTTGTAGCAGACTTGCCCGGGCAGAGGGATTCCCTGGTGAGTGCTAGACGAGGTTATTCGAGAAGCCAAAGAAAGCACCAAGCCCAGCGTTGCATGGCTATTGTTGACTGTTCTACATAAATTGGATTGCCAGTATAATAAGACTGAAAGTAAACTGGACCAGCACAGGCAGCAGCTAGAGAAAGAGATCTTGGCTTTTCAGGATGATGCAATGAAAGTCTTGGGTGTAGCTATTGAAGCTGATGGCCTCAGAATTGAAGGAGAGTCTCCTGGCAGAAGTGGGGAGTAAGGGAATCCATTCTATAGTCTTGAATACAAAGATTTTGGTTCCTGATGAGATCAGTCTTGAGACAGAAGGAGGAGTGCAGACTTGGTAACTCACACTGGTGGTTAGAAAGTACTAGTCTTATCCTCTCAGGATGGGCATGACACTCTCTCTGAGTAAGCTGGTAGTGGAGGAACCTTTTCCACCACGAACTTGGGGTAGTTGCAAAAGTCCAAATGGAAAGCCAGAGAATCCTGGGAGCAATGGCTCCTAAAGATGTGGTTTATTGGAATTATTGATGAACCACTCTATGCAACTTAATAACTCCACTTTTACATTCAATTAAACTTATTAGAACATCTAGATGGTGGATTTCCTTTAACCTTCTGAGGTGACTGAGATGGACATTAAAAGAACTGCCATTGCAGTTCAAATCTGCAAGAGAAGGAGTGAAATTTCTTAAAGGAAACCGGTTTGGAAGATTGAATTTATGCAGTCATTTGTAGTTTGCCAAACCCCACTCCCAACCTCTCTCAGGGGCAACTGGATCTTGTGGGTGGATCCTGATCTGAATGACTTCAGATTTCAGTAATGAGTCTTCCCTTCCACATATACAAGTTAGGTTGATCAATTGGAGAAATCTGAGAAGGAGGCTGAAACATCTGCGGCTTATGAAAATATGACTGTCAGTGGATATAAGCATTCTGGGAAAAGGAGAACACCCTGGTAGGTGTTCAGTGGGTAATGACACTTTCTGCACATGGAGTTATGAAATAGGGGAGGCTCCTGAAATACTGGGTCTATAAGAAACAACTGATGGACAGCTTGAAGGGTGCTAATAAAAGTGCATAGTGAAATTTAACATCAGGGTACTGAGTCCTTCAGCTCTACAAAAACCTAAAGTATCCTCCTAAGCCCCTACCCATTAGGATCAATAAGGGGAGGCTGGAGAGGTCATAGGACCTATGGGGGTCATAGCAACAATCTGACAGTACGCTAGATCTAATAAAGATTTTTTTCTGTAAGGAAAGATGAGGGAAAGGGGAAGTTTTCTTTATCTCATGATTGCATTACACCTCTTGCTTCAATAACACCTTTTCTTCTGCAAGAGTAATAAGCGCCCCCCCCCTCCTTTTTTCTCTGAGTGACTGGTTTTTATATTCAAAGCCATGCACTGAAGCCATTAACTCTTTTTTTTTTTTGGAGGGCAGTTGGGGTTAAGTGACTTGCCCAAAATCACACGGCTAGTTTTCTTGTGTGTGTGTTAAGTGTCTGAGGTTGGATTTGAACTCAGGTACTCCTGACTCCAGGGCCGGTGCTCTATTCACTGCGCCACCTAGCCGCCCCGAAACCATTAACTCTTAACAGTCAAATCTGAGATGCTCTCTCCTCAAGAGATTTAGATAAGCACGATTTCTTGATGGTGGGTGGAGAATCATGTTGGAGTTGGAATTGAGTCTGGTAGTGGTAGAAGAGCACTGAGCCACACTCCTTCCTTCTCTTCTCCCATCTCAATCCCTTCATCCTCAACACCTATTTATGAAAAACAGGACTAACTTTATTGGAGAAAGGATTCATATACTGTTCCTACGATATTGCTATATAGAATGCAAATGACTTTTCTGAATTTTTTTCACCTTTATATTTGACTGAAATTATTAAGAGTCTAAGTGTCTCTTTTTTGCTGATTCATTAAGGTTTTATAAGTAAAACATCATGTTGTCAGCAAATAGGAATAATTTTATATTTTCTGATTTTGGCCATTATTTATACATTTAATTTCTTTTGCCTTATTGCTGCAATTAACATTTCTAGAACTATGTTAGGCTGAGGATCATCCTTGCTTTATTCCTATATTTATTAGGAAAACTCATGAGTGTTGCCAAGTTTTATTAAGACAAAGGATAAGGGACCAAGATTGATTTCATTGATATAGGGAATTTCCAGGTGAGGAAACACCCTCTCCTAATGAAGGTTGGCAACTTCTCTGAAAAAATGTCATCTTAAAGAATTGATTAGAATAATCAGTGCTTAAAGAACTTCCTAAGTTCAAATCTCCATTACACGGCAGCCATCTATAGACTGACTAATTTGAGCTTTAAATTCAACTAGTAGAACCCAGTTCTTTCTGGATCAAGGTTAGCTTTGTAACTTCTGCAATGTAAGTTATCTTAGTAAACACAAGGGACCTAGAAAATAAACTGAAGGGGGAAAAATCAGATAATCATTGGAATACCTAAACAAATGACTAAAAGCCCCCCCCAAAAGCTTAGTCATCATATTTCAAAAAATATTAAAAGAAAACTACCCTCTCTTAAAAGAAACAAAAAAAGTAAACACGAATTAACAATGATAAAGAACTAAGCAAAAAGAAGCTGCTTATATTCCAGTAGAGGGAGATGATAAATGCATCCCTCCAGAACACCATCATCATCAGGGAACATAGAGAGAGTTCCAGAATGCCTGAGAATTCTCCTGTTGTCTTGATGACCTTAAAAGAAGAACAGAAAAAGAGGCAAAAAGCAATACAATGGGCACGGGAGGGAGGAAAGAAATGTTAGAAAAAATTATTCCACATAATCAGGGTATGCAAACAAGCATTTATACAAACAAAGGGGAGAGGATATGGGGGTGTGGCTGATATCTGAACTTTACTCTCTTCTAACTTGTCCAAAGGGAGGGAAGAAGCAGGAGAGAGAGAGAGAGAGAGAGAGAGAGAGAGAGACAGAGAGAGACAGAGACAGAGACAGAGAGACAGAGACAGAGACAGAGAGACAGAGACAGAGACAGAGACAGAGAGACAGAGAGACAGAGAGAGACAGAGACAGAGACGGAGACAGAGAGACAGAGAGTTGTGTTTTGGGTCCACTATTACATTTCCTTCAACAGGGAAATAGGAGGGAAAACAGAGAAAGGAGAAGAAGGAATTAGAAGGAAGATACATTAAGGGAGAGATTATTTATAAGCAAAAGAAACTCTAAGGATTTACAATACTATTTGTAGTATTTCTGAGGTTAGGGCATTTGCCCAAAGTCACACACCTAGGAAGTGTGTGAGGCTGTATTTATTTTGATGTATTGTATTACTATTGACTAGAGTAGTTTCTGATACTTTTTTTCTGTGAATTGTGAATTTTTGCTTTTCACTTGTGATCTTAGCATCTGCTTCTACATTTACTTTAAAGAATAAAATTAGTTGTTTTATACATTTTGTAAATATTTTCAAAAATTATTTTATCAGCTTCATAGTTTTTCTTTTCAATTTTGCTTCTACTTTGATTTTCACAGTTTCTACATTTTATATTTTGGAGGGATATTAGTGTGTTAATTGTGCTTTATTGAATTCTCAATTACTTCTCTCCTTTTCACTTCATTCAATATAAATTCAATATAAGCACCCCGAATGAGGGATGATCCAATTTTATAAAATACATTTAGACAGCCATCTCATTGTGATCATTCTTTTAACATAAGCATTATAGTTATTCTGATTTGTCATTTAACCTACTTATTTTAGATATTTTTTAGTCTTTAGGTCTGTATCTCATGCTCATATTTCTTTGATTATTTTTCATTTAAATTTTATTTTGTTCTCACTAGGATATTTAATATTTCTGCCTTTATGATTAATTTATTGCACTTGTATAATGTGGACAAATTATCACTTAATAACTATCAAATTTGTGTTTTCCAAACATTCTCTTCTTGTTTGTGTTTATATTTGGTTTGTCTCAATCAGTAAAAAGCCTATTTCCGTAGTCTTCTCACTATTAGATCTTCAGCTGAAGAGGGACAGATTTTGCGGTAGCCGTACATTATGAATGTATGAATTCAAGTATGAATATTCCCCCCACTCCTTCACCACCCATTTTAAAAAATTTTCAGCAAATCATTATCTAGTCTCTGCTTAACTCTGGGCATTAACTCTATTCTCTTCCCATATCTAGTGTGTATATCGGGCTATTCCCAGATTTCCTTGTCTTTTCTATCCTAAATTCAAATATAAATTGTCATTTCTAGCAAGCTTCTCATCATTTCAACTCCAGCAATCAATTTGTCTTTTTTGGTTGGAATCTGATCTGGATTATAATTATCCCTGCTTGATTTTTCCACCTTTTCAAAGTTAAATTTACTGTTAAGGCAAATAAAGAAATGAGTAATCCTTTTACTTTGGCCGAAGTCCAGGGGATGTCTGCGTATCTGAGGTATTCTTTTGCTGTTATACAGTACCCTAGAACTATTTCTTTAACCCTGAAGCCACACCCTGGTCAAGAATTAGTGATTATATTTCTAGGTGATGAGCCTGAAGTTCCTGGTAATTTTCATGTAAAATTTCAGAAAAGTGGTGTTCCATTTCTTGGGGGAGGGAGAGAGTGTTTGTTTTAATGGGTAACCATACTGGTTGTGATGGTGATATTGAGTCAGAATTTAAGTTAAGTGACTTGCCCAAGGTCACACTGCTTTCTAATTCATGTGCTTTGAGTGGTAGACGCTTCAAATATTGTTCTGATTTCACAGTCTTTAGACTTGCACTATTTTTTCTTGCTGCATTTCTTCATTTTTCATGTTTATCATCATTTTGTTTTTCAGAGCATCAATTGCTTTGTCCAATTTTTCCAATTTCTACTCTAAACCACTAACTTTCCAATTTTTGAACTTTTCAAATTCTTCTTTAACTACAGTCATTTTGTTATTTAACTTTCTTTAATTTTAATTATTAATCTTATTAAATCTTTTGTTTTCACATCACTTTCATTTCCAAATACATTCCGTCTTCCTCTCCTACCCATGTAACCATCTCTTGTAATAAATACTTTAAAAAGATTTTTAAAAACAGGCCAGCAAACCAATCAACATTTCAACTATATCTGATATTCTTTTTCTTTTTTTGGAGGTGGGAAGGCAGGGCTATTGGGGCTAAGTGACTTGCCCAAGGTCACACAGCTAGTAAGTGTCAAGTGTCTGAGGTCGGATTTGAACTCAGGTCCTCCTGACTCCATGCTGAGCCACCGAGCCCCCTGTATCTGATATTCTGAACAATAATCTTTTAATCCTTTGACCCCGCAAAGAGGGAAGGGAGATCTATTATTGTCTTAGCTCCTCTGACCCCAGAGAGGTATCATGTACCACAATGTGGTGCAGGGAATGGACAGTGATCCTGAAGTTGTGGAATAGTCAGGTTCAGGTCCCACCACTGGGTAAATTACCCTCTGAAAATAATCTGGACAGTTCTCTAATACCACAAACGATGATGAAAGTTCCCTATCTCTAAGGCTGGCTGGTCATTATTACATACTACTCAGTTCCATTTTTTTCCCCATTTATACTGTTGCTGTATACAGTTTTATGTTACACATAAATAAAAGAATGTTATACATTCTGTATACAGTTTTCCTGATTCTGTCAATTTGCGTATTTCCTATGTTGTTTTTTTAGAGGGGGGAAGGTAAGGCACTTGAGGTTCAGTGACTTGCCCAAGGTCACACAGCTAATAAGCGTCTGAAGCTGGATATGAACTCAGGAAGATGAGTCTTCCTGACTCCAGGCCAAAAAGTCTTTGTAGTTTTTACCCACTCCTCCTGACCCAGTCCCTGCCTATACTATGATCACTCTCCATCACAAAGATCAGACCCTTCCATTTCTGACTCCATGCCACCTCCCTCTTATCTTGGGCTTTTATCATTCCTAGAAAATCACACTTCCCTTTCAGGGGCTGGTAGAGGGACAAGGTAGCTTCACAGTGCGTGAATTCACCACATACTAGACCCATCACAAAGTACCTGTCTCCCACTATGCACACACGCACATGCACACACACATACATGCACCCGCATGCACACATATGCACACACGTTCATACACACACGCACACACATGCACACACACCTCTTCTTCATAGTAATGCTCTTCAATGGGATTTTCGTCATCTCACTAGTCTGTTGGTCTAGTTCCAGCCCATTCTATCTCTCTTACCACTTTGTCTCTCCTTTAGGTCTCCATCGCCAATCAATCATCGGGTATTTTTAAAATGCCTACTATGTGCTGCATGCTGTACTAGGTGTGGGGAGTTCACATACAAAGCATACAACTAATCAGCCTGCTGATCACATTCTAGTGGCTGGGAGGGGAGGGGGAGAAATCAGTAGAAATCACTGTTCCCTCAAGTCCACTCATAACCTTGTGCGAGTGAGTCACCCGTTCCCCTCGGTCTCCCATATCCCCTCTACATATTTACTAAACTTCTTGCTCCTCTATTTCTTTTGCAAAAATCTTGGATTCGCCTGATGATGGTCAAAGTCCATCTTGTACTAGGACAATTCTTCCATCTCTACTGCTCCTGAGTCTTCAATTTCCCCCTAATTATTCAGTCTCTTTGCTCTTGCTAATCAATCTTTGATGATTCTTTTGCCATTTGGATCAATCTAACTCTTTTTGAAGATAAACAAAATGAAATCATTGGTTACATTACTTTGTCTTTGGGTCATACTTGTTCACCACTGGAGGTCCTGTTTGGAGCATCTACAAATTGAATAATCTCCTCAATTCTGTCTTCTGTCTAATAAAGGAATCCTCACGCTGAGTACCTTTGTTGTCCCCTGAGGTTATTCCCTTCTCATAACTACAGAATAATCTTTTTTTTAATTCTTATTTTCCTTCCTTCTTACTTACTTGAAGGCATTTCTTTTTCTCCTTTCAAAGTTTTCCATTTGTCTCTCAAATTGTTCAATTTAACCCGTTCTGAATTTTGAAGTACATTATTATGGTAGTTGCTTTCTCCCCAGGCAGCAATCTCTGTATTCTCTTATTTGATGTTCTATTATCTCTATTCAAACATAATATATAGTTTTCTTATATTATTTCCCGATGTGTTATACTCAGCTTTTTAAAAAAATGTCATTTTTGCTTTTTTTTAATCCTCTATTTTTCTTTCTTTATTTTAAAGTTCTGCTATTTATTCTTAACATTTTTCTTTTTAAATTTTGAGTTTCGGATTCTCTCCCTGCCTAACAACCTTCCCCCATTAAGAAGATAAACAATATACATATACATATATCACACTTGAAATAACACAAAAACATTTCATATTAGTCATTTGACAAAAAGAGAAAAAAAAGTAAGAAAATGATACTTCGATGTGAATTCAGAGTTCATCGCTTCTCTCTCTGGAAGTATATGGAATTTTTTTTCATATCATGAGTCCTTTGTATGAGTCTAATGACAACTTGGACCATTCTATTGATCACAGTAGCCAAGTCTTTCACAATTCAACATCAGTGATCGCCTGATTTTTCTCACTTGACTTTGCATCACTTCATATAGGTCTTGCCGTGTTTTTTTTCTTTTTCTGAAACCGCCCCTTTCATCATTTCTTATAGTATATCAGTTCTTCATCACAATCAAATACCACAACTTGTTCACCAGGTTCCCAATTGACAAGCATCCCCTCATTTTCCAATTCCTGGTCTCCACAAAAAGAGCTGCCACAAATACGTTTTTCCATACAGGTCCTTTTCCTTTTTCTGTGATATCTTTGAAGTATAGACCTAGTAGTGGTGTTGCTGGATCAAAGGATATGCACAGTTTTATACTCCTTTGAGCATATTTACAAATTGTTCTCCAGAATGGTTGGATCAGTTCACAACTCCACCAACCGTTTATTAGCATACCTATCATCCTCCCTGCCTGCATTTTCTCACTTCTAATAGGTTTGAGGAGGTACTTAAGAGTTGCTTTAATTTGACTTTCTCTGATCAATAGTGATTCAGAGCATTGTTACATGGCTACAAATAGCTTTGATTTCTTCTTCTGAAAACTGACTTCGTATCTTTTGACCATTTATCAATTGGAAAAGGGCTCTTGTTTAAATAAATTCGACTCTGTTCCCAATATATTTGAGAAATGAGGCCTTTATCACAGAAATTTGCCCTTAGAATTTTTTTGATAGTACTTCTTTGTCTGTTGTGGTATTGTGGCATCGTGGCAGTATAATTTCCCTGATTATCTCTTTTAATACTGTCTATTTTTGCTTTTAGGGGAGCTAAGTAGTACAACAGATAGTGTTAGACTTGGAGTTAGGAAGACTCATCTTCCTGAGTTCAGATCTTGCCCCAGACACTTACTAGCTCTGAAACTCTGGGCAAGTAATTTACTCTTATTTGTCTCGGGTTTGTTTTGTTTTGCTTTGTTTTTGTAAAAATGAACTGGACCATGAAATGACACAGTACTCCAGTATCTTTGCCAAGAAGGGATCATGAAGAGTCTAAAATGACAGAACAACAATTTTTACTTTTGCTTATTCTGAGATCGTGGTTGTGACTCCTGTCTTTTTTTACCTCAGCTGAATCTTAAGAGATTCTATGCCAGCCCCTTGTATTAATTCTATGTGTGTCTTTCTGTTTCCACAGTCTCTGGCTTCTTATCCATTCTCCTATCTGCTCCCATTTTATGGGTGAGCTCATCCCATTTACATTCACAGTTGTGATTTCTAACTGTGTAATTTCCCTCCGTTCTATTTTCCCCCTTGTTTATCTTTCTCCCTCCTTTTCCTCTGCCCTTCCTGACCACCACCTCCCTTGATCCACCTTCCCTTTTATCATACCCCTCCATATCCCTTATCCTACTCTCCTCCTATTTCCCTGTGGGATAAGATAGATTTCTATATCCACCTAAGTGAATGTACACATGCTTTTCTCTTTGAACCAATTCTGATGTGAATGAGGTTCAAGCATTGCCCACCAACATAAAAGCTCTTTCTTGGGCGCCTTTTTTATAGGAGGAAATTTCTCCTTTTTACCACTCCCCCCTTCTTCTGGTGCTTATTTCTCATCCCTACCTTATTTTTGAGATCATCCCACCATGATCAACTCACAGTTGTTCCCTCTGTCTGTGCAGATGCCTCCTAACTGCTCTATCAACGATAAAGTTCTTAGGAGTTACATGAATCATCTTTCCATATAGGAATGTAAATAATTTAACTTTACTGAGTCCCTTGATTACTCTATAATGTTTACTTTGTTATGTTTAAATATCAAATTGCCTATTCAGCTCTGGTTTTAATTAAATAAAGATATTTAATGAAATACAGTTCTAGAAGACTTTGTCAGAAAAAAAATTTTAAACTTAAAATTTAAAGAAATTTCTTCAGATATGCTTGGAAGTCCTCTTTTCATTAAACTTACATTTTACACCCTCCCACCCCCAAGGATTATGCTTGTTTTTGCTGGAAATGTTGGGGTTCAGGGATGCTGGGACAGCTGGTTCAGATTTTTGAAAGAATTTAATCAGACCTTCTCTTAGCCAAAGGGAGCTTTATTGACGCAAAAGCATGCAGGCCTGAGATTTAGCAAGGAGCCAAACAAAAGCAACAATGTAGGACAAGGACCAGACTTATAGAGCCAGAAAGCTACATAGTCTATAGGATGGTGATGTAAGTGCTGGGGTATCAAAAGGGGGTTTGGAGATTTAGGGACAAGATAAATTTTGTAAGATAAGGACACAGGATGAGGACCACACAAGATAAGGGGGCAAGGAATCTTTATGGCAGGATGGGAGGAAACAAGGAATTTATGACACAGGATGGGAGGAAACAAGGAATTTTAAAATAAAGTGTATTTTTGTGATATTTCAAGATAAGGGGAGACTTTAGGATGCCGAGGAATGACCAACTCAACCTTAGGGCGCCTCTGTATTTTAGGGTACCTTTAGAGCAGTGGTTCTCAACCTATGGGTCACAACAAATTTGGGTATCAAACAACCCTTTCACAGGGGCCACAGAGGTCACCTAAGATCATCAGAAAACACATATTTCCTATTGTCTTAGGAACCCGAGACACTGCTCCTCTATCTGTCTCCAAGCGGGTCTGCCCACATGCAGATACACCCATGTACGAGTATTAAAGGGTCACGGCATTTGGAAGGTTGAGAACCACTGCTTTAGAGGATAAACCATGGAAAGGGCAACTCAACCTTTGGGGCACCTTCGTATCCACATTAGGTAGGTTATTCTTGTTTGTAATCCTAGCTCGTTTGCCTCTTGAAGTATCATATGTCAAATCCTCCACTTCTCTAAAGTGGAGGCTGCTAAATCTTGTGCAATCCTGATTGTGACTCCATGATATTAGATTTTTTTTCTTTTTGGCTGCTTTCTCCTTGACCTGGGAGCTCTGGAATTTAGCTATAATGTTCCTGGGAGTTTTCATGTGGGGGTCTCTTTCAGGAGGTCACTGGTGGATTCTTTCCATTGCTATTTTACCTTCTGGTTCTAAGATATTGAGGCAATTTCCTTGATAACTTCTTGAAACATGATGTTTAAGCTCTTTTATTTTTTTGATCATGGCTTTCAGGTAATCCAATAATTCTTAAATTATCTCTCTTGGATCTATTTTCCAGGTCAATTAATTTTCCAATGAGATATTTCACCTTTTCTTCTATTTTTGTTCACTCTTGATTTTGCTTGGTTCTTTCTTGATGTGTCAGAGTCAATACCTTCCACTTACTTGCTCAATTCTAATCGTTAAGGAATTCTTTTCTTCAGTGAATTTTTGTGCCTCTTTTACTGTTTGGCCAATTGTAGTTTTTAGGGTATTATTTCTGTCAGTACTTCTTGTACCTCTTTTGCCAAGTTGTTGATTTTCTTTTCATAATCTTCATGCATCCCTCTCATTTCTTTTTCCAGGTTTTCCTCAGCCAGACTTCTCTCTTTCTTTAACTCTTCCAATAATTCTTGCTGGCCTTGGGTCCAATTGATGAGGTGTAGGCTCTGGGGACCCCCCCCCCCTTGAGCTCTCCTTGAATTTTTGAGGTACATGCTCTGGGAAACCCCTTGCCTATCAAAATATCAATTCAACCTTCTGGGCAGAGATCCTAGGGGGCAGGGACTTGGCCTCTATAGTTTGGTAGAGGCTGACCACCAAATATCCACTTTTCCTGACCCCTCATTCAATGAAGCTTGAACTGTCTGTGTACCAGATTGCATCAGGGTCCAGGAGAGGAGAATCTTTCAGATCAGCTCGACTGGCATAAACACAGTCCAAGGTCTCCTCACAGTCATGAACCAGGACATCTGAGTGGGCACTGACTGGGAGGAGGGTGGGACACACCCAAAGGGTTAGGTCAGGGGTGTCTAAGAGCAAGGCTTGATATTTGGTGAGCCTGCCACTAGCCAGCCACTGCGCGTTTTGCTTCCAGGATGCTCTGAACTCGGTGGGGAGTTAGAACTTCCAGGGGCTGACCAAGTGTAAGTTTAGAGGCTTCCTCAATTAGAATGGCTGTAGCAGCTACTGCCTGGAGGCATGCAGGCCATCCTGCAGCCACAGAGTCCAGTTGTTTTGAAAAATAGGCAACTGGCCTGGGATCAGGTCCTAAGAACTGAGTTAGGACTCCCACACCTCATCACAATTAGAATTTTTCCTTGAGACTTTACTTGTAACTGTTTTTCATATTTAAAAAAATTCTAAGTTTATGAGGTTTTCTTTTGTCTTGTCTTCAAGTTTTGTTGTTGCTGATTTTTGCCCAATTTACCACCCTATTTCTTCACTTTGTACTTTATGTTAAAGAATACCTGGGAGTGGATAAAAATTGTTCTAAGCCTCAGACTTGTTCCTACTGTTTTTTCAGAGCTAGTTCTGTTGTTTTCAGTTTGAGTTCTGTACGTTTTCAGTGCTTCCAAGGTGGTGTGATCCAGGGAGAAGTGTGATCACTCATCTCCTGATCTAGGCTCTAGTCTTTACCCAGGAAGGGCCCCTGCTTCCCTATAGCCATAAGCCCTAGCACCCCTAGAACTGTACCCACAGTCCCTTCTTCTTTGTGACAGATGAAAAGTATTCCTCTTCACCCTGGAACTGTACCCCAGAACTGCATATGGTCAAGAGAGTTGCCAATCAGTGCCAGCTGCATTCACTGTCAATAGAGTCCCCTGTAATCTTTTTCCAACAAGTTTTCTAACCCCCTTGCCAGCTCTGGTCTTGGAACTCCCAAAGCAGCTGCTGTGGCACCCACCTTCAAGGTCCACTTCTGGCTAAGCTGTTGTGGCACTCTGGGCTGGACCCCACCCCAGCGTCACAAAACTCTTCTGCAAAATTCCCAAATTGTCATAGGCTAGAAAATGTCTCACTCTGACCTTTTGTTGGCTCTGTCACAATTTGGGAGAGTTGTTGGGTAATCAAATACTCCTGTACATCCTGTACTCCACTGTCTTGGCACTGTCCCCCAAAATCTGTCATTTTTAAATGTTCAAGTAATCTCTGTACATCTTTAAGATTTTAGATCATAATTACTTCATGTTTTCTTTTACTGAGATAATCTTTTGCTTTTCTTTTTCCAAATTGCCTTCCATTTCAGTATTTTTATGTTGAAAGTCTGTTTTTCTCATTTTCACAACTTTTCTTTCTTTGGAGAGATACTCCAATAAATATTACAAATTTTTCTACATTGCTAAATGAGTTTTTAAAATCTGTGCTGAAAGTGATAATATTCAACCTAAAATTATTTGTGATATCTTATTACTGAATATTGAAAAACTTTTTCAGGAAAACAACTCATTTAGCTAGAATGAGAAGTTTTATTTAGAAGTATTTTGCAGTTTCTAGGTGTTGCTCCATCAGCATGGAGCAGCAGCTGGAAACTGTGCATAGGATTCTATATAACTGTCAAAAATATTTGGTTCATTGCTTGTATAATTTATTTGTTCAATATTATTTGTTTTAGTAATTTCTCATATTTTTAGGATTCTCCTTTTATTGGCTTGTGAATGAGGACATTCATCATCCATTCTCTCTTGATAATTTGGTGTTTCAGCTGCTTCCTTTTAGTCTACATTTCCTACTCTTTGACCTTATTCTCTTTTTTGTCCACAATATTCCAATTATTTCTTTCTGTCTCCTTGCAATATTTTCTCCTTGATCTGGGAACTCTGAATTCCTAGGAGTTTACTTTTTGGGATATCTTTCAAGAACTGATTGGTAAATTCTTTCAATTTCTATTTTACCCTCTGGTTCTAGAATATCAGGGCAGTTTTCCTTGATGATTCCTTGAAAGATAATAACTAGACTCTTTTTTTGATCATGGCTTTTAGGTAGTCTAATAATTTTTTAAATTATCTCTCCTTGATCTATTTTCCAGGTAGGTGGTTTTTCTGATGAGATATTTCACATTGTCTTCTATTTTCTCATTCTTTTGGTTCTGTTTTGTAATTTCTTGATTCGTCATAAAGTCATTAGCTTCCATTTATTCCATTCTAATTTTGAAGGAATTATTTCCTTCAGTAAGCTTTTGGATCTTCTTTTCCATTTGACCAATTTTGCTTTTTAAGGCATTTTCCTCATCGTTGGCTTTTTGAATCTCTTTTGCCCTCTTAGTTAGTCTGTTTTTAAAAGCATTATTTTCATCAATATTTTTTGGATCTCCTTTAGCAAGCGGTTGACTTGTTTTTCATTATTTTCTTGCTTCACTCTCGCTTCTTTTCCCAATTTTTCCTCTATTTCTCTTACTTGATTTTCAAAATACTTTTGAGCTCCTCCATGGCCTGTGACCAATTCCTATTTTTCTTGAAGGTTTTCAATGTAGGAGTTTTGACTTTGTTGTCTTCTTCTGGTTTTATGCTTTGATCTTCTTTGTCACCAAAGTATGGTCCTATAGTCTGAGTTTTTAGCACTGTTTGTTCATCTTCCCAGTCAGATACTTGATGTTCTAATGCTTTCTCAAGGTACAACTCTGCTTCCAGTGGGGGTGGGGGTAGGTATACTGTCCCAGACTTTAGGGATTTTATATCGGCCACTTGATCCCCCTCCATCTGTGGGCCCAGAGCTCTGAAAGCAGCCAGTGCTGCTGCTGCTGCCATCCCAGGGCTGGGATTGGACCCTAATCAGACCGAGCTTCTCTTCCACCCAGCTCCCACAGGGTTTTCCCACTGACCTTCTATGTTGTCTTTGGTGTTTGTAGGTTGAAAAGTCTGGGAACTACTACAGCTGCCAGTTAGTCAGTCCCCTGATGCCTGCTCTGGCCCTGTCTATATTGGCAAGGCCCACACTGTACTGTGTTCTGCTCCCAGCCTGGTGCAATAGATCTTTCCTCTCAGCCTTCTAGGATGTCTTAGGCTGGAAGTGTTTGTCTCTGTCATTTTGTGGGTTCTGTCACTCTAGAATTTGTTCAGAACCATTTTTTACAGGTATTTGGAGGGGCTTGGGGGAGAACTCTAGCAAGTCCCCACTTTTACTCCACATCTTGGCTCTGCCCTGACCCTACCCTGATACAGAGATTCTCAAGTGTGGAATGTGAAGTAATTTCAACTTTGTTATATTGGGACATATAGAGGGTGACCTTGTCTGGCTCCTGCTCTGAGTAATTTCTGGGAGTAAAAAGCTGAATCCAGTGGTGTTTAATCCCAGTTTTAGTTCTATCAGGTCTGATATGCTTTCCCTTTTAGGCTATGGCTCTGAGCATCATGCGTACCTTCCTGATTTCTTCATGATTCCTTCATGATTCCTCAACCCCTTCTTTATTTATCAATGGGCAGACTGTCACTTATTGTAAAATGGGGAAAGGTATTGGTGAAGAGTTATTGACATGGGGTGATCCCAATAGCCAGGATTCCAGTCATTAGTTTTATGAGCGTGACTTAGGCTTATGCCCATTTTGGCAGGTACATGTAATTGAGGACAGATGTTGCATATGGGAGTTCCAAAGCTTAAGGTTTTTAATGCTAATTCATGAGGTAGTTTAACAAGTATATAAGTGGGAAGATGGTGGAGAAGGTAAGAAAACTCCAAGCTCTCCAGATTTTCCCCACAAACAAGACAAAATAGCACCACAGAACAAACACAGAGCCATAAAAATAAACAAGAGTTGGGGCAGAACAATTGTAATCCAGGAATAACTGGGAGAAAAATTTTAGGACTGAGGTTTAGTCTCTGTGAAGAGTAAACAGCTCCAGGCTGCTTCCCCTGAAACAGAAAATGGCAAGCCCAGAGTCAGCGTCTAAGCCTGGGAACCTTTGCTCAAGAGGAACTCCAGACCCAGCTCTCCTGCCAAGATGCTACCCTGGTCAAGGAGAAACCAGAACACACCTAGTAAGTGCAGAAGCCATGGGGCAGGGATGCTGCTTGCTGTGGGCACATACAGGAGGCTGGAGTTCTTGGTTTAGTTCCAGAGCAGAGGGGAGAACTGAAGGAAGATCTGAGGATCTGATTCCACATACCCCAGGCCTAGAGATGATTATGAAATATAAGCTGCTACAAATTTTAAAAAGGGGGCAGGCAAAGGAGAAAGAACCCAACCACAGAAAGATAATGCGGAGATAGAGAAAACCAGAGTTCATCTTCAGAGGAGGATACCGAAGGAAAAAAAAGCCTCACCATTTCTTCTTTGGGGGGCATTATACAAATTTTAAGTTATTTTGAGGTGCATTTCTATTAGCAGTAGTTACCTGGAGCTGTCTTTATGTGACATGTTTCATATGTTTCATATGACAGCCTCTCATTCTTGCTTTGAGAGCTGTTTGTCATAATATTTGGTCACAGGGAAGTGGGTTTCAGTTTTAAATATCTGTGATCATCATTCACATCTCTTAGGGATCAGATGCTGATCAGTCTTAATATTCCAAATCAACCATTTCTCTTCTGATCCTAGCTGAATTAATGTCATTTATGCAAACGCTTTTCGGTATTGCATAGGCAGACTCTACATTTTAGGGTGCTGGTGGCACACTGGGGTACTTAAAGATGTCCCGCTCTGCTAAGAGACAGAGCGACCTCTAAACTCCCGCACTTAGCCCAGGAATTCACAGAGAGAATCCCGGAGTCCGTGAGAGATCCTAGAATAGAGGAGCCAGAGCAGGTCAGAAGGGAGGTATAAAGGACGCGGTATAAGAGGTTCTTGGAGCCTTCAGGTAATCTTGGGTGGTGCAGTAGATAGAAATTTAGCCTAGAGTCAGAAAGACCTGAGTTCAAATCCAGCCATAGATATTCACTAGTTTTATGGCCCTGGGTAATTGTTCCATCTTTGCCTGCTTCAGTGTAAACTGAACTGTAAAATGGGGGTACTAATAGCATGTGCTTCCCAGGGTCATGATAATAAACAGATGAAATGTTTGTAAAACACCTAGAACAGTGGCTGGAACAGAAAAGCACCTTAGAACGGTCTTGGAAATTGCTTATTCCCTAGACCCACTTGAGACTTCCTCTAGGCTATGGATGGAAAAGTTTGTCTTTGTCTTCTTGGTAGAACAGTGAGGCTTCCTTGGCTGAGCCAAACAACAACCGCCCAGCCCGAGTCTTGCTCAAGCCCTGGTTGGCGGCCCAAACCAGAGAGGTCAGGCTCAGGGCGTTCCTGACAAGGTCCAATAGGAAACAGTGACCTGAATCAAGCTAAAGAAAGCCCTTAAGTAAAAACTAGCCTGTGATGCAAGCCCAGCACAGGGAGGAAGAGAACAGAGGAGGAAGACCCACCCCGAGGCTGAGTCTACAAGAAGGAGAGAGAGTAGGACCCCGTGATAAAAGGGCCCCAGGAAGAGCTCAGTCACCCAGAGTCTCTTAAAGGCAATTCATTTGAGCTATCCGTATCCCTTGGTTGTAGCGTCTGACTCAAGTTACCGCCCCCCAAATCCACCATAAACAAAGTAAGAAAAGCTCCAAGCACTGTGAGGAAATACCCCGGTTTGAGAGTCACCTAAGGCGTAAACCTGGAAATGTACAGACAGAGGTAGATGGACGGGAGAGAGACAAAAAAATCAGGTACACAACATACAGAAGCAAACCAACACAGCGGCACAGAATCTGAGCATCACAAAACCCCAAGTGACGGGGAGAAGCCATCGTTGTTTACAAAGACTGCTGGGGAAGTGGGCGGCCGCCTGGCAGAAGTGAGAGTTAGATCATCACCCAACACTATGCCCCAAGATAAACAGCAAGTGGTTATATGAACTACATATGCATATTCTCATCAAAAATTAGAGGAAGATGGGGGAAAATAGCGCGCATGTCTGCAAATGGGGCTTTAACCAGGTAAATGATGCTGAAGATGACATGAGAGAAAACAATTCTGATGATGTAAAAAGTTCACACAAACAAATCTAAGAGTAAAGATTGAAGGAGAACAAGTCATTGCAACAAGTTTCTTTGATAAAGGTCATATAGCCATGACATATAAGGAACTAATTCAAATTTTTAAGATTAAAACGTAATTAGAGGGACTGCTAGGTGGTGCAGTGAGCAGAGCACCGGCCCTGGAGTCAGGAGGACCTGAATTCAAATGGCTTCAGAAACTTGACGCTTACTAGCTGTGTGACCTTGGGCAAGTCATTTAACTCCAATTGTCCTTCCTGCCACCCTCCAAAACCAGACAAAAACAAAAACAAAAACAAAAAACCCAAAAAACATAATTAGATACAATTATATAATCTTCTAATTTTAAAATCAATCCATAAATGGACAATATCAATACAAAGTTTTCCAACAGAGATCCAAGCTATCAATCATTATATATTAACTGATCTAAATCACTAATAATTTTTTTTTTTTTGCTTTTTGGAGGGCAGTTGGGGTTAAGTGACTTGCCCAAGGTCACACGGCTAGTTTTTTGTGTTAAGTGTCTGAGGCCAGATTTGAACTCAGGTTCTCCTGACTTCAGGGCCGGTGCTCTATTCACTGCGCCACCTAGCCGCCCCTAAATCACTAATAATTGAAGAAATGCAAAAAAGCAACTTTGAGGTTTTATCTCACATCTGTTAATTGGCAAAGACGACGAAAGAAGAAAGTGGCAGATCTTAGAAAGGGCACGGGAAAACAAGTGAACTCGCATTCTGTTGGTGGAGTTTTACATGGGTCAGACCTTCTAGAAATGCATTTGGAATGGCACACCTTCTGCCTCAGCTACACCACATCTAGGCCAAAGGAATGAAAGAAAGTGAAAAAGGATTTATAAGGACAGAAGGAGCAGCTATTTTATTTTCAGGAGTTCTTTTCGGGATAACCCCAAACTGGAAACTGAGGGGTTGGTCACCTACTGGGGACGGCTAAACACATTGCGGTGCATGAATGCGCAAGAATATCGTTGTGCTGTAAAAAAGTGAAGCAGACAATTTTATAGGAGACTGAGAAGGCCTCCAAGACCTAATACAGAACGGAGTGAGCAAAACTAGAAGAACAATCTTTAAAATAATAACAGCATTACAGACAACAACAATGATGAGAGACTTTAAGCCTCTGGTCAGTGAAATGGCGCACCAGAAGTCTGAGCCAATGAAGACTAAACACACCCCTCATACCATAGAGAAGTGATGAAAGTAAGTGCACGAGAGACACATTTTTAGACATGGCTATTAAGGGAATTTGTTTTGCTGGATTTTGACATTTATGTATTCAGGGCTTTAGTTTTTAATTTTTGTTTTAATTTAAAATAAAATTCTAATTTAATTTAACTTAAATTAGAATTTTAACTTAATTTAAAATTAAAGTTTAATTGAAGAAGGGTAATGAGGACAAATTAAAAAAAATGCTTGTTCAAAAACTCATGTTGAGGCAGGTAGGTGGTGCAGAATAGAGCCTGAGCCCTGGAGTCAGGAGGACCAGAGTTCAAATCCGGTCTCAGTCACTTAACACTTACTAGCCATGTGACCTTGGACAAGTCACTTAACACCAATTGCCCTGCCTTTCCCCCTTCAAAAAAACAAAAATAAACCAAAAAAAACCCACCTCATGCAATTAATATTAACCATTTTATTTTTTGCAATTACCTCTAACTCTTTTTTAGTTAATAACATCCCCTACATCAAGTAGAGAATGGCCACTTTGTTGCACATAAATATAATGAAATATTTTTGGGCTATAAGAAAAAACTAAGCAACATGGAAGGGGCGGAGCCAAGATGGTGACATAGAAGCAGCAAAGTCTCGCAGCTCCCACATAGCCACACTAAATACCCATAAAACATGACTCTAAACAAATTTTAGTGCTCCCAAACTCACAAAAATACAGAAAACACATCTCTCACTGAAGGCAGCTCGGCAGGAGGGGCTCATCGCAGCAGGCTGGGAGCCAAGGCCAAGCAGCCTGAAACCAAAACCTCAGCCAGGCCCCAGGGCAGTCAGGAGGAGCTGAGCTGTAGCTTGAGTCTACCAGAGAGTAGATCTGCAGCACCTGGAGCAATCTCCACATCTATCAAGCCAGGAAAAATAAAGCTTAGAGAAAGTCAGTGGAATTCAAGCTGTCAAGTTAAATTTGGGGGAGGAAAAGCAGTTTGGCTGAACTGCCCCCAGGGCAAGGAAGCAGCAGGAAGCAGCAGGATCTGCTGCAACCAGCAACTGCCTGAACTGGGATGCTACAGAGCTCCCGGCCTGCCAATTGCAGGGTGGCCGAGACTATTGATCAGGTCCAAGGGCTCTTGCATTGAGCAGCCTGGATCCATATCGTGGTCTTGGGTGGTGGTCCTGGGGTGCACTTTCAGCAAGCCAAAGCCGGTGGGGGCTGCAGCACCCCCTAATAGCTCCCGCAGCTGTGAAAACCCCAGCGATTTGGGACAGAGTTCCCCCCCTCCCTGGAAGCAGAGTTCCACAAAGCTAAAAAAAAAAAAAAACAAGCAATTAATTGACTGGCCAAAATGAGCAGAAAAAGGAAGCAAAGTAAGAACAGCAATAAAACTCTAGAATCCTTTTTTTGGGACAAAAAAAGATCAAAGCACAGAATGGGAGGAAAACAACACAGTCAGAACTCCCACACCAAATGCTTCCAAGAAACATGAAGATTTCCTACTAGCTACAGATCAACTGAAAAAGGACTTTGAAAAACAAATAAAAGAAGTGGAGGAAAATTGGGAAGAGAAATTAGAAAGATGCAAGAAAATCATGAAAACAGAGTCAACAACCTGACTGAAGAAAACAACACTTTAAAAAATAGATTAACTCAAATGGCAAAAGAGGCTGGGAAAGCCAATGAGGAGAAGAATGCCTTAAAAAGTCGAATTTGCCAGATGGAAAAAGAACCTCAAAAGCGTTCTGAAGAAAAGACCAACATGATAAAGACAGATCAGCATGGAGAATCTTACACTAGCTGATGCGAAGTAAAAAAAGCAGAGCCAAGGAAACAATGAACAAAACCCAGAAAACAGTCTAAAAATGGATGCTTTTAAATTGTGAAGAAAAATCTTGGGGCAAAGAATCAATATGAGAAGATCCTTCTAATACTGCTTCTCTGTGAGCAGGAAGGGGCAGAAGAATCCAGGTGCTGTATGAAATGGCATGTGATAGTAGACTTTTTTCAATATATTGGTCATTTTTTCTTATTTTTCTTTCTTATAAGGGATGTCTCTGGGAGAGTAAAAGGGAAAGAGATGCAAGGAAAATCTAAATGACATAAAAAATAAAAGCTATAAATGAAAATGTTTTTTAAAATAATTTCTCTTGTAGCTATAACTGTAACATGTACCTAATATAGTTTTAAAATTTTTTAAATGATTTGTCTTTTACTATTTAGGTAATATATCCATTTTAGCTTATTATGATAGTGTAGGTCTAAATGCAATTTCTACCAAACCACATTCCAGTTTTTTCCATAGTTCTTATCAGACAGAGACTTCTCTAATTAATGTATATTCTTGGGTTTACTGAATGCTAAATTGTTTAGTTAAATTATTTCTTGTGCTTGCTTAAGTCCATTTCTCTGATCTGCTCTCCTATTTCTTTTTAACCAGCACAAATCTCTTTTGATGATTATTACTCTGTAAAATAATTTGAGATTTCAATCTTCCTCATTCATTTCCCTTCAGAATCTCGGGGTCTAGTTCCTTTAAGTGAATTTTGTTATTATTTGTCAAGAACTAAAACTATTTCTTTATTAGTTTGATTGGTATGGTACTAAATTAGTTAAAAGATTTAAGAGGTATTATTATTATTATTATTATATTGGTGGAGCCCAACTATTAGCAATTATCCTTCTAATCACTTAAGTCTTTCTTTCTTTTTCTTTTTGGAGGGGGGAGGGCCAAGCACTTGGGGTTAAGTGACTTGGCCAAGGTCACATAGCTAGTTTTTGCGTTAAGTGTCTGATGCTAGATTTGAGCTCAGGTCCTCCTGATTCCAGGGCCAATGCTCTATTCACTGCACCACCTAGCTGTCCCAAGTCATTCTTTCTTTTTGTTTGTTTTTTGCTTTTTGGAGGGCAGTTGGGGTTAAGTGACTTGCCCAAGGTCACATGGCTAGTTTTGTGTGTGTGTGTGTGTGTGTGTGTGTGTTAAGTGTCTGAGGCTGGATTTGAACTCAGGTACTCCTGACTCCAGGGCCGGTGCTCTATTCACTGCGCCACCTAGCCCCCCTCCAAGTCATTCTTTCTTTAAAGAACATTTCATAAGTGAATTTATATAAATTTCAAATGTGTCTTATTATATTGATTCTCAGATGTTTCACATATAAGATTTCCCTTTCTATTATTCCCTTTTAGAAGAGAAAAATTACAACATATGTAAAATAGATTTTAATATGCCTATATTTCTATGTAAAAGTTCATTTTTGGAGCATAAATATTTAATTAATATATTTATTTGACTAAAATTCACATATCTAGAAATCTATATATTTAGGTTTTGTGCACTGATTTTTTTACCCTGATATTTATTTTAAAATAATTGATTATTCATTTAACTGTTTCAATTATTTCTTTTTTGGTTCTCTAGGATTTTCTAAGTGTAACCCCAATCTTAAAATACTTTGGTATGGTTTTTTTCCTTTATTGGTGGATATGAATAATTTGACCTGCTTGGGTTGGGATGGAATTGACCAGAGTGAGAAAGAGGGAAGCTCTTGAGCCTTTTCCAAGTTGCTTTGGGTGTTTCTGGCTCCCATCTTCAAGATGGAAGATGGCCAAAGTCATCCTTACTTTTGGCTGCTGAAGGAAAAAACTCTGGAAAGAAGCCAATATGAAAGAAGCTGGCAGTATCCATTATGTCTTTATCTCCAGATCGCTACACTAGAGACTTTGGGAAATTTCCCCTGGGGTGAGATCTAGCGTATACACACATT
>CM053600.1:3963899-4093899 GCA_028646575.1 Pseudocheirus occidentalis
GGTAAAAAAAGAAATTCTATCAAGTTTTAGATGAGATAGGTAGTGAGGAAAATGCCAATGAGTAAGGTTACTTTTAATAAACTCTATGGAATTATAATTTAGCTTTCTGCTTCCAAAATTATGCTTTCCTTAGTATGAGAATGTTGGGCTTAAGCCCAAAAGAGGGAATTGAGAATTATTACTCATCATTTACTATATTTTTCATAAAATTTATCATACTGTTCAAATCCAGTTTTATTTGATTAAAGATTGTTTGAGCCCAGAATATTGCCCTCTCCTCCCCAGAAACCCTGGAGATGGCTACAAGGAATTCTCCATTTCCCCAAGTCCAAGATTCACCCAAAACAAGATTTTGTGTCTCCACACTCAGGTTTTCTTTAGGGCCCACCCAACCCAAGCTTGTATTTTTGGGTTCTCCTAATAATTTGACTTCACTCAGATTTTATTGAATGTTTATATATGCTAATATCAATCTTAACCACCTTGCTTTCAAGTTTGGCAAAACTGTATGTGTGTGGTTCATAAGTAAGCTCCCTTGCTTAAGTCTTATGTTAAGGTAAACTTTACAGAACTTGCTGTTCTCTAGGAAAAGCTCTATATTTTTTCTAAAACCACTTCAGATTTTAGAGTTTGTTTTCAAAAACAACAATATATATTTATGTATTACAGAAAGAGAGACTTGGTCTCCCTATCTAGTCCAGGCTGCTAGTTGAGTCAGTCATGTCACACTACTGACCATCACAGCACCTGTGAACTACTCCATTTCCAACCTGGGAATTTTATCTCTCCTTGGGCAGCCTGGTGGGTCCTACTGTCAGGACATTACTGAGTTGTGGTCTCACAGTACAAACACGTGATTGAGTTTATCCCTGCTGTAACTCAGAAGTCTGCCACTCAAGTGAGCCTCAGCCTGCCTCAGGATATGGGATTATATGAGATTGCCACCATGATCAATCAATAAAATCATTCTCAAAATATTTCTATTTTAGCATATGAATGTATGTCAACAGTGTGTGCTTAAGGACTAAATCCTCCATCACTGAATGGGAATCAATGGTGGTTTGTGGTCATAGAATTAAGGAAGAAATTTTTAGCAGTTTGGAAGAAGTACACATCCAGTTTTCATCACTTTTCATGTAATGCAATTGCAGATGAAGTGATGGTGTGCACAGACAATAATCTACAGACATTTAAAAAATGAATTGTAGCTGTAGTTTCATTGATATAGAATATAGAACATATCTTCCTATATACATAAGTATTTAAACATATACATTTCTATATATACATACATACATATATGTATATACACACACACACTCACACACACACATACACACACACACATATATATATGTATATATATATATATATGTATTTTTTTCCTGTAAGGAAATTTTTTATTAATTCAAGTCACTAATTGCTCTGCAATAGAGTTGACTGAGAATGCTGAGAGATTATGTGATTTACCAAGCACTGGACCCAGGACATATTAAAGGTATATTTTTTAACACAAGCCTTCCTGACTCTGTGACTAACCCTCAATTTAGTATTCCACGCTATCTCTCACCACTACAGTATACTGTCTCTGAAATGATTCAGGAGGAGGAAGGGATAATTCAGGTGTCATTATGGTTCCGTCTCTACACTGATTTCTTAGGATTAGCTTAATCCTATATGGAAAGACTTATCTATCTGGTGATAAATTATTTGGTCATGACAACGTATGAAACAAAGAGAAATCTCAAATGATCTCCAATCCGGCGTGGTTATCTTCTGTTCTGTAGTAACAGTGACTGAGCAGCATAAAAGGGGACAAAGGGTGCTGAGAATCACACCATTTTTTACACCACTTTTAAACATGATCATAGCCATTGCTAATCTACACACGAGATTCTTGTCCAGTGAACACTAAGTGTACATACTGCTGAAGGAACTGAATCAAATCAGTTTTTACATTCTTAGTCTAAATGAAGTTGGATAATAATAAAAAAGAAATCATAGCATTTAGGTTGGGTTTTTTCCCACTTAGGAAAGATGGCTTATTGGATCTCTTGAACAGATAAAGAAATGTAGCAAAATTAGTTTTATCTTATTGCAAAAGCAACAAGAAACGTCATTTAAAAGGACAATTGCTTATTTTGCTGGAAACTGCTTATGATGAGAAGAAATGAAGAGACAAGAACATCAAGATGATTATAGTATGTGTGAACTTAATATATGTATGAGTTGAAAATCTCAATTTCCCTGAGACAGTAAATGCAGACCCTATGTTTCAATGCACATGCATACAATTTATGTCATAGTAGCCCACTTACAAAAACACGCTAGAATAACATTTTGCATTCATTGGATATTTCCTATTTGGGGCTCTGTTCTCCACCAAAGGCTAAAAATAATTTTAATTTTAATGTTTTTGCTTGATTACATCATTCATTTCCACAAGGTTTTGAGTTACAGATTTTCTCCCCTTCTTTCCCCCACCCCCAAGTCCAAAACAGTGATCCCACTGCAAAGCCCCTTCCACAATCTGCTCTCTTCTACGTCCTCCTCCAATGCCCCTCTAACTTTCTGGTAGGGCAGGGAGGGCCTCCCTACCCCAGTCCCTGCATGTCTCATTTCCCAGTTGCATGTAGTTAATAATAATAATTTTAAATAATCTTCCACTAGAAATACAATTTGTATTTGTGCCCTAGTCTACAAATGTTGTGTTTGCCAACTGCATGTTTAGTTTTTCATACAACTTTTAAGCTGTATAAAGTACATATATTAAAGTTGGAAAAGTAGGCTCAAGTCCCGAAAAAAAAAAGTAGGCTCAAATCCTTTGCTGCCACACACACGTCTTAACAGCCAAGGACATAGCTGGTTCAGAGGTAATAACAATTTTACTTATGCTTGCTTTTATTCTGTTCTTTTCCTGAATGTCTAATTTTCGTGCATAGAGAAAAAGCTTGGAGACTGAGAAATTAGAGCTTGAAACCTCAGAACTCTTGGGAGGACTGTCTTTGCAGCTGCCTACATATAGTCCAGTCATTGGACATTAAACAGAAGCAATTTCTACCCTTATAGGGAAATAGAGAAGCAGCGGGAAACAGTGGAGAGAAAGCCCTTCTTGGAGCCTCCATGCTCTGGATTCAAGTCTGTTTCTAGAATTTACTCTCTCCTAATCTCTACCATCTCCTCTAAAATGCAGCCCAAACACTATTTACCTTCTGCATGAAGTTTTTCCTGATGTCACAAAGTGCTGTGGTCTCTCCCAAAATATCTTATATTTCATTACTCCATTATTATACACATACACACAAACACACACACACATATATAAAAGTTGGAATAATTTTTATACATGTACATTTATATATGTATGCACACATATACATATATGTGTATATATATACACATGTACACATATAGGCACACACAATACATACATATATGTGTATATACACACACACACGTACTAACTTAAGTACTTATAGTATGCCAGGTACTGCACTTAGAGCTAGGGATGCAAAAAGAGGCAAAAGACAGTCCCTGCCCTCAAACAACTTACAGTTGAATTCAAATGAAATCCAAATCTATCTATCTATCTATCTATCTATCTATCTATCTATCTATCTATCTACCCATCATCGATGTCTGTCTGTCTATCTAAACAAGTTGTATAGAGGATAAATAGGGAAAATTTAATAGAGGGAAGGGAACTGGAATTAGAATGGTTGGAAGGCTTCCTGTAAAAGATGGGATTTTAGTTGGGACTTAGTGAGGGAGGTCAGTGGTCAGGGTAGAGGAGGGAAGAATGTTCCAGGAACAGGGGATAGCCAGAGAGAATACTTGGAGCTGAGAGATGTAGTTTCTTGTAAATAGAATAATCTGTCACCTTGACTATTCCTTAGCCTCCTATTTGGTTGTCCTTATTCATCCTTATTCAAGAATGCTCCAGTCTCTCTTCCACAGAGTTGGTAAAGTGATTTTCCTGAAACACAATGAACCATGTCACTTCCATGCACAACAAACTCCATTGGTTCCCTAGTCCCTTTAGAAATATCTTTATGTGTATAAATATATGTGTGTATATATACACATGTGCATATACACATGCCTATACATGTATGTATATGTGTGTATAGGTGTGTTTGTTATACCTGTGTGTATATGTGTGTACACACACATATAATACATGCCTACATATACATATACATACATTGTTGTTCAGTCTATCCATCCTGTCTGATTCTTTTTGACCCTGTGGACCGTAGCATACCAAGACTTTCTCTTTTCTACTATGTTTTGAAGTCTGTTCATGTCATGGTTTCCATGACACTATCTATCCATCTCATCCACTTTTCCTTTTGCCTTCAGTCTTTCCCAACATCAGGGTCTTTTTCGATGAATACCATCTTCTCATTATGTGACCAAAATATTTGTTTCAGCTTCAGTATTTGACTTTACAGTAAACAAAGTGAATTAATTTTTTTAAGTATTGACTCATTTGATCTCCTTGCTTAAAGTTCAAGGGACTCTCAAAAGTCTTCTCCAGCACCACATTTTGAAAGTGTCACTTCTGTAGCCCTTATTATAGTCTCACATTCATACATTGCTACTGGAAAACCCATCATTTCTACTAAATGGACTTTTGTGGGCAAGGTGATGTCTCCAGTTTTAGTATGCTATTCAGATTTGCCATAATTTTCCTTCAAGAAGCAAACATCTTTTAAATTAATGTCTGAAGTGATCTTTGAGCCCACGAATATAAAATCCGGGTTTGCTTCTATTTCTTCTCCCCCTATTTGCCTGGAAGTGATGGGACCAGCTGCCAAGATCTTAATTGCTGTGGTTTTTCTTTTTTAATGGTAAACTTCAAGTCAAATTTTACACTCTCCTGTTGCATCCTGTTTCTTAATTCTTCTTCACTTTCTGTCATCACAGTAGGATTGTCTGCAAATATGATATTGCCAATATTTCTCTTGGCAATGTTAATTCCAGCTTTTGATTCATTCAGCTTAGCATATCACATGATGTACTGTGCATATAAGTAAAATAGATAAGGTGATGATATATAGCCTTGCTATGCTCCTGCTCCTGTCTTAAACCAACCAGTTCCATGTTTTGTTCTAACTGTTGCTTCTTGGCTACATGCTCTTCAGGAGACAAGTAGGACATCTGGCTACTCATATCTCTTTGAGGACTCGCCACATTTTGTTGGGATCCATATACTCAAAGGCTTTATTTAGTTTAGTCAATGATGCAGGAGTAGATTTTTTTTCCTGGAACCCCCTTGCTTTCTCCATGATCTAGTGAATGTTGGCAATTTGGTCTCTAGTTCCTCTGCCTCTTCAGAAATTAACCTGCCTTTATGGTAATTCTCAATTTGCATATTCCTGAAGCCTAGCTTGCAGACTCTTAAGCATAACCTTGCTGGCATGTGAAATGAGCACAATTGTTTAGTAATTTGAATACTCCTTGGCAAAGGAATCTCAAAAATAAATCAATAAATGCTGTTGAGCTCTTACCCTATGCAAGATACTTTTCTAGACACAACATCATCCTTCTAATACAAGTTTATAAGTTAATTCAGACCTTATAGAAGTGGTTGTGTTATATTTTCTTTTGTTCTCGACACAGCTTGGTGTTAACTACTTTGGTTTTTCTATAAGCGCTTATGGCATATTCATATGATTATTTTCTTTCTTAAAATGTCAATAAAATGTCATTTCATCCAAAAATAGTTTAACTCTTATTATCTGTTTGCCAAGATATTAATTACTGAACCATCCCCAAAGCATGACTTTAATAATGCCACACCTTGCTTTCTCCTTTTTTTTTCTTTTTGAAACAATTTGAAATAGATGTCACTAGGCACTTGGACAGGTATTATTGAGGACAATACAATATGGATGTAGAGAGTTACTCAGATTGGTGGGCAACAATATCCAGAACAGGAATGCCATTTTATGGCTTCTGGAGAAATATGTACAATACAACGGTAGGGAGTAAACATTTGTTTAAGTAATTCTAATAACCCTCATCCAATAAATCATGCCAAGTAATCAGACTTTTTATAACACAAAAGAGAAGATTTAACAGTGTTTATGTTTGATTTTCATATGAGTCTTTGTTTCAGAAAGCTTTGCAAAGATAGTGTATCAAATCTGATGGAATTTTCTATATTGAGTTCTGGATTATTTTCAGAACACATACGGTAAATCAGTTTCCATGCCATATTATTATGATATTTCTTTTGTGTTCTTGAATCAGGTATTTTGCTCTGTATCTATAAAGTTAAAAACACAGCTAAAACTAAACGATGCCCCATCGCCATTTATTTAAGGCGCATTATATGAAATTGTAAATATGGAGCAAATTAAAATATTTTGTTGCTCACATACCAAAATATATATTATTATTAATTATGCCATCACTCTAAAAATTTAATTTATGACTTCAAAGTATAGGAGCCCCTGTTACTTCCATATCGCAGACTTCTTCCATGGAATAAAGTGTTATTGTTCTTTTAAAAGTAAAAATAATCTGGAAACCCAGACCGAGCTTACATGGAATTAAAATCTCATCGTTGTTCTTCTTCAGAATAGGGTTTAAAATTGCTCTTTAATAAGAAGTTTAAGAAAGGAACCTATTTTATCCATACAACCAATCTAACTACATCCTATGTGTGACACACACAGGCCATGGTGGGTGAAAAGCTCAGAGCTGGGAAGCGAACAGCTGCTGCAGCCTGATTTGAGTTCAAATAGTGTGAGTGTTTAGTCTGGCACACTGCTTGGGGAGAGATTGGCAGCTGGGTCAAACAAAGTCATTCCACTGGCTCCTTTCCCGGTCAGCTTCTGCTAGTACTTAGGTACTAGTTCAGGGCAGGCTTCTCTTCTCAGGCATAGCTCAACATCTGACCCCACCCTCTCTGTTTAAAAAAAAAAAGCCTTTTTCTTCTTTAAGGAAAACGTATTATGAAGTGCTTCCCACTAATTATTTATTGCAAACGTATTATATCTTGAAAGTTTAAGAATTAGGGTCTCAATATAGTATAGAAAGCAGCCAGTTACACTGCTGGATTAATAAAAGGGACCTTTATGGTTTGTGAAAGGCTATCTGTGTGCTTAAGCAGGAAAGGTTTTGATCCACAGGGGGGAAAAGCCAGAAGACATCTCGGTAAGACTGGACATTACACCTACTTCTCTGTTCAAGTTGGGGGTTGGGGGTTGGGATGGGGGTGGGGAATGGTGTTGAGTTGGATTAACTACAGTAATGAACTCTAAGTGTGCACTGGGTATCAGCTTTCTGGAACTTTAAAAGGTAGAAGACTATTGCGTACTTTTTACTAAAATGCAAACTAGAGGGAAATGGTTTTGTTTGCATCATTTTGTTTTCTGAAAATTAAATTATTCTGCTGGCCTGAAGATGTATTATGTGGAAAAATTCTTTCTAGATTACTTTAGGGTGAAACTGTTTTAGAAGGAACACCAACAACTTTTACAGGGCACTGTACAATCGTTGGAAAGCAGCAAAACATGGCATTGAACTCACAAGGATTTAATCTCCGCAAAAGTGTAATGCCATTCTGGAAAGAGTATGAAGTAAGTGATCTTCGTTTTTTAGCTCCTGTGTTTCGTGGTGGATTTAGCCTGTTGGGTCACATTTTTTTTTAAATAAGTGTAGAATGCTGCCATGAATCAGTAATGAATCCTTTTTGCACATTATTTTGGCGCTTTGCCAAAATCAACTTCCCAGCAGCAAGCTTTCTCTAAAAGAACCTGGAGTGTGAGTGTGTGTGTGTGTGTGTATGCGTGTGTGTGTGTGTGTGTGTGTGTGTGTGTGTGAGAGAGAGAGAGAGAGAGAGAGAGAGAGAGAGAGAGAGAGAGAGAGAGAGGGACAGAGAGACAGAGAGAAAGAGAGAGACATAGAGACAGAGAGAGAGAGGGAGGGAGGGAGGGAGAGAGAGAGAGAGAAAGGGAGAGAGAGAAAGAGGGAGAGACAGAGACAGAGAGAGCATAGAGATTAGAAATCATCTCTGAAAACTGCCACAACCAGTTGTGTAGGCATGTCAAAATAACTTTATACAGTAGATTTGATTTTTGTTTCTGATTTTTTCCTAATGTATTGAATTATTGCTATCATGAATTTCCTTGCTCCACACTATGTAAAGTAGGTTATGGAGAACAGTTTTAAAGGGGGGAGATTTGTACTATTTTTTTTTCTCTCCTTAGCCAACCAAAGTAGGGTTAATCATCTCACACTCCAGGATAAATAGCAAATGAATTCCTAAAACTGTTAATCTCTGAAAGCAAGATTTTGTGAACAGTAAGTAATGAAGTCTTCTAGAAGTTTCCTTGTGTGCACTGTTAACCTGCTTTAATGAGATCTTTTATGTGTGTAAGTAGGATGAAATGTGTGACTTTAAAATGTTGATATTACTTAAGATCAAACTAATTGTATCTAGCTTGGAACTGTTCTTGACAAACACTTTAAAATGTTTATATTTAAATATGTTAGAGATTTTGCATTTGCTTGACATTTTACAAGGAGGTTTTTCTTGAGTTTTCTTGAGTCAAAACTGAAATTTACAATAATTAAAATCTGAAGTTTTTATACATTGACACCTAGCTTCCCTATTGTAATTTCTTTTCATATTTTATAAGTAAAAATGATCATGTAAGCAGATGCATTATTGTGCAATTCAGTGTTCTGAGAGCTAAATCACATTTACCAACAATGCACTACAGCTGAATATAAATATGCACACATATTTTATGTAGAGGATTTTAGCAAAATTGTTAATCATCAGAGATAGTCACATTTTAATGGGAACTGAATTTATAAGCAATAAATGGAATCACCCTAAAGTTTTCTTTTACGAAGTCCACACAGAACAGCAATTTGGTTATCTCAAATAATTTTCATTTTTCTCATATTTTTAATCAATATTGCCACATTGTATTGACTTGAAAGTAATCATACTCTTTTATAAATCATCAGAGTAAACTAGCTGTATTCTGCTTGTACACGGCACTTTTGGTAAGTCTTCCTAGACAACTGGATATTTTAGTTATTTTTTCTATATATGATTGCTTTCTCTTTATTACAATATAGTGCAAGATGTCATTAACCTGAGGGATGGGCAACAATCTAAGTAACTTTAGGGACACTTAGTCACCTGAAAATTATCATGTCAGTATAGAATTCATTATTGCATTAGTGTAGATTGAATTATGATACTGTGTATACTTTACCAATATTTGAGCTATAAATGTGTAGTATCAGTAACATAAAAATATAGAAATAATATATTGGCAGTGTTAACATTACTAAAAAAGTGGTTAATATTTGTAAACCAGATCCTGTCTTCTTTGGTTATGGACTGATTTAATATATAAACCTTTTCAAAAAAATTTAAGTCATTTTTAATATCAAGGTCTAAATTCCAGAGTTTGTGGGAGAGAATGCAAAAAGGATAAGTTTTATACGTGATTTACTCATAAAAACTGATTCAGTAAAAATAGTATAAGTAATAGCACTTAGCACTAAAATGTCTATTAAAATAAGATTTTTCAGCATGAATTTCTCTCCCACAATTCACCAAATTCCTAGTCTTTACCCACAAAGAAAAACTTTATGTGCCAGGGCACTGCAACTTTTCTGCATTGATTTTAAATTGTCAGATGTTAAATTAAAACAAAAAACTTCCAGTGAACACACATATTACTCAATAAATTTGTTAATGTTATACTCTTGTCATTTGTCAATTAAATGGAGAGCATATTAAAGAGAATGTCTTGAAATGGAAACCATATATCTAAAGACTTAAAGAGCAAGCATTGAAAATATACCAAAGAAGCAAAATTTAGCTGAAGATGCTAGCAAAATATTAGTAGAACAAAATTAAAAACGTGTCCATTCCCAGGCAAATCTAAGTCACAAGCTAAGATTATCTAGTGATGACACCTAATTATAGTGGAATATTTCAACAATGTAGTCATTTCAGCGGGTTGATTAATTTTTTCAAAGAATTTAAATGTGAAATATGGATGTCTAACTTTTTAATTTATCCAACTTTTTGTTTAAAAAAATCAGAAATGTCCTTATTTTAGTATTATTATGTTCACTTTTGAAACACTTGGTGAATTTGCCACAAATAAGAATAACACGAATAGTTTTTTTCTTCATATTTCTTGCCCTAACATTTTTTTATGATTCCATTTGATGATAATTCCATTTCAAAGTAATGTTTTCTTTATTCAAGATTATTATTCCGTAAATGAAACCATGAAATTTTTTCATTTCTAACACTTTGATAAATACCCAGTTGAATCATAAAAGTAGCATGATGACCTAAATTTGGCTCAAATATGTAATATTCTCTAACATACTTTTTTTTCTGCTTACAGACGCTTAGATGATTAGAGAGGAGCATTAGTTCAGTCCTGGCTGGGGGGGGGGGGGTGGGAAGGTTTAATTCTTTAGTATTTGACCCATGACTTTCAAAATGTAATCATGTAACAAAGTGATTTTTTAAAGAGAATTTCATGTATATGTTTATATAAACAAAATGCTCTGTTCTAATGGTATAAAATCAAGAAATGAGGTAAATAAATTAGTCTAATAAATAGAACATCATGATACAATTTTGGCAGAACTCCGGTGATCTGTTAATACAAAAGATTAACAATGAAGCCTTGGTTGTGAAGTTACAAATTGCATAAGGAAATAAAAGACTCCAGTCTTTGTTTTTAAAAGGGGTAGGGAAGTGATATATGCCAAAAAAAAAAAAAGGATGTTATTTTACAATGAAAAGCTAATGGTAATATTTTGTTATTTCATTCATACAAATGGAGGGTAGAATATTATAAAATTAATTCCAGTCTAGCATGCATTTGTTTGAGTTTTTTTTTCCTTGTGGAAGATGAAATCATATGGGCTAATGAAGTTTCTATGGATTTTGTTTTAGAAACTAAATACAACAAAGTGAGAATATCATTCTCTGGCAGACAATTTTAGATTCTGGTCTAAAATGCATTTATAATAACAATAGCTCACATTTAAATAGCACTTTAAAGTTCTCAAAGCCCTCTTACCCCATAATAATCTTGTAGAAAAGCTGTGCAACCATTATTCATATTCTGAAGTGAGAAAACTGAAGTGCGAAGAGGTTAATTGACTAATTCAAATGTACTCAGCAAGTGGTGTTCTGATTTTAGACCGAATCGAAGTTCTTTATACTTCATATTAAAGCATCTTTAACCTACCTCTTTAAAGGAAAGTTAAGTTTTAAATTCATGCACAAACGTGGGGAGTCTCACAACTTGATACTGTTCTTCACAGGGCTCAGTATAACCCTTCATCACTATTGTGACTCAAAGCACACATCCTTTTCTCAGTTTGTATATTCAGATATTTGCTTCATAATTACTTAATAATAATCTTTTTATTTCATTGGAAAACCCTTTGGACTTGGAGTTAAGGGACCTGGTTCCTAACTCTAACACTTACTGTGTGACTTTGGGTAGGTCTTGGCTTCAATTTCTTCATCTATAAATTGAAAACTTGGAATAGATTATACCTACTTGACCTAATTCTAAAATCGTAATAGATGTGAGAAAATCTCATGTATATACATTTGTGGATCTGTGCTTAAGAAAAATTTTCCATTTTGTATGTAAGCTTTTATAAGTACTACAGAGTAACTTTCTTGAAAGAGCTCAGCAATTTAATTTTTTGGTAGTGTGACTGGTTTTTAAGTACATGTATTATCTTGCACGTTTATGTGTATATGCAATTATATTTTCATGTGCATATATAATATGAATATAGCTATTAGAAAATGTCACTCTATATGTACATATTCATTGCAGCTATCTATCTGTCTATCTATCTATCTATATATCTATCTATCTTTCCATCTATCAGGCAAAAGGATGCAACAGCAAAATTAGAGAACTAATAACCTCTAAGATCCCTTCTTACTATAAATCTGTGATCCACAGAATATATTTACCAATATGTCTACAAATGCATTTCTGATTAAAATCTGCCATGTGGCACTTTGCAAGTTCTTCTGTTTAAATGGCATACACTTAATACATCATCTACAGCTATTCTTTGTTTGCTGCTCAGCATACATAAGACAGATTCTCACTCAAAAAGAGTGATGAGCTGGAGTGTTTGCTTTTCAGAAATGATTTTGGTTGCTCTAACTTTCCCATCATCAGAAAATGAATCAATAGTGATGGAAAAACATCAGCATTGATTTGTAATTTGGGGGCGGAATAAACAATGATAATCATTCTAGATTGATTACATAGCTAGCATTTACATAGTGTTTTAAGGTTTGTGAAACACTTTACAAATATCTCATTTTATCCTTATAGCAATTCTAGAAGGTAGGTACTATTATTACCCCCATTTTACAGATGAGGAAGTTGAGGCAAACAGAGGTTAACTGACTAGCCCATAGTCATCATTTATCTGTCTGAGGGAAGATTTGAACTCAGGTCTATTTGACTCCAAGTCAAGTTTTCTATTCATTGTGCCATCTAGCTACCTTGATAATATTTTGCCAATCACTGACAGTTTTTTTTGTCTTTTTAAAAATTTTCTAAAATTAAAAAAATTTAGTTTTATTTTATCTTCAGTTCTGAACTCCCTCCCTCTCTCTCTCCCTCTCTCCCTCTCTCTCTTTCTCTCTCTCTCTCTCTCTCTCTCTCTCTCTCTCTCTCTCTCTCTCTCTCTCTCACTCTACCCCTCTCTCTCTCTCTTTCTTCCCCCTCCCACTCACTTAGCTATTGAGAAAGCAAGAAAAACAAAACACATTACAAATATTTATTGTCATGCAAAACAAAACAGATTTGTCCTCTTCTCCCCCAAATTGCAGTCTGTACTTCTGAGCCCCCCTCCTCTCGATCTGGAGGTGGATAGCATGTTTCATCTTCAGTCCTCTGGAACTGTGGTTGATTCCACTGCGTTTATCAGAGTTCCTCGTGACAGTTTTATGCCCCAAATTTCAAATTAGAAACTGATCATTGTTACTTGAGGCAACAAACATCAAGTTATCACATTATTAAGTACTTGATTTAAGACAAAAATAACAATTTATAAAAATTAATAGTTTATAGATAAAATATGAAGCATTTCTATATTGCTTCTAAATTTTATATTAATTTCTAATAATCAAATAATTATAATTGTAAAAATATTAACTTTTTTTCCCTTTCAGAACAAATCATGTCTACTTAAGGAATTAATTATGTCTTCCCTGGTAAGTTCCTCGAATTTCATTATGTATTAGAATTTTCCAGCTAAACCCAATTCAAAATCATGTAAGCAGCATCTAAGTCACAGAGCAGTTTTTGATACAGTTCTACAATAATATACAGATAATAAAGCATTTTGCTAATGTATGTTTTGGGGGATGTGATTTTTCTGGTGAAGATTGTTTTTATTGCATTCCAAAAATTTTGGTATATTTGGTATATATATCATAACTTTATTTTACTTGATTTCACTTGCTTTTACTTTTTTTCCTTTTCTCTATTGTTTGCTCTTTCACTCATTCATTATTTAGGAATTCATTGCTATGTCTCCATTTGGATCTGTGTCTTTTTTGTGTGTTCTCTGAACTTATTTCTATTTTTAATTTGTTATGTATGGTATATAAATTATGTGTAAACCTATTTCTGCCCTTTTAATATTTATTTGCAATATTTCTGTGTCCTAGTACGTGGTCATTTTTCCCATGAAGTGCTGAGAAATATTTAATAAATTCTTAACAGACCCACTTAGAATATATTGTCTTTTTATTTCTTTTTTAAAATCTTATTTAATATTTTATTTTTCCCAATTACATGCAAAAATTATTTTAACATTCTTTTTTTCCTTCAAATTTTGAGTTCCAAATTATCTCTCTCTCTCTCCCCTTCCCCCATTGAGAAGGCAAAAATTTGACATTTTTACATGTATAGTTATGCAAAACATATTTCCATATAAGTTTTTCTGTGAAAGATAACAGCCCTCCCCCCTCAAAAAAATCTAAGAAAACCAAAGAAAAAGCAATTTCATCTGCATTTGGGCTCTACCATTTTTTTTTCTGGACAGCATCTTTCATCATAAGTCCTTCAGAATTATCTTGGGTCATTATATTGCTGAGAATAGCCAATTTATAGTAAATCATCATATTGCTGTTACAGTCTGCAGTTTCCCCCTGGTTCTGCTCATTTCCCTTTGCATCAGTTCATGTAAGTCTTTCATGTTTTTCTGAGAGCATCTGGCTCATCTTTCTTTCTTTCTTTTTGGAGGGCTATTGGGGTTAAGTGACTTGCCTGAAGTCACACAGCTAGTAAATGTGTCAAGTGTGTAAGGCCAGATTTGAACTCAGGTCCTCCTGACTTCAAGGCTGGTGCTTTATTCATTGAACCACCTAGCTGCCCCTGCTCATGATTTCTTAAAGTACAATAGTATTTCATCACAGTGTTATACAGCATCCTATTCAGCCATTCCCCATTTGATGGGCATGCCCTCACTTTCTAATTCTTTGCCAGAGCTACTATAAATATTTTTTGTGCAGATAGGTCTCCTTCCCTTTTGTTCTTCACCTCTTTGGAATACAGACTTAGTAGTGGTATTGCTTGGTCAAAAGGTTTGCATAATTTTCTAGCCCTTTGGGCATAGTTCTACATTGTTCTTCAGCATGGTTGAATCAGTATACAATTTCACCAATAGTGCACTAGTGGTTAAATCCTCCCAAATCCCCTTCAATATTTGTCATTTTTCTTTTCTTTCACATTAGTCAATCTGACAGGTATGAGATAGTAAGTAACTCAGAATTGTTTTAATTGGCATTTCTCTTATCAATAGTGATTTAGAACATTTCTATATGACTATAAAGAACTTTGATTACTTTATCTGAAAACCACTTATTCATATCCTTTTGCCATTAATCAATTGAGGAATGGCTCTTATTTCTATACATTTGACTCCATTTTCTATGTTTGAGAAATGAAGTTTTTATCAGAGAAATTCACTATAAAAATGTTTTTTCATGGTAATGATTACTAGCTATATATTTCCCTCCATCACATTTTCTCCCACTTATCCTATCTCTTCTTTTACCCTATCCATTCTCAAATGTGCTTTGCTTTTGACTTTTACCTTACTTTTACCCAAACTGCCCTCTTTTCTATCAGCTGCTCCCATTTTATTAACCTCTTCCCTTCCTACTTTTATGTATGGTAAGATAGATTTCTACACCCAACTGAGTGTGTAAGTTATTCCCTCTTTGAACCAGTTTTTAATGAGAGTAAGGGTCATGTGTTCCCCTCTCCTCTTCCTCCATTTTCCCCTTCACTGTAAAATCTCTTTCAGGCCTCTTTTATCTCAAAAAATTTATCCCATTCTACCTCTATCCATTTCCCTTCTCACAGTGCCTTCTTTTTTCTCATCCCATAATATTAGTTTTTTAGATAACCATACCATCACATTCAACTCATGCCTCTGCTTTCTGTTTATGTATACTTCTCCGAACTACCCTAATGATGAGAAAGTTTTTAGGAGTTATAAATATCATTTTTCCTTATAAGAATTTAAACAGTTTAACCTTATCAAATCCTTTATGATTTCTCTTTCTTATTTACCTTTTTATGCTTATTTTGTATCTTGCATTTGAAAGTCACATTTTCTATTCAGCTCTGCTCTTTTCATCAGGAGGGCTTGAAAGTCATCTATGTCATTGAATATCCATTTTTCCCCCTGAAGGATTATACTCAAATTTTCTAGGCACGTGACTCTTGGTTGTAATCCTACCTCTTTTGCCCTCTGGAATATCATGTTCCAAGCCCTTCAGTCCTTTAATGTAGAAAACTTTTTTGCTGCTTACAGCATTTTCTCTTTGATCAAGGGGCCTGGAATTTGACTATAATATTTCTGGGGGGTTTTATTTTGGGTCTCTTTCAGGAGGTGATTGATGAATTCTTTCCATTTCTATTTTATCTTCTGGTTCTAGAATATCAGTATCATTTTCCTTGATAATTTCTTGAAAGATGATGTCTAGACTCTTTTTTTTATCATGGCTTTCACATATGTCAATAATTTTTAAAATATCTTTCCTGAATCAATTTTTCAGGTCAATTGTTTTTCTAATGAGGTTTTTAACATTGTCTTCTGTTTTTTCATTCTTTTTGTTTTGTTTGATTGTTTCTTAATATCTCATAAAATCATTACCTTCCACTTGCCCAATTCTAATCTTTAAGGAATTATTTTCTTCAGTGAGCTTTTGTACATCCTTTTCCATTTGGCCAATTCTATTTTTTAAGGAGTTCTTTAATTCATTGAATTTTTGTATATCTTTTTCCATTTGGCTAATTCTGCTTTCCAAGGCATTCTTCTCTTTATTGGATTTTTGCGCCTCTTTTACCACTTGGCCTATTCTGTTATTGTTTCTTTTTAAGGTGCTATTTGCTTCAGTATTTTTGGTACCTCTTTTACCAAGCTATTGACTCTTTTTTTTCATGTTTTTCTTGCATCACTCTCATGTCTCTTCCCAATTTTTCCTCTATCTCTCTTACTTTATTTTTAAAATTCTTTTTGAGCTCTTCCATGGCCTGAGATTGATTCATATATTTTTAAGCCTTTGGATGCATGAATTTTGACTTTGTTGTGTTCTAAATGTGTGTTTTAATTAACCTTGTCACCATAATAACTTTCTATGGTCAAAATCTTTTTCTTTTGTTTGCTCTTTTTCAGCCTCTTTTTTGACTTTTAACTTTATTCTAAAGTGGGGCTCTGTGTCTCAAGCAGAGGTGACACTGTCCCAGGTTTCAGGGTTTTTTGTGCAGCTGTTTTCAGAGGTAATTCTGGGGACCCGTAAGCTTTTTGGCTCTTCCAAGGGGCTATAATCTAGAGAGAGGTGTGTTTACTATTCTCCTGTCCTGTGCACTGGTTTATCAGTGATCACAAGCACTCTTTTCAACTCTGGAAATGTGATCAGAATCCCTGCAGCCACAAACTCTGCTGTGCTAGTGTTCCTCCTCACACTGGGGCTAAGACCCAAGACTGCAATCCAGATCCAAATAAAGCAACACAGCAGAGTCCTGCCCCTGGTGCCAGCAAAGGGACCCTTGTAAATCTCCTTTGGGCCCATTGTCCAATCTCCTTACTGTCTGTTAACTGAGAGGTCTAGAAACCACCGTTGCTGCCACTGATTCAGTCAGCCCAATGTCTGCTCCTGGTTTGTTGGAGTCCAGTCTGCATGGACTTGGTCAGCTCTGGACTGCGCTTCTCTCTCACCTTGGTACAACCAACCTTTCCTGCTGACCTTCAAAGTTGTCTTGGACTGGAAATTTGTTTCACTCTTTTTGTGAGTTCTGCCACTCTTAAAATTTGTTTAGTCATCATTTAACGGCATTTGGAGAGATTTGAGGGAGAGTTCAGGTGAGTCCCTGCCGTTACTCCTCCATGTTGGCTCTGCCCCCCTCCCAAATCACAAGTCTTTCCAGAACATTTTTCAATTCAATATTTTCCCTTTTCTTTATTTCTCTGTTAGATATCCCCCTCTGCCCCCAAAACTGAGAGAACATTAAAATCTCTTGCATGATTGCATTGCTGCCTGTATAAATTTGCAATGTGATTAAGGTTTCTCATTTATTTCAGTGCTCAGGAATTTTAAGCTTATACATTTAAGACAGTTTTTGAAGGAAACTGAAAACAAAGAAAAACAAAAAAATTTTTGAAGAGACAAGGAGAAGGCACTTCAAATAAAAAAGAAAGGAAATTCAAATAATACAGGACTTTGTAAGCAAAATATATCGATCTTGAAAGCAGGATGTTTTCAAACAGGAAGAAGACTTTAGTATCATTAGTCTTGACAAGACAGAAAACCTGAAGACAACAATGTAATAAATAATGCAAGAAAACTGCCTAGAAATTGTGAACACAGAAAACAACTTCTCATTTGTAACAATCAACAGATTGTTTCTAGAAAAACAAACAAACAAACCTTTTTACAGCAAACCACTTGGAGTTTTTGAGAATCCATAGGGTTTCGAGAATTTTTTGAGGTTTTTGAGAATCCTCGGTCTCCTCAGAAATTTATTCATTTTCTGTTGTCTTCCTCAAACCACCCTCTCTTTTCTTTTATTATTCATTTGTTCATTCGTTCTTCATTCTTTCATTCATTCATTCATTTATTTTTATTTATTTATTTAAACATTTATTAAATGTAATATTTATACAATATATTTATATATTAGGGAATAAAGCAAGAATTTCCATAACAGTACAGTAAAAAGGTGATTATACATGAAACTGTAAATCTACTAAATACAACTCACCATTCTTTTCCAATATACAACAAAATTATGGCGCACATTTTTTTCTTCCCTTTTTTGACTGTATTGCCCTAGCGATGGCTGCCATTAGAAACAACTAGGTCACACACACACACGTTAAATTATTCTCTATATATTTCTATTTATCAGTTCTTTCCTTGGGTATAAATAATGTCTTTCTTCATATGTCCTTTATATTTAATTTGGATATTTGTAATAATCAAAATAATCCATTTACTCGAAGTCATTCTCAGAGGTGTGACAAAGTTCTTCATATGTTTTTGATAGATCTTTACCTGAGGAACTATGAAAATTTTTTTCTCAATTTCCTTCTTTCCTTCTAATTTTAGTTTCATTAGTTTTATTTATACCAAATTTAATTTAACGTAATCAAAATTATCCATCTTATGCCTAACTTTACTTTCTGTCTCTTGTTTATTCATAAATTCCTTGCCTATCTTTAAGTCTGAAAAGTAATATGTTCTATGTTCTTCAGATTTTCTTGCAAAATCTCTTTATGTCTAATCACGCACCCACTTTGACCTCATCTAAACAAATGGTGTAAGATATTGTTCTATGCCCAGTTTCTGCCATACTACTTTCTGGTTTTTCCCAACAATTTTTACCAAACAATTAAATCTTATTCCAGAATCTTAAGTCTTTACACTGGTCAAATACAAAGTTATGTTTATCTGCTGCTATAAATTGTACGTCTACTCTATTCCATTGATCTGCTTTTCTACATCTTAGCTAATGCCAAATAGTTTGGATAATTACTGCCTTATAATACAGTTTAAGATCTAGTGCTGCTAAACCTCCTTTCTTTACATTTTTTCATTATTTCCTTTGATATTCTTGACTTTTTGCTATTACAAATGAATTTTTTATTTTCTGTAATTCAGGAAACTTTTTTTGTAATTTTATTGGGATGATATTGAATATATAAGTTAGTTTGGGTAAAACTGTTGTTTTTAATTATATTTGCTCTAACTACCAATAAACAATATTTCTCCAATTATTTACATCTGATTTTATTAGAAGAAAAGTTTTTAAAAATAATTTTTCTTATGTTTTGGCAGGTGTACTACCAGGTATTTTATACTGTTTAGAGTTATTTTAAATGCTGACGCTTTATGTGGAGTGACTTTATTTCTTGTTACTTTGCGAAGATTATTAATTGTTTCAACTAACTTTTTAGTTGAGTCTTTGTATATCATCATATCATCTGCAAAAAGAGATAGCTGCATTACCTCATTCCCTATTCGGATTCCTTCTATTTCTTTTTCTTTTCTTATTGTTACTGCTAAGATTTCCAGTACAGTATTGAGTAATATTGATGATGGTGACCATCTTTATTTCACAATTTCACATCTGATCTTACTGGGGAGGCTTTTAGTTTATCATCATTACAAATAATGTTTGGCAATCATTTCAGATAAATACTTTTTATGCATTTAAGGAAAAATCAATTTACACCAATCATTTCAAGTGGTTTTTTTTTAATAAAAATGAGTGTTGGACTTTACCAAAAACTTTTTCTGCACTCATTGATATAATCATATGATTTTTTTCTTTTATTATTCATGTAATAATTTTACATGTAAATTGGAATAGGTCAGAAATTTCCAGGTTCTCTAGATTTCCTCCACAAAAAGACAGAATATCATCACAAAAATGAATGCATAGCAGCAAAAATAAAGAAGTAAAAGAGCTGTCTTACATTATTTATCCATAAATTTCTGGACTCATTTAGCTGACCTGGAGACATCTTTGCTTCTGTTAACATACTTCCATGTTGTTTCATCCACTTGTGCTCAAGGTCTTAAATGAGTTGGTTTTTTTTAATCTCCTGAGTTCTTTTCAGTTTATTTTCCTCCACCCCTTTATATTTCTTTGGAGCTTCCTTTTTGGCTCCTTACTCTTTGGTGGCTTTTTCCTGTGGGTCGAACCTCAAAGTTCTCAGTCCCTTTCAATGCTGGGCAACTTATGATTCCCCTGCTTTGATCCCTGCCCAAAATTACTTCTAGAGGAACAGAACTGGCTCCAGTTGGGTAGCAGTCCCCTCTGATTCATTCTTTGTAAATCTAGACAGCATCCTGCTATCCTCCCTCAGATGTTTTTATCCCTCAATTTTCTAACTGAACTTGTTGCAAGCCAGTGGGTGAGCCTGTGCAGCCCTGCCTGATCATGGAGGTTGATGTGGAAGAGTGCTGGGTGAATGGGTTAGGGACTGAGTCTTCTCTACTGTTGGTTCATCAGATTGTTACATCCTTAGGGCTCTTGATGTTTTAAACCATAGAGGTCGATGAGCTTGCTTTATCTCTTATACATAATTCCTAATTTGGAGAGGTCTGAAAGGTTGTGGAGTTCAGGAAAGTCTTCCATTTTGTTGGTCATGATACACAGAAGCAGATACTTAGATTTTGAAGATTCTGTGAAAATGGTGAATTCTTTTTTTTTTTGGTGGGAGTGTTACATTGGCTAGAGAATCTCTAAGCTCCTCCCTAGTCCATGTTCCTTTTTTAAAAAAATTTATTGACTTGTTTCTTTACTTTTAGTTTACAAGATTCAGTTCCAGGATCACTTGAATTTCAGATTTTCTCCCCTTCTTTCCTCCCCCCCCCCCCACTATGGTGGCGTACAATCATGTATAGGATCTGCAGATACTTTCACATTGTACAATAGCCTGTATAGAATAGGTTGCATAGAAGTGTTGTAACCAATGGAGTGAACAATGGAGAAAAAAGAAAAAGAAAAGAAACAAAACCAAACATGGAAAAGAACAATAGCATGTGTTGCTTCAGTCTCCGTTTAAACTCTGGTCTTTCTAGAGCTTTCTCTGAGTGTAGACATCTCCTTCCATCCTCAGACTTGTAGAGCTGTCTTTTAACTGTGCATTGCTGAGAAGAGTCCAGTTTATCAAAGTTGGTCGTCATACATATGATGTATCTGTGACTGTGTACAAATTTTTCCTGGTTCTGCTCTTCTCACTTAGCATCAGTTCCTATAAGCCTCTCCAGGTAATTATGAAGTCCATCTCCTTCCCATTTCTTATGGCACAATAGTATTCAACTACATTCACATACCATTCCCCAGTTGATGGGCATCCCCTCAGTTTCCAGTTTTTTGCCACCACAAAGAGAGCTGCAATAAATAGAAAATCGTGAATTCTTTAGTACTTTTGTCTTTCCTTGGATAATGTTCATACCTTGCTGAGATACTAGGTGACTCTTCATTAACAGAGGCTCTGCAAGAACTGATACATAACTGGCAGTTTCAGGTCAGCTTTCTTTAGCCAATCTAAAACTTTCTAATCCAAATCTAAATTTAACAATCTAAAATTCTCCATGTTTTTCCATTGGCTTTCTAAACACAATTAGCTCTTTCCCATACAATACACACTTTCCCAACATTTTTATCTCTGATTACTTTCTCCATTAACCATTGGAAAGTAGCAAGTGCCTTGAAGATGCCTTCATGCATACATTCAAATTGGTAAAAATCCAGTTGTACATATGAAAGGAACCTTTTATTTGTCTTCCTCAGCTGTAGGAATATGACAATATCCACTGCATAAATCCAAGAATGAAAATCATTGCCTGTCTGACATATGCTTCAGGGCCATAAACATACAGTACTGGTCTGATTTATTTTTCATTGTTTGAAGTCCGCTGTGTACACACTTTGGGATCTGTCCTTTCTTCTTTGTTATGACAACTATAAGTGATATATATGGCTTAGTGGGCTCTATGATGATGCCACTGACTAGCTGTTCCTTCCAGATATTTTTTGAAGAATTTTATATGTATAAAGATGTCTTTAGAATATTGCTGGAATGGTTAAGGAACTGGATGGTATAGATTGTCCCTCTGGCATATCTCACATCTCACACATGTGCTAATATATATAAAATTATATTAATATATTATATGTTAATATTATATTTTTAATATACAATGTAGATATATAAACATAATATAATAAAGAATATATTATATTATTTCTCTATTCTTTATTATAGTATATGTAATATATTGTATTAATATATAATATATGGATATGTTGTACATATTATATAGGTATGTGTGTATATGTGTATATATATATAGAGAGAGAGAGAGACACACACAAGGACTCTCAGTGAAGATCAGACAATTCATGATAGCTGCTACCATGAAGGAGCAGAGAGCCTGAGATGCAATATTCCAAAAGGCATATGAAAGAATGGCCCATCTAGCAAAATTGCACACCATCATAAAAGAGATTAAAATGGATCTTTAATAGAGTAATTACAAGCATGTCTGATTTTTTTAAAAAGGCCAGTACTGTCAGAAATTTTGAAATACAAATTACAGGAACTGAGAGAAACATAGGAAGATAAATAAACTTGATTAATTGAAAGGTTTGATGAATTGTTTAACTCCTAAGAGGGTGAGAAGAAACAAGAGACCTCTCACAACTCAAATGTCTTCAAGGGTCACAGAGAATGTTGAGGGCATAGTTTTGTTCTGTTTTTATAAGATTTATGGAAAAACAAAATGAGAAGAAAAGAGGAATATGCAGGGGTGGAAAAAAGGAAGAAGGGAGGAAACTGAATATCTCACATAATAGGGGCACATTCAATGCAGAGTAATTAAACTTGGGGAGACATGTGAGGAGAATCAGTATTCCAGGAACCTCACTTTCACCTGAAGTTGAAAAGGATACTTTTCAAGGAAAGTTGAGCATCCACCCATATACAAGCACACAAAGAATTATATTAAACTCAGTGAGGAAATAAATACGATCAGGTAGAGCAAAAAGGGAGTTTAAGAATGAGGGGAAGAATTGAGGGGGTCAAAAGACAAATGAGATGTAGAATTAGATACCTTCAGTCCTCAATCATTTCTTCAATCTTCAAACCTCTCTAAAATAGAATTATGCACAAGAGATAAAGAAATTTCAGGATCTCTTCATGGCTGAAGAAGGCAAAAATAAAAATAATGTAACAATACAATAAACCAACAGCAAAGAAGGCTAATTCCTAATCCTTGGGGCACTCAGTACTTTCTCCCCGCCAGTTAACACAGTGGCAGGGAAACATAAGTTAACCCATTGGCTTTCCATATACACAACTCTGTGCACTCCAACCCCCACCCCCACGAATTCTCCCATGCCCACTGATGAAAACCAAAAAGCAGAAGCTTGCTCTGGCTGTTACAGCAGGGTACTATCACTCTGGTGCAATGAGCTCAGCCAAATAATTGAGAAACAGAATTAACTGGGGAAAGACACCAGTATACGTGTCTCTCCACGAAGATGTAGGGAAAGAACCAGTATCCAGCTGGGACCATTCTCTCCCCCCAGAAGTCACTTGCTAGTGAGACTGAATCGCTCAGCATGTGGGGGGGGGGGGGAGGGAGAGAGGGGCGGGGCAAGAAAGTTTTAGGATATAAAGGAATATAAAGGGAAAAAGGAATCACCATAAATATTTTAAAATTGTATTTATTTTATTCTGAACTTAAGAAATGATACAAGCATTTCCATAATAGAATAGGAGAAAAATGATGATTGTACGTGACACTGTAAATGTTATCATTTAACTTTCTTTTTTCCCCCTTTTTTCTTCCCTCCCCTCCCATCCTAGAGATGGCTACCATTAGACACAAATATGCATTATGTGTGTGAGTATAAAAATTAAAACCATTCTATACATACTTGTTCTTTCTCTGGACACAGATAACATTTTCCTTCATATATATCCTTTGTAGCTAATTTGGAGATTAATTGTTCCTTTTTTTTGGTATTTTTGGAGGGGGGAAAGCAAGGCAATTGGGGTTAAGTGACTTGCCTAAGGTCACACAGCTAGTAAGTGTTAAGTGTCTGAGGTCAGATTTGAACTCAGGCCCTCCTAACTGCAGGACCAGTGCTCTATTCACTGCACCACCTAGCTACCCCATTAATTTGGATATTCATGAGAGTCACAATGACTTAGTCACTGAAGGTTGTTCTTAAAACAGTATTGTTATTACTGAAATCATTATGTATCTTAGGGTGAAAAAAATAACAGTTAAAGGTGTTGAACACAAGCAGCCTAACCAACAGATGACATATTCATAAAAGAAGGAATGAGATGACTTAAATGATCACAGACATCTATGAGTAAATAACTCAAGAGGGGGCAGCCAATATGGTCGAGTATCAGGAAGCAATGCAGTGAGGAGCTCCCATTCCAAACTCTTTCATACAAATATTGAAAATGTACTAGATAGAATCCTGATTGGGAAAGCCAGAAAAAGTCAAAGCTAATAATTTTTCTATAACAGATTGACATTGGGAGAAATATAGAAAGGTCTGAAGACACTACAGATGTTGGAGATAAAGCTAGAGCAGGACTCAGAGAACACCAGGGTCCAGGAAGAGGTTGCTAAGTAGAACAAGAAGGGGTCCCAGACCCAAACTAGGGCACAGTGATATGAATAGCTGTGAATGAGCAGCTCTGCAGCACACCACCCAGGTCCTGTAACAGACCTAAGGTGGCCCGAGAAAGGGATGTGTGACTGTACCCTCGCCCCTTTCCCCAGCAATCTCAAGCTTTTAGGGGTAGACTTATAGAAGAGTAAGTATAGGAGCAAGAAGCAGTGGTTATAGTTCAGTACTAAGGACAGAGTATTAATTCCATCCTTCAGCTCAGTCTGATGCCTGCAGACGATAACCAGAGCAGATTCGTAACTCTGACCCAGCAGAGCTTTCCAGATGGCTGGCAATAACTGAATCCAGTAGCAATCTACTATTAAACCCAAATCCAGGTTAGGAACTTTGCAGAGCTCAGACAAAGTGGGCAGCAACCATACGTTGCCTAGCTTGGAGGTTCAGAGCATGAATGGTCCCTGAGGTCCTAGAACAATGTGACCCTCAATAACCCAAGAAAGCAGCAACAGGACCAGCCCAGACCTTCCCTATAGAAGTGCCCAGAGATCAGTCTTAACATCAAGTCCAGAGTCAGGAAAAAGGTTTGAAGAAGGAGAAAATTAAAAGTATTTCACCATTAAAAGCTCTATTGGGGGCGGCTAGGTGGCGCAGTGAATAGAGCACCGGCCCTGGAGTCAGGAGTACCTGAGTTCAAATCCGGCCTCAGACACTTAGCACACAAAAAAAAACTAGCCGTGTGACCTTGGGCAAGTCACTTAACCCCAACCGCCCTCCAAAAAGCAAAAAAAAAAAAAAAAAAAAAAAAGCTCTATTGGTAACAGATGCTAAAAATACAAACTAAGAAGAAGAATCAAAGCTCATAAAAACATAAAATCAGTTCAAATTTCTAGAAGAGATGAAGCAAAAATTTAAAAGAGTAAAATTTTTTTAATAACACAAGAGTGCTAAATAAAAAAAATGGAAAAGAAATGAGATCTGTGAAAAAAAATAATTGGAAAGGGAATTCGGAGGTAGGCACAAGGGGTACAAACCTTGCCCAAGCAAAATCTCCCAGAAAATCAGACTGGACCAAATAGAATACAACTCCATGACATAGCAAGAAATATTATAACATAATCAAGAGACTGAAAAACAGTGGAAGAAATGTAAGGTCTCTCATAGCAAAAACAACAGACCTGGAAAGCAGATTGAGGAGGAAAAGAATCAAGATTCAACAGAATAGTCAAATTCTCTGACCAAAACAAGAGCCTAGGTCATATGTCAAGGTATCTTAAATGAAGACTGTCAAGACTGCATAGAACCATTGGGCTGGGTGGAAATAGAAGGAATCAAACAGTCATCTGAAAGAAACCTCAACATGAAGTCTCAGGAACATTGTAGCCCAAATCCACAGCTTCCAGTTAAAAGTAAAAAATACTGCAAACAGCCAGAAATAAAGAGCCACCTCAGGAACTCACATGATTTAGCAGTCACCATTATAAAGAAGTACAGAAGGGGCGGCTAGGTGGTGCAGTGAATAGAGCACCGGCCCTGGAGTCAGGAGTACCTGAGTTCAAATCTGGTCTCAGACACTTGACACACATACTAGCCATATGACTTTGGGCAAGTCACTTAACCCCAATTGCCCTCCAAAAATGAGGGAAAAAAAGAAGTGCAGAACCTGAAATACCACATTACCGAAGCTTAATAGCCAATGATTACTTACCAAGCAAAACTGAGTATGTTCGTACATGGGGAAAAAATGAACTTTGAATGAGAGGACTTCCAGGCATTCCTGATGAAAAGACCAGAGTTGTTTAGAAACTTTGAAGTTCAAATATAGGAATTAAGAAAAATGTTTAAAGGAAATATGAGGGGATGATAATAAATAACTAAGGAAGAATAACCAACTTACATGCTAATATGAGGGAAATGGTGTATGTATGAACCCTATCGCTATCAGGGGTCATAGGGACCATCTAATTAGACAGAATGCCTGACTATGGTTCTCTTATGTCTTGATCTTAAAAGACAAATGGAAAGAGAAGGGAGGAGGAATACGGTTTAGTGAAGGGAAGGGAAGGTTAGGGAAAGTTGTTTCATGTAGGCTATGTAAAAAGACATTTCTATGTGAATAAGTTGTAGGGGGTTTACAGACAGGGTGATTCAGTTTCCTCAATTTAAAAATGGAGGTGATAATGGTACCTATATCCCAGGACTGTTGTGAGGATCCAATAACATCTGTAAAGAACATAACATCATGCCTGATACACTATGAAGGCATTATGATTAGAGTGAGAATAGATTAAGGGAGGTATTCATCCTAATCAAAACAAATCCTAAGGATATAAAAAAAATGTAAAACTTTTTTGAGGCAGCAAAGTATGGTCACCTAAGAAAGTAACCATAAATTGAGGAATGGCTGAATGAGATAAGGTATATAAATATGGTGGAATACTATTATGCTACAAAAATGATGAAGAAGATGGTCTCAGAAAAACTGGAGAAGATTTTTATGAACTGATGCAAAGTGAAATGAACAAAACCAGGAAAATAATTTATACAGACAACAACATGATAAAAACAAACAATTTTCAAATCTGATCAGTGTAATAACCAATCTCAGTAGACTCTGATACACACCACCTGAAAGAAGTGAGGGATGCAGAATGCAGGATACACACACACAAACACACACACACGCCTCATATATACATGTATACACACACAATTAAGCACACATGTGTGTTTGCAATAAGAGTTTGGCTTTTCTTTTCATTCTCAGTGGGGAGTGTGAGGAGGGAAGGAAACCTGGATTTTTTCTGATAGAAAAGAATAAAACATAACTAAAAATAAAAGTCATTATTACTAATACAAAAAAAAATCAAGTCAAAGAAAAAAGAATCAGCACCGGAGGAAGCAGAAGAGCCTGCAGATTCATAAGGAAACATGAAAACATCGCAGTATTTTCCTGAATAGTTTAAGAGAAAAAAATAACAATTTTGAAGATAGTCTTTATGTCCTGCATAGCAGAAATAATTGGTAGCATAGAACAAGTTGAATCTGTGGTAGCAAGTCCTGCCAAAGAAACAAAAAGAGAGAAACTGACTGGTAATGCAAATATACAGAAGTAAAGAACAGTTTGAAAGAAGAGAAGCAGGGAAAAAATGATATTAAAATAAGATCTGTATGTAAACAAAATACATTGATCTTGAAGACAGGATGCATAGATACCTTAGACTTTATAGGTCTAACAAAAGAACATGACCAGTCCCCAATCCTGAAGACCATAATGTAAGAAATAGTACAAGAAAACTGCTCAGACTTTCTGACAGAAAACAAAATGGCAATTGAAAGAATCCATAGATCATCTTCTGGAAAAAAAATCCTATGCTGCAAATTTAAAAACAAATTGAGGCTAAATTGAGCAATTATAATGACTAAACCACAAATTATAACCTTCACATCTAAAGCAAATTAAATTTGAGTAACAAAAGCCTGTTTTGTACCCACAAGAAACTGCAGGAAGGAATGGAATATGTTCTGAAGAGCAAAGGCACCAAAGATGCATATCCTCAAAACCTGCATCTAATCATTTATAAAACAAGATGAATATTTGATTTTTTAAAAAAGAGGTATTTGAAGCATTCCTAGAAAGAAAAAAAGACTTGAACAAATTGTTTGCTTGGTAAATACCCCTAGATCAAAAGTAAATTATGAAGGCAAACAAAATTATTGTTGAGAAATAGAAAGATATAATGGGCATTTATCCTTCAATTGAATCAATGCTTTTGTGGCACTAGATTGCAGAGCAGAAGGACACATACAATGGGAGAGGGGAGGAAGAAGAAAGATGGCAGATGTGTCCTAATGAAGTGAAAAGTTAACAGTGGAAGGAAAATAGCTCCCCTAGACTCTCAGGAAGAAAAGTGCCTACAGGAGAACAGATGAGGAGATCTAAGGAGAAATGTAAATAGGAGAAAAGAAAGGAGAAATTTCTCTTTCATTGGTTAAAGAGGCATCTAACTGATAAATGCTCCTGCAAGAGAAGAGACATAGTCTATAAAGAGAGATGAGCCTCTTATAGTGAGTATAATCAGCAAGGATTTGATACTTACACCACACATCCTGCCTCAGGAGGAAAATCAGAGTTCCTGGGGGCAACTGACACCTTACAAGAGTGGGAGGGGATGGATACAGAAAGATTTAATGGCAAATAAAGTGGAAATGACCGTGAGGAGGACAAAGGGTAGAGAGGAATTGTACTGTCATAAGAAATGACATAATGACATAAGAGAATTCCTGCCACGGGACAATATTATCTCTATCACTTGCGGGAACTGGAATTTTTATTTATTTTCATTTTTGCTTTTTGGAGGGCAATTGTGGTTAAATGGCTTGCCCAAAGTCACACAGCTAGTGTGTCAAGTGTCTGATGCTGGAGTTGAACTCAGATCCTCCTGACTCCAGGGCTGGTACTCTATTCACTGCACCACCTAGCTACCCCAGGAACTGGAATTTTTAACAGTGGAACTGTTAGAAGTCTACAAAAGCCTACAAAACAAGAACATAGAAATCTATTTAGAAGGTAACATCAAATTGATCCCTTCCTTAGAATCTTTAATTCCATGAGGAATACAGAATCCAAAGAATTAAATTAGTATAAAGATCATAAATAAATGAATAAAAATCTAGAATTTACAGAGAAAGAAGACAAAAGTGAATATGGGAAGAATACTTTTAAGAACAAAGTATAGAAAATGAAATTAAAAAAAAAACCTAATGAGCAGATCAGCAGACCGGCTTCCAAACCGTCTGACCATCACATCTATACCTAGTTAGTTGCCAGAGAGGGAAGCAGCACCATCTGGGTTTTCAAAGCCGGGGGCTCAATGGCTGCCCAGAGTTTTGTCTGTCCAAATCACACAACTGTTCGCAAAGTGAACCCCAGAGTCAAACCTCACATCAGGGTATGTATAGCCTTCTCCTGGCTCAGAGAATGTCACAACCCTCTTGACCCACTGCCCAATCACAAAGTAACAAGGCACAGGCATTCCTGAAAAACAAGCCTTTGACCACAGGCTCCATGTGACCACATTCAGCCTATTAGGGGGCAGAGTATATTTTCAAATCAGAAAAGGTTCTCAGATGCACTTAAGTCCATCAAGGAGCCTAGGGGCAGGGAAGATCTTTAGATTTCCATTACAATCTCCAAGCTTCTCCTAGGAAAAAAAATGGCTGTCTTTTTCAAATAAAAGTAGTTTATATGGGTTGGCAATACATAGAATGACAGAATTTCATAGAATGAAATTTTGGGTTGCCTGAAGGACATGGGAGAGAAGCCTGGTGAGCATGGGTAGGCCGCATCATAGGATTAAAGAAAGAATAATGTGGACACATAACATAAGGAAAGCCATCTGAGAGATGACAAACAAAAGAGGTGGTTCTTTAATGTAGTTGGGAGGTAGGGGGAGAGAAAGAGAGAGAGAGAGAGAGAGAGAGAGAGAGAGAGAGAGAGAGAGAGAGAGAGAGAGAGAGAGAGAGAGAGAAATGAGTCATGAACAGCCCATAAACTCCATTGATATCTATTCAAGCAATCTGCATAGGTTCCAAAAGTGGGTCATACTCTTTCTGAGGAGTGCCTAACAAAGACTCCTCTATTAATCCCTTCATTTGGACCTTCTCCCCTTTTTCTATATTTTCTCTCTTGGTGCCTCCTTAATTAAAGCACCACAGCAGCCCTTCCAAATCTTTTTATCCCTCCAAAAACTTCCCATAGTTCCCATCTCTTACCCTCTCACCTAAGAATTCTGTCTCATGTTTTACTGAAAACAAATGGAGGACATTCCTCAATAGCTCCCTCTTCTCCTCTATTCCTCGCTTCATATTACCTGGAAAGCTCCTGCCGCTATCTTCTCCTCACCTGTCTTGCATGAATAGGTAACTTTTTTTGTGGGAAAGTCAAGCCCCCTACATGCACAAGTGATCCTATTCTATCCTGGCTTTTCCAGCAGAGAATTCTCTGTATTATCCCCAAATTCTTATTTATCTTCAATCTCTCCCTGTAGACTGGCTGCTCTTCTTCTACCTATAAACATGTCTATCTCTTCCATTCTGAAAAAATCCCTTCATTTGATTAATTTGTCTGCATAGGCTTTCATTCTTCTTTTCCATTTTGTAGCTAAATTACTTAAAAGGATTATCTAAAATAGGTGCTTGGACTTCTTATCTACTCACTCTCGTTGTTGCTGTTTAGTAGTTTCCAACTCTTCATGATGCCATTTGGAGATTTCTTGGCAAAGACAATGGATTGGTTTGCCATTTCCTTTTCCAGTTCATTTTACAGATGAGGAAACTGGGCAAAGTTAAGTGACTTGCCCAGAGTAACAAAGCTTGTAAGTATCTGAGGTCAGATTTGAAGTTATAAAGATGAATCTTCCTGGTTCCAAGCCCAATGTTTTATTCATTGAGCCATGTAACGGCCTTCACTCTTTCTTAACTGTCAACCATCTGGCTTCCAACCTCTTCATTCAAATGAAACTCCCTCGAAAGCTACATCTGATCTCTTTGTTGCCAAATCTAATAGCTTCTTTCCATTCCTCATCCTTCTTGACTTCTCTGCAGTCTTTAACATTGTTAATCACCCTCTTCTTCTCGAAACTCTGTTTTTCTCTAGATTTTCCTGACATTATTTCCCTCCTGGTTCTCCTTGCACCTATCTGAGTTCTCCTCAGTCTTCTTTGGTAGATCTGCATGAAGGTCATGCATGTTAACTGTGGATGTCCTCCAAACCTCTGACCTGGCCCCTCTCTTCTCATTCCTCTGCACTATTTCACTGATAGTCTCATCAGCTCCCATGGATTCTATTATCACTGCAAAGACAATGATTCTGAAATCTCCTTATTCAGGTTTAATCTCTTTTGAACTTTCCTCCCACATCTCCAATTGACTATTGGACATCTTTACCTGGATGGCTTGTAGATATCTTAAATCCATTCAAAGGTGAACTCATTTTCCTCTTCAAACTCTTCTCTCTTCCAAATTTCCCTTTTGTCAACAAGGGAATCTCCTTAGTTCACTAGGATCCCAACTTAGGTGTCATTTTTTATTTCACTCTTTTTATCTCATTCCCTATATCCAATCCATCGTCAAAGTCTGTTATTTTCAGTACTATAACATTCCCTTCCACCTGAACTATTACATTGCCTGCTGAATGATCTCCCTGTCACACGTCTTTCCCCACTCCAGCCTGTTGACCTCTCAGGTGCTAAAATAAATTTCCCAAAGTGTAAGTTTGACCATGTCATGCCATGCTGCTCCCATCAAAATATTCCGATTGCTTGCTATCACCTCCAGGATCAAATACAAAATCTTCTGTCTGGCAATCATTCAGTGCCCTTCGTAGTCTGCCCCCATCTCCTCCACCATTCCAGTCTTCTTGTGCCTCACAACCCATCATGTACTTTGCCATTCTTGTTGTTCCTCAAGCAAGAGAATTAATTCGTCTCCAGTTGCTGATCCTATTCCCACGCCTGAAATGTTCTTCCCTATCACCATCTCCTGGCTTCTTTGGCTCCCTGCAAATCCCAGCTAAAATCCCACTTTTTGTAGGGAGTTTTTCTAGATATCCTTTATTTCTAGTGCCTTTGATCTGTTGATTATTTCCAGATCTCCTTTTTGTGTGTGTGTGTGTGTGTCTTGTTTGTACATAGTTGTCCTCACAGACAAGAGTAGGGACTGTCATACTGTCATTTACCTTGGTATCCTAAGTGCTTAGCACAGAGCCTGGCACATAGTAGGCAGTTCATAAATATTTATTGACAGTCTGGAATACACACTTCCTTATATTTAATGATTTGGCATTTGTTATATTTATAATGTATATGTTTTTCCTAATTAGAATGTGAGTTTTATGAGAATAGGGATTGTTTCATTTGTATTTGTATGCCAGGGACCCAGCACAATTCCTTGGTACAGGGTAGGCTGTTGACTGGCTGAGAGCTAAAAATGAGGGGAAAAAAATTCATTACAGTCAAATTGGAAACTTCTCAGCTATGTAAAAAAAACCCAACACTGTTTCTATAATAAAACATTTGTTTTACATAAGTGTAAAGTATATTTATATTGTTTTTAAAAATAAAATATGAGTTATTCTAAGTATGCAAATAGTCTTTTGTCCATATGCCAAATCCTAAAAGAATGCAGTTAATTAATTTGAAACTCATTTTTTAAAATTACTTATTAATGTTTTTGTTAGAATTTTATAAATTTTTTTCATGAATGAATTCTAAAATAGTTTACATGTTTCTAAATATCTAGATGAAAAATGGAAAAATGAGTACAAAATCCATTCTTTTCAAACATTTAGATACATGACTTTTTTAATTAAAATGATTTTTTTTAGCATTCTTTTTTTCTGTTTATTTAGCGATATGGAAGATATTAGAATGGGTATAGTTACATTGCTAACAAGGGCCAAGACTGGTAAAAATTAAGTATAACTTAAAATGTGAGAATACCCACAGATGCCTTGTGCTCATATTAAGAGGAATCATTTTGAAAAGAAAAGATTTGGAATTTAAGTTCACCTAGTTTTGAATATTCTCTGACCTTTGAATTGGTGATTAGGGAATAGTTCTCCCCATACTCTTGCCTGAGAAACTGTAGGTGGCCTTCATAGTAGGAAATGTCCCAACAAAAATGCAGATCAAATTTTTTAAAATTAAATTTTATGTTTATTTATAGTTTACATCATTCATTTCCACAAGATTTTGAGTTACAAATTTTCTCCCTGTCTTTTCCCTACCCACCCCACCCCACAAAAACAGCCATCCCACTCTATACCTCCTCCTCCAAATTGCTCTCTCCTATGTCCTCCCCCATAACCCCTCTGACTTTCAGGTAGGGCAAGATGGATCTCCTTACCGCAGTGCCTGTATATCTCATTTCCCAGTTGGATGTAAAAAAAATATATAGATAGATAGACAGATAGATAGATAAATAGTTTTTTAAAAAAAACATTTGATTTTAAAACTTTGAATTCCAGATTTTTCCCTTCCTCCCTTGTCACCCACCCTTACTGGGAATATAAGTAATTCAATATAGGTTGTACATGTGTAGCTACGCAAAACGTTTCCATAGTAGATATATTGTGAAAGACTGACTATATTTTCCTCTATCCTATCCTGCCTCCACTTGTTGTATTTTCTATTTTGACCCTGTCCTTTTTCAAAAATGTGTGCTGCTAACTACCCTCCCTCCCTTAACCTGCCCTCCCCTCCATCATCCCCCTTCTAATCCCCTTCCCTCCTACTCTCCTGTAGGGTGAAATACTCTATTTAGTGTGTATGTCATTCCCTCCCTAAACCAAATTCAATGAGAGTAAGTTTGACCCATTCCCTTTTTGCCTTCCTGTTCTTCTCCTCCATTGTAACAATTTTCCCTTGCCTCTTCTATATGAGATAATTTACCCTATTCCATCTTTCCCCATGTCCTCTCATTCTATTCCTCTCTCATCTCTCAATTTCACCTTTTAAGTATCATTCCTTCAATTGATCCTGTGCCCTCTGTCTATGTATACCTATACATATATATGTATATATATATATATATATATATACACACACTCACATATGTGTTCATACACCCATATATCCTCCTATATAGACACACACATACACACATTTATATTTCCTTCACCTATCCTCATACTAAGAAGAGTTTCATAAGTTACAATTATCATTTTTCTGTGTAAATAGTTCAACTCTGATTAAGTTCCTTATGATTTCTTTTCCCTGTTTACCTTCTCATGCTTCTCTTCCTTCTTGTATCTGAATGTCAAATTTTCTATTCAACTCTGTTTTTTTCATCAAGAAAGGTTGAAAGTCCTCTATTTCACTGAATTGCCATATTTTCCCCCGAAACATTATACTCAGTTTTGCTGGGTAAGTGATTCTTGGTTTTAATACCTGCCCCTTTGACCTCCAGAATATCATATTCTAAGCCCTTTGATTCCTCAATGTAGAAGCTGCCAGATCCTGTGTTATCCTGATTGTGTTTCCCCAATATTCAAATTGTTTCTTCTTGGCTGTTTTTAATATTTGCTCCTTGGTCTGGGAACTCAGGAACCTGGCTATAATATTCCTAAGAGTTTTCTTTTGAGGATCTTTCTCAAGAGGTGATCGGTGAATTCTTTCAACCTCTATTTTGCCCTCTAGTTCTGAAACATAAGAGCAATTTTCCTTGAGAATTTCTTGAAGGATTATTTCTAGGTTCTTTTGTTGATCATGGCTTTCAGGTGGTCCAATAATCTTAAAATGGTCTCTCCTGGATCTATTTTCCAGGTCAGTAGTTTTTCCAATGAGATATTTCACATTGCCATCTATTTTTTCATTTGTTTGGATCTGTTTAATAGCATCTTGAGGGGGCGGCTAGGTGGCGCAGTGAGTACAGCACCGGCCTTGGAGTCAGGAGGACCTGAGTTCAAATCCGGCTTCAGACACTTGACACACTAGCCGTGTGACCTTGGGCAGGTCACTTAACCCCAACTGCCCTCCAAAAAAATATATATTGATATCTCATAAAGTCATTAACTTCCATTTGCTCCAATCTAATTCTGAAGGAATTATTCTCTTCAGTGAGCTTTTGAGATTCTTTTTCCATCTGGCAAATTTAGCTTTTTAAGGCAGTCTTCTCATTGGCTTTTTGAGCCTCATTTGCCATTTGATTTAGTCATTTTTAAGGTGTTATTTTCTTCAGTCAGGTTGTTGACTCTCTTTTCATGATTTTCTTGCATTATACTCATTTTATTCCCAATTTTTCCTCCACTTCTCTTATGTGGTTTTCAAAATCCTTTTTAAGGATTTTGTTCATATTTTTCTTGGAAGCTTTTGGTGCAGGTGTTCTGACTTCCTTGTCTTCCTGCAGTTCTGTACTTTGAATCTTTTTGTCCCCAAAAAATGGAATCTAAAGTTGGATTGTGCTTGCTTTGCTTCCCTTGCTTGCTCATGTGGCCACTCAATTACTTGACTTTTGAGCTTTTTGCCACAGTAGAATTCTGCTTCCAGAGAGGAGAGCTTTGTCCCAAATTGCTCCGGGTTTTGCAGCTGCTGGAGCTATTAGTTGGGTGCCCTCCACAGGCTCTGGCACCTGGTCACACACCCCAGGACCTCCACCCAACACAGGTATCCAGATCCAAGCAGCTTAAAGCAAGAGTGATTACCCCTCAGAATTGTTGCTTAGTCCCTCTACAATCTGCAGGCTAGGAGCTCTGAAGCAGCCATGTGGAAACAGCTGCATGGCTGCTGTGCCTGAGCCGCTTCTCCCTTCCAGGTGCAGAGGCCAGACCACACTATTGGTCCCCCTGTTCCCAAAGTCCACACTGACCTTTTATAAATGCCTTTGGCATTTATGGGTTGATAATTCTGTAAATGGCTAAAGCTGCTGCTGATCCACTCTCCTGAAGTCACTCTCCTGAAGTGATGATCAGCCAACACTGATCAGGGCCACTCTGGGGCTAAAACCCTGAGGTCACCGGGGGTGGGGTGGGGGGTGTGGGGGGCTGGGTTCAGCCCCCAGCACACTACAATGGACCTTTCCTACTGGCCTGCCAGGCTGCCTTCAGCGGGAGATTTGTTTCTCTCTGTGACTTTGTGGGCTCTGTAGCTCTAAAGTTTGTTTAGAGTCATATTTTATAGGTATTTGAAGTGGTTATGTGGGGAGCTCATGGAGTTTTCCTGCTTCTATGCTGCCATCTTGGCTCTGTCCCCTAGTAAGCTTCAAAATTTTAAAATGGCGGATTTTCATTTTCCTGAAGTAGTTGTGCTGTGAATGCAAAGTAAATTCATTAAATAGTCAGCATAATCTAATTAACTGAAAAGAGCGTTCCTTGTTTCTTCATTATCACTCAGGGTATACTGATTATAAGAGAATATACATAATAGAGAAAGCAGTTAGATGACTCAGTAGATAGAGATCTGGGTCTGCAATTAGAAAGACCTGAATCTAACCTCAGACTTTACCAGATGTGTAACCTTGGGCAAGTCATTTAATTCCTGTTTGCCTAGAAGGCTCAGTGGACAGAGCACAGGTACAGGAGTCAGGAAGGCCTGAGTTCAGATTCAGCCTCAGAAACTAACTATGTAACCCTGGGCAAGGCACTTAACTTCTCTTTGCCTTAATCCACTAGAGGAGAAAACGGCAAACTACTTTTATATCTTTGCCAAGAAAACACTGTGAACAGTTTTGTCCATGGGGTCATGAAGAGTCAGACACAACTCAACAATAATATACTTAATGGACTCTAAGGAAAAGATCATTAGGACATTTAGGCTTTGAAGCTAGAATTATTACATTTAAGATCAGATTTTTTTTAACATGGACTCTTTTGGTAGGTGTTGTAAAAAAGTATTGGCAAACTACAAAGTTACTATTATATGGTTTTGTTCATTATTACGAATGCTTTATATTTGATTATTACATCATTTCATTGGTTCATTGGGAAAACTGGAAAGAACAAGGGCAGAAACTGGTCAAGGATCAATATCGTATACCATTTACCAAGCTAAGGTCAAAATGGCTACATGACCTAGGTTTGGAGAGATTACAAGAAAATTAGAAGAACATGGAACTTATTACATATAAGACTTATGGAGAGGAAAACAATTTATGAATGAACAAGAGATGGAGAGTAAAGCTACGTGTAAAATGGACAATTTTGGTTAGATTAAATTCTAAAGTGTTTGTACAAATAGAACAAATGTAGCCAAGATCAGAAGGAAAGCAAAAAACTGGAAAATATTTTTATAGACAGTTTCTCAGATAAAGGTCTCATTTCTCTAATATATAAAGAATTTTGTCAAATGTATAAGAATATGAATCATTCCCCAATTGATAGTCAAACGATATGAACAGGAGAAAAATTTCTTATACTTTGACAATTGTTTAAAGGCTGATTCTTATCTCCTTTTGAAAGAGGTAGTTACAGTCTGCCTTCCTAGGTGCCTTAAATATGTTTTCATTCACATCTAAAACCCTTAAATCAATCTAATTATCAAGAAATATCTATAAAGCTTTTGCTGTGTTCCAAGAACTCTCACCATATTGCTACTTCAAGGCTTTAAGAGTAAAAGTAAGACTTAGTCTTTTATCATATATTTGTCAAATAATTTCCTCAAACATAATATCTACATTTTGAATTTGCTAATATATAGATATGAACCAACATAAACCTTTCATCTTATTCATGTTTTGGACCTAATAGAAGAGTTAATGGCTTATGCTATTCTGTCTTTGTCAATTCAAAAAGAGAAATCTTGGATTTGAGAGTCATGAAGACATTAAAAATAGAGGTTTACATTAAATGCTTCAGTGATCCATAATTATTATGAGTAAATAACTACAGAAATAGTTCAAGGCATTTTAGGAGTGTTTAACTTTGAAATACTTGACATACATTTTGGTTCACAAAACATTGAAAAATGCTTTAGTAGCAGGAAACTCTACCTTGATCTCAGATAAAAAACACATTCCTTTTCATGATATTTTTATTACCTTGACAATCTAGAATCATGAAATAATAAAACTGGATGGGACCTTGTATATATAGTTCAAGCACACTGATTTTGCAGATCAGGAAACAGAGACTTAGAAAAAATTAAGACACTTTCTTTCTAAAAGAAGATAATTTTTCTTAGCGATTTCTTTTCTGTTCTTTTGTTGGTTTGCTTATCTCTGCTAGCAATGACAATAGGTGGCACTAGTATAACCAAGCTTGTTAGTTAATATAACAATGATTGTTAGCATTTACTAAACATCTTTTTACTATATTCTTCGTATTGTAATATGACTGTTAGTTAGTGTAGTGCCAGTGCAATATTTACAGCACCCAAAATCATGATAAAGTCTGAGACTATAAATATCACATGATGGTCAATGGCAAAATATAACAAACTGTCCATATAGGGGACAGAACCAAAGCATTTGTTTAGACATCAGAAAACTGAATCTCAAAGCCAGTAAGCTGATTCTTCAAACTCCCCCCGCCCAGGTCTATTAAGGAGAGAGGAAGATCTTCAAATTCACATTATAATCAGTCACACATTTATTGAGCACCTTCTAGGTTTCAGGTTAAGTGCTATGTACTGAGGATACAAAGAAACATGAGACAGTCCCCACCTTGGAGGAGCTCACATTTAATGGTGACAGCAACTTAGAAAGAACCATGTACAAACTAAATGCAGGATAAATAGGAAATGATTCGCAAAGGGAAGGCACTGGAATGAAGATAAATTGAGTAAAGTTTCCTGTACAAGCTGAGATTTTAGTTGGGACCAAAAGGAAGTCGGGGAAATAGGACAGAGGGCATTCCACACTTGGGAGGCAGCTAGTGAAAGTTCCTGGAGTTGGGAGGTAAGAGCATCAAGTGCCAGGAACAGCAAACAGATGAGTGTGAGGAGATGGCCGAGGTGTAAGAGGTGTCTAAGGTTTAAGAGAATTTTGAAAGGTGTGAGGGTGGGGAACAAGGTTATTGAGGATTTTGAACACTGATTATATTTGATCCTGGAGAGAGACCAGTTCAAAAAATCAAACAAATCCTAGTCTCAAGAAACTTATGTTATATTAGGAAAGACAAGTGTGTGTATGTGTGTGCATACATGCATGCATGTGCATGTATATATGCACACACATGTACATTTGCTATTGGGAATGTATGTTTTGTGTGTGTGTGTGTGTGTGTGTGTATACAATACAAAAACATTAAATATTGGATACTCTGGGACAGTGGGCACTAGCCACTAGGATTGACAAAGACTTCATGCAGAAGATGGCATTTGCTATTGCCGGTACTTAGCATGGTTAGAGAACTTTTCATTCATTCCCATTTATCTCTGCACCTACCTTCTAAAATACTAGAGGCCAGCATGTCTAGTGCAAAGAGCCTTGTACTGTAAGTCTAATTATGTGGTTTTAGTCTTGGCTTGGGCAAATTTGGGCCGAATTGTTTCCCTGCAAAAGAAAGGGATTTTGGACTAGGTTACTTCTAAGCTTTCCCTTTCAGGTCTAAAATTCTGTGACTTAGTGGGAGACATCTTGCCAACTTATGCTTATTTTTCTGCACCAGGGCTATCAAAACCTGTACAATGTAGGACTCAGTTGTCTTAGTTTTTTTTTTTAAATTTATTTTCATGCTATATTTTTGGTTTTATTTATATGCAGTAGAGAGAGAGCGCGCTTAGAGTATTTGACCCTCTATAAAAATGTTGGTTCTTTCATGTACATTTTGATTGTATTGAATTGAAAAGACACTGAATGGACAAAATCAATGAAATGAGAATAAAAAGGGAAGTTGTTCAATAGGGGTTGGGCAAAGATGCTTTATTTGTCTCTAATAAAGGCCTGATATCTAAGGTATACTGTACAGGAAGCTAATAGAAATATACAAGACAAAAGACCATTCTTCCACTAATCCAAAGGATATGAAGTGTTCTTTTAAGAAAAAGTTGTAAGCACTCAAATATATGCATATATATTTCAAAAACTCAGAAATTTCACCTCATATCACATGACAGGAGATAGGAAGAGTCACACAAAGCAGTACATAGCAAAGCCTGGATTTGAACATAAACATCTAGTTTAGAAATTTAAACATTAAAAAAGAATCAACCAGAGAGAAAAGTAAAGAGCAAAATATTCACTATGTGAACAAGAATATGAGCTACACACCAAGTAATGAAGAAAATTTTTTTCAGTTCTCTGAATTTTACAGTTGACAGAAATAATTTTAACTTCATAGTGAGAAAAGGACTGAATTTTTTGTATAAAATTAAGAATGTGGTTCCTATAAATTGAGTTAATCATTAATGACCAAATTTTATTTTCACAAAAGCACAAGATTAAAAACCAATTTTCATAATGTGTATTTAATTAGGAAACAATATTCATGCTTTAAAAAGGATTCTTCCCCCTCCTTCTCTATTCATCCCATCTAAAATTAAATTAATTGAAGTATACAAGAGAAATTAATGCTTCACCTGTCTTTGTGCACCTTCTTCAACTCCATATCTCTTGATTTAGCTTTGACTCTACTTTGGGATGTTAGACAAAATATTTTCTTTAAAAAAAGAAAAATCAAGGTTCTCTCTCAAATAGCAAAGGAGCTCCCAATTGAAGTCGATCCAAAACAATTAAGACTCAGTCCATGCTCTCTGCTCCCTTTTACTGTTCTCTGTACACGTTGCTGTCACTGTTCCCATCTTTGTATTTAGCTCCCTATTCACAAAAACAAAGAACACATCAGAAGCATCTATGAGAATTTTTTTTAATTTAGCCTGCACATTCAAACTAGTTAAACAGAATGTCATTTTAAAGATAAGAGACAAGCTTTAGAATGGGAATTGAGAGGGGAATTGGAGAGAGGGCAAAGAAGGGAAGGAAAAGGGGGAAGAAAGTGTCCCCCCTCCCCATCCTTCTCAGCAGACTCAGGCAGCCAGAGGCTCTATTGTCTCAGCCCCAGGTGGCTACCACATAGCTTCTCGATTGTGATAGTAACAGTAGCCATGGCAGCCGCGGTTACTCCCCCCCTCTTCCTGCTCCTTGCAAAATAAAAGTGAAACTGGAGCTGCCAAATCCTCGCTGTGTTTGCTCAAATTCTTCGTTCTCCAAAGCAAGAGAAAAACAATCTGTAGCCCTCTCTGCCCTTCAGTTTCTTGATTAATAAAATGAGCATACTAGGTGCCTCTTCCACATACCCCCAGCCTCTAAACTAAAAGAAAGGTCCATTTCTGATACATACTTACTGTGTGACTTTTGGCAAGTCACTTAAACTATCAGAACTCTAGGCAACTGTGAAAGATTTTTAAATAGCAGAAGAAACCTGCACTGGTAGAAGGAATTTCCTCACCCAGGAGTCTTCTATAGGGATAAAATTCCAGGTTCAGTCCTTATCCATTCATCCATACCTGAATATATATTATTCTATGTATTAATAAGATCCTTTATTTCTGCATCATTTTTTGCAGATCATCTCTTTTCTTTGTTGACAATGGTAATTTGGTTTTCCCCTTTAAAAAATTACTAGTAATTTGTCTTTTATCAGTTAATTTTAAAAAGCTCCTACTTATTCAACTTTTTTTTAAAAAAATGAGTTTTCTTAATGTCATATTATTTTTAGGGCTTATATGTTAGTGTTTGTTTTTTTAATATACTCTTTTTCTTGTTTTTCTAATTGCATGCCTAAATTGGTGAAGTGTTCTTTCTCTGTTTTATTGATAAAAGTGTTTAGAGATAGAAATTTTTCCCTTAGGAGAAACTGCTTTGACCAAATCCCTAAATTTCAGAATATTATTTCAATATTTTCATTATTGTTAATGAAATGAATATTTCTATGATTTGTTTTTTGACCTACCAATCTCATGACAAAGTTACTTAATCCCCATTTGATTTTTTAATCCTTTCTTCAATGACCAGTTATTGAATATATTTATATAGTATTGTGTTTAGAAAATGCAGTATTTAATATTTTTACTTTTCTGCATGTGTTTATGAAGTTTATAGGTCCCAATACTTTATTGGATTTTGTAAAAATCTCACATATTGCTGAGAGCACTGTGACTCTGTTCTTCATCTGGGGTCTGGCCTCAAGATCTTCTCAAAGCCCATGTAATAGCACTGTGCCCTGGAAAGTACAACTTCCAGCAGAATAAATTAAAGAGATTAAATCTAAGATCAAGTAACATCTAGCCTGAATTGGACAGTGGAAGGAGTCTAAGAACTGCCAATTCCTCCACATTCTTTTCAGTTCATTTGCTTTTTACCAGAATCACCAGATAATGATATCAGCCTTAAGAAAAAGTCATCTGGAACCTCTTAACTGTCACTTTTTTTCCTGTGGACTTGAGAAAGTGAAACTTCATTTTAACATGGTGCTGATGCTTTTACTGCTTAAAAAGCATTACAAGAATATTTATACTACCTAGTTTTGTGAAGGAAACGTTTCTATATGACTTTAGCATTTTGTAGAAGTGCAAATGGTTATTTCTTAAGGTCACAGAGATAACCAGCTAAGCTCAGATTCGAAATGACTGCCTTTTAACTCTGTCTTTGCTGTTTTCACTTCCTCAGGGGGCCACTTTAAACTTTAAAAATTAAGTTGCATTTACATGTAAAGGCTGAAAAAAACCTTTTTAAAGGTTTTTTTTAAACAATTATTATTGGTTTTTACCAATGTTATTATAACTTGACTGAACTGTGAATAAAGGACTGTCCCTTTATAAATCATTTCTGAAATATGTCAACTTTCATTACAATCATAAAACTTTAGGGAAGGGTTGAAATTTCAGAAAAAAACATGGAAAATTTCTACAAATTTCAAAATTTCAATTATTGCTTCATTACTGTTCTGTGGTTATCAAGGTTAAAATTACTGTTACAATTCTATATTCTACTTCATTTTAAAATACTAAATATTATTATATTAAATTATTATAATATTATTGAGGAAGCTTTTAGTAACATTAATTATATTAAGGATAAAACTTCTAACAATCTACTTCAGTTCACCTTAATTTAATACACCAAGGTGATCAAGTTCAATATGCAAGTGTCCAACAAATATGTTTACCTGTTTGTGAGTTAAGAAATATTAAAGCACACATTCTGAATTCTTTTTTCTAATTATTTTATGAAGCAATTCTATGTACTTTGATCACAACCAAAAGATTTAATTATGTTCAACATTCCCTCTCCCATCTCTGAATTCAATTCTATTACTGAAATATAAAGGAATATCATGTGAAACCTGATTGGTTATTCAAGGAAAGTCATTTTGTTTAATTAATGTCTTTTAGGAAGACATTAAAATGTTTAAGTTTGGTAGTGTGCTCATATTTATTTAAATCTTTTTAAATGAACAATTAAAGACTTCTGGGTCATATGGCCAGCAAGATGGCAGATTTGTCACTGACTCTTGTAGCACCAATGCAATTTCCTTTTTAAAAAAATATATATTACTTATTTATTTTACCAACACAATTTTCACAGTGCTGACAGCCACTGTAAATATGCTAGCATAGTGTTCAATTGCAAAATATAACAGACTCTCCATATATAAGTAAGAAGAAAAACATTTTTCAGACACCAGAAAACTAAGTCCCAAAACAACAGGCCGATTCCATGAGAGAAGCTGAGAAGCTAATAAGCCATAATGGCACAGAGAGCCACAGCATCCTTTAGTCTTCCCACAAACCAGCATTTACTCACAGCCTAACTGTCTCCTTTGTATGCATCCTTTCCTTCCTCCGGTCTCTAATTCCTCTGACTCCCAGCTTCCTGTGTGCTCTGCTCTACCCTTCACAAACTCCTCCCAAAATAGGCTCCATGTGATTACATTCAGCCAATTAGGGGACAGCATATATATATATATATATATATATATATATATATATATATATATATCTTAAGAAAAAGTCATCAGGGAAGTCTTAAAATTACCTTAGGTTTATTAAGAGACAGGGAAGATCTTCAAATTCCCATTATCATTACAAGGCTAGAGCCCTTTCATTCTCTAACCCATAAAAACAAAAAAGAATTATATGCCAAATGTAGAGCAATAATAGCTGAATTCATAAGACAAAGAAGACAGAACTCTGACATGCCAAAATCATTACAAATTAATATGAATCATGATACAAAAAAAATCTGTGAGGAAGAGAAACTAAGACACAAAAGTTCTGAGCACAAACTATTTATTAGCAAACCTACAGGTTGCAAGTGATGAACATTAATGTCCTCTCACTCACCAGAGACCCTTTAGAGCAGACAGAGCAGGCTTTTAAAAATTGATTACATAAGGCTCATAATGCTAAATTAGGATTGTAATTGGTCAACAGTAAAGGTGCAAGAAGCTGTTCATTGTTTTACAAACCCCAGTTTAACAAACTTTCAAAGCACCCTAAATGCCTGTCTCTTATTCCTTCTCTGGTTCCATAATCATTAAGAAAAATCTTTGCCAAAACTTTGCTTTCCTGGCTACCAATATATTGATTAATATGTACTAGTTTGGCTAATTATTCCAATGGTTGTTTAAAAAAATAATTTTTTTTAATGTGTCAAGGACTCCTTGGTACTCTGATAAAGCTTATGTTCTGTTAAACTGATCTTGCTTACGCACAACTGGTCATATCTTCATTTCAAAATAAATTCTCGTGGCTCCCTGTTACCTCTAGGATCAATTTTCAAAAGGAACTTACCACTATGTGACTTTCAATGACCTTATGTTCACTTTATTATTATATGAAGAACCATTATCAGTTCAAAATGGACATTTTGGAAATAATGGAAATAATCAGCATCTTCTTTCATAATTCACATTAATATCTAACTGTTGTATTTTGGCATTTTCTACCAAAGTTAATGGCTAAAATACTCTGTCTGAGTAGACATAGATCTACTGGTTTGGGGGCTTTATTCGTACTTGCTAGTGAATAATTCTTTTCATCAGAAACTCTACAACCATCTTAAAGTCAATAGGACTTAGTCAACATTTCAGTCTCATAAGTTATTTATCTAATGGACTTATGAGTAAAAGGAAGAGAACTTGAGATTACTTTAAACTAGGGCCCTGCAACCCCACGTGGGACAAATCACCCAGTTATTGGGTATTAGTGTCAATGTCTGTTCCTTTGAGTTTCCAAAGTTGAAGTGCTTGTCCTTCAGACAGTTATATGACTCATATATCTTTGACCTGTGACACACAAAATATTTAGCTTTTCAAAGTTCTTATGTAAAATAGGGTTAAACCCAGATAGTGAAGGAAATGTAGGTCAAGCTTTTTCTTTTTCAATGTGTTTCTGATTTTTACAAATTATAGTCGACCTTCACAGGATCCATAAAGATTCTTCATATCACTGCTTATATCGTTTTCATAGCCAGATTATTATGTTGCTAAAAAATGCTGACCTGGAAAAATAAAATCAATGAATCAATCAATATGTATTTATTGCCACATTTGCCTTGGGATAAAAATAAAATCAATGAAAGTCTCTGTTTTCAATGAGTTTACATGCTATTGGAGGAAACGATATGTTCATAAATAATTATATATAGAACAAATATGTGGGTGTTAGATGGCTCAGTGAATAGAACACTGGGACTAGAAGTAGGAAGACCTGAGTTCAAATCCAGACTTAGATACTTACTAGCTGTGGGACCTTGGGCAAGTCACTTAACCTGTTTGTCTATCAACCTGTGGGTTATATTCAATTTAAATACATCCTGCATATCAGATATTTACATTATGATTCATAACGAAAATAATTTTATGGTTGGGGGTCACCACAACATGAGGAGCTGTACTAAAGGATCATGGCATTAGGAAGGTTGAGAACCACTGGTCTAAGAGGTGCCTCAGTGGCTAGTGTGCTGGGCCTGGAGTCAGGAAGACCTGAGTTCCAATCTGGCATCAGATACTTACTAGTTCCACCTCTTTCCAGTAGCTGAATTGCAGGATATGGGGAGAAGGGCATTTACTGGAGAAGGAAATGACAAATCACTCTAATTATCTTTGCCAAGAAAACCCCATAGACTGTACAGTCCATAGGGGTCACAGAGAGCTGGACAAGACTGAAAAACAGCAAAAGCACAAATTCAAAACAAACAAAGGTAATTAAATACGTGGCAGTCATGGAAGAAGGGCACTAGCCAGAGTTCAGATCAGGAAAGATTTTATTGGAAAGTAATGCGTGTTGCATTTTTTTAAGGCAATGATTCTTTGAAAGGTTGAGGAAAGAAGGCTTTCCAGGTATAAACAGACATTAAAAGGCCAGTACTTCATCAGTGCTTATTGCACATGAAGAACTCAGACTCTCCCATTTCTTAAGGTAGAGATTAGAAGAGAAGTTGCATGTATTCACCCAACAAGGGCTCCTGCTTCCTTTGCCTAGGGAGATCCAGGCCTATGTGTTCCCTCCTTTCTATGTTCCATATTTTAAAAAAATATATCTTTTATTGGTTACTGTGAGTGCCCAACTGGCAAGTCCCCCCAGGGAGTTGGAAAATAATCTATTTCTTCCTCTTTTCTGAATATATAATACTGTAAAGTCTCCTATATCTCTTTCCAGTAGATTTCGTCACATTCACTGAATTGCAGGGTATGGAGAAAAGAGTAATTCACGAAGCTGGAAATATAGGTTGGAACTAGGTTTGAAGGTCTTTAAAAGCCAAAAAGAAAGTTTTGTATTTTGTCCTAGAGGTTATAGGGAGCCCCCTGAGTTTATTGAGTAGGGGAGTGACAAAATCAAACCTACACTTAAGGAAAATTACTTCGGCAACTTTGTGGAGGATGGACTGGAGTGAAAAGAGATTTGAGGCAGGAAGATCAATTAGGAGGACAGTCAAGAAGTGCTGAGGGCCTGAACTAATGTGATGACTGCGTGGGTAGAAAGAAAATGCGAGGTGTGAGAGATACTGTAGAAAGGGAAAGATCCGACAACTGATATATATGTGGGATAAGCGAGAGTGAGGAGTCAAGGTTAATCCTGAGGTAACAAACCTGATTGACTGGAATAATATTGGTGCCTTTAATAAAAATAGAGAAGTTTTGAAGAGAAGTGGGTTTGGGGGGAAAGATAATGAGTTTGATCTTGGGCACATTAAGTTTTAATGTGTGCAAGGCATCCAGCTTCTCATACGGAGTAGGTCGGCAATGATGGGTGGCTGAAGCTCAAAGGAGAGACTGAGGCCAGATGTAGTGATCTGTGAGTATTTCCAAAATGTGATCATTAAACCACTGAGTGCTAATGAGATCACCAAGGTAGAATGTAGAAAAAGGACCTACTAAAAAGCCTTAGAGAATGGTGATATGGATGACAAACTAGCAAATAAGAGCAAAAGACAGTGAGTGGTTAGAAAGTTAAGCAGAGAAGTTGTAGGGAGCCAAGTCACAAAAACAGGAGCGGATCAGTTCATGGTCCCACTGAATTAGTGTTTCAGTTTGTCTGTGTCTCCTACCATTACGAGGTCTGTTTCCCCACATGATTATGGAAAAAGAAGAAGAACCTATATGTTATAAAATATTTGTAGTAGCTCTCTTTGTGGTGGCATAGAACTGGTCATTACAGGGACGCCCATCATTTGAGGAATCACTGAACAAGTTATGATACATGATTGTGGACTACTGTGCTACAAGAAAAGATGAGCTCAATGATCTTAGAAATAGATGGATCAACTTGCACAAAATAATGAAGAGCAAAATGAGCAGAACCAGAAGAATGTTGTATACTACAACAATTCTGTTTTAAAAACAGCTTTGAGTGACTGTCATTTTGACTATAATAAATATCCAAATTAACTACAAAGAACATATAAAAGAAGACACCACCACAGAGATGGCTACCATTAGGCATGTATATGTCTATATACTTTAGGGTATATCCACTCATTGGGGGTCTTAAACAAAGGATTGATTGCTACTTCTCAGGTTTGTTGCAGAAGGGACTTTTTCGTTTTTCAGATATGGGTCCGAGTATAGAAACACTAAGGTCCTTTAGAGTATAAAATTCCATTATTCTGCACTTTAATCATTTTTGTATTCTCACAGTATCTGACAAATAGCAGACACTTAAAAATCTTTCATAAACTGAATTAGTATTATCTTTTCCCAAAGGTATATTAGTACTATATCTTTTCTAAAACCATTATCATATAAATTTCACTGAATTCATACACTTTTCATTGAACTTTATGACCTCTTTTTATAATGTAGAGAGATAATTCTCTAATTATATTTATAAATGGAATATCTCCACCCATCTCTTCCATGTATGGTGTCATCAATATATTCCAAGAGTAGTTGGAATTAGAACCACTTCAAATAAAACATTTTTAATGCAACTTTGAAAAAAAATCAAAACAAAAGTGTCCTCCCATTTACTGACTAGTGAGAAGCATGATGACAAAGGGAGTCTTGTAGTTCGTGTGTGTTTATGTAATATTAACAAAATAAGAAATAATGGAAGGAGATACTTGGATATTCTAGTCTGCTATGCCTTGGAAAAGTTCCTGCCAAGATGCCAACAGGGAGAATTAAGTCCAAAATTATTTTTTCAGAAACAAAATATGGTGATGTATACTCTAGCTTTTTGAAACATTTTGAAAGTTTGAAAGTCTTCTGTTGAAGCCCTCTACTGATGTAACAGCAATGCTACTTGCATCTACTATGGAGTGTAAGACCAGTAATACCAGCACACAGGAGGGCTGCTGTTTCAGGATCTTTGATCTGCTTTTCTAAAGGAAAACAACTCAAAAGGGTTTAACAATCTTACTTTAATAAAACAAGTATATCTTTCACTTAGTTCAGGGGGAAAAGTCAGCACACTAAACTTCAGAAAAAACACAAACAGAAATTACAAGCAGAAATAGCAGCATAAATACCAACAGACAAGGTTTTTAACTGACTGACCAAATAATACATTTATCACAGATCAACAGATAGATTCAACTGTCTGACTATTACATACATGCATAGTTACCAGAGAAGCACCAACATCTGGCTTTTCAAAGCCAGGAAGGCTCCTTAACAGCTACCCAGAATCTCATTTGGTTACATCACTCAAACACTCTTCCCATGAGTAAGCCCCAAAGCAAAATGCTAACTTCAGAGTATATATACACTTCTTCAGGTTCAGAGGGCATCACAAACCTCATGACCCACGGCCTAATTACAAAGTGACAAAAGGTGAAAACCTTCCTGGAAAACAAGCCTCCCCTAATCAAGCTTCTCTTGTTGGGCTCCAGGTGAGGTCTATTAATGGGCAGGGAAGATCTTCAACTCCCATTAACATTATAAATAAATAAAGATCAAGAAGAAAATATTCTTAAGTGCTTGTTATGTGCTGAGCTCTGTGCCTTAAAAACAGTTTTCTTTTTCACATGCTCTCTTTTCAATATACCTTTCAATAAACTTTTGTTTTACATTTATAAAATGTAGAATAACCTATAGAATATAACTACCAAACTTGTTTTCTCAGTTTTGAATTTCAAGAGTGAAGAAATTGGCATTTATTAAGCAACTACTATGTGTCACTCATTGTTCTAAGTGCTGGGGATAGAAAAAGAGGCAAAAGAAAGTTCTTTCCCTCATGGAATTTATAATTTAATGTTTATCTTCAAGAATCTATTAGAGTATATTGTGCTATAAGAAATGATGAACAGGCAGACTTCAGAAAAACCTGAAAAGACTTACATGAACTGATGCTGAGTGAAGTGAGCAGAACCAGGAGAACATTGTAACACAGTAACAGCAACATTGTAACAATGATCAGCTGTGAATGACTTATGTGAACTGATGCTGAGTGAAGTGAGCAGAACCAGGAGAACATTGTAACACAGTAACAGCAACATAGTACAATGACTGACTTTGATAGACTTAACTCTTCTCAGAACTGCAAGGACCTAAAATAACTCCAAAAGATTCATGATGGAAAATGCCATCCACATCTAGAGAAAGAAATATGGAATCTGAATGCAGATCAAAGCATACCATTTGCTCTCTTTTGTTTTGTTTTGTTTTTTCTTTCTCATCGTTCCTCCCATTCATTCTAATTCTTCTATACAATATGACTAATGTGAAAATATATTTAATAAGAATGGATATGTAGAACCTATACTGGATTGCACATTGTCTTGGGAAGGGGGGGGAGGCAAAGAAAATAAAATTAAAAAGAAAAAAGAATCTATTAGTGCATAAAAGCATTTTGGTCTTTTAATTGTTTTTACATAAGCCATGAATGTTGAAAGAGGCCAAAATGCTGTGAGAAATTTGATTTGAAGGAAAATAAATGCCTTCTTTAAAAAATAAAGTTATTGTCTTAAACCAGTGGTGCAGTAGATAGAATATTAGAACTAGAATAAGAAAGACCTGAGTTCAAATCCAGTTTCAGATATTTATTAGCATTGTGACCCTGGGCAAGTCACTCAACCCCTGTCAGCCTCAGTTTCATTACTTATAAAATGTAGATGACAAAAGCACTTACTTCCCAGAATTTTTGTGAGGAGTAAATGAGATGTTTGTAAAACTAATTTTCTGAGAAAGTCTTTAAGAATGTTTCTTATTCTCAATATGAAACTGAATTAGTAATGTAGGTATTAAACCAAATATATTTTAAAATATCTGCTGCCTCTAAGAAAATATTTTACCCATGATTTTTTTAAAAACAGCATGTTTTATTATTTAGGCTTTCTAATAATGGTCTAATCCACTTTAAGTACGTTACTTTGACATGGACAAGGTATAGAACATATTACTTATGTTTATTTAAACATATATGATCTAAGCACCGTATTAGAGTGCCACAAGCCATCACAAATAAATCATGGATTGTAGATTTCATATAACAATCCTTGTCTCTTAAACAAAGGCTATGTCTTTACTTTAGAATCTCCTTACACAAGCCCCACAATTTGTCCTCAAGAAGCAACACTTTATTTATGAATAGCAACTCTCTAAAGCCATCAAGGGTCATCTGTGATCCTTGGTATGGGTCACATATGTGACATTCTTAAAATGTAAGGCACTCTTAAATTTTTTCTCTTTACTGTTTTTTTTTTTCCAGTCTATGTGCCTACAATTTTCATTTCTCACCTAACGGTTTCAGTAGATGACTCCTTACAGAACTGCTACATACATATTTGCATGTATATATTTGTGTAGTAAAATAAATATTTTAAACAAACAAGTCTTTAAAATAAATTACATATGGTATTATGCCCAAGTTTTCACTGAAAAATCATGCAACACAGCTTTATCATCAAATTCTGGACATCAGAGCTGCCAACGTGATGTCAGATCTGAGACATTTGTTTCTTCCTAATCAGATCCTTCTATGAAGCTAAAGACCGGACTGTTCTTGAAAATAAGTTGTTTTACAATTAAAATGTAGGAGAATATATTGAAGGGAAAGTGACCAATTAAATCAACTGACTGTAGTATTGTACTTAAACATATAATTTAAAGGACTTGAAATTTAATCAAGAATTTTGGATAGAAACCTAAGGAATATGTTATATTATAAACGATAATAATTATGAGTATGAATATGAAATGTTAAGGAAGAGCTATCAGGGATTTTTATATAAGTTTCAGAATTTTGTTCCTTAAAAAATAATAAATAAGTTTTATGAGATTTTCCTACAAGGATTGTTAAATGTAAAATTTTGGCTAATTGTTGACATTTGACTAGACAAACAATTCCAATATAAATTTGGTATTGGGAAATGTAGAAAAAGGAAAATGGGATAATTAAGCATAGTGTCTACCATATCAAAATGACTCCCAGACTAAATTTTAAAAATAACTAAGGATAATATGTTGAAACAACAAAACTGCCAAATTTGTGTGTATGCTACCACTGCCTTAGAAAACTGATAATGACTATCCTTCTTTTGAAATCATCTAAAATAAAAATAAAATTATGTATCATAAATAATAGATTTGATTCTTAGGAAAAGTACTTAATTTTCTAGAGGGTCTTGGGTCAATATTAAATTATAGGGGAATGATAGTATAAAATATAATCCTAAGTCAAACAAAGTAAAAGCAGAGCCTTGCAGTTTTAAAGCAAAGGATACAGGAAGAGGGAGGGAGAAGATACACAGACAGATGTTCTCTATATTAGCTGTTCAGCCATTTTATCATGTCCAACTCTTCATGACCCCATGGACCATAACATGCCAATAGTTTCTATCTGGTTTTCTTGACAAAGATACTTGAATGGCTTACCATTTCCTTCTCCAGTGGACAAAAGCAAACAGAGGCCAAGTGTTATTTGCCCAGGGTCACACAGAAGTTAATATTATTTAGTGTTAATAGTAACAAATGAATTAGTAATAAATAAATACTAAATATTAACTATTAAATACAAATAATTAAAAGTAAACTATTAACTAAAAATAGTCAACAAAAGGTTCTCTTTGCTTTGCCCTGCAAAGATATGTAATATAGGATGGCTTAGTTTAAACTTAGCTTCTCTGGAGATGCCATGATGTACCCTTCCCCTCACTCCATCTCCAAATGGAACCTTAGGTCATTAGGACAGTATGTATATGGTGAAGGACATGGTTAATTCATGTAGTCTTCAAAAATCCACCAGATCTCAATGGCCTAGACTCTCCTTAGCAGGGACTTTTTGTGTCTTTAGTTGACTAGGATTATACTTCAGGGAAGCAAGGGGCATTCAGGTCCTGGAACATCTTTGTCTTCTCAGTGTTGTGAGTGGGAAGAAAGAAGCTGCATCAGGGAAAAATCTGGTCTCATGCAGGCAGGTTTGGGAAGAAAGAATGAGCTCTACTTTGCCCATTTTGAGTTTCAGGTATCTTCCAGACATTCAGTTTGAGATATCCAAGAAGTAGTTAGAGATAAACAACTAGAGCTCAATAGACTGAAATAGGCTAGATATATAGAACTGAAAATTATCTACACTGAAATAAGAATTGAACCTATGGGAGCTGATGAAATCATTAAAAAAAGAGAGAGAAGAGGGCCCAGTTCAGAGTCTTAGGGGACACTCATGAGTAGTGGGTATGAAATGAACGAAGAAGCAGCAAAGGAGACTGAAACCAATGGACAGATCGAAGGAATGCCAGAAAACATGCTGTGAAATTTGAAAGCTAGGAAATAAATGGTAACTTTAAGGAAGATATTTTCAGTTGAATTATGAAGAGGCCAACTTGACTTAGAAGGGAGGAAATGGGGGAAGTGAATGTTTGAAACTTTCTCAAGGAGTTTAGACACTGGAGAGAATAGAGAAATAGAATAATAACTAGAGGAATGGTAGGATCAGGAAGAGAGAGAGAGAGAGAGAGAGAGAGAGAGAGAGAGAGAGAGAGAGAGAGAGAGAGAGAGAGAAAGAGACTGGTTCCACTTTCATTTATATCTCCCTCCCCTAACTCACTGGTCCTGGTGGGAGTGTTAGAATACTCCTTACTTCTTATTCCCCATTTCCTCTTCCAGAATCTCCTATCACCATCACTAAAATAACCTCTATACTTTTGAGGTTCAGCCATATTTTTTTATCATGCAATCAAGATTCTAGTAGTTATTATTTACTTATCTCTAAGGCAGTCACTCTTACCTCAATGAGTTCATTCTCTGACATTGACTGCCTTCTCCAGCTCTTACGAAAATATAAGGGAACTTCATTAGACAGACAGACAGACAGATAGACAGATAGATAGACAGACAGACAGACAGACAGAGACAGATAGATAGATAGATAGATAGATAGATAGATAGATAGATAGATAGATAGATAGATAGTGTAATGGTAATAAATTTGTTTGATATTTAGGGCTAAGTAGATCAGATACTTAGGGCTAAGTAGATCAGATACTTAGGGCTAAGTATAGAACTCTGTCCATTGGTGAAAAGGTGTGAACTCCCCTGTTGACTTGGGAGAAGGCCGGTGCTTATAAGCAGGAGAATTTTTAGAGAGACAGATATTGGAGTTAGCTCCTCAGTGAACGAGGATTCCTGGAGACTGAAGTCAGCTGAGAGGGAGAGAGAGAGAGTGTTCCTCTCCCAATATCTGAAAGCTGACTGAAGACATGAACAGGATGGGACTTTGTTTGTTGGTGGCCTGGCTTTCCAGGCAAGAGAGGTCCTGAAGGGTTTGAGGTGTACTGAACCTTGTGAACTTCAGTGTGTGCCGGGGATTGCCCTGAGGACTGGACAAGGACCTGGGAGCTGTTCATGTCTGAGGACTGGATGAGAACCTGGCGGCTTTCAGCTCCTGAATCTAGGTGATTGTCTGGCAGGTTCAGGAGGGAGCTGGGACCAGAGAAGAGGATCCAGGGGATCAGAGAGACTACCCAGAGTCAAAGTGAAGAAAAGGCCTCCCCTTGGACCAAACTGAGGTTTGTCGGAAATCAAGGGGTGGAAGGTTTGTATGGCTGTCTAAGAACTTTATTTGGAAACTAAAGTTAATGGTTGTCCCATGAGTGGAAGATCAATATATTGTGAATTGTTGATTGAATCAACTCCCTCTTAGGGAAACTAGGTCATTCCTTTTGTTAATTGATTTACTGAATCTTTAAATGTGAAGCTGGTTTCTCCCTTAGGGAATCCAGGTGATTCTTCTCTTGTTCTTTGTTCCTTTTTGTAAAAAGATATAATATTGAGACTTTCCTTGTTCTAGATATTGCATATAATATTGTGAATTGTTGATACTGTGAATATTGTACTGAATCTGATTTTGTAATGGAATAAACAGAGTGTTCACTAATACTGTGTAATCCGAATCTTAAAGGCTGTTCACAGTAGAATTCTCTCAGAAATCTACTGCTGATTGGCTTTACAGATAGATAGATAGATAGATAGATAGATAGATAGATAGATAGGTGATAGATGGATAGATAGATGATAGATAGATAGATACCGACTTGATAGAGAGATAATCCCTCAAATACCCTAAATTCTCAGTACTTCTATTCCTTTACTCTCACCTCAGTTATATACAGATTATCATTACTCTTGATCTTACCATAACCAACAACCATGTTTATTAACTTGGAATTTCCTTTATCTGATTATAATCCGTTGTCATTTCACCTCTCCTTCTACCTTCCAGTCTCAAAACCTATTCTTCAACCTCACGTTCCTCTGAAGGCTTCAGATTAGGGTAAAGGATGGAAGGAATATACCTCTCTGCTCCTGGCACCTGAGACATACCAGTGCAAATTACTTCTGAATGTGCTCTTCTATTCATATAATTGCCTAGGGCTTAAGGCTGCTGGTGGTAGGGTGCAGGAGGTTCAAGTACAGGTCCCTTTGTCAATATGCCTGGATATATGACCTAGAGTCTGTGTCTCAGCAAGCACCCTAGCATACCTAGGGCGGCTGCTAGCACAGGTTCTTAGATCTGCATTTCTAAAGGACAGCAGCTCAAAGTGGGTTCACAGTCTCACTTTAATTGATCAAACATATATTGTTTACCTAGTTCAGGGGGAAAAAAATCAGCACCCTGAACTCCAGAGAATGCAAACAGAAGTTATAAGCACAAGTTACAAGCAGACCAAGAAATAGATCAGCAGAGATGGGCTTCCAAAAGTCTGATCATTACATCCATTACCTATTCAGTTACCAGAGAGGGAAGCACCAACATCTGAGTTTTTCAAAACTGGGGGGCGCTCAGTGGCTTCCCAGAGTCTCGCCTGGCCAAATCACACAACTCTTCTCAAAATGAGCCCCAAAGTAAAACCTCACATTAGGGTGTATATATAGCCTTCTCCTGGGTCAGAGAATGTCACAGCTCTCTTGATCCATCGCCCAATCACAAAGTAACAAGGTGTGGGCATTTCTGAAGAACAAGCCTCCTGCCACAGGCTCCATGTGACCACATTCAGCCTATTAGGGGGGCAGAGTATACTTTCAAATCAGGGGAGATTCTCAGAGCCCCTTAAGCCTATCAAAGGGCAGGGAAGATCTTCAGATTCCCATTACAGTCAGATAATAGGTAACAAAAGCTTCCAATTTATACCTGTACCCATTCTGGTACCCCAGTATGGGTCTGGGGGTGCCCCATATGAATCTAGGTTACCTGGTTTATAGCTTCTCTCTGGGATACAAGTATGTCACACACCAGGCTCCCCCTATACTTACCTGGGCTGGAAAAATGACTGTGACTTTGTCTCGGCTTTACCCATTACTATTTGCTGCATTTTCCAGACCTGTTTGGAGGATTTAGTGGGGAGGGGGTATTGATCTCCTCTCTGAACTTCTTCCTAGTGAATCATTTTAGTTTCTATTCCCTCACAACTATAGACAGAGATAGTCATATCCTTGATAACTCAAAGTGTTGTTCTTCCCATGTCATTCCATCTCTCCTTCTGCCTTGCAACTCTAGACCCTGGACTCTCCAATCACTCAACACCTCAGTTCTGTCCAAAGGTATCACCCTTCTACGGGCTATACTCTCAGCCCTTCCCCATCTTGTTCCTTGGATGGACCAGCTCAACCCTAAACTGTCCTCTTCTCTCTAGTCCCTTTTCCTCTTATCCTATTGAGGAACTTGCCCTGCTACACCTTAGCCCTGAATTTCTACCACCATCTGCTGGTTTTGCTCCTGAGGAAAATTAATAATATGTTGTTTGATCTTTATTTGATAATTAATATTCTCTGTAATCCATCCTTTTCCCCATTTTGTCAAAATCCCCTCTTAGCCTAGCTCAAAATGATATCTCTCCAAGTCCTAACTAAAATAAGGTTGAGAAATGTGATCCCTCCTGGCCCCTGGCACATCTCTTCTTAACCAGTTTTAAGTCAGACCCTAGCTTCTATTTACTCCATAAACCAACAATCAGCTTGGGTTAGGTCTGATTGTACCGTCATTGCTTCTCCTTTTCAAAATTAGGGGTGACTTGGTCTCCAAGGGGGAAGTTGGGAGAGGACCTGATTGAAATGGGTTTTGTTTTTTCCAGCCAAGGTTTCTAGATGCAGCCGTGTCTCATTTAGCACTCCTAAATTGCCAGAGAAGACTGTGATCAGCCACACCTGAAGGATAACCCCTTTCCCCAGCTCCAGACTAATCCTATCACCAGAAGATTACTTCTACCTCCCAATGATAAAATAATAGGGAGGAACTGAGGTAACTCAATGTACCACATTAAAAATGTCTACCAATTGGGATTATCTTGCCTTTGCCAGGAATGAACTGAATGATGGTCAATCAGGTCAATCAGAAGGAAGAAATACTTAAGTTTAAAAGCCCCTGTCAACCCTCCCTCTGGGTCTTTGAGTTATTGGTCTTCAAGACCAATTGGTTACTGCTAGGCTCGCTAATCAATTCTTCACACTCAGGTCCCTGGCTTATTGTTGAGGTGCCAATTGTGACCTGTTTTACTGAAAGTTTGAACATCACTGTTATCCTCCTTCATCTTGTGTTGCACATTAACAGGTAGCCCTTCTCTAAGCCCAGATGAATCATTCTATATGCATAAATAATTCCATTCTGTTTAATCTTATCCATCAAATTGTCTTTTCTATCATCCCTATTCTCAACTTTAATCACTCCCTCTGTACTGGCTACTTCCCTACTGCCTACAAACATATCCATGTCTCTCTTCCATCCTCATAAACGCCCAACTTGGTCCATCAGCCTTGCTAGTTAGCATCCTGTATCTCTTGTTCCTTTTGTGGCTAAACTCTTTGAGAAGGCTGTCTATAACCAGTGCCTCCATCTCTTTTCCTTTCACTCTCTCCTTAACTCTTTTCAGTTTGATTCCAGATTCATCATTCAAATGTTACTACTACTCTTTCCAAAAATCACCAATGATTTCTTAATTGCCAAATATAACGATTTTTTTCTCAGTCATCTTTTCTGACCCCACTGCAACACTATAGATCACCCTTTTCTTGATATTGTCTTCTCTCTATGTTTCTATGACATTACTGGCTCTTGGTTCTCCTTCTTCTCTCACTGTTCCTTCTCAGTATCCTTTGCTGGGTCTTAATTTAGGTCATGCCTTGGTGTCCCTTGGGGCTCTGTCCCAGGCTCTCTTCTCTTCTCCCTTTATACTGTTTTATTTGACAATCTTATAAGCTCTCATATGTTCGACTGTCATCTTTATGCAGCTCATTCTCAGATTTATTTCCCCAGCCCTAACCCTTCTCCCTATCTTCAGTTTCACACCTCCAACTGCCTATCAGACATCTAGAACTTATTTTGTATCTATATAGATCATCTCATTATTTTCCCCTAAAAAACTTCTCCTCTTCCTTACTTTCCTATTACTGTGGATGCCCAGTAACCTAACCTAGGCTCAGACAGCATGTATGGAGTTAAATGAAGGGTCATAGTCCTCTCAGAAAAATGTGATAAGAGGGTAGCAGTTAAATAGAGATGACTTGGAATAATAAGGGGTCAAGAAAGAGAAAAGACTGTTGTCATTACAGAGTTAATGGCCTGGGAAAGGACATTGTATCCAAGGAAATGGAATTAATGGTGAGGATCAAGAGTAAGGTTAAAGGTTGTAAGATATAGAGAAATGTGGAATTTTAAAAGACTGGTATCCAATAAAGAAGTTTCAAAGTTTGTGAACAAGGAAGTAGAACACTTATGGATAATATGTCTATCTCTGTGTTGTTGAGGCAAATGGAGGAGTGGGTCATGGGAAGTAAGTACCTTAGAGAACTAGAATTTTCCACTTTCAGTTGAAGTCCTCTAATGGGGAGCAGGGGGAGGAATGAGAAAGTCATTGTGGTCAATAAATAACAGCTGCCAAGATCCAGATTGAATGATAAATTTTGTCATGTGAACCTCAGAGAAGAAGTTCTTTATTCAAGGTGATAGAGTCTAGAAATGGTAATGGGGAGCCAGGGATATTCTGTCTTTGTAGTAGCAGAGGTGGGCTGGTAAATGTTTAAAAGAATCAACTCTCAAAAGAACGTACCCACAACATACTTTTAAGTTTAATCTGCGTTAACATTTTCTCCATCACTTCCTTAATTCTTGACAATCAACAAAACAACAAATCAGTCAATAATTTGTAGCACCAATTTCTGAGTTATAAAAGAGAGATAATTTGAGCCAGTGTGAGCCAGCTCCAACACAGTCCTTGGAGAAATTCTGTTTAGCCACTCTAATTAATTTGTTTTATGATTCATTTGAAATGCTTCCTTACTTTGTTCTTTTTAAAATTATTTTTTCTTAACTTCTTCATTCTTCCCTTCAAAATCACATGATGTCTAACATTCTTGTTATTTACATAAGCACTGAAAAGTATGTTTATTTATATTATGTGCATATGTGTATATATATTGACATATATGTATTAGATTTTGGTTTCTCCTCTTTTTCCATTTTTCTTAGTACTTTTTATTTATGGAATAAAGCAAGCATTTCCATTACATAGTATACTAAAAAAGATGATTGCACAAGAAACTGCATATTCACTATGTATAATTTGCTATTGCTTTTAAAAACACAACAAAATTATCATGTAAATTTCCTTTCCCCTGCCCCTTTTTTTCTTTTTTTTTTCTTCGTTTTTTGGAGTGCAATTGGAATTAAGTGACTTGCCCAAAGTCACAGGGCTAGTAAGTGCGTCCAGTGTCTGAGGCTGGATTTGAACTCAGATCCCCTGACTCCAGGACCGGTGCTCTTTTCGCTGTGTCACCTAGCCATCCCTCCTGCCCTTTTTTTCTTCCCTTTCCCCCACTTCAGAGATGACTATCATTAGACACAAATAAGTATGGGTGTGTATGTGAGTAGGTATATGCATGTATACACACACACGCATATATACATATATATGTATAATATTATTCTATGTACACTTCTACTTATCAGTTCTTTCTCTGGATGCAAGTAGAGTCTTTCTTCATACGCCCTTTATGGTTAATCTAAGTATTTATAATATTCAAAATTACTTATTCACTCAATGTGATTCTTAAAACAATGTTTGTTTTTCTTGTATATGATGTTCTCTTGGCTCTGCTCATTTCACTCTTCATTATTTTATGCAGGTCTTTCCATTTTTTTACTAAAATCACTGAGCTCCTCATTTCTTATAGCACAGTAGCATTCCTTCACAGTCGTATACCACAACTTGTTCAGCCATTCCCCAGCTGACGAACATCCCTGCAGTTTCCTGTTCAAAAAGAGCTGCTATAAACATTTTGGAACATATGGGTTCTTTTTAATTTTCCCTAACCATCTTTGGAAATAAACCTAGTAGTGGTTTTGTTGGATCAAAGGGTATAGGCAGTTTAATAACTCTTAGGGCATAATTCCATATTGTTCTCCAAAACGGCTGTTATCAGTTCACAATTCCACTAGCAAGAAATGAGTGTCCCCATTTTTTTCACATCCCCTCCAATATTTGTCATTTTTCCCTTCAGTCATTTAGCCAATCTGACAGGTATAAAATGATATTACAAGGTTGTTTTAATTTATATTTCTCCAACCAATAACAACTTAGAGAAATTCATTAAGAAAATGTAAATAAATATGATAATCTTGCAGTTGATAAGCATAATGACTTAAGATTTTGAGATAAGAATTCATTATTTGGTAAAAATAAATTGTTGGGAAAATGGGAAAGCAGTATGGCAGAAACTGGGAACAGACCAGTATCTTCCACCACTTACCAAGATATGGTCAAAAGGGATATATAATCTAGATATAAAGAGAGATTTTACAAGAAAATTAGAAGAACATGGAACACATTACTTATAACATATCATATCTATACTACAAGCAAATTGGACAGTCATACTGAAGAAAGATCATTGAATTTGAAGTTCAAAGGGTTTTAAGTCACATTTTTCTCTCTAAATACATGGCTTTGGCCAAGTCACTTTATCTCTATTGTTCAAGTCCATTGATCCTGGGGCCATTCTATATATTCAGATGTCATTTTCCTGTCTATAAGCCTTTGTTAATGCTGTTCCATTTTCTTAAAAGCCCTCCTACACATCTTTCCATCTCTGCCTGTCAAAATACTGCCCCAAAATTGTCGTATCTCAATGAACACTTCCCTCATGAAGTCTTTCTTTATCTCCTTGAAATGTATAATCTTCCTTCTTTGACTTGGCATTTCATTCCTATCTCCATACCTACTTTGTATACCATGTGCCACTGTTATGTATATATTTGAAATATCTGTCCTACTAGGTTTTCTGAGAGCAGACAGTCTTACTAATACTTTTGTTTATTCTACCGCTTAACATGGTGCTTAAAATATAGTCAAAGCTCAAATAAATATTTGTTCAATCAGCCTGAATAAACTGGCCCAGTTTCTTGTTCAACATTGCTGACTTAATTTTATCACCTTCTATTGCCTCTTGAAACAAGTTAAAAATTTTATCTAAAATTTCTTCTTGGGACAGCTAGGTGGCGCATTGAATAGAGTACCAGCCCTGGAGTCAGGAGGACCTGAGTTCAAATGTGACCTCAGACACTTAACACTTACTAGCTGTGTGACCTTAGGCAAGTCACTTAACCCTAACTGCCTTGCCTTCCCCCTCCAAAAAAGTCTATATAAAATTTCTTCCTTTTGTGATGAACTAAAACATCATCAAATAAAAATATTTGAGTGTACAAATTAAAATAGGATTGAATATGAAACTGTGAACAGTCCAGGACTTAAGGAGGTCTGAATTGACACCCCAACCCATCCCCACCTTTACTCTCACACCTTTGACAGCTTTGTTGAAAGCAAGGCAGATATGGTACAGACCTGGAACAATTGGGGTTAACTCTCTAATTAGGTGGATAGACTGGGCACCAAGGTGTGAGCTCTTTGGCAAGAGGAGGGTACAAGTAGTTTTTGAGTCTTTCAGTGAGAGCTCCTGATACCCAGAAACCTCCTTACTAACTGACTGTATTTTTTTAAGCATTTTTGCAAGCAGCTTTAATTTGTTTTTGTTCACTGGACTGTTTTCAGACTGCCTTGAGACTTGCTTCTTGCTGAGGGTATTAGAATATTATTGTTTAAAAGAATTGTTTGTTTAAACTCCCTGGCTCTGAGTAATCCATTGTAGCAGATGAAGGATAATGACCTTAAAATTGTTGACAACTTGCATTTCTTTTTTCAAATTTGCCTGTAAATATCTTTTTTATCATTTATCTTTAGAGAAAGCTTCTCTTTTTCTTATATATTTGTACCAACTCCACATGTATTCTGATTAGCAGAGTTTTAGGAGAAAAATTTGCTGCAGACATTTTTTCCAAGGTTCCCTTCTAACTTTGACTTTTTTGTGGGCAAAAGACTTTCAATTTCATTTCATCAAAATTATCCAGATGATCTCATATGATCCTCCCTATTCCTTCTTCATTTAATATCCCTCACCATAGTTATATGTCTTCTTCTGATTTGTTTATAATATGATATTTTATATTTAGGTCATAATAATTGGGAACTTAATGTTATACATGCTATGAAATTGTGGTCTACATCTAATTTCTGCCAGGCTGCTTTCAATTTGTTCCAATAACCAACCCAAAATTATCAGATGGGAAATTGTACCAAAGTAGCTGGTGTCTTTCAATTTATCAAATGCTCTGCTACTCTACTGAATTGCTTCTGGATCTTATTTTTCTTATTGGTTCTAATGATAAGTTTTGCAACTTTTTAACCAGTACGAAATAGTTTCACTGAGTGTTGCTTTGTATCATTGTTTGGCAATGCTAAGCTACCTTCCTTCCCACCTGTTTTTGTTGTTTTCCTAGAGACTCTTGGCCCCTTGTTTTTCTTGGCCTTTTGCCCCCTTCTCTTTTGTAATTGTTGTGTTTACTTCTATAAGGTAATCCCAGGGTAGTTTGGCATCAAATCTATAAATTAATTTAGGTAGTATTTGTATTAGCATGGCCCAGTCGTGAGCAATTTTTCTCTCTCCAATGTTTTGTCTTTATTTCTATAAAACGTTTTATAGTTATTACATAATTCATTTTTGTGACTTAATAGGTAGACTCCCATATATTTTATGTATCCTATGATTACTTTGAATTTAATTTGTTTTCTCTCTCTTCTTGGTAGGTTGTTTTGTTGTTAAAATACAGAAAAGTTTTTTTTTCTTGTGAGTCCATTTTATATCTTGCTACTTTATTATTTCAATTTTAGTTGAATTTTCTAAGGTTCTTATATAATTTTAGAGTGAAAAATGTTTTTATTCTTTGCCTACATTTATTCCCTCTATTCATTTCTCTTGTCTTGTTGCAATTGGTAGCATTTCTAGAACTATGTGAAAAATGTCATTGGTGATAATGAATGCCTTTTGGTTTTAGACAGAAAATATTGACAATATTAGGGAGTATTGATTTATTCCTATGCTTTTAAAAGTGATTTTAACGTAAGAAGTATGTTTTGTCAAAGGCTTTTTTCTGCAACTTTGACGTATTTTTAACTGTTAAATATATTACATGTAAATATTAACTTCATTAATATATTTTTCATTATTTCTGTTATCAATACCAACTGTGTTTATAGTTTTCCTAATATTGAACCAATCCTGCACACTTGGAATAAATAAAACCTGATCATAAATGTAAATATTCTAAATTACTGCTATTGAATCTTTGCTAATATTTTTTCAATATTTCATATTGTTGCCTTTAAAAGATAATGGTCTTTTTCTTTCTATACTTTGTCTCTCAGGAACATATTTGTTTCAGAGTAGGAGTTTGACTGCATATATTTTTCTCTATTTTTGTAAGCAGTTTACTTAGTAATACACTAAATTGTTCTTTGTTATGTGGAACTCCCTTTTGAACCAATCTGGGACTGAAGGTGGGTAATTTATTTAGAAATCCATTTATTTTGCTTAATGTCTTTTGTTGAGATTGGGCTATTTAAATATCTATTTCTTCTATTCTTCTGATTATGTTTTTGTGAATATTGTTATCTGTTTTATTGGCAAATTATTGGGTAAAAGAATTTCTTATTTTCTTTACTTGCTCTTCATCTGTTATGAATTCTCTTTTTTTCACTTTTGAAAATCACAATTTGGTTTTCTATCCTTATCACATTAGGTAATTTTGCCTATTATTATTAGTTATTTAAAAAAAACTTTTACACTTATTAATCCATTTTTGTTTATTTCTTTGATTTTTAAAATTTTAAATTTAATTTCTTTTTTATTTGTTGTTTTTCTAATTTTGGATGGTTGATGCCAATGCATCCATGAGTTCTTTTCATTTAATTACTTAAGAATCAACCTATAAAATCACATATCATTAATGTACTTAGTAGAAAAGTAAATGAAATTACTGGAAGAAACAGACAGTAAGATTATAATAATAATTAAATGACATGCTATTCTATAAGTTGACTTTAAGCATATCATACTTTCCCTCCTTTTCTTTTTTTTAAGCAATATCTATTTTTACCGTTTCCTTGTTTTGAGATTATGATTATGATCCCTATTTTTAAAATTTTGCCTGAGTCATTATAGATTCTACTCTGACCCCATATTTAACTGTGTGAATGACTATTTTAAGTATATTATTGTAAACAATATATTATTGAATTTGGTTTCCTTTCCATTCCATATAATTACATGGTTACAGTAATTTAATGTTTTACCTGCACCACAGTCTTATACTTTTTCCTTTATTTTCCTAGTATCCCCATCTTTATAAAAAGAAAAGATGGAGAAAAAAGGAATATGATCAAACCAAGAGTCTAAAATTGATTTAGTTTGATCCCATTCCTCTGATCTTACTTTCTTCACTCACCTCAGACTCCATGCACTGGTTTTTAAATTCTCTTTCTCTTCATTTAAACCTTCTGTATAACATACACTTTTTAGTTAAAGGCTGTTTTGCTTATATAACTTCCCTTATTCTACCATTCCTTTTAAATCATTTCCTCTTCCCTCTCCTCCTGGTCCTAGTCTGCTTATCTATTTAAGTTAATATATTTATACACAAAAGTCATGTGGGGGTGGGAGGGTGGTGGGTATATATACATATATATATATATGTATGTTTGTATGTATGTGTGTGTGTATCTTTGTTCATGCTTGTTTTCAATCTCCTTTTATCTACTTCAAATAAGAAAAAGGAGATGTCTATTCTCAGGTACACTCCAATTATGAGATAATAAGATTTCTCCAATTCTACTTTTCTTCCATAATGAATTTTATTCATTGCCCCTCACCCCCATCCTTTTTTTTGAGATTGATTTTTCCTATTCCACTCAGCATGAAAATGTAGTGGCCAGTCATGGAAATGAACCCAGTATATATTAGCACAAGATCTTTAATTAAGAAAGTTGGTCTGTACTTTTCTTTCTCTGTTTTGGCTCTTCCTGGTTTAGGTATCAGGACCATATGTGTGTTATGAAAAGAATCTGGTAGGACTCCTTCTTTGCCTGTTTTTCCAAGTAGTTTATGTAATATTGAAATTAATTCTCATCAAATTCACTTGTGAATTCATCTGGTCCTGGGGATTTTTTCTTGGGGAGTTCATTGATGGTTTGTTCAATTTCTTTTCTAAGATGGAGATATTTAAGTGATGCCAGCACCGAAGGGGTGTGGGTCTGAATGCAAGGGTGTGGAAATGACAACACACAATGTAGGCAGGAACTATCAGGGTAGTCTGTTTATTTATTCTGGGGCAAGGGCTTTTATAACAAAAGCAGTTACATCCGTTTTTCTCATGGACAAAATGATTAACCAGCTTGTACTTAATTGTTAGTGGTTGTGCAGTCTTTGGGGGTTACTTCTCAGTAATCATGCCCTGTCTTCTTGCTAGCCACAGAAAGATGGTGAGCCAACTCCTTAAGGCATAATTAGCCCACATGGTGAGCGGAGTCCAGGGGAATCCTGATCCAGACTCACCTCATGACTGCACTGGCTCACATTGGCCCTAACATTTAAATATTCTCTTTTCTCTTCTATTAATCTGAGCGGTTTGTATTTTGTAAATATTCATCCATTTTGCTTAGATTGTCAGATATATTAGGCAAAATAGCTCCCAATTATTGCTTTAATTTCTTCTTCATTGGGGTGAATTCACCCTTTTCATTTTTGATACTGATACTTTGATTTTCTTCCTTCTTTTCTTAATTAAGCTAAACAATGGCTTATCCACTTTATCGGGTTTTATTTTCAAAAAACCAGCTTTCAGTTTTATATATTAGTTCAATTATTTTCTTACTTTCCATTTCATGACTCTCCCTTTTGATTTTCAATATTTTCTGTATGGTGTTTAATGGGGGGGGGGGTGAGGGGTATATCCCATAACTATATCCCATAAATTTGTTTGTTGTCTCACTGTTATCATCCTCTTTGATGAAATTATTGGTTGTTTCTATGACTTGTTCTTTGACCCACTCAATATTTAGGATTTGATGATTTAATATCTAATTAATTTTATCTTGCCATGTCCCTTTACTAAATGTAATTTTATTACATCATAATCTGAAAGCAGGAAATTAATATTTTTGCCTTTTTGCATTTGATTGTGAGGGTTTTGTGCCCTAATGTGTAGTCAATTTTTATAGGTACTATGTACCACTGAGAAAAAGGTATATTCTTTTCTATTCACATTCAGTTTTCTCCAGAGTTTCATCATATCTAATTTTCTAAAATTCTATTCACCTCCTGAATTTCTTTCTTGTTTATTTTTCTTTTTAGATTTATCTCTTCTGAGAGGAGAAACTAGAGGTCTCCCACTAGTATAGTTTTACTATCCATCTCCTCCTGTAACTCATTTATGTTCTCCTTTAGAAATACCATTTGGTGTATATTTATTCAGTGTTGATATGTCTTCATTGTCTATAGTACCTTTGGCAAGATGTAGTTTCTTTCCTTCTTTACATCTTTTAATCAGCTCTGTTTTTACTTTTACTTTATCTGAGATCATGATTGGTACACCTGCTTTTTTTTCCTACTTCAGCTGAAGCATAGTAGAGTTTACTTCAGTCTTTTACCTTTACCTTGTGTGTTTCTCCCTGCTTCAAATGTGTTTCTTGTAGACAACATATTGTAGAATTCTATTTTTTAATCCATTCTGCTATTTGCTTCTGTTTTATGGACGAGTTCATCCTATTCACATTAACAGTTATAATGACTAACTGTGCATTTCTTTCCATTCTATTTCCCCCCTATTTATCCTTTTCTTTCCTTTTACTTTGTCAATCCTCAACCAATGTTTTGCTTCTGACCACCAACTTAATCACTAAATGAGCATTGCCTCAGTCAAAGTGAGAATTCAGCAAGATCTTAGCTTTAAAAGTTCAAGATCTCCCACTGCTACCGAGTTCATCTCCAATCATCCTGATCGCTATCTGACCACTGAACCCAGATGGCTCTGGAGGAGAAAGTGAGATTGGTGACTTTGCACAGCCCTGCCTCACTTAAATCTAATTCACTTGCATGCCATGACATCATCTTCCTGATGTCATGATCCTGTTAGAGAATGAAGGACGAACTACAATACAACATTGCAGTCACTGTATACAACATTCTCCTGGTTCTGCTCACTTCACTTTGCGTCATTTTATGTAAATCTTTCCAAGCATTTTATAAAATTTTCCTGTTTGTTGTTTCTTATCGTACAGTAATATTCTATCACAAGCACAGACCTCAGCTTGTTAGCCATTCTCTAATTGACAAGCATTCCTTTGATTTACAGTTTGTAGCCACCACAAAAAGAGCTGCTATAAACATTTTCTAAAAGTAGGTCCTCCACTCCCCCTTTTTTTTGCTTGATTTCTTTGGAATTCATACTTAGCAGTGGTATTGCTGGAATGAAGGATATCCACAGTTTTATAGTCCTTTGGGAATAGTTCCAAATTGCTCTCCAGAACACTGGTATTAATTCACAGCTCCAACAATGGTGCATGTGTCCCACATCCTTTCCACCATTTATAATTTTCCTTTTCTGTCATATTAGTCAATCAAATAGGAGTTAGGTGGTTATGTATTTCTGTAATCGAGAGTGATTTAGAGGATTTTTTCATATGAATACTGATAGCTTTGATTTCTTTTTCTGAGAACTATCTGTTTATATCCTTTGACCATTTATCAATTGGGGAATGACTTGTATTCTTCTAAATTTGACTCAGTTCTCTATATCTTTGAGAAATGATGCCTTAATCAGAGATTCTTATAAAAAATTTTTTTCTGATTTTCTACCTTACTTTTTATTTTGGTTGTATTGGTTTTCTTTGTGCAAAAACTTTTTAATTTTGTATAATCAAATTATCTATTTTACATATTGTAACTTTATCTATATCTTTTGGTTCTAAATTCTTCCCTTATCCATAGATCTGACAAATAAACTTTACCATGCTCTCCTTATTTGCTTACGGTATCACCCTTTATGTCTAAATCATATGCCCATTTTGTCCTTAACTTGATATAGTGTATAAGATGTTAGTCTATACTTAGTTTCTGCCATACTGTTTTCTGGTTTTCCCAGCAGTTTTTGTCAAATAATGGGTTTTTGTTCCAAAAGCTTGAATCTCTGGGCTTATCATACATTAGATCACTATGGGCATTGCTATGATGTATGTAATGTGTACTTAATCCAGTCCACTGATCCACCACTCTGTTTCTTAGTCAGTACCAGATCGTTTTTATAATGACCATTTTATAATACAGTCTGAGATCTGGTAAAACTAGACCAACTTTCTTCACATTTTTTTCCGTTGATTCCCTTGATATTCTTGAAGTCATTAGCTTCTACTTGCTCAATTTTAATTTTCAAGGAATTTTTTTTCTTCAGTTAGCTTTTTTATTTCCTTTTCCATTTGACCAATTTTACTTTTTAAGGAGTTGGGATTTTTCAGTGAATTTTTGTACCTCCTTTTCCATTTTTTGTGCTTTTTTTTTTTTTACCAAAATGTTGACTCCTTTTTCGTGATTCTCTTACACAATTCTCACTTCTTTTCCCAATTTTTCTTCTGTTACTCTTGTTTGACTTCTAAAATCCTTTTTGAACTTTTCAGGAGGTCTTTTTGGGCCTGAGACCAATTCATATTTGTCTTTGAGTCTTTGCATATAACTATTTTGACATTGTTATCCTCCTCTAAGTTTGTGTTTTGATCTTCCCTGTCACCAAAGTAGCTTTCTATGGTCAGAGATTTTTCTTTTTGGTTTGGTTTGGTTTTTTACTTATTTCTCAGACAATTTTGTGACTTTTAAAGTTGAGCTTTGCTTCTGGGGTGCAGGAGGTACCATCCTAAGCTTCTTAAACCAGGTACCAAGTGTCTGGCCACTGGCTTGTTATACCAGGGGTTCCAAGGTTGGTGGCTTGCATGCTGTACCTGGGTTTGCCAGACCTGGTCACTAGCCTGCTGTGCCAGGGTTGGACACATAGCAGGTGGCCTGCTGTACTACTGGTCTGCTGAGTTGGGACCATGAGCCTCAGTTGCTGATCTGTATTGGGGGTATAGGCATCCTGCTAGCTTGCCTGGATACTGCCTCCACTTTCTCCTCTTTTATCCAAGTGAGACAGATCTTTCCCGTAGTCCTCTAAGTTATCTTGGGCTGGTGAATTGTTTCACCCATCCTTCTGTGGTTTCCGTCACTCCAAAATTCATTTTGAGATGTGTTTTAAAGTTGTTTTTAAGGGGAATTCATGAGAGTTCAGTCAATTCCCCCACATTCTTCTCTGTTGTCTTGGTTCCACCCCAGACACATTAAGGTTGAGACATTTACTGCACATTCACTTCAAGATGTCTTTAAGGCAGTTGGAGATGTGATATTGATGGTCAGCAGAGAGATTGAGGCAGGAAAGGTAGGTTTGAAAATCATCAACATAGAGATGGTACTTAAATCCATGGAAACTAACATTAGCAAGTAAAGTAGTATAGAGGGACAAGAGAAGTTACCCAAGACTTATCCCCAAGGGACGCCTGCAGGTTGAGAGTGTAATCTGTAGGTAGATCCAGCAAAGGAGACAGGGGAGGAATGGACACACAGGTGGGAGGAAAACCAGGAGAAAGTAGTGCCCTGAAACCCTAGAGAGGAGAGAGCATCAAGGAGGAAAAATAATCACTAATGTCAGAGGTTACAGAGAGGTCAATAAGGACTGAAAGAAGACTGTTGGGTTTGGCAACTAAGAGGTCACTAGTAATTTTTGAGACAGCAGTTTTGGTGGAACAATAAGGTCAGAAGGCAGGTTGAAAGAGGGAAAGAAGAGAATGAGAGGAGGAAAAGTGGAGATGCCTATAGCATTTTTGAGGAGTTTGACTACAAAGGGCAGAAGAGAAATAGGATAATAAGAGGGATAAAAGCATCAAGTGAGGGGATTTTTCAGAACAGGGGAGACATGGTCCTATTTCTAGGCAGTAGGACCCGTTTTCAGTTCTATGTATTAGTTTCTTTTTTTATTGGCTTTTATCTGGTTGTATAACTCTTAATTGTGTCTTTTTTCCTCTCAGTTAAAGTAGATTCCCCCTTCCTATACTCCCCTTCAACTAGTACTATTGATTTTTGTGCCCCTTTCCGAGAAGAATTTCTCTCACTCCCTTCTTTATGTGTCCTTTCTTTCCATCTACTCCAGACTCTTCTTTCTGATTATGTTGCCCACAATTATCTGGTTTCTCTATTTTCTCTGTATTTTTTGTGCAATCAAAGCTTCTAAGATATCCATTAAAGGCTCTGCCCTTTAGGTGCTTTCTGCCACTGCTTTGCAGAACTTGCCCAATGGAATGTCCTTTTCCACTATCCCTCACTCCCAGAGCAATGTAAATTATTGCAGATATCAAAGAGGGCACTGCCTAATGGCAGGGCCTGTCCCCACTTATGTCCTTGATTGTGCAAACTATACCCTTTCCTGGGTACCATTTTTCCCACATTTTCTTCAAAATGTCCTCCCTGTGTCCATACTCTCCCACTCTCCAGGTGCCTGTTACCCAAGGAGGTCCAACTACTCCCTTCTCAAAATAAGATGAGTGGAATCTAGTCCCCCATGCTACACCCAGTTTCGACAGATCCCCGTCTTTTTTTCACAGGCCATTCCTCTTCATCCATAGGAGCATTCATTGCTGCGACCCCTTCCCACCATCATAGTAAGGCTTCCTTTCTTTCATCCCACCCCTTTCAATTTTCCTCTTTTACTTTCCATACACTCCATAATAGTTTTTCTATTTCTGAGACTACAGAGGTCACCTTCCAATTGTTGTTAGCCCTTCATTTGACCCCAGCACATCACATATGTCTCTCTCTCTCTCTTTCTCTCTCTCTCTCTCTCCCTCTCTCTCTCTCCTTTTCTTGTTCCTCTCCTTTCTACTTTCATATGCCTTCACACTTTGTAATGTAGTCCCACAAAAAATAAAAGAGAAAACTCTTGATTCACCTGTATGCAAAGATACTTTTTACCTGTGTGCTGAGCTCAGATTTGCAGGACAGATCACTCTGGTCTCAAACACACTTTTTATCAAGCATAGAAGCTTTGACCCGCTTTATTTCCAATCTGGAATGATAGATCCCTCAGGCATCACAGTGTTCCACTCCTAGAGCTCACCATATTGGTGCCAGACTTAGTGTGTACACCACATCAACTTGAGCCTTCCTGAAGCTCAGAATTCCCTAATTCAAGTGATTTACCAGCCTCAGCTTTCCTAGTAACAAGGACGACAGGTGAAAGCCAGAATGCCTCGATTACCTTTCTGTTTTTTAATGAATATTACGTTGTTTTTTATGATTACTGATCTACAACATAATCTGCAATTGAAGTTTTATTCCCCCTAACCTTTTGCTTTTCATTATTCCCTCTGAGATTCTAGGCATGTTGTTTCCACAAATGGCCTTTTTTTATTATTTTTTTACCTCTTTGCGGTGCATGTCCCTTTGGTAGCTTAGCACAGCACTTTAAAATGTGTAAATTTAAGTAATATACTCATTTTTATTACATTGACACTGCCATGAATGCCAAATATATCTCTAGTTCTTTAAGCTACTATTTTTTCCCAGAGAATTTTGTAACTGAATCTATACAGGTACTGAGTGCTCTTTGACAGATTGAATTCCAAATATTTTATGAATTGCATAATTTGATTGAATGGGACTTCCCTTTCTGTTATCCTCTCCTGGATTTTATTAAAGCTACAGAGAAATGCTATTGATTTTTGTGAATTTACTTTGCATCATGCTGGTTTACTGGGGTAACAGAATTAATCATCTTGTTGCTGATTCCCCAGGACCTTCAAAATAAATTGTCATGTCAGTAGCAAATAGTTTTGCCTCCTTTTTTCTTGCCTTTGTGTCACTCATTTCTTTCTCTTGTACAATTTCTATGACTAATATTACACTCTCTCTGGTCTATCCCATTCATCATTTGCATATCCACTGGGTTCTTGCTGCCTCAGGTTCTAGGTGTAACATTAGGATTTCAGTCCTAACAGGAATCCTTGTCATTTCACTTCCCATAAATTATTTACCAGTAGACAGAACTAGCTCTTAGCAAAGCATTTACTCAAACGCCATCATAAAAAAACAGTGGTCACAAAATATTCCTGTCATTAACCTAGGGCACCCTCTCCTTTAGGATTTGTGCAGCGTACGGTCAAACTTATTGTATGTGAAGCCCAAGTGTAGGATGTGTATGTGGCAAAGGGAATTCAACTCCTGATGCTGTGGGGTCTGGAAGTTCTTTTTCTCTTCATAGAGTACTCAACATAGAGTTTCCAAAGTCAACCTCTTTTTACAACTTGGCTTTGATTTGCCTGAGGTCATGCTTCTTAAAGCTGTTTCCTCCATTGGATGTCTGACTTAACCACAGTGTGTATCTCTGCTCTCCATTGAATGTAGTGGTCCTGCATCTCCTCTTCAAAGCTATGTGGCTGATGGGGAGGAAGAATAGAAAGAAAGACTTTCTGATCCCCCCTGAAAGAGTCTCACTCCAGAATTACCTTCTGCATTGACCGACTCATGTTGATTGCCTTGAATTACTCAAGGTTTCGCTGTTTAAAGATTCTAGATACACAACTATTTGTTTTCCCTCAGGTAATTGTGCATGCTGCTTTCTTAATTTAATCATAGTACTATTCATAACTGCTAATAGTATCAAGGCATCAATACACGTTTATAATACACACATATGTGTGTGTGTGTGTTTCTATGTGTTGTGTATGTACATACACACAAACATATAGGCAGTTTAAGACTTCATTAACACTGTATGATTACATTCTGACACTTGTGGGACTAAATCAACTCAGGTGGAAGGTGGGAGGTAAAATTATTTCAATGCCACTAGAAATTCCCAAAGTTTCTCAGACAACAGAGGAGAAAGGAGGTATATTTATTTTACTTCTGCATTTATTAGGGAGAATTTATAAGATTTATCCATTACAGGCATACCATGGAAATATTGTGGGTTTAATTCCAGACCACTGCAATAAAGCAAATATTAGAGTAAAGTGGGTCACACAAATTTTTTGGTTTCCCAGTGCATATAAGGTTATGTTTACATTATACCACTGTCTATTAAGTACTATGTCTAAAAACCTAAATGTGTATACTTAATTAAAAATACTTTATTGAGGTGGCCAGGTGGCGCAGTGAGTAGAGCACTGGCCCTAGAGTCAGGAGGACTTGAGTTCAAATGTGACCTCAGATTGGTTTCCCAAAGTAGAACCTATGAGCTACTTTTATATTTTGCTACTTTTTTTTTATTATCTTCTGGTTTCATGCCAAGATGACTCTAATTCAATTCCTCCAGTAGTATATGGATTCATTAGTCACTAATCAAAGACTCCACATATAGAGTAATATAATCTAAATGAGTGTTTATAGAGATAGATAGCGGACCTGAGATTTCGTTGGTCTAGGGAATTTGTGGCTGAGGAAATTCCCTATAGCAATACAGGTCAATGCCTTTTCTGCAAATTAGAGTCTGAAAAGAGTTTTCTATGTAGCTTGCTTAGGGTACAGAACATTCTCTCCACCCCATTGTGCTGCTCCTCTACTGATTCGTTTTTAACTTGTGTAAAAACTCTTAATTCTTAGCAACCTCCTCCTTCTTCTCTGCCGATCTGCCACCATCACTGCAGAAATAAAAGAAGAGCTTGGGCAATCATGGTGGGAAAGCATGAGAAAGTGACCAACTCTTTGGGTGATGAACCCTTCTATATTTAACTAAAGTGAGTGAGCATATTTGGTATTATTACTGAATATTAATTATTAAGCATATTCAGTATATGTCATTGGAGCCACACTCAAAGTCATTCTAACATGGTAGAACTTGCTAGAGCTTGCAGTCCTGGCATAGCCTTTGAGAATCTAGTAGCAATCCCCCAGTGAGGGAGCAGAGTAGGACTGGGTGGAGGTTCCCATAATCCAAGCAAAAGAACAATCCCTTTGTCCTTTGAAAATCGATGACAAGCTGGGGTGGCTAAGTGGTGCAGTGAATAGAGAGAGCACCGGCCCTGGAATCAGGAGGACCTGAGTTCAAATGTGGCCTCAGAGACTTAACACTTACTAGTCGTGTGACCTTGGGCGAGTCATTTAACCCAATTGCCCTGCCATCCACCCTGCAAAAAACAAAAAAAAAAGAAGAAGGGAATATATGACAAGCTAATATGAAAAAAAAAATACATGTTTTCAAAATGGCAGCTCTGGCTGGTCCTCGGAAATCCTCAGCAGCTTGGCTGGCCCTCAGACACAGCAGAAGTTTCAGCTGGTTCCCAGAATCAAAATCACTTCATCCAGCTTCTCAAAATAAAAATCATTCTCTCCAGCCTGGCCTTCTCTTCTTCAGCCTCCATAACCTAGTTCCAAAAAGATCTGTCTGACTCAGCAGGAGCTTCTCCTTATATACCCACATGGCATTAGCTCCTTCCTGCTTTAGCCATTTCCTGTTTCAGCTCCCCCTGTTACATCAGCAACAGAGGTTAATAACTTCTATTTCTTTAACAGAGGCTTGATTAATTACTAAATGCTAAGTACCTGTTAGCTTTGCCAATACACAGGGATCAAATTACATTACAATTACACCAAGGAGTTGTTACAGTAAATTATCCTGCACTTTGAATACCCAGCTCTCAAAATGGGACCTCCAGAAGAGGTGCACCAGTTACAAGGTACACAGAGGGATGATATCCACTTAGAATAACAGGTATTAAATAATATTAATATATAATAAGTAATATTAATGTAATAATAAATAATAATATTAAGTATCATTTACATAATAATATTAAATAAAACTTTTTTTTCTAATCAACCAGAATTTGCAGTTAGTGCAATGTGAAAACATTTAATTAAATAGCAGAGCAGAAGATGTGTAATATGATATTCTCACAATAAACTTAGGGCATGCACACACACACATCTGTTAGGGAAAGGAATATTTATTGGGATCAGACATAAGACACCTACACATGGGGAAGTCCTGTGGAGAAGGGTAACTCTTGCCTCTAATACTACAGATCACCAGTATCTTCGTGTGGTATCATCATGCTGGTCCTGCGGTCTCTGATAAGTTGGTCCAGTGGTAAATATTGTGTGGGTCATTTCTCTTGTCATTATTCTACTGGTTTCCTCATGTCTTAGATACATTGTTTTGCATTTCTCAGTCTCAATTGAGTGCTGCTCTGGTAGCAATTAGGAGTGTGATCTATAGAGAGCATTGATTAATGCTACAGTCTTCTGGACTCATCTCTTTATGAAACTGCTCAAGCCAACAGCTCTTGTTGCAAGAGAACTCAGCAAATATCCCATCCAAATAGCAGCCCCAAATGAAGCAAGGCTGTGAGATAAAGACCAGCTTACCAAAGATGAAACTTGATGTACATTTTTTCTGGAATGGCCATAGTAAAAGGGAATACCTTGAAGGTGTCATAGACTTTGCGATCAAAATTCATTTAGTCAAAACAAGTTTATATCCTTACCAAAAGGAGTTAATGACAAGCTCATGACAATGCAATTGTCACTTGCAGTAAAGCACCTTGCCACCATCATCAGTGTACATGCTCTCACCATAATGAACCCTAGTGAGATCAAAGAAAATAATTTATGAAGACCAGGAGAGTCTCATCATCAATGTACCAAAAGAGTGCAAGCTTATAATTCTGAATGACTTTAATTCAAGAGTAGACACAGACTACCAGACATCATGGGGAGTTCTTGGGAGGAATGGAGTTGGAAAAAGCAACAGCAATGTTCACTAGTAACTAAAGACTTGTTTATGTCATGACCTTCTCATCACCACTGTCTTCCATTTACGTTAATGGAATAAAACTTCACCCTCTCAACAACCGTTAGCATTTAATAGATTATCTCATATTAAGGAGAAGAGACAAACAGGATGTGAGAGTGATGACGGCAATATGTGGTGCAGAGTGCTGGACTGATCATAGACATATCTTCTCTGAGCTAAACACTGCATTTAACAAAAGTGGTAGCCCCAAGTCAAGATGCCTATCAGAAGACTTAAAGCCAACAGATTAGAGCACTTCTCTGAACTGGAGCAGTTTGTTGTTGACTTGGAGGGAAAACTGAGCTAAAACATGGTTGGCAACAGTGGAGCAGAGAAGGAACAAGCATCTTTCAGAGATTTGGTGTACAACACTGCATTTACTCATCTTATGTCATAACACTCACAAACATCAAGACTGGTTTGGCAAAAATGATGGAGAAATCCAGAAGTTGCTAAGTGAAAAAATAGAGCCCCACAGCTGGTTCACCAGTAGGGTGATCTATAAGAAGACAGCATTGAACGCCATCAGAAGTAAAATATAAGCAAAGCTTAGAGGGATGGCTTGAAGAAAAGACTGTTGGCATAAGAAGAAGGCAGATGAAATTCGGTTTTATGCTTATACTAAAAATCCAAAGTACTACTATGACACCCTGAAGACTATTTATAGGCCAAAGACCTATGATGCACCTCAGCTACTTAGTGCTGATGGAGCCACATTGAATAGTGATGTAGACATGAACCTGAAGAGACGGGCTGAACACTTCCACAGTGTTATCAACAGGCTGTCACCAACCAATGCTGAAGCCTTTGACTGGAAACCTCAGATAGAAGTCAGTCTCTTTCTGTTGACCGTCTAACTTGAGAAGAGATTTTAAATGTTAATTTGGTTTCTCTCACATAGCAAAATGCTTGTTGTTGATTCTGTTCCAGCTGAGATTTACAAGACAAGGGTCAACTGTTCATACAAAAGCTGACTGAAATTCCAATCCAGGAATATGTCCCAAGCAGCCATGCTATACTTCCTTCCACGTTCTCACCTTTGGATTCCTCTTCAAGAGAAGGATTTCATTGAATTTTCCTGGTGTGAAGAAAAGAACACAAGGTACCTAAGACTTGGAAAAGGCACTCTGGCTCTTTTTCTGCTTTCTCAACGTGGACTGCTTTAGGCTCTGGTTGTGCCTAGGTTTACTTGGTTCTGATTCATGAGATCTTTTTTTTTTTTTTTTGCTCTTGGAGAGTTAGAAAATATGGATATAAAATACATCTTTACATTTACTCATGAGACTGGCTCCATATTTCTTCCAGGAAATATTCAGCTTCAATCACATTTAATCTCTCTGTTGGTACCTGCTGCATACTTGCCTGCCTCTCCCCACTGCATTTAACCCCATGGGTGTGCGTGCATGTGCTCACGTGCACGCATGCACACACACACACACACACACACACACAAGCTATCAAGACATTAAACGGACACATTAGATTGGAGAGACTTATTTCTTTCACAGAACATGGCCCAAAACAAGAAAACAAATCAGCCACATTCTTGAAGAGCAAAGGCTGGAAATAGAGTTCAGTGCTCTCCCAAGAAAACTCAAAGAACAAATTTAGATGTCACTAGTGTGGTCATGGGAAAGTGGAGAAGTCTGCAGGCACTTAACAGTTACACCATAATCAAACTACTATATTCCCTTTTCATCTCACCACTTTGTCCTTCAAGGTCACTGGGGTGGGGGGGAGTAAATTTGGGGGGAAGGCAGTAGCAGCAGCTAACCAAGTTTCTCATAGGCTCTCAGAAGAGCTCTTTGCCTTTCGATCTCTTAAGAAGGAGAAAGTTCTAAGCCAGTGGTTCTCAGCCTTCCTAATGCTGCACCCCTTTAATACTCATATGTGGGCATATCTACATGTGGGGGGACCCACCTGAAGACAGATAGAGGAGCGGTGTCTCGGTTCCTAACACCATTGGAAATATGTGTTTTCTGATGGTCTTAGGCAATCCCTGTGACCCCTGCGAAAGGGTCGTTTGACCCCCAAAGGGGTCATGACCTACAGGTTGAGAACTGCTGTTCTAAGCCCTCTCATGCCCAGCAGATAAGCACAAGACCCTCATCTCCAGTGTCTTATTACATATGTATGTCTTATATTTACTTTTTTTGTACATCAAATCAAATCAATAAACATCTATTAAGCACCCACCACATGCTATCCATTGTGCTAAACACTGGAGATCACAGAGAAAAGAAAAAAAATCCCTGCTCTCAAGAGACTCATAGGCTAAAACTGGGAGACAATATTCAAAGAGCTTTGTGCAAACAAGATATACTCAAGATAAATTGGGGATGATCTCAGAGAGAAGGCTCTAAGATTAAAGAGGATTGGGAAAGGCTTCCTGCCAAAAGGGGAACTTTCATTGACACTTGAAGGAAGCCGAGGAATCCAGGAGACAGAGACAAGGAGGCAGAGTGTTCTGGGCATGGATGACACCCAGTGAAAATACTCAGAAGTCAGGGGGTGAAATGTCTTGTTCAAGGAACAGCAAAGAGGCCAGTTTCATTGGATCACAGAGCAAGAAGTAGGAGGTAAGGTAGGAAAGGTTCAGGTTATGAAGGCTTAGAAAGGTCAAACAGGATTTTATATTTGAACATGGAGGTAATAGGGGGTGACTGGAACTGATCAAATGGAGTAGGGGGGTGATATATCAAACTTTTGCTGAGTAGAAGATGGAGTGGACAAGAAACAGCAAGTTATTGCCATAATCTATAGCTGTGAGGTTATTGGGGTCTGCTCCAGAGGAGAGGAGAGACCATAGCTGAGATACGATGCACTAATAAAAAGGGCAGGAGGTGATTGTTGAATGGATATAGGATGGTATGAGAGAGAGTGAGAAATCAAGAAGCAAAAAGCTCCTCCCAAAGCTTCCCTTCAAAGAGGTGTCCCAAGCTAGCCATGTCTTCCTTTCCCCTTTCCCTTTGGTTGCACTCCTTGACCCCATCATGCCCCATGCCTGGTCCTTTTTGTGCCCCTCTCCCCTTCTCAGCTTCAGTGAGAGCAAGGATGGTGTGTCTTCTTCATATCTGTATTTTCAGTGATTAGTGTGGTGCTTAGGACATAATAGATGCTTGAAAAGTGTTTATTGACTAGCTGACTGAGGATGACAACTGGGCTATGAACCTATGTGACTGGGAGGGAGGTGGCACTCAGGATAATAAGTAGGACATTATGAACATGGGAAGGGCTTTTTTTGGAGGGGAAGATAATTCAGTTTTGGGCATATTGAACTTGAGTTATCTATGAGATTTCTAGCTCAAGATGTTGAATATGCAATTTGAAACATGACTGGAAATCAGGAAAGAGATCAGGGCTAGATATATAGCTCATAACTATGATAACAGAAGAATAGAGACCCAGAAGTTCACAGGAGATAATATCCAAGAAAGAAGGCAAAAGTCAAAGCAGTGGTCTCAAATGTCTATTAGCAAAGCTGAGACAGCTAGGTGGTACAGTGGACACAGGACCAGACCTGGAGTCAAGAAGACCTGAGTTCAAGTCTGACATCAGACACTTACTAGATGTATGACTCAGGATAAGTCACTTACCCTCTGTTTGCCTCAGTTTCCTCAACTGCAAAATAGGGATAATAATGACACCTGCCTCCCAGAATTGTTCTAAGGATCAAAAATAATAATATTTTTTGAAAACAGTGAAGTGCCTGGCAAATAGTAGGTGCTTAAGAAATGTTCTTTTCCTTCTATTCTTCCCAGAACTTAGGAAAAAAGCAAGCAGAACCATTGGTTCTAAGCGAACCAAGTAATTTTGACTTCACAAGTATCACTGAGATGTATATTGGGGTAAAATCTATGACTGGAATATGACTCAGAATGGGCTATTCAAAAAATATGAGATAGGCAAATGTGACCCTGGGCAAATCCCTTAATCACTCGAGTCTCTTAGGAAATGCTAAAAATGTAAGTTGAAGAACAGTTTTGACTTTGTTTTGGTAAAGGGGGTTTCCTCAATTGCAGTTCCCTCTAGCAATGAAATAAAAGGTCTAGGTCCTGTGTAGAAGATGAGAGCAAAGGAAGGCAACAAAGGATTGCTTATAAAAGCATAGTATGGGCTTTAAAGAAAAATGTCAATAGGGCTAAGGCTCAGAATGAACTGAGACCAGCAAGTAAAAATAGCAAGTTAGAGGTGGAGAGTTTGTTTTGTTTTGTTTCAGCTGTGTCTGGGAAAGGGCAGATAGAGTGCCTGGCTTGGAGTCAGGAAAACCTTTCATTGAAATTTGGTCTCAGACACTCACTAGCTGCGTCACCCCAGGCAAGTCATTTAACGGTGTTTGACTCAGTTTCCCCATCTGTAAAATGAGCTCCAGTATCTTTGCAATATAGGATGGGATGAGAGAGAGTGAGAAATCAAGAAGCAAAAAACTTCTTGGTCACAAAGGTCACAAAGAGTCAGGCATGATTGAAAACAACTAAATAACCACAATACTTGGGAAAGGGGAAGGATCAAAAAAGAAACAGGACTCCTTGTGCTGGATGAGATAATAGTAAGTCATCAGAGAAATAGGGGACTGCTCAGTCATTTTATGTCTGTTTTCTCTACCAAGGAAAGTGGACTTTGGGCTAGAAAGAACAAATAACAAGACTATTGGGGAATTAATACCCAGTACAAATAAAAAGATAGTAGGAGTGCACCTAATCACCCTTGGTGAATTCTAATCATTTGACCTAAAACCCTCAAATACTGCAAAAACTGATGGCTGTGATTGCTGACCACTGTTGAAGACATTTGAAAGCTTTGGGGGGGGATAGAAAAAGACTCCAAGACGCGAGTGGGACAAATTTTTTACGTTTTCAAAAAGACAAAGAGGAGATAATATCCAGATTCTGTGCCAATGGTCTTGATTCCAAAATGTTGAAAATGTTTAGAATGTATAATTAAAGAGATGGTTAGAGGGCAGTGGGAAGAGAAGCCAGTGATTAAAAAACAATTCAGTATGACTTCCATAAGAATGGATGATTCCCAACCTACCATACGTGTGTGAGGAGATCCTTCCAGAAGCTCCATTTTGAGGAAGGGAACCAATCGTCCTTCGTTCTTTGGACTATACCATCACGCTCCCACACAAGTACCTCCCCACCTTTTCAAATTCCTTTTATTTACTGTCTTCCCCTATTAGAATGTAAGTTCCTTGCTGGCGGAGACTCTTTTTCTTTTTTACTTGTGTGTTTAGCATTTAGCACAGTGTCTGGCATGTAAAAAGTGCTATAAAAAGTGCTTGTTGATTTGATTTGACTTGGAAGTTTCAGATTAGCCATACATGTGCAGAGATAAATTTCCCTTAAACTCTGATTGAAGATAACAGATCAGAAATGCTTTTAGAATAGCCAGTTTAGAACTTCACATTATTCAAGGGGTATAATACATAGCATATCATATGACAGGTGGAAAATTGTACCATTAAAAAGGGAGTAATCAAAACAATGGGATGAATAGATCAGAGTGATATTGTCCCTGCAACTGTAAAGTTCTCACTTCAATTTTCCTGTCTATCAACATCCACTTTGTTTTGTTTTGTTTTTGCTTTTTAGAGGGTAATTGGGGTTGAGTGACTTACCCAAAGTCACACGGCTAGTAAATGTGTCAAGTGTCTGAGGCTGGATTTGAACTCAGGTCTTCTCAACTCCAGGGTCAGTGCTCTATATGCTGCACCACCTAGCTGCCCCACTACATCCACTTTGAATAGATTCTTAACATGTACAATTTACATTTTTATAGATACATGTTTAAAATGATAATGTGAACATTTTTTCAAGCAGAAAACATTGCTTTTCCCCCATTAAAATTAGTTTAAAGAAGAATGTGTACATAATTATTTGGTAAAAAATGTTTTTGATGGATTGCCTAAATTGAACAACAGAATTAAGGAGTTAGCTTAACCAACTTCTTAGACAGCAAGAACAATGTAAGGCAACAAAAGGCAGCAAAAATAGTTGCATTTTTCTCCCATTCTGAGATGAACTGCAAATATGAAAATTCTTTATGCCTGTTTTGAAAATCTAAAATTAGATCAACATGAAATTTCATATGTAAAGCAAATAAATGCTTTCCAGGTTTGGGTTTGTTTTTTTTTTTTTGCAAATTCATTTTTCAGTAGATTGTTTCTAGTTTGTGGGTTAAATAAATATGGGCTTAAATAACTAAATACGGGTTTATTTGTTGAGTCATACTTTTACTGAATTTAACTTCTTTAAACCAAGAAATCTCAGAAGTGGGGAGGATTTCCCTTTCGATTATCTTCTTTTTGCCCATTTGTTTGCTCTGGTATAGCCTGGATGGCTTTTTCTGAGAGGAGGAGAGAGAAATAAGTGCTGACGAATGACCTCAATTCCTTTTTCATGAACGCTCCTTCCTTCTAAAATTAACTATGGTCGAATTAAAAGCTCTTTCACATTCTCTCTGAACTAAGCTTATTATACATGATTAGATACTGATAAACAATGGAAGAAAACTTCTCCGAGCATACACACAAACATAGCTCTGCTGAAATTCATGCCATATTTAGAGACTCTCCCTTTTCTCCCATGCAGGAATTCTGGAAAGCAGGCTGGCCTACATTAGGATTGTTTGGAGTTTTCTGTTGGGCGGATAGGAGGGGGAGTTGGAAACCATTTCAAAGTGCCCAGAAAATGCTTTCTTTTTTTCTCCAGTGATGCAGCTGATACTTAAGTGCAACCTCCTCTGGAGTGTTAGAAAGAAAGGTATTTGCATTAATTGGATGGAATGGTCAGTTTCATACCTTCATTTGTCTGCTGCATTTTTTCCCCTAAGCAAGAAGAGAGTTTCTCTGCTAAGAGGTGCAAGACTATACAAAGTTTCTATTTCTGTATGTTGCTAATAAGGACATAGCCCTGTCCATAAAAAGGAGTTCTGTCTATGTGAAAGTCTCTCTCAGACTACATAGCCCCTCTTCTCAGGAATCAACCAGTATAAAACAAAAGAACAAACATAAAGATTCTCCCTGCCAAATCAGAACTGCGAGCAGGATCGTCAATGATCTTGGCAGGCAAGATCCATGTTTTTTCCTCACTGAATGTTGTGGCATTGCCCACCTGGTATACCATAAATTGTCATGGTAAAAGGGTCATAGTTTGTATTTAATTTAGAAAATGGAGAAGCTTTATTGTTATTCTGAGATGTGGCAGGAAGAGACAAAATGATTGGCAGTGTTCCTATGCAGTCAGAGTACAGCTTAATGAAATCTGCATACAAATAATGAGGAGGAGGAAGAGGAGGAGGAGGAGGAGGAGGAGGAGGAGGAGGAGGGAGAGAGAGAGAGAGAGAGAAAGAGGGAGACAGAGAAAGGGAGACAGACAGACAGAGAAAGAGGGAGATAGAGAAAGAGAGAGGCAGAGACAGAGAGAGAGAGAGAAAGAGGAAGGAGGAGGAGGAGAAGAGAGAGAGACAGAGAGACAGAGAAAGAGGGAGACACAGAGAGAGAGAAGGAGAGAGGGAGACAGAGAGAGAAAGAGGGAGACAGAGACAGAGACAAAGAGAGACAGAAAGAGAGAGAGACAGAGGGAGATAGAGAAAGGAAGAGAAAGAAAGACACAGAGAGAGAGAGAGAGAGACATATATGCAAACAACAATTAAAAGTCTGAGTATGAAGCTGACTTTAGAGATGAAATTACCTAATATTTGAAGAATGGGTTGGAGAGGAAACAGGGAAGAAAACAGAGAGTGACTTTGTTTTGCTTTATATTCTTAACATATACAATTTGTATTTTTATACATGCATCTTTAAAATGATAAAAGTGAACATTTTTCTAAACAGAAAACCTGCCCTTTCCCCATTAAAGCTAGTTCAAAGAAGAACGTGTAGATAATTACTCAGTAAATTTTTTTTAATGTATTGACTCAGTTGGACAACAGAATTAAGGAGTTAGCTTAGCAATTTTGAGAGCACAGGAGCTGGGAAAAGGAAAGAATTACCAGAGGGTAGATGTAATTATTCATAGTTTAAAGATGATGTCACTCATTCCTCTCTTTTTGCCTCCCCAACAGAGTTTAGAGAAGGAGTAGGTGGGTGGGTAGGATAAGAAAGAGTTCTGTTTTGGACATGGTGAGTTTGAGTTGCTATGAGACACCAGTTTCAAATGTCCAAAGGCCAATTGGTGTTAAGGGATTGGAGATCAAGACAGAGCATAAAGTGGAATTTGTTGATATGGAGATATTATTCCCAGTTTTCAAGAGAACAGTTTCCGATGAACAATGAAGCTGCAGAACAGATTGGAAAGGGTTGAGAAGTGAGTGAGAGGTAAAGACATGGAGACTGAACCTGAATGACTGTATCTAGGAATTTGGCTATGAAAAGGAAAAGAGGTGGGGGGTAATGACTTAGGAGCAGACTTAGGAGTGTATCAAGTGAAGATTTTTATTTTTAGTCTGAGGATCCTCAATACTTTAGTATTCATCAAAGAAATAATCAAGAGAGAGATAAAAAATCAGAGAGATAAATGATTGTGGTGGCTATATGCTAGAGAAGACAGGAAAGAATGGAATAAGGAGCAAATTTAGAGAAGTTGGTGAAAAGGATTGCTTCTTTTTTATTTTAAATTAATTGGTTTATGTTGAGCAAAAAATCAGTTTTCTCTCCCTTCCACTCTATTATTGGTAAAAGGAAAAAAACTGTTATTTTAAAATATACAAATCAAGCAAAACAAATTCCCAAACTGATCATATTCAAAAAGCATACCTGGCATCCTGCCCCCTGAGTCCATCGCTACTTTGTCAAGAGCTGAGAACATGCTTCATCGGTCCTCTGGAAACCTACATCGTCAATGGGTTGATCAGAGCTCTTAAGTATTTGGGAGTTACTTGTTTTTTTTACAGGGATCTCACTACTATATAAGTTGTTCTTTTACTTACTTCACTCAGTACTGCTCATGCAAGGTTTCCTACTTTTCATTCAAACAATATCTTTCATCATTTCTTAAGACACACTGGTATTCCATTACATTAATGTGCATGATTTGCCCAACCCACTTGTTGGGCACCTCTTAGGTTTTAGTTTTTCACTATAATAAAAAGAGCTGCCATAAATACTTTTATACTGATGACTCCTTTTGCTTTGTATTTGATGTTGTGTGTGGTATGGATCTAGAAATGGTATTGCTGGGTCAGATTGAATGCTTCTTTGGTCATAGTCCAGAATAAGGACACCAATACGCTGTTCTACCAAAAGTGCGTCAATGTGCCGATTTTCCTGTAACCACTCTAACATTTGTTACTTTGCTATTTTTTGGTCAAGTCTGGCAATCTAATAGGTACCAGTTGGACATTTTGCTAAGTGCAGTGGGTTGGGGAAAAGAGTAGGGGCTTGGTGGGGCACGGAGAAGATATAAAGACATTAAAAGAAAGATAATCTCTGATCTCAAAAAGCCTACAATCTAATGGAGGAAAACAATCTCAAAAGGAAGCTAATAAGTGGGGGGTGGGGGAGAAGAAGGAAGCTAATAAGTGGGGGGCACTAAGAGGGGAGGGCTGTGGAAGGTACCCAGTTGGGAACATGATGGAAAAATCAGAGAAGTCCCAAAATAGTGCAGCCAGCTGAGAAATGAGGAGAGATTCTGAGCCAAATTACCTACTTAAATGGAAATTTTAGAGTTTGTGGCACCACCCTCCAGCCAGAGGTACCTAGGGTGGTAATGAGTTGGAGTACCAAAGCTGATGGGATCTTGCTGAGTGGTGAGGTTTTCTGAATAATAAACTTCCTGGGGTACAGTCAGAAAAACCCCAAAGTAGTGCAGCCAAGGTAAAGATGAGGAGGTATAGACGTAAGGGAAGCTGGCATAATGAGAGGCAGAAATTTGGCCTTGTCTCCTCTAAAACGTCTTTCACAAAGACCCAGAAAGTGCACAAAAACTGAATTCTGATTGGGAAAAACAACAGAAAGTCAAAGTGAGTCATTTTTTCCAGTCCAGGGAAGGTTTGAGATTGAGAGGTCTGCATAGGGGCTGACCAGGAACACAATGCAGCAGCAGTATGGTAGCAAGTTGAAGGGGCAGTGAGCTGTGATGGGAAGCAACTCAGTGCTTAGGGAGAGGAAGGAAAATTAACTGAACAGAAAAAGATCCCAGGGACACCTGTATTAGCCCAGGGAGCAAGAAAGAATACCATCTAGCAGCTCTGTCATCTATTACATAGTCCCAGGGCAGAGTGTGACTCTGAACCCAAGAGCTGAGTAGGGTCTCAATTCTAACTGAGTGTTGTACATAAGACTGCAATGGAATAAACCACAGCTGGCAACCAAAACCAAGAGGGAGTCAGTGGTTCCGTTGCTCTGAACTTGCAGAACTTTCAAGAAAGCCAATTGCGACCAAGTCCAGCTGCAGTCTTAGACACACAACCCCACAGAAACAAACAGATACAAACTGAGTCAGAACTTGAAGGATGACAGTAAGCTTAGGAAGCAATGAAAATTTATAAACCTACATACTAAGCTTTGAAAACAGCAGGACAGAAAAAAAAAGTGAGAAGTGAGGAGAGCCCAATACTAACATAGAATCAGAAGGTAGTCTGAGAAAATGAGAAAATAACAAAAGAATCTAGCCACAAAAATATGCTATGATGGCAAAGAAGCTGAAGATATAAACAAAGACAATAACTTGAAAACATCTACATACAAAACCTCACAGAAAAGTGTAAATTAGATACAAACAGAAGAAGATTTCTTAGAAAAGCTAGAGTTAAAAAGGAGTAAAAATCATGTTAAAAGCCAAATAATAGCATTAAAGTAAAACTTGAAAGGAGAATTAATATGAAATATTAATGGAATATGAAAAGAGAATTAACTTTTTAGTAAAAGAGATACAAAACTCTTGAAGAAAATAACTCCTTAAAAATTAGATTTGTCCAAGTGGAAGCTGATGACTCCATAAGACACCAGGAAACAATTTAATCAAATCAATAACTAGCAAGAAAAAAAAACAAACATGAGCTATCTTATAGGAAAAATAACTGACCTAAAAATTTGATTGAGGAGGATAATTCAAGAATCATCCGACTGCCTGAAAAGCATAAACAACAAAAAAGAGCCTAGACATCATATTTTATGACATTCTATAGGAAAACTGCCCAGATATCCTAGAACCAGAGTGCAGAGGAGAAATGGAAAGAATCTGTTGGTTACCTACTAAACGAAATTCTAAAATGAAAATTTCCAAGAATATTAAAGCCAAAATCCAGAATTTCCAGGTCAAGAAGAAAATACTTGGAGCAGCCAGAAAAAAAAAAAGAATTCTGTTTGATGTTCACAGCCTTTCATAGAGTATCAGCCATGGAGTCATGAGGACCTGAGTTCAAATACAAATTCGTAACCCAGCCCTCTCATGCTTTTAGTCTTCTTGGAACTTATTTCCTGCCACATACTTTTGGATTCAGTGACACTGATCCTTCCGTTCTCTGAACAACACACTCCTCTCATCTCTGAATATTTTCTCTAGTTGTGCGCTATACCTAGAATGATTTCTCTTCTTATCTCTGTTTACTGGCTTCCCTGATTTCTTCAAGTTCAAAATAAAATCTCATCTTTTGTAAGAAGCCTTTTGCAAAGATTGTTAATTCTATTTCCTTCCTTCTGTTAATTATGTCCTGTTTATTCTGTATGCAGCTTGCTTTATACATATATATATATATATATATATATATATATATATATATATATATTTGATTGCATGTGGTCTCTCCCATTAAATTTTAATCTCTTTGAGATGAGGGACTTTTGTCAGGTCTTTTTCCTCCTTTTGTATCCCCAGCACTTAGCACAGTGCCTGACACATAATAATAAAGATTGATTGATTGATTGGATTGTAATATTAAATAGAATTCCATACGAAATAATTCTAAAAGTTATTTAAGAAATACCATTAAAAATGGAGCCCAAGTCAGAATCACACAAGATTTAGCAGCAACCACTATGAAAACATAAAGAGTTTGGAATATGAGATTCCAAACATCATTGGATTACAACCAAGAATAATCTACCAAGAAAAGCTGAATATAATCTTCCAAGAGAAAATAGACATTTAATAACACAGTAGACTTCATTCAAGCATGTTTGACATTCAGTCACACCACTGAAGAGACGTATGAAAAGGTAAATGTGATGAAAAATCATAAGGGTCTAAACAAGGTTAAACTGTTTACATTCTTATATGTGAAGATAATATATGCAATCCTTTCTTCAGTGACTCATTGTTGAGAATATATATATGTAATATGTATGTACACATGCATATACATGAATGTATATTGTATGTGCATCTCTGTGTGTATTTTTGTTAACATGTACATTGTGCATACATATGTAGTCTGATCAGTCAAGGATGTGTTTAATATTTTTTATTTTCTGTATTTTTAAGGTTTTTATGTCTTAATATATGATCAACTTTTGTAAAATTGTCATGTAACTGACAATATGCATGCCCTTTCTATTCCCATTCAGTAGATGCTAAAGTTCCATCATAATGATCTTTTAAAACATTCTATTCAGGTCTTAAATTTGTTTGTTATATTTGTTTAAATTTGAAGAAGGGTACCTTGCGGTTCTTTAATGTAACAGTTGTGTTACCTATTTCTCCTTTTGACTTGTTTAGCCTCTTTTCTTTAACTGTTTAGATGTTTGTCTTTTGGTGCTTATTACATTTAGTATTGATGCAAATTCATGTCCATGATATTTTAATCAAAATATAGTCTGAGGGGATGGTTAGGTGGCACAGAGAATAGAGCATCAGCCATGGAGTCATGAAGACCTGAGTTCAAATCCAACCTCAGACACTTAACACAAAAACTAGCTGCATGACTTTGGGCAACTCAGTTAACTTCAATTGCCCTCCAAAAAAAAAAGCAAAAAAAAAACCATATATAGTCTGAGATCATTATTGCTATCTCTTCCTCTTTTTTTTTAAAGATTAGTTGAAACATATTTTGCTCCAGAAAAACTTGTCATTATGTTTCAAAGTTAACTTCTTGAAAACAACATTCTTCTGTATTCTTCTGGTTTATGGATGACTTCATCCCAGCCCATTCACTGGGATGTCATATATGATAATCATCATGATAATTTGTGGTAGCAAAGAACTGGAAACAAAGGAGATATTCATCAACAGGATAATAACTAAGCATATTGTAGTATATGAATCATCATATCATAATAATCATCACAGCCCATTGTTAATTAATTAATTAATTTTCATTTTACTTTCTAATACATTGTCTTCTCTCTGATCCCTGGTCCCTCTTTACATGGAAGAAGAGAGTAGCATAAATGTTCTGTGCTTGATGTAATCAACTTCTACTTCCTGATCTCTCTTTGATTCCCTTCACCCAGAGACCAATCACAGGTTCTTGTCTTTTCTTTCTTGTTAACTTTCTCTTCATAATCACACATCACAATTCCTCAGGGTATTTTTTGTTTATTATTAATTTGTCCCTAAATCCAATTTCCCTCTTCTTTCTCCCTATCTCTTCTGCATATTCCATCCTGTCTTCCATTGCATTTATTGTATTTATGTACCAAACTTTTGCTTATATATTTATAGATTGTGTGTTCTACCTTTCTATGAGTGTTTATTAGGAGAGTAAGTTTCAAGTAACACTTGTTCAACCATATTTGAAATATGTCAACCACCACCCCAATCCCTGCCCTTTTATTCAGTGTATTGTTTCACCCTCCCTTTATTTTTTAAGATTACCAAAAACATGAGAAAACCACTCCCAGATCCTCAATCTTATTTGACTTCCTCTATTATCCCTGATGACATTAGAGTTCTGAAGTGATACATGTATCATCTCCCTCCCCATTAGAGTGAAAATACTTCATCTTTATAAAATCTCTTCTGATTATTCACTTTATTTACCTTTTAATTTTTCTCTTTAGCTCTGTTTTTATAATTCAAAATTTTTACTTATCTCTGATCTTTTCATTAGCAATAATTAGAAGTCATCCATTTGAATAAATAAATGTGCTTTTCCTCACATAAAATTATAGTCAGTTTAGCTAGATAAATTATTCTTGACTGTATGTCTATATCATTTTTTTTTCTCCCATACTCTCCACTTTTGGTAGTGGCCACTAAATCTTGTGTGATGCTTGCTGCACTTCTTGGCAACTTCTATCTCTTTAAGACCACTTTCATACAGAGTGATTTAGTGATAAAAGCACAAAAAATGTGTTTTGCATAAATGAAGAGATTTATGTTGGTTATGTTTTTGGATGAACATTTTGTTACCCAATTTGAGAGGAAAAAAAGAACTCCATTTTAATATACTGCTATGATACATTTGAAAAAATAAAGTTTTCAGATGAGATTTAGACAGATTTGGAGAGAAAATAATTGGTGGTGTAGATTTGAAGACTCAAATCAGTTTTAGGTTTGTTGGGGTGGGTTTTTTTGGCTTTTTGGAGGGTGGGAGCTAGGACAATTGGGGTTAAGTGACTTGACCAAGGTCACATGGCTAGTTTTTTGTTAAGTGTCTGAGGCCGGATTTGAACTCAGGTCTTCCTGATTCCGGGGACAGTTCTCTGTTCACTGTGCTGCCTAGCCACCCCTTCAGATAAGTTTTTCAACAAGGTGGAGTTAAACTCATTTATGTGGGAGGAATTTAATGTCATAAAAAGGGACCAAGAGATTTTTATTTATCAAAAACTAGAAAAACATGATTGTAAGGAAATCATTTCAAGAATACCAAAGAGATACTTACTTGTACACTTCAGAGCTGAGGCATAAGGAGAACCTTTCCTATAGATTTTTAATGACTACAGTGTGAAACTAAGAAAATGAGGAATGGTATAAGCATTGGAAGACTCAGATGTAATTAGAAAAGGACTAATAATTTGACAGGTAATTCACTTATTTTAAGTGATACTAGAATCATTGACAATAAGGGGATTCTCATTTAAGCTATTGTGATGTCAAAAGGCATCTCAGGCAGTTGCAAGAGATTGAGATAAACATGAGAAGAGTTGAAGGACACAGCAGAAAGACTGAGATCCTCTGTTAGAGACGGACCATTAGGTGTCAGTTTAGAGAAGGCTTCAGATGGATGTGGATGATGGAAAGAAGTTAGAACTGATTTCACTGGCCCAGAGTTCCAGTAAATTATTGCCCTTCAGGGCCACATATAGGTAGAAAGAGGTAAAGCTTTTCCTAAGGAAATGTTGCAATCTGCCACCACTTCTGGCTTGAAAAAAATATGAAGAGCCAGAAGAGTATTTGCAAATGGTGTGGCATCCTGCTTAACTGGCTTAAAGACTGAATTTGAACTGTGTTGCTCTGAGCTCCATTCTGAATGGACAGAGCAGCTTCCTGGTGGTTGAATAACTGGTTCAGCTGGGCTCAGATATAGCCCAGAGATAGTAGGTTTGATGAGCTTTGCAATTGTCTGGCTTGAAGAGAACCGCAATTCGTGTGAAGAACTATATTTTTTTAAATGAAATTTTATTTATCTATTTTGACATCACTAAAATTTCTTACAGTATTATTCCCCTGATTTTTCCTTTCCCAGAGAGATCGCCCATAAAACAAACAATATTTTCATCAAGAGAGAAAATTTAGCAAAATAAATAAATGTTTTTTAAAAAGTCCAAAACTATTCACAACATTCTGTATCTGTGGAAATCCCAACTCTGTAAAGGATTGGGAAGGTGGTTTGTCTTCTCATATCTCTTCTTTGTAATCACATTTTGTAATTTTGCAATATTCATTTTTTAGTGTTCTGTGGTGGCTGTTCTGTGGTTATATTGTTGTAGTCAATGTGAATATTGTTTTTCTGTCTTTACTTCACTGTTTTCCAGTTCACGAAAGTATTGCTACATTTCTCTGTATTCGTGATATTAATCACTTCTTATACTGTAGTAATATTCCATTACATTAATATACTACAGTATGTTTAGGTATTATCCTGTTGGTGGATATCTCCTTTATTTCCAGTTGTTTGTTACCACAAAAAGGGCTGCTATAAATCTTTTGGTGTGAATAGGGACTTTTTTCTTATCAATATGTGTGATAGTGGTCTCTGGGTCAAAGAACGTGGGAATTTTAGCTACATTATTTGCATTAGTCTAAATTGTTTTCCCATATGATTATACTGATTCAGCTCCACCAACAATGTACTAATGATCCTATCATCTCACAACTCCTTCAACATGAACTATTCCCATCATTTGTCACCATTTATAATCTGTATTATGTGAGGTGAAATTTCAGGGTCATTTTAATTTGCATTTCAATTGGTGATTTGGATCATTCTTTCTTAGAGTAGTTAATAATTTGGAATTTTCTTTTGAGAACTCTTCATATCCTTGGACTACTTATCTATGTAGATATTCATGTTCATTACAGTGCTAGAAATGTTATGTGTAAATAATAATTAGTCCCTTACAAACCAACAAAGCAACAAAAATAGTAATTCTTTCAGAGACACAAACCAGAGACATTGGGCAAAAATAGGGAGTTTATAAAATAGTGATAACGTTATAAAAATAATAACAGCAATGTAAATTTAAACAATTTAGAAAGAATTAGGAACTCTGCTCAAGATGACAGCCAAGTACAAAACCAAAGGACTAATCATTAAACATGCTAAATATTTCCATATACAGAGCTGATATGCTCAGAGTACAAACTGAAGATTTTTTTTTCTTTTTTCTTTTTTTCTGGTATAGTCAATGCAGGAATTTGTTTGTTTGTTTGCCTATACATATTTGTAATTGGTTTTGTTTTTCTTGTCTTCTCAATAGCAAGGTAGAAGGGAGTGAATTTAGAACTAAAAAATAATATAAAATTGAATTTAAACAAGATCTCTCTGCTTACATTTCATAGTATAAGTGCTGTACTTTAGTGCATTGAACTTTTAACAAAATTTAACCATTTATAATCAACTTATGTATGTATACTTATGGTAGTAAATAATAAAATAGATTGATAATATATGGTATTTAGGCATTTATGACTTATTAATTTTTTATTAGTTTTCTTGACATGCGCACTTCATCTGTGATTTTCTGCAGTATACTGTAAATCTCCAAAAATTCCCATTTAAAAATCAATGGTCAATCCATGAATAACCAAAACTATGAATGTGGAACTCATCAATTTCAAGGGATGACTTGATTCTTTCTAAGTCCCATTGAGAAAACAACATGAATCTTTCCATTCTAGTTCCTTCAACAGTTTGTTCAGCTCTATATTTTGATTTTATTTATCATTCTGTTAGACTTACCCAAACTTGAGAGAATAACAATGAAAACACCTGCCACCATTGTGTTGCTGTCTATGTCTTCTCATAGTTCTTTTCCTGTTTCCATTATGTATTTGGATGCTAAGCCATTTGGAGCATATACATTTAATATTGATATTCGTTTGTTGCCCATGGTTCTTTTCAGCATAATGTAGTTTCATCATTCATCTTTTTTTTATATTTTTATATTTGTTTCTGCTTTGTCTGATATAGATGGCAAGTCTTTTAAAAATTTCTTTGATGCATAATAATTTTTTTCCGACCATTCATTGTTATTTTTCTATCCCTTTGTTTTTTTTAAATAAGTTTCTCCTACACAACAGATTATGAAGTTTTATTTTCTTATCCAATGTTTTGGGTTTTTTTTTTATTTTATGAGATTATTTAATCCATTCACATTTAGAGTTGTGGAAGTTACTCTGCTCCATTTGTCTCTAATATTGGCCTTTTCAGATTATGCTCTCCCTTCCCCCCTTCCCCCCATCCAGTACAATTGCTATGTCTCTTCAATTATCAGCTTAATCTATTTTAAAGCAATCCTATGGCAACAGACTTTTTGACTCACCCTCAACCCGTCCTGCTTCCCATTCATTACTCCTTTCTCTAATTTGAGAGTTTTCCTTATGATTTTCTTTCTTATTTTATGTTATTTAACGCTTTTTTGTATTAACTATATAAAAAAGTAAAATCTTCCTTCCTCTCTCCTTAAACTCATTTTGTTCATTTGTTTTAAAAATTCATTTTCTGTCTTTTCTTTTTAAAAAAATCTTTTCCTCAGTCTCTTCATTATTTAACTTTCCTGTCTGTCTAACCTAAAATTTTATGTTTGAATTCATGTCTCTTATACTCATTTTATCTTTAAGTCCCTGGATTCCTCTTGGAAGTAAAACTTCTTAGATATCAGTTTTGGGTTCCTTTGGAGAGGGGAAGCAGTTTCCATATTATTATCTTGTAAATATTATTTCCCAGTCTTTTTTTTTTCTTGTGCCTCACTCTTAGAAATACTTATTCCTCCTGGCAATACAGAGGATAATAGTAGGAATTTGGGGAATTCCTAGTGGTAATTTTCCTATGTGATTGTGTTGATTATTAATCCTTGCCCCACCCCCCCCCCGCCCCGTGTTATCCTTCCCATTAGCCTTGAAATCTCCTCCCTGGGTCCATGCCCTCCCGCTATCTGGTTGTCAATTGCCTCCAAGAGCTCTGATTCCCATTCTTCTGAAGCAGGATGAGGTCCCAATCTCAATTTGTAGAATTTGTAGAATGCTTTTCCTTCTCCCAGAGAAGCATTTGTCAGTGAAAGCACTCTTGTCACTTAAAAAAAACGGATTTCTCAATTGTTTTTCCCCTTTTTCAATCCCTTCCTTTGTCTCCACATCTATTCTCCTGTTTGCTTTCTTTTTTCTGAGTACCAAATTATTTTCCCTTCATTTTTAGCCTTTAACTTGATTAGGGTACATCAAATCTTCCCTCTCTCTTTTGCCTCTCATCCCTCTTTTTATTGTTCTCCCATTCTTTAATTTAGTACTGAAACACACATTGATTTCCATCTGGATTGAGTGTTGTGAAATTTAATTTATGTTTCAAATTTTTTCTGTATCATTTTATTTCTGATCTCATGTTGGTTAGTTTTTGTGCATTTACCCCCCCCCCCCAAAAGGCATCTTAATGGTCTTGGAGTTGTTATTTTGTTTTGTTCATATTTGGTTTCTGTAATTTTCCCCCTTGTGTTTCTCTTTTCTTGGGTGTTTGGGAAGCAAATAATTTCTTCAGGTCTGCTTTCTAGGAATGTTTTAAATGTTTCTTTTTATTGTATTTCCATCCATTTTCATTAATGGTTAAGCCTGGAATTTCAGAGCAGGTCACCTTAGATTACATATTGAGGTCTTTTGTTCTTCAGAACATATTACTTGATTTCCTCCTGCAGTTTCTGGTAGGCACAAAATAGTCCTGTTATTAAATTTTCCTTTCTTTTATGTCTTTCTTGGGGTCATTTGCTGAATTTGTTCTCAATTAAATTCTTAGATGTAAATACAATACATCTTGAAATTTTCAGCAATGAGATTGTTTTCTTTTTCTTTTTCCTTCCCCTAGGGGCAATCTGTGAGTTCTTTCCATTGGCACCTTGTCTTTTTGCTTTCAGAAGTAGTAGAAGTTCTTTAGTATTATTTTTTGCATTGTGCCAGTCAAATTTTTTTCACTTGTCCTTAAATTGTTTCTACACATTGTATCTTTAAATCCAATTCTTTTTGCTTGTACAAGATTTTTTTTGATATTACTGTTTCTGCTTCTCCCAAATTGTCCTTCACATCCACATATTTGCATTTGCAAACAATTATTCTGTTTTTTGTTTCTCTAGTGAGATTCATCATCATGGATTCAAGTATTTCTATTCTGATAATTATTTATGCTATGCAAGCAATAAATTCTGCTTTCACAGGTCTTATTTCTCTTTTAAGCCATTTAGGAACATTTTGCTATGGTTCAGTGCTTTCTTGGGAATCCACATTTCCTTTGTCTTGCAATCTTTATTCCCAGATATCTGAACTCTTTTGCATGATCTGGAGACCATATTCCTTTCTGTTATGACTATCTTCACAAATGGCTCATCTGCTTATACCCAAAGCCATTAATTGACTTTTCTTCCTTCTGATATTTTTGGTAATTTTGTTTTTCCCCTTATTTGTCCTTACTACTTACTTTCTTACTCCTTCACTTTTAATGGCAATTTCCCAGAGACCAGATTGCAAAGTCATTTCATCCTGCTCTCATACCAGGCAATTCATAGTTCATATGTATCAGTCTCTGTACCAAATTATTTATGGCAAAACAGAATAGAAACTAACTAAATGTTGGACCCTTTCCCTCACGCATGACACACAGTCATGCACAATTTTCCTTTTGCAGATCCCTTTGTTCCCCAATTCTCTGGATGTACTTTGTTGCAGCATCTAGCACTGGAAAGCTTCTGTCCTAGACTGAGAAAGTTGTTGCTGTTTGGATTTCTTTGACACCAGGAACGTGGTAGTCATTTAATCTCTCAGCATTTCCTCATCTTTAAAATAAAAATAAATAAAATACGGGTAACAATACTTTTTTTCATGAGGCTTAAAGAGATAATGTACATAAATTGTTTTGAAGTTTTTATAGTGCTAGAAAAATATAAGCTGTTAAACTAAGCATAAAGTGGCATGGTGGCAGTTCACTGTTGATAATCCATTGAAAATCATTTACCTGCCATTCTTGGATGCATTCCAAGGGAAAAATTTTATGTTATTTTGTCATATTTCACAATTCATAAGCAATGAATTCTAATTATCTATAAGATAACAACACAGTCACTTAAATTTTTTCTAAAATGGTCTTATGGGGGTGGCTAGGTGGTGCAGTGAATAGAGCACTGGCCCTGGAGTCAGGAGTACCTGAGTTCAAATCTGGCCTCAGATACTTAACACAAAAAACTAGCCGTGTGACCTTGGGCAAGTCACTTGACCCCAACTGCCCTAAAAAAAATGATCTTATGGTTATGTTCTATGGTAAGAAAATTTGATTTATATTTTTAAGGGTTTTTTTTTAGTTTATAAAACTATTTTATTTGATATTACATGTCATTCAAATTATCAAGTAAAAATGTAAATGAAAATTCTTATTTCTGGACTTTCCAGTGCCAAGATGGTAGAGTGGGTCAGAAACTCCCTGAATCCTCCAAAATTTCCCTCCAAACAACTTGAAAACTGCCTCAGAACTGATTTAAGAGCAGGGAAGCAGCTTACCAGCGCAACATAAAAGATTGCTCTGGGGGGTCGAGGGGGAAGCATGATACTGTAGTAGTACCAGCAGGCATTGCAGGAGGGAGGAGGAAGTATAGCAAGGCACTAAACCCTGGGGCAATGTGCTGTCTCTGCAACATCCTGCCCTCCTACATGCCAGTAACCTCAAGGCAAGCCAGCAGTCTGTACAGGAAAGCAAAGCCCCACCCATTGGTCTCATTCCCTTTGCCTTGGCCCCATTGCCCAACAGTGGTGAGGCCATACCTTTGGGGTCAGCTAGCAACAGGATCCCAACCTCTGAGCCAGCCACCAGAGAGACAACAAGGAGCAAGATTGTGGGAGAGTGTGGCTAGGTACCCTAGGGGTGGCTTAGGAGTGGAGAGGAGTGCCCAAGGTTGGGCCCTGAGACAGATGTCAGAAAATAACAATGAGAAACACCTGAGGCCTGAGGCATCATTCCCTATATCTTGGGACTAAAACTTTGTTACGCTAATAGCTACAAAAATAAAATTAAATTAAAAATGAGTAAGCAAAGGAGAAAGAACACAACCATGTATAGATACTATGGGGATAGAGCAGATCTGGATTCATATTCAGAGGAAGAAAATGGAGCTATAAAAAAGTCACTCTTTTTTCAATGAGAAATGTCAAATGGTCCCTAGTACAAAAAGAGTTCTTGGAAAAAACTTTAAAAAGACTTTAAAAATCAAATAAGAGAAATTGAGGAAATATTAGGGAAAAAATTAAGAGTAATCCAAGAAAATCAAGAAAATTATAAAAAGGAGCAAAAAACTGGAACTAGAAAATCAAAATCTTAAGGGAGAAATAATTCCTTGAAAACTAGAATGGGGCAAAGGGAAGTTAATGGTGTTCTAAGACACTGTAAAGCCAAGCAACAGTAGATTCCCAAAAGAATGCTACTGTGAACAGCTTTTAAGATTCAGATTACACAGTAGTAGTGAACACTCTGTTTCTTCCATTACAAATCAAGATTCAGTACAATATTCACAGTATATCTTATTACAGAAAGTCACCATATTTCTTATTACAGAAAGTCACAATATTTAGAACAAGGAACAAAAGAAGAATCACCTGGTTTCCCCAATGGGGAAACCAGCTTATCACTTAAAGATTCAATCAACAATTCACAATATACTGATCTTCCACTCATGGGGCAACCATTAACTTTAGTCTCCAATAAAGTCCTTAGAAAGCCACACGAACTCTCCACCCCTTAATTTCCAACAAACCTCAGTTTAGTCCAAGGGGAGGCCTTTTTTTCATTTTGACTCTGGGTAGCCTCTCTGATTCCCTGGATCCTCTTCCCTGGTCCCAGCTCCCTCCTGAATCTACCAAACAATCACCTAGATTCAGGAGCTGACAGCTGCCAAGCTCTTGTCCAGTCTTCATAAATAAACACCTCCCAGGTCCTTGTCCAGTCCTCAAGGCAATCCCCAGCACACACTGAAGTTCACAGGGTTCAACACACTTCAAACCCTTCACCACTTCTCTTGCCTGGATCTCAAGGATCAGCCAGGCCACAAACAAACAAAGTCCCATTCTGTTCATGTTTCAGTCAGCCTGCAGATACTGGGAGGAACACTCTCTCTCTCTCCCTCTCTTTCTCAGCTGACTTCAGTCACAGTGAATCTTCCTTCACTGAGGAGCCAATTCAAAATCCTCTCCTCTCTCTAAAATTCTTCTTTATATACAGCACTGGCCTCCTGTCTCAGCCAATAGCCTTCTTCCAAGTCAACAGGGGAGTTCACACCTTTTCAACAATGGACAGAGTTCATACCTTCTATACTTAGCCCTAAGTTACTAGGTGCTACTTAGCCCTAGGCTACTAAGTGCTAAGTGTCTGATAAACTGATTACTATTACATACACCAAAAAATCAAAAATCAAGAGAATGCAAATCAAATCAAAAGAATGAAAAATAATGGGAGATAAAGTGAAACATTTCATCAGAAAAACAACTAATCTTATGAACAGATCAAAGAGAAATAATATAAGAATAGTTGGACCACCTAAAATTATGATTAAAAAAAGAATCTTGATACAATATTATAGGAAATTATCAAGGGAAATTGCCCTGAAGTTCTAGAATAAGAAGGCAAAGTAGAAATAGAAAAAAAATCCATTAATCACCACCTGAAAGAGATCGCAGGTGGAAAACTTACAGGAATATCATAGTCAAATTTCAAAGCTTACAGGTTAGGAAGACAATATTAAAAGTAACAAGAAAAAAAACCAATTTAAATATAATGGAGCAACAATAAGGATTACACAAGACCTAGCAGCTACTAAGTTGAAGGACCATAGGTCTTGGAATACTATATTCCATAGAACAAAAGAGCTGGGTTTACAGCCAAGAGTAACCTACCCAGCAAAGTTAAGTATAATCCTGAAAGGGGAGGAAATGGATAGTTAATGAACTCAAAGACTTTCAGGTATTTGTGACAAAAACAGCAGAACTGAAGGGAAAATTTGACATGTAACATCCAGTAGAACTACATGGTAAACATTAAAGACCTGTTGTAAGGTACTCAATAAGGTCCAATGGTTTACTTTGTACATGTGACAGTATTAGCCCCTTGTAATTCTCAGTATTATTTGGGCAGTTTGAAAGAAAGGCACGAGCTCTGCTTAGTATGACGGGGCGATTCTAAAAAAATAAAACTGTGTGACAACATACAGAAGAGTAACTACCTTATACAAATGTGGCATGAAAGAAAAAACTGGTATAGAAGAAGCTAGTAGGGTCAGGGCATGTCGTGCTAGAACCTTACTCTCATCAGGAATGGGTTAAAGACGGAACAAAGATATATATCTGGAAGGGTATAAAAGTCTTCTAAATTCAGAAAGACATAAGAGGGCAATGGGATAAGGTGGGGGAGAGGATAAGGGAGTAACTCTTAGAGGGGTGGGTACTTTAAAGAATAAGAGGAAAAGGTAGCAGGGAGAAATAAAGCAGAGGAATGAGAAGGGATAGAGGGAATAGAGTGAGCAGGATAGGGAGGAAAAATAGGAAGGAGGCAAATATGTAACAAGTAATTGCAGCTTAGAATGTGAATACAAATACATACATATCTAACTGTAGACTTCTTTAGATGGGCAGAGAGTGGAGGGAGGGGAAAATAAAGTAAAAATGCACAGGAGAAAACAAAAGAAAACCAACAAGGAAGCAAAGAGGCATAGACCAATATCTTACACCATATTCCAAAATAAAGTCAAAATGGGCTCATGATTTAAATATAAAGGTTGATACTATAAGCAATCTGGGAGAGCAAGGGATAGTTTACCTGTCAAATGTATGGAGAAGGGAAGAATTTATGACCAAACAAGAAATAAAGAGTATCATCAAATGCAAAATGGATAATTTTGATTATATTAAATTGAAAAGTTTTGTATAAAGCCAATGTAACCAAAGTTAGGAGGAAAGCAGAATATGGCAGAAAAAAAATTACAACCAGGGTGGCTAACTGGTGCAGTAATAGAGCACAGGCCCTGGTGTCAGGAGGACCTGAGTTCAAATGCGTACTCAGACACTTAACCCTTACTAGCCATGTGACCTTGGGCAAGTCACTTAACCGCAATTGCCCTACCTTCACCCCTTTAAAAAGCAAAAAAAAAAAAAAATTACAACCAGTGGTCTCTGATAAAGGCCTCATTTCTAAAACACAGAGAATTGAGTCAAATTCATGAGGAATACAAGTCATTCCCCAATTGATAAATGGGGGATTTATCAATTTATCATATCAAAGGATATGAACAGACAGTTTTCATAGGAAGAATTAAAGATATCTGTAATCATATGAAAAAATGCCCTAAACACTATTAATTAGAGAAATGCGAATCAAAACAACTCTTAGTTACCACGTCTTGCCAGTCAGATTGACTAACATGACAAAACAGGAAAATGATATATGATGGAGAAGATATGGGAAAATTGGAACACTAATGCACTGTTGGTAGAATTGTGGACTGATCCAACCATTCTGGAGAACAATTTGGAACTATGCCCAATGGGCTATAATGTGCATACCCTTTGACCCAGCAAAACCACTTCTAGGGCTGTCTCCCAAAGCGATCATACAAATGGGAAAAGGACCCATATGTACAAAAATATTTATAGCAACTTTTTTTTGTGGTGGCAAAGAATTGCAAATCAAGGGGATGCCCTTCAACTGGGGAATGGCTAAACAAGTTGTGGTATATGACTGTAATGGAATGCTAATGAAGAGCTGACAGACTTCATAATAACCTGGAGAGTCTTCTATAAACTGATGCTGAGAGGAGCAGAACCAGAACTTTGTACACAAATATAGACACATCAAATCTGTGATGACTGACTTTGATAGACTGGGCTCCTCTCAGCAATGCAAGGTTATAAGACAACTCTAAAGGACTCATGATGGAAAAGGTTATCCACATCCAGAGTCTGAATGCAGACTGAAGCAAACTACTTGCTCTCTCTCTTTTTAAATTTTGTTTTGTTTTGGTTCTCTTTTCTCGTGGTTCATTCCATTGTTCATAATTCTTCTTTACAACTTGACTAATGTTTAATGTGAAGGTATATGTATAACCTATATTAGACTGCATGTCACCATGAAGGGTGGGGGAAGGAGAAGAAAGAGGAGGAAATTTGGAATGCAAAAACTTGTGGAACTGAATGTTGTAAGCTAAAAGTAAAGAATTAAAAAAAAAACAAGGAGGCAAAGAGAATCTGGACACCTTTGAAAACAATGTAGAGTATTTATTATATAGCTTTATTTGAAATGGAAATTTATGGTTTTATGTTAAATCCTCTCCTATGATCTGCTATGTATATGGCACTTTTTTTCTTTCTTCAATTTGTATTTTTTAATTTTGAAAAATTACTAAAATAAAAAAAAGGAAACACTTAAAAGGGGGGGGGGGGTTAGGTACAAAAATTCACCAAAGAAAATGCTGTTTGTCTCTCATCCTTAAAGAGGACCATGACATCAGGGAAGTGATGCCAGGAAGTACAAGTGAATTGGATTTTTTCTTGTTTTTTTTCTGTCAAAGAAGAGTCTTAGCCCCATCTCTCTGGTCCATATTTGGACACTATTTGGACCCTAATTGGCTCAGAATGAATGTAAATAACAGTTGTTTCTGGTTTTTCTGGAACCCCTAAAGGTCCTTCCCCTCCTAGATCTATTTTGTAAGAGGCTATCCTTTCCTCATTTTATTAAGCCTTAGTCACTGAATGGTCATTGCGACAGCCAAACTCAGACCTGTTAAAGACCTTACCTTGAAAAGGCGAAGGTTTCTCACTGCATCCTGTGCCTCCTCTAGATGTCCTGATCCATATCTGTCCACTAGACCCAGATAGTTCCAGAAGAGAAATGAGGCTGGTGACTTTGCACTGCCCTCCTTCTATATAACAAGATAATATTTGAAACTCTTAAAAACTCTATTATTCTAAGGGCAATTGGAAGGAGTATATTGACAGGAGGTATGGAAATAAGGTGACTTTGATGGGATGATACCCATTACAAAAAAATAAAATAAAATAAATAAGTGAGCAAGAAGATTGCACTGGGAGAAGGACAGGGCTGACAGAAAAGGATGAATTATCTCACATAAAAGAGACAAGAAAGAGATATTATAATGGAAGGGGTGTGGCTGACAATGCTTGAACCTTACTCTCATAAAATTGGCTCAAAGAGGGAAAAACATGCACACTCAGTTGGATACAGAAACCTACCTTATCCTAAAGGAAGTAAAAAGGAATGGAAATAAGAGAAATGGGGAGGAGAATGATAAAAGGGAGAGCAAATTGGGGGTGTGGTGATCAGAAGGAAAATATCTGTAAGAAGGATTGGGCTGAGGGAGAAAGAGAGACAAACAGAGAGACAGAGAGACAGTGAGAGGGAGAGACAGAGAGAGATGGAGAGAGAGATGGTGAGCGTGAGAGACAGAGAGACAGAGACAGAGAGAGATGGAGAGACATAGAGAGAGAGAGAAGGGAAAACAGGATGGAAGGAAATGCATAGTCAGTAATCATAGCTATGAATGTGAATGGGTTGAACTCACCAATAAAACAGAAGCAGATTTCAGAATACATTAAAAACCAGAATCCAACAATAATGCTGTTTACAAGAGACACATATGAAAGACAGAGAAACACACAAAGGAAAAGTAAAAAGCTGGAGCAGAATCTATTATGCTTCAGCTGAAGTAAAAAAAAAAAAAGCAGGGGTAGCAATCCTGATCTCAGATGAAGCAAAAGCAAAAATAGATCAAATTTTAAAAGGAAGGAAACTATCTTGCTGAAAGGTACAATGGACAATGAGGTAATATCAATACTAAACATACATGCACCAAATGGTACAGCATCTAAATTTTTGAAGAAGTTGAATGAGTTAGAGGAGGCAAATAGACAGTAAAACTATACTACTGGGGGGCCTCAATTTTCCCCTCTTGTAACTAGATACATCTAACAAAAAAATGAACAAGAAAGAACTTAAGGAGGTGAATAGAATTCTGGAAAAGTTAGATATGATAGGGCACTAGAGAAAATTGAATAGAAATAGAAAGCAATATACATTTTTATCAGCAGTACATGGTATTTACACAAAAACTGGCCATGTATTAAGGCATGAAAACGTCACCAACAAATATAGGAAATAAGGGTGAAAAAGGATGCCTATTATCACCACTACTATTATATGTATGTATGTATGTATGCATGCATGTAGGAGATGCCAGCTATCAGAATAAGAGAATAAAAAGAAATTAGTGGAATTATATTAGTCAGTGTTGAAACAAAATTATCACTCTTTGCATGTGATACAATGGTACGCTAAGAGAAGCCTCTAAAAAAAACTACCTGAAATGATTAAAAAACTATAGAAAAGTGACAGCATATAGATAAACCCACACACATACTCATTTCTAAATATTACCAACAAAACCCAGCAGCAAATTAGAAAGAGAAATTCCATTTAAAATAACTGTGGACAATATAAAATACCTAGGAGTCTATCTGCCAAGACAAGTTCAGAAATTATATGAAGACAATTACAAAACACTTTTAAACTTAAGAGGAATTAAATTTAAATTTTAGAGGGAAGATATATTTAGTGAGGGATTAGTCTCCAGTAAAACAAACTTTAAATAAGGATAAAAAAATCATTTATAGCATCTCTTTCTGCCATGGCAAAAAATTGGAAATGCAGTGAGGGATGGGAGGTGCCCATCAATTGGTGAGCAGCAGCATAAATTATAATATGTAAATGTGATGGAGTACCAGTATTCTCTAAGAAATAATGAATGGAATGGTTTAATTTAAGTCAGAGCTAAACAATTGGAGGACAAATATTAACTGCTAATGGATAGGCCAACCCATATCAATCAAACTACCAAAAATTATTTAATGGAGCAAGAAAAATAATGACAAAATTCATCTAGAAGAACAAAAGGTCAAGAATATCAAGGGAATCAATGAAAACAATGTGAAAGAAGGTGGTCTAGCTGTACCAGATCTCAGACTATTTTATAAAGTGGCAATTGTCAAAACAGTCTGATACTAGCTAAGAAACAGAACGTGGATCAGTGAACTAGGTAAGGACACAATACGTTGTAATAAATGACCATAATAATCTAGTATATCCAAAGATCCATGCATTGTGAACAAAAATTCATTTTTTGACTAAAACTGTTAGGAACATTGGAAACAGAGTAACAAAAACTAGGTATAAACCAACATTTCATACCATATGCCAAGGAAAGGTCAACATGGGTAAAAGATTTACAGATAAAATGCTATATCATAAGCAAATTAGAAGAGCATGGAATAGTTTACCTGTCAGATCTATGAAGAAAAGAAGAATTTAGGACCAAACAAGACAGAAAGCACATTAAAAGATGTAAAATAGACAACTTTGTTTATATAAAATTAAAAAGTTTTTGCACAAACAAAACCAATGCAACGAAAATTAAAAAGTAAGTAGGAAACTGGGGTGTGGAGCAGAATATAGTCAAATTTATAAGAGCACAAGTCATTCACCAATTGATACATGGTCAAAGGATATGAACAGGCAGTCTTCAAAGAAATTAAGGTTATTTATATTCATATGAAAAATCTTCTAAATCACTATTGATTAGAGAAATTTAAATTAAAATAGCTCTGAAATACCACCTCACTCCTATCAGATTGGCTAATATGACAAAAAAAAGGAAAATGATAAATGTTGTAGGGGATATAGGAAAACTGGGACACTAATGCATTGTTGATGGAATTGTGAACTGATTCAAAAATTCTAGAGAGCATTTTGGAACTATGCCCAAAGTGTTATAAAACTTTGCATACCTTTTTAAATAGAAATACCACTGCCAGGTCTATATCCCAAAGGAAAAAAATTACAGGAGGGGGGGTGGGAGGGTGGGAAGGACCTATACATACAAAAAAAAATTATAGTAGTTCTTTTGTGGTGGCTAAGAATTCAAAATTGAGGGGACGCCCACCAATTGGGGAATGGCTGAACAAGTTGTGGTATATGATTGTGATGGAATTTTATTGTGTTATAAGAGATGAAAAGCAGGATGATTTCAGAAAAACCTGGAAAAATTTACATGAAGTAATACAAAGTGAAATGAACAGAACAAGGACAATGCTATACACAGTAATAGCAATACCATACAATGAAAAGCTGTAAATGACTATTCTAAGCAACAGATGATCCAAGACAATCCCAAAGGACTCATGATAAATCATGCTACACACCTTCAGAAAAAAAAACTGATACTATCTAAAAATAGGTTAAAGCATTCTATTTTTCACTTTCTGTTTTTATTCTTTTTCTTTTGTTTTAGTCTTCTTGTACAAAGAGACTAATATGGAAATGTTTTACATGATTGTACATGTATAATCTATATCCGATTTCTTACTGTCTCAGGGAGGAGGGAGGGGAGTTTTGGAGGAAAGGTGGGATAGAATTTGGACCTCAAACTCTAAAAAAAATGATTAAAAATTATTTTAACATGTAATTTGGGAAAAATAAAATATTACTTTAAAAAGGAAATTCTTATTTCTTAGTAAATTCATTTATTTTATTTTCATTAGAAATTATTGTGATTATGAGTCTTAAAGAGAATGGTGACAATCCCATTTTCTCTGTACTGTAGATTAGGGAAGAGCCTCTTTAAGCAAGTTATGCATATGCTTACTGTATTTCAGTGTTTTCTTTAGACTGTGTAGATAACCTGTAGTTTTAATGTTTTTATTTGTTTCGGCAAGAGAAAACAGTGTACTTTTCAAATGTGTCAAACTTTCAGAACTTGAATACCAGCTGTTATGTTATAAGAATTACAAGAGGATTGAGTGGAAGCCTTCCATATGGTTGAAAAACTAATTTTTTCCCCCTCAGGAGTCTGTTCTGATAAAGATTGCAGCAATAATATATCTCTGCCATTGCTAGTGTTTGTTGTGTACATAATTGGGGACAGACAAAATCAGAAAATAATAAATGTAAGGAAAGAAGAGCCCAGAGATTTTAAATCATAGATTGAAAGGATGAAAAAATGCCTAGAGGATATTGAAATATTTTAGTGGGGAAAGAAGAGAGAAGGAATGTGCCTTTAACTCAGAAAACTTGCATTACATTATCTTTTCATCTGAGACCCATTTAGTCATGTTATGAAATAAATTGCATAGTAGGAATGTTCAGTCTTTTAATTGCTACTTGCAGTAGAAAGGATTTTTTTTAATACCAGAAGTCATAGTTTGTTGTATAAATAAGACGAGCATTTCTAGACTCAGATTAATTTTTGATGACTTCAACATTCCACAACATCATTATATTAGGCAGCACAATTCCATCTCTGGTTGATGGGCAGAAAAAGTGGGCTGCTTGCCAGGTAGATATTTCCATGACTCCCAGCCCCCAAAGGTGATGTGTTTTTTAGCTAATTCAATGAAGAGTGAGTTAAACTTTGTATCTAAATGAGACAATAGCTGCCTTTGCAGTGTCAGCAGAATGGTTTATGGGAATGAACTCTACATTTGGCAGAGAAACATGTGACCTTACAGTTCAGATTTTGTTATCCTGCCAACTGAGACTTGGAAAGCAGGACCTGTTCAGACGTTTTCTCTTTTCCCTTACATGGCATAGAAAATTCTTGACTTTAGCCAGACTCAGCAAGCTATTGAGCTTGGAAACACGAATTTTTTTTCTGACTTTTTTTTTTTTGGAGACCACAAAAAGTTGGCCCTTTCAGGTCTGAAAAATTCTGTTGTTTAAAAAGGAAAATAGGAACAGAACATTTAGAGATAATAAGTGAATCAAGGGGAAAAGCATTTCTTTTTTTCTTTTTAAAATTCCTCATTTTAAAAATCTTTGGGATAACTTATAAACCAGTTGGTTTTTCCCCCTGCTACTTAATGAAGACATATTTGAACATGAGCTCTTTGCAGTAGAAAGTACTGAAAGTACATCTTTGCTTCCCAGACCTGCACAATCCCCATTTATAAAGTCAACAGACTAGATGAATTCCCTGAATTCTCCAGTCTTTTACCCCACTGAGATTCTGCCTGTGGAAAGGCTTGGTGTAGCTTTTGCATAATGCTCTTTTGCCTGGAATTCTGAGGATAATAAAAGGAGACAAGCATACTTGCCTTTTTTCCATAGAAATAATGGGCTCCCTAGAAGAAACAAAGCAGTTTGTGTCACATGCAAGAGTTCTGAAGAAAGAAAAAAGTCTCTCTTGATCTCACCCAAAACAAAACAAAACTTTTTAAAATCTACTTAATTAATTTCAGAGACCTGTGATATAACTTTTTTAAAAAAACAACATAACTATATGAGCCTTATGAATTTTTTGGCTTTAAAAAATTATTACATAAATAAACAATATTTTGCCTTAGTTGAAACACACCTGTAGTGCCACGTATAATCAATATAAAATAATTTATTTCTTTTTCCATCTGTTTTTATAAAAGGGGATATTTTTACTTAGACTTATTATATCTAATAGCTACTCAATTTTTATTTTTAGCTCATTTTTTCAATCCTAATTAGGAATAGAAATATAGGTAAAACTAAAAATAAATACACAAAGAGCAGTAATACCTTTTTGGTTTTATTAAACACTAAGTTTTGCAGAGACATTGAAAAACGGTTGTACTTTCTCATTTAGTATTAGTTTCAGATACCTAAGGAAAAAATGAATATTTAGGAACTTTTTCTTAAGGAAATTAATGTTTATTTATTCAATATGAAATAAGAAAAAGCATTTCTAAGCTGAATAGCAAAAAGCTCAATTTTATTGAGTACAATATATATAGTAAAAAAAGGGGGGAAGTTGTAGTAAATGTCTAGATCTCATATAATTCATTTACAAAGAATTCAGCACAATTTAAAAAAGAATAAAAAGTAAACCTTTAAAAAACAATTCAGAGGAGCAAATTTCAATTTAAAGTAGTGTCCGAGTCTTTTTAAAAAAAGACTTTCAATAAAGAAACCATAGAATAATTACAATATTTTATTCATTGTGTTTCAGAGAAAGGTAATTATACTTTTAAAGCAAAGTATTACCTAAGTAGATAAGTTGCTATTTAATTTTTTCCCATCATATTGGAATTTATTTGAATAAAAATTACTTTTTGTGTAAAATGCCTATATTTTGACTTTGAAATAAAATAAATTATAATGATATCGATTTGTACTTTAAGACTTACTGTAAGACTATTTGGACTGTAAGATATCTATAGCAAATTTATTGACTCATTTTGTAGTACTGTGTGTTTCCAATGTGTATTTACATAAATAACAGATTTTGGCATTAACTGAACTAGGCAAATACATCTATTTAGTGTTCTATGCTGTGTCAATATTTTTTTTTGCTTTTTTGGGGGAAGGCAGTTGGGGTTAAGTGACTTGCCCAAGGTCACACGATCAGTTTTTGTGTTAAGTGTCTGAGGCTGGATTTGAACTCAGGCCCTCCTGACTCCAGGAGCAGTGCTCTATTCACTGTGCCTCCTAGCTGCCCCTGTGTCAATAAATTCTTAATAAGTTTTCTGAGAAAGTATCTCCCAAGTTAATAAAAGGGTCAGTTCTAAAAATATTTGTCTTGAGCTCAATCTTCTTCTCATTCTGATGTGGTTGATTTTCATTTAAACGTTGTAATTTTGTAAGCAATATTCCTATTCCTTATATACTTCTTACCAGATTTGTCTTTACCATTTCTTTTCTCCCTTTTAAAACTATTGATTATTAACACGACCAAACTTTTATTACCTTTTAAGTAGAAACATTCTATGCAAATATTTACTTCTTATGTATACATGTACAAATGTGTGTGCATGATATATCTACATACATATATATTTATATTCACACACTCCTTTACATTAGAAAAAATGCAGTTGAACTGCACAAACTGTCCACATGAGCAGTCTCATTTGAAATGTGTTTTCTTGGATGGATATTAGTTTATCACAGGTCTTTTGATAAAGTTTAATTTGACAAGTAAAGTAATTCTTTGACTATGATAATTTTAAAGGTATTTATAACAACTTCTACACTAGTGGTAAGATTGCGTAAGATATTGCCAACTGGTACAAACCCGTAGATCCGATCTTGTGGTGAAACTGATTTCACAAGCTCGCTTCTTTGGGTCTGTGTCAGTGTGGTAATCTAAAAAGTGCTACATTTACCATCTTTTAATGATATTTGGAGAAAAATACCATCAAACCTGTGATCCTTTTAAATTAAGCAGGAATACTTACTCTTAAAATTTGTTCTTTTTGATTTTGTTGTCATTCATATTAAAAGTCTAAAAGTATATATGTTAGGATTTAGTTTTGAAGCATTTGCAAAAATCTGTTGGATTCTAATATCATATCTAGTCAATTGACAAAAATGCTAAATGTTTCAAAAAGAATCCATAGAACATCTACCAGCAAAACATATTTGTATATATCAGTGCCAATAGCTAGAATAATCACAGACTTCAGTAAATATTTTTAAAATATTACTGAATGTGTGAGATTGTCAATAGTTTTTTTCCCTTCAATTCAGGGTGATGTTGACTCAAACTATAATAATTTATCTTTAGATAGCAACAGGAATAATATCTTAAGACTGTATAATATACTGGCTGTATTTTACAAATAATATTTGTAAATATTTTACAAATATTTTTAAAAATAAATATTTTACACTTGTCTAGCCATTGGACCAATCTATCTATTGGTAAAATGTTGGGTTAACATAGTATTTTGCATTTTGCCACCTATATCAATATTCATTGACCTTGGGTACAATAACAGCTGTATTTGAAGGAGCTTTGTGAAGATACAAGGAAGAAATGACATCATCTCTGGAAGTTGTGTGCATCCAGGTAGAGGTAGTAGGTTGTATGGTTTAGAGTTACACCCTGGGAGTTAACCGTACAACCTTCTAGCTTTCCTTGGAGCACACTTGAACCATCAGGAAGTCTTCACCATTTCAATTTCCTGTCAAACTCTATGCAGAAGGTATTGTTTTCAGTTTAAAGAATGATTACTCTAATACTTTATTGGATTTGAAACAATTCCAACTGTCCTGGTTACTTAATTGCTTCATTCACTTTACTGTTCAGTCAAACAATGTGAGCAAAAGCAACATGATTTCGGTATCTGGTTCACATTCATTCTCTTGTCTGCCTCTCCTGCCTTCATACTAGGAGACTTCAACATATATATTTATACTGCTTCGATCATGCACATTTCTATCAGGTCCTCAATATAACAACAACAATAATAATTATGTGTCAGACACTTTTACAATTAAGATCTCGTTTCATTCTCACAATTCTGGGAGATAGGTGCTATTATTTCCCCATTTTCCAGATGAGAAAATTGAGGCAAAAGTTAAGTGATTTACCCAGGGTTGCACAGTAGTAAGTGTTTGAGCCCATATTTGAACTTGGGTCTTCTAACCCTCTACTTACTTCCCATGAACTACTCTATATTAACCATAAATATAACTTTACCATAACCCACAAGTGTTCTATTTCTATGTTCATGAATTCTAAAATCCTTTTATCTGATTATATACTTTTTCTCTTTTCATCTTTCCCTATGTCTTATGACCCCTAAAGTTAATGTTTTTCATCATCCTCATCCTGACCAGAATTTCTCAAGTCTTTCTCAACCCATCAGCTCTTGTACTGTCTATACTCTCCTGCTTTTCCTCTCTCAACCCCTTGGTGAACCAACCGAATCCAACTCCCTTGCCTTTTTGTCCTAACAAAGATCATCCCTTGCCAGGCATTTCCCAATCTTGGGTCCTAGATCCTTCATATCTCAGCCCTTTCAACACACTTTGCAACCTGCTTCAACTCCGCACCAGTTTCCTTGTCCTCATAAGGGTAGCACTGACCCCACTCTTTATAACTCCATACCAGATGCTCAAGAGGACTCCAACCTCAGGCCAGCTCTATGATGAGTGAGTCCTTCCTTGAAACTTCCACATCCTGAGAAGATCCTGCCATGCTGTTCACTCTTTAATGTTGTTCCTTCTTCATTCTTAAAGACTCATGCCATCAGGAAGGTGATGCCATGACTTGCAAGTGAATTGGATTTAAGCAAGGCAGAGCTGTACAAAGTCACCAGCCTCATTCTCTCCTCCAGAACCATCTGGGTCTGGTGGCAAGATATAGATCAGAGTCCTTACTAATGGGTCACTCCCTGGCCTGCCTTCACCCACGCTGCTTGGCCCTCTGGGGAAAATAATTTGCCTAAAGTCATTCCTTCATGATTAATAGTTAGTTAAGCAATGTTTATTACTACTATCATTATTTCTTTTTTTTTCTGTTTACTTCATTTTGCATCAGTTCATTTGACTCTTTCCAGGTTTCTTTGAAACCATGCCCTTCATTATTTCTTAGAGCATACCAGTACTCCATCACATTTACATATTATGATTTATTCACCTGCTCACCAATTTATGGGCACCTCCCATCCCTCACTGCATTTCCAATTCTTTGCTGTGGCAAAAAGAGATGCTATAAATACTTTTTTATCCTTATTTAGAGTTTGTTTTACCAGAGACTAATCCTTTACTCAATACATCCTTTCTCTATTCCCCCTTCCTTTCTCCTTTTTTCTCCAGTTTCTTTCTTGAATGAAATGTATCTATGTACCCTACCATATGTATATACGTATGTTTATATGCATTCTTCCCTCTTTTTTTCAGTTCAAATAAGAGTGAAATTAACAGGTCCCCTGATCTTTCCACTCTGTTGCTTATGTAAAGTTCTATTTGAATCCTAAAATTCCCAAGCATGTCTCTCCCCTTCCTCCTTCCTCCACTGCATTTCTCTTCCCTCTCATGCCAATGGCATGTCCATGTCATGCCAACATATCTATGTCATGTCAGCATCATGTTGGTGTCGTGCCGATGCATTATATACAGCTTGCTGTTACCATGTCAATGGCATGTCTATGTCATGTCAGCATCATGTCACATTTTCAGTCTTCTGAATTTGCTTTTAATGTAAACTGTTGCCTCATGTAGACATTGGCTTTTCTTTGGTCCATTTTTATTTTTAGTGACTTTGTTGCTTGAACAAGGCTTTGTAACTATTGTGACAAGCTATTCATTGCCTTTCCAATTCTCCTCTATTTCCCATTTCTTTACCATTTTATTTATAAATATATTTTTAACTCTTTTTTTAAAACTCTTGCCTCCTCTCTTTTAGGAATTCTAGTTGAGTGTTTCTTTCTTAAGTTTTGCTTATAGGTATTTTAAAGTCGTTCTCTTTTTTTTTTTTTGGACTTGTGTCTTGAGATTCCCTGTCACCATAATAACTTTATACAGTGAGATTCTCTTTGTTTGCCTGTTCTTGCAGCCCACTTCTTGACTTCAGACATAATATTGGGCATGCGCTCTGAGCCATTTCTTTAGGGACTATCTGAGCTGTCTCATTGCAGATTTCTTGGAGAAATGATGATTTTATTCCACGGTCTCAGGGACAGGCTAGAGACTTGCAAGCTTTTAGTATTCTTAAAATATTCTGATCTAAGGAAAAGTCTGATTGCTACCCCTCCTGATCTGAGTTTGGCTAGTTCCTAATCTGGTTTTCAGTTTGAGCAACAGCTAATGGTCCTGGATTCGGTCCCTATCAACCAGCTGGAAAAGTCTGTTGGTTCAAAGTGGCGAAATTTTAACTTCCACTATGGTCTGGGATTCCTGCCCTGATTATTCCTCTGACAGTTGGACTAGACACCACTGCTACTTGATACTGAACTTGCTCCCATCTAGGTACACTGTCCAGGCCCCCCCATACCAGGAAATACTACTCCTGTGTGCAGGTCCCCTTCCCAATCTGCTCTGGATCTATAATCCAGAAATGGATAGTGAATGATAAAGCCACCAGTTGGCACCTGTCGCCATCTTGGTATAGGTCTGGGGGAGGCCTGTTATGGGTATGGGACAGCCTCTTGCCCTGTTGCATAGCCTCTCTCTGGGTCCTAGTGTTCAGCATGGTGTGCTCCTGATCTTGTCTGTCTTTTGTGTATAAAGACCTCTTTCTGTCTTCTTATGCCAAGCTAGGCTGGAAAAAATTGTTCATCGTGACATTATTGGCTTTTCCCCATCAGGATTCAGTCTGATATAGTTTCTAGGTCTGTTTGAAGTTCTGTGGTAGGGAACTCTATTGTACTGCCTCCTATGGCTCTGCCAATTTGGCTCTGCTTCCTTCCCTATTACTGTTAAATGTACCAAGTTCAAATATAAAATACTCTGACTTTCAGAGGGGTGTTGGGGGAGGATATAGGAGAGAGCATATTGGGGGAGGGGTATACAGTGGGATTGCTGTTTTGGGGTGGTGGGTAGGGGAAAGACAGGGAGAAAATTTGTAACTCAAACTCCTGTGGAAATGAATGGTGTGAACTAAAAATAAACTAAAGTTAATTTTTAAAAAATACTCTGATTTTTAAAGCTTTTTATAACCTGGATCCTTCCTAGATTTTCAGTGTTCATACAATTTCCTCCCCTCTACATACTCTATGCTCTAGGGACACTGGCTTCTTTGCTTTTTCTTCTATAAGACACTCAGTCTCCCTTTCGGTACATTTTCTTTTCTAAAAAAATTTTTTGAGGGGGGAGATAAGGCAATTAGGGTTAAGTGACTTACCCGAGGTCACACAACTAGTAAGTGCCAAGTGTCTGAGGCTATATCTAAACTCAGGTCCTCCTGACTCCAAGGCTGGTGTGCCACCCACTGTGCCACCTAGTTGTCCCTTTTTCAGCATTTTTACTGACTTTCCTTCATGCTTTTAATGTTCTTCCTCATCTCCTCCTCCTGGATTTCTTATTTATTTTTTGTGTTGGTTAAAATCTTCCCTTCTGCAAAAAGCCTTTTTTCATGTTAGTAATGTCTTCCCTTTGAGATTAACTCTAGTTTACCTTTTATATATCTTGTTTGTGCAATGTTGTTTGAATGTTGTCTTTCCCATTAGGTTGTGATCATCTTGAGAGCAGGTCTTCTGTTTATCAATTAAAAGCCTTCATAATCTGGTACCTTCCTACCTTTCACAATGTAACTTTGCCTTTCCTTGTATTCTCAACACTTAGCACATGCATTGCACATAGCAGGTACTCATTACATCCTTTTTCATCTAACTTGACTATGACCCTGCCTCATCCCTCCCCATAAAAACCCAATAAAATAGCAATAAATTATATTATTCATTGGGAGGTCTCTTTTCTCCCCTTCTCCTCATTTCACATCATTTGAGACCCCTATCTCCCCCTCCACACTGGTCTCAGATGAAAAGCTAACCTTTTTTCAAAAGGTAAATAATGCTGCATGGTGGCTTTCTCCAACAAATTGACCAACTCTGTCCCTCACTTTCTCTTATCTCATTCTCTGTCTACTGGCTGCTTCCTTGATGACTACGATCATGCCCATCTCTCCTCAGCTCTTTTAATCCTACAGTCTTTGCTAAGGATTGTGCTATATTCTCCTCCCCTTCACAACTAAACTCCTTGAAAAAGTCATGGAAAAAACATGATCCCTCTTCCTTTCTTTTTACTCTTTTCAAAACCCTCTCTACTCTAATTTCCGACTTCACTGTGCGATTGAAACTACCTCTCCGACATTACCAGTGATTGTGTGACTCTCAAGTTCTTTGGTGCTGCTCCTCCTTAAGATCCTGGAGGCATTTGACCTATTATTTGCCGCCTTCTGCTGATTATTTTCTTTCCTGTAGATTTCCATAACACTGTTCTGTCCTGGTTTTCCTCATGTCTATACAATCATTCCTGAGCCTCTTTTCCTGATTCTTCATCCGAATTATGTCCACTAACCAAAGTTGTCATCCAAGGTTCTGTCTTGTGCTCCCTTCTCTTTTCCCTCTATAATATTTCACAAAGTAATTTTATCAGCTTCAAGAAATTCAATTATTATGCCAATTATCCTCATATATATATTGTGTACTTGTATATTTATATTTGTGAGCATATGTACACATATGTGTATGTGTGTATGTATAGACACATGAATATATGTGTTATGTATTTATTATGAGCACGTGTACATACATGTATACTTGTGTATATATCTACTCCAAAGTCCTGTTTCTGAAATTCAGTCACACATCTCTTTATCTCAAACTAAATATCCTGTTGACATCTTAAATTCAACATGTCCAAAACAGAACTCATTTTCTTTTCCTATAAATTCTCCCCACATTGTAAACGTCCCTCTTATGATCAAGAGCATCACAATTTTCCCAGTCGCCTAGGCCAGCAACCACAATGTCATTCCTGATTTCTCACTCTTACTCACCCCACATACACAATCCATTGCTAATTCTTGTCCTGTGTACCTTGACCACACAGCTCCAATACATTCCCTCCTCTCTGCTAATAGAGCTAACCATAATTCAGCCCCTCTTTACCTCTAATGCATTCTACAGCAATAAGCTAATTATTTTGCCCATTCCAAGTCTCTTCCTACTCCAATGTATCCTCCAATAGGCTGCCTCAGCACCAATTTTTCTAAAGCTTACATCTGAAGATGCTACCATATTGCACCCCTCAAACGAATTTCAGTTATGCCCTATTACATATAATATCAAAAATAGCTTTCTCTTTGTCAATTAAAAGCCTTCTGTGAGCAAGGAGAATTTTGTTATGCTTTTTAGAGTTTAGTTTCTCAGAATCCATGGCCATGGCAATGTCTAGCTTCCAGGTGTTAGATAATAACTCCCAGAATAGCTCCAAGGATCCTAAATAATAATTCCTAGAATCATAGTGATAGGCAATCCTACTAAGAGTGCAGTGACATAAGGGGCAACATAACGTGGTATTAAACTTAATCTGTGAGGTTATTCCTGGCAATATGCCTTCTTTGTCCATTGCCCTATAAAGCAAGCAGGCACTGGTCAGTGAGTGGGGAATCCATAGGCGGACCTGTGGGAGAGCCCATTTGGGATTTGGGTAATACATAGAAGAATGCATGTACCCTCCTCAACTGGCCCACGTTGATGAGGGTTTTAGGGGAAATGCACAAGCTGTGCCTATCTCTATTGACTCCATTGAAACATTGGGGTAGTTGCCCCCCAATATCAGTCCCTAAGAGAATGCTGTAGGAGTTGGTGCTCCCAGTATCAGCAACCTCTTCTGAGACTAGACTAGAATAAAGTGCGATTATTAGCCCCTCTGAAGCTATCTTCCTGTCCTTCCTGTCTGACCAGATCAAGAGTGAGCCTGTTAGAAACTAGATTCCAAAAACTCCAGTGCCTCCCATGTGTTATCAGTGAAATACCTTCATAATCTGATTCCTCCATACATTTCAAGGTTTCTAACATCCTACTTGTCTCTACAATAAAACTATACTGGATGCTTCCAGTTCCTTAAGCTTCCACTTCCTCCCTCCCTCTCTGCCTTAAAGCTTTGAACCTGCTGTTCCTTAGACCTGCAATCTTTGGTCCCCTCTTCTCCACTATTTAGTTTTCTCAGCTCATACCCCACCTTATACCCAAAACCCCCTCCCAGCTGCTAATGCTAACCCTTTCTCATTACCTTTAGCTCCTTGCTCTATATCTTGAATGTACGTAGTTATTTCAATTTTGTTTTGCCCATTACTTTTTGCTGCTCTCCTTATCCCCACCATTGCTTTCTTTGTATCCCTCATAGCCCTTCGCAGAATGCCTAGAACATGGAAAGTGCCTAATAAATGACTGAATGGCTAATTGGAATGTTGTAAAGAGGATTTGTATTTCATATGGGGCGTGAATTAGATGGTCTCCAAAAGACATGTAACTCTAATCTGCCAAGATTCTAGTGTGTAATCATCACCATTTTCCAATCCAGAAAACCTGAACATTTTAGTGATTGGTAATGAGTCATAGAATGAGTGAGGCAGCACTTTTAGGCTCTTTATTTCAAGATTTAACTCAGAAGCGCAGGCTAAAATTGGAAAGTCTACAAGTAACAAAAAAGATGTTTCTGTTTAATCATGATTTGTACTCCAGTGAAAGACTTATCAAATTAGATAAAATCAAATTAATTTAAGTTCAAAAAATAAAGATGCCTCAAACAATCCTGGGAAGCATGGGAACATCAAGAATAAAGGTGAACATTGTCACTTGTGTTGTGTCATCAAATGATGACTATCCATCTTGAAATGAGGAACATCAGGATAATCTAAGTCAACTTGCAATGCATTTTTCTGACTAGATTTTAAAATAGTTATTTAGCATCCTGAGGATGTTCAATTCTTTAAATGCAAGGATGATACCATCAAAGCAGCAACTCAAGGAGAAACCCAGGAAAGCTGATACTAAATTCCTCATTTTACCTTGCTTCTCAGGATATCATTATTTTAAAAATATTATGAAGGGAAAGAATAAAAACACTGACAGCACAATTTTCAAGGGATATGTTCAACTCCTTTCATCATATTGGGAATAAATAGAATTACTTTTCATACTATAAAAAAAAATCAAATTTGAAAAGAATTAGGGACTTCCAGTACCAAGATGGTGTGGTGAGGAAGACATCCCAAGTTCCCCTCCAAACAATTAGAACACTTTCTCAGAATTGATCTAGGAACAGGGAAGCAGCTTCCCAGGCTGGCAGAAAAGGTCTGCCTCACATGTGCAGTCTGAGAGCAAACAACAGCCACTGCCGGCCTCATAGCGGGGGTCTAGGGCAAGGCTCTAAGCCTGGAGCAATCAACCAATGAAGCCCTGTCATGCTGCAAATCAGCAACCCCCCCAGGCAAGTGAGCAGTTTGTACAGCACAGAAAGGCTCCATCCCAGCCATACCACCACTAGCACAGGGCACCAGCCAGGCATTGGCTCCATTGCCGCTAGTGGTGAATCTCTACCCTGGGACTGGCCAACAGTGAGACCCTGCCCCTGGAGCTTATAAGTAGAGAGGCCCTGTTCCACAGCAACTAAGCAGCAAGGCCCCACCCCTGGGGCAGGGCAGCAGCTAAACCCTGCACCCAGGGGAGGCCCCACAGTGAGGTTCTATCACCCAGTACAAGCCAGAAGGGTAACCTACCTTCCAGTGAAAGCTAAGCGATGAAGCCCAGTCAGTCAGCAGAAAGGCCCTGAGAACCAGCACAAAAAGCTTGTGATAGAGCAGGGCAAGAGCCCAACTCTCACTTAAAAACACCTGGTCAGAAAAAGGGCAGGGAAATGAGCAACAAACAAACAAACAAAAAAGAACTTGACTATAGAAAGATACTGTGGTAAAAGGGAAGATCAAGACATAAACTTAGAAGAGGATGAGAGTGTCAACATAGTTACATGTAAAGCCTCAAAGAGAAATGTAATTTAATGTCAATCCCCTAAAACAATTCCTGGAACAACTTAAAAAGGAATTTTAAAAGAAAATTAGAAAAGTAGGAGAAAATTGGGGAAAGAAATGAGAGTAGTGCAAGAGAAACATGAAAGAGTCACTAGTGTGGGGAAAGATAAACAAAAATTTACCAAGGAAAATAACTACCTAAAAAATAGAACTGGTTAAATAGAAAGGGAGGTGAAAAAGCTCACCAAAGAAAATAATGCCTTAAAAATTAAAAATGATGATAGCATAAAAGTAAAAAATGAGCAAGTGGAAGTTAATATCTCTATGAGACATCAAGATACGATAAAATCAAAAAAGAAAAAGAAAAATATGAAATTTCTTATTGGAAAAAAAACTAGACATAGAAAATAGATCCTGGGGCAGCTAGATGGTACAGTGAATAGAATACCAGCTCTGGAATCAGGAGGACCTGAATTCAAATCCAGCCTCAGACATTTAACACTTGCTAGCTGTGTGATCTTGGACAAGTCACTTAACTCCAATTGCCCTGCCTTCTTCCCTCCAAAAAGACAAAAAAGAAAAGAAAATAGATCCTGGAGAGATGATGTAAGAATTATTGGACTACCTGAAAGCCATGATAAAAAAAAAGCTTGGACAACATCTTTCAAGAAATTACCAAAGAAAATTGCCCTGATATATTAGAACCAGCAGGCAAAATAGAAATTGAAAGAACCCACCAATCACTACCTGAAAAAGACCCCAAAATGAAAACTCTTAGGAACATCATAAACATATTCAAGAGCTCACAAATCAAAAAGAAGGTACTGCAATTAGTCAAAAATAAAACAATTCTAATATTGTGGAACTACAGTTAGGATTACACAGGATCTGGTGTGTTCCACATTAATGAAAACGAGAGCTTGGAATACGATATACTGAAAAGTAAAGGAGTTAAGATTACAACCAAGAATCATCTACCCAGCAAAAGTGAATAGAATATTTCAGGGGGAAAAAATGGATATTTAACAAAATAAAGGACTTTCAAGCATTCTTAATTGAAAGACCAGAGATAAATAAAAAATTTGACCTCCAAATAAGAGACTCAAGAAAAAACATAAAAAGGTAAGAAAAGAAACAAGAAAGAGAAAATACAAAAAATTCAGTAAAGATAAATGGTTTATATTTCTATAAGGAAAGATAATATTTGTAACTCTTAAGAAATTTGTTACTTTAATAGCAATTAGAAGTAGTATAGATAAAGAGAGGGAATGGAGATAAGGTGGCTTTGATGGAATGATACCCCCTCCAAAAAAAAAATAAAAGGGTGAGAAAAAAATTGCACTGGAAGAAGGAGGAGAAAAATTGAATAGAGAAAATTATTCCACATAAAAGAACCATGAAAGAGATTTTACAATGGAGGAGAAGATGGGGCAAGGAGGGGAAGGAGGCAGGGAGTCACAGGCAAAGCTTAAACCTTGCTCTCATCAAAATTCACTCAAAAGGGAATAACATATACACTAAGTTGGATACAGAAATCTATCTTATGCTATAATAAAGCAAAAAGGAACATGGATAATAGAAGGGAGCAGGGGATAGATTGGGGAAGGTAATGAGCAGAAGTAAAACACTTGTGAGGAGAAAAGGGTGGGGGTGGGGATAAAAGAGAAGGGAATAAACAAGGGGAAAATACCATGGAAGGAAATATACAGTTAATTATCATAACTGTAAATGTGAATGGGCTGAACTCACCTACAAAATGGAAGCAGATAGCAGAATGAATCAAAAACAAAATCGTACAATATATTGCTTACAAAAAACACATTTGAATCAGAGAGGTAAAGATAAGGTACAGAGTAAAGATAAGGGCCTGGAGCAGAATCTATTATGCTTCAGCTCAAGCAAAAAAAGCAGGGGTAGCAATCATGATATCAGACAAAGTAAAAGCAAAAATAGATCTAATTAAAAGACTTAAGGAAGGAAACTCTATCTTGCTGAAAGGTACCATAGACAATGAAGTCATATCAATACTAAACATGTATGTGCCAAGTGATATAGCTTCTATATTTTTGAAGCAGAAGTTGAATGAGTTACAGAAGAAAGTAGACAGTAAAACTATACTAGTGAGGAACCTCAATTTTACCCCCTCAGACCTAGATAAATCTAACCAAAAGATAAGCAAGAAAGAAGTTAAGTAGGTGAATAAAATTCTGGAAAAGTTAGATATGATAAATCTCTGGAGAAAACTGAATGGGAATAGAAAGGAAATTAGCAGTACATGACACATAAAAATTGACCATGTATCAGGACATAAAAACCACATGACCAAATGCAGAAAAGGAGAAATATTAAATCTATCCTTTTCAAACCACAATGCAATAAAAATTACATTCAACAAGAAGCAACAGAAAGATTAAAATTTAATTGGAAATTAAATACTCTAATCCTGAAAAATGAATGAGTTGAAGAGCAAATCATGGGAACAATTGATAACTTTATTACAGAGAATGACAGCAATGACAGAACATACCAAAATTCATGCCAAAGCTGTACTTCTGGGAAAATTTATGTCTCTAATTGCTAACATCTATGAGACAGAGAAAAAGGGAATCAGCTAATTGGTAATAGAACTATAAAAACTAGGAGAAGGACAAATTGAAAATCCCCCAATAAACACCAAATTAGAAATCCTGAGACTCAAAGGAGAGATTAATAAAATTGACAGTAAGAAAATCATTGAACTAATAAATAAAACTAGAGCTTGTTTTATGAAAAAAAAGCAAAAAATAAATAATTGGTTAATTTGGTTTAAAAAAGGAAAGGAAAAAACAATATTAATAGTATTAAAAATAAAAGGACTGAATTCACCAACAATGAAGAGGAAATTAAAACAATTGTTAGGAGCTATTTTGCCCAATTACATGTCAATAAATTTGATGATCTAAATGAAATGAATGAGTATTTAAAAAATATATAAATTATCCTGTTTAATAGAAGAAGAAATAAAATACTTAAACAACCAAATCTTAGAAATTGAACAAGCCATCAATGAACTCCCTAAGAAAAATCCTCAGGACCAGATGGATTCAAAAGAGAATTCTATCAAAATATTTGAGGAACCATTAATCCCATTACTATGAAAACTGAATTAGTTGAAAAAATAGGCAAATTAAGAGTCCTACCAAATTCTTTTTACAACACAAATGTCATGGATATTAAGGGAATCAGTAGAAAAAAATGTGAAAGAAGGTGGTCCAGCCATACCAGATCAAAGTGGTAATTATCAAAACAATCTGGTTCTGGCTAAGAAATAGAGTGGAATAGATTAGGTATGAATTACATTATAGTAAATGACCATAGTAATTTAGTGTATGATAAACCCGAAGATCTGAGTTTGTGTAATGGTAATTGATTTGGGGACAAAAATTCATTATTTGACAAAAACTATTGGGAAAACTGGAAAACAGAGTGACAGAAACTATCTATTAGACCAATATCTCACTCCATATACCAAGAAAAGGTCAAAATGAGTACATGGTTTACACTTAAAGAGTGATACCATAAGCAAATTAAGAGAACATGGAATAATTTATCTGTCAGATTTATGGATAAGGGAAGAATTTAGGACTAAAGAATATATAGAGAGCATTGTAAAATGTAAAATAGATCATTTTGATTCTATAAAATTAAAAAGGTTTTGCACAAACAAAACCAATGTAATCAGAATTATAAAGAAAGCCAAAAACTAGGGCACAATTTTTGTAAAAAGAATCTCTGATAAAGGCCTCATTTCTCATATATATAAAGAACTAAGTCAAATTCATCAAAATATGAGTTGTTCCCCAGTTGATAAATAGTTAAAGGATATGAACAGGCAATTTTCAAACAAAGAAATCAAAGTTATCTATTGTCATACGAAAATGTTCTAAATCACTATTGATTAGAAGAATGAAAATTAAATCTCTGAAGTATCACCTCAGACCTATCAGATTGACTAAAATTGCAAAAAGGAAAATGATAAATGTTGGAGGGGAAAGTGGGAAAACTGGGGCACTAACACATTATTGGTGGAGTTGTGAACTGATCCAATCAATCTGGAGAATAAGTTGGAACTACACCTAAACAGCTATAAAACTGTATGTACACTTTGACCTAGCAATACCATTTCTAGGTTTGTATCCCAAAAATATCACAAAAACAGGAAAAGGACTCACATGTACACAAAAATATTTATAGCAGCTCTTTTTGTGGTGATTAAGAACTGGAAATTAAGGGGATGTCCATCAGTTGGGAATGGCTAAATAAGTTGTGGCATATGATTGTAATGGAATACTATATTATTCCATAAGACATGATGAGCAAGTGGACTTTAGAAAAACCTGGAAAGCCTTATAGGAACTGATGCTGAGTGAAGTGAGCAGAACCACGAGAATATTGTACACAGTAAAAACAATATTATGGGATGAAGAACTGTGAATGACTTAGCTATTTTCAGCAATACAATGATCCAAGACAATCCTAATTATCTTGATTAGTCTTCATCTAATGATGAAGAATGCTATCCACCTCCAAAAATAAAACTGATGTCGTTTGAATACAGACTGAAGCATGCTATTTTTCACTTTTTTTATTCACACCTTCTTGTGCAAAATAACTAATACAGAAATGTTTTACACACACACACACACACACGCACACACACACGCAGAATTGGCCAACTTCACACAAGCAGAACTAAAAAAGTTGCTGTTGAGAATCAGATTAAGTGTCTCTAGTATTTTACGGGCTGTTGGTTTAGTTTCACTTTTCCCCTTGAGAGTTTTAATTTATATACACATTGTAGGTATGCAAGGAACTAAAAAAACTGTTTGATGTTTTCCTAGAGATATATAGTAGGAGAGAATAAGATTTCAAGAGGCAATCTGATGATCCTCTGGTATTAATCAAACCTGAGATTAATTGCTAATCAGAATCTAGGCAAATAGTAAATAAACTCAAATAAGATAGATATGGCCACATGGGTTCTTTAAATATATTGACAGAATTTGTATAGATACATATCTCTGGAATCCTGGAGAAGCCCATCCCTTTACAGGTGACACTGTGATTTTCACTTTGAATGGAGGAAGAGAGAAGCCATGGCTGGAAATTTGTTCCTTTCCTTGCTTATCTCTAAGACAGGTATTGATACAGAATTATATCTAATTGATCCCTCAAATATTAGTAGTCTGGGGATATAAGTCTGTATTCTAAGGAAAGTTATTTCCCTTGTAACTCTTAAGAGGAAATATAGCCCTTACCTTACACAGTCACCAGCTTAGCTTTTTCCACAAATGCTAGTTACACAAAAGACCATCACAAATAGTGAATATCAAATAAACTAAATAAATTATCCAAGTAAATAGAAATCAGAGAAGTTGCATATATTAAAATATATCAAAAATGAACAAAAGTAAATGATTGATTCAGTTATGATTAAGATTGTCTCAGCTTAAATCAAAAGAGGGAGGGCCAGATCTCACCCAAGTAGGTCCATTTTGTTTATGGCTATAAGCTGGAAATGAGCTATTTGGAAAGCATGCTGCACATAGCAGGCATTTAATAAATAATTGTTTGCTTTTTTCTTTCCTCCATATATAATGATGTCACCTTTTTATCACCTTGACATCCCCATTACTCAATGTCCTAAAATCTTATGTGCTATATTACTCTGAGTAACACACAAGAAAGATCACACCCTGAATTTCACCGATACCCATAGGTGTTCCAAGTCTATGATAAAAAAAAAAGTGATACTGGGGCAGGTAGGTGATGCAGTGGCACTGGAGTCAGGAGGACCTGTGTTCAAATCTGGCCTCAGACACTTTACACTTACTAGCTGCGTGACCTTCGGCAAGTCACTTAACCCCAAATGCCCTGCCTTCCCCCTTCAAAAGGGCAAAAGAAATGTGGTATTCCTATATGACTTTAATCTTCTATGATTCCATTCAGACATTCAGGAATCAGTTTTTTAGTTGTCCATAATGACTGTCCTTTTCATTAGCTTTTAGAAAGGGACATTTATTGAAATGATATAGGAAGAAGAGATCATACCAAACATTCCCCGCATAAGTCTGAGACATACTCTTCCACAAGTATGTACCCCTCGCCCCACCCTATATAGTTCCCTCAGCCACCAGTAGGCTAGTCTGTTATTGGAAGCTTCTGATAAAGCTCTTGATAGAATGCTCCTATTGGAATGCTTGACTCAGTTCCTTCAACCAATCCCAAAACTTCCCTGGAGATATTAGTCAGTCAGTACTGTGATTTAGTATAGTGACTTTAGTTAGCACTTTAACCATTCCATACTGACTCAAGGATTTGTTCATATCTAGTTTACACCTTTTGATTGACTGATTCGATGAAAGTATGTAGGATTTGTTCACATTTGGTTATACCCAGATTTGAGTGATTGCTTCATTAAGAAGTCTAGGCCTTTTTTCATACTAATTGTTTCTGAGAAAGTAAAAAATCCCTCCCTTATGCACACACATGAACACATGTGCACATGCATACGCCACACACACACACACACACACACACACACACACACACACACACCAACCCCAGAGGGGTTCCTTTAGGAAAGGAAATAGGTTGATGTAGAGGGCTTATAATTAGCTACTACACTAACTATAACAATGTGAGCTGTATAGTTGTTAAAGTGCAGTCTAATAATTTAAGAATGTATCTGTTCAAGATAATTCAGCAGAAGATCACCTTTGTGAAGTGTGACTCCTAAGTCTATACCAGAGGATGGAGAGAAGGGGGATATTTCTAGCTTCCCCATCAGCCAAGGGACATAGGATTATACCTACTCCCCCACTAGAAGAAACCCCTGCCAGCAATTGGAGAGTCAATTTGAGCAAGTTCAAGGTAGAACTGAGGGAGAAAAGACACATTTTCTACCAAACATGAAAAAAGAAAGAGAGAGAAAGAAGGGGGTGGTGGTGGATGGAGAAGGAAAAGGGGGGAATTAACTGATTGACCCCAGGAACAGCTTAAAAAAGCTGGATCCATAGCCCCCAAAAAGAGAGGTAAATGTAAATTCAAGGAAGAATAATTCCTATCAATTGAGAGTTAAGAAATGGAGAGAGCTCCAAGAGGAAAGACAGACTATTGAAGCCCTTATTCATTCTAGTCATGTTTTCCCTTAGGTGCATATGTTTCAAAAATAACCTTTGCACTCCAGTTTTGTTCCCATTATTTCTATGTATATGAACCCATTTTTGAGAGGTTGACTATGTACCAAAGTTATGGAAAAAAAAGGTTTTGCAGTTATTCTTTGAGTTAATTGTGCATACTGTTTAATTGTTCAGTGGAAACATATTGATCAGTGAGTTAACTCATTTTTATTAAGTTCTGAGGACATAAAGACAAAAACAATCCATGCCCCCAAGGAACCCACATTCTAAGGAGGGAGATAATGTGCTCAGGACTGTGTAATACTTGGACACATATAGGGTAAATTGGAGGTAATCTCAGAGCAAGCAGGGTACAAGGAGAGGCTACTTATAGAAGGTGGGATTTTGCTGGACACTCACAGGAAGCAAAGGAAACCAGAAGGTAAAGGTGAAGAAGGAGAGCATTCTAAGAAAAGGAGGTAGTCAGTAAAATGTCTGGCAAAAGGAGATGGAGTATCATAGGTCAGTGTTACTGGATTGGAGAGTACGTGGAGGGGAGTGAAAATGCAAGGAGGAGGACAAGAAGGGTCCAGTTTATAAAGGGTTTTAAAAGTCAATCAGAGGATTTTTTAATTTTGTCCTTGAGGTAATAGTGAGCCACTGAAGTACACAAAGTATGGGGCAGGGAGGTGGGGTGGGAGAGTATGTGACATCATCAGACCTGTGCTTTAGAAAGATCACTGATAGCTGAGTGAAGAGTATACTGGAATAGAGGGAAAAAAATGAGTCAAGGAGACCAGTCTGAAAGCAACTGTAATAGTCCAGGGATGATATTATGAGGGCTTATACCACGGTGATAATAGCCTTTGAAGAAAGGAGGAGTCACAGAAAATTTGTTGTTAAGTTAGGTTCAACATGATTTGACCAAAGGTTGAAAGTGATTGAAAGTGAGGAGTTGAGGGTGATGTTTAGGTTGTGAGCTTCTGTGTCTGGAATGATAATGGTACCGTCAATAGTAATGAAGAAGTTAAAACAGGAGAAGGTTTGAATAGAAAGATGATGGATTCAGTTGTGGATATGTTGAGCTTAAGATATCCAAAGGGACTTAGCTATTGTCAGAAACACAATGATCCAAGACAACTCTGAAGGACTTATGATAAAAGATGTTATCCATCCCCAGAGAAAGAACTGATGGTGCCTAAATACAGATTGAAGCATACATTTTATTTTCTTTATTTTCTTGAGGTTGGCTTTTCCCCTTTTGGTCTATGTTTTCTTTCACAACGTGTCCTTCATGGAATGTTTTACATGACTACACATGTAGAACTTCTATTGAATTGCTTGCCTTCTCAGTTAGAGGGTAGGGAAGGAAGACAGAGAATTTGCAGCTCAAAGTTTTAAAAATAAATGTTTAAAATTGTTTTTACATATAACTGGAGAACAATTTCAAAAGAGAAATTCACCTTCAGTAAAAAACCAATATCTATATGACAATAAGTTCAAGATGGACAGTGATGTGAGAATCAAAGTCAGAAGAGAGGTTAAGGATGAAAAAATAAAACTGAGGATCATCCATAGGGATAAGATAAATGCATACCTAGGAGCTGCTGAGATCCCCAAAGAACAATTTAAAAGGAAAAGAAGAAAATGACCAGGGACGGAGCCTTAGGGGATACCCATTGTTAATGGGTATGACTTGGATGAAAATCTAGAGAAGAAATCTCCAGGTAGGTTAGAGTAAAACCTAGAGAGAACAGTGTCACAAAAGTCTAGGGTGAAGAAGGTGATCGAGTATATCGTGAAAGATGAGCATTGAGAAAAGTCCATTAGATTTGGTGATTAAGAAGTCATTAGTCACTTTAAAAAGAGAGGTTTCAGTTGAACGATGAAATGAGGAAAGGGAAAGGGAGGGGGGAAGAGGAGGGGAGGAGAAGGAACTGGAGGTATCCATTGTAGACAGCCGTCTTGAAGAGTTTATCAACAAAAATAAGAAATATCTAAGATATTTCTTAGAGGGTACAGATAAATGGATCAAGTGAGAGGTTTTTGAGGATGAGAGAGATATGTCCATGTTTGTTGGCAGTAACTACATTGTTAGAAACTTTGACTGGGAAATCACTTGGAATAAGAATACTTGGCCTCCACCAAGATACTACCTATATAACTGTAAACTTGAACTCTTCAAACCTCAATTTCCTCATCTGTAAAATCAATCAACACATTTATTAAGCACCTATTGCATAACAGCCATTAGGTTAAGCCTTGAGAATTAAAAAAACGCAAAAAACTGTCCCCACTCTTAAGAATTTCAGTGGTTCTCAACCTTCCTAATGCCGCAACCCTTTAATACTAGCATGAGGGTGTATCTGCATGTGGGTGGACCCGCCTGGAGACAGATAGAGGAGCGGTGTCTCGGTTCCTAAGACCATGGGAAATGTGTGTTTTCTGATTGTCTTAGGCAACCCCTGTAAATGCTGTGAAAGGGTCGTTTGACCCCCAAAGGAGTTGTGAACCACAGTTTGAGAACCGCTGGTGGAAGAGTTGACATACATATAACATACTAATTACCTTATTTATAGTACTAAGTAAATAATTAGCTCCTTAAGAGCTAAGAAAAAATTTTTAATGAAATCTTTTGAATTCGGTTCCCAAATTTGAGTGTAAATGAAATAATTTTATCTTTTTTCCCTTATGAATAAGAATAAATTCCTTAGTGAAAAAGAAAACTTGTTAAATGGGTCAGGAAAGGACTTCTTTAAATTGTCCAAAGGTGGCTGATTCATTGATTTCCACCTTAAGCAATATTGTCTTTACTTGTTATATAGAAACTAAATTAACCTTTGTCCTATTCCTCTCTGTCAATAAATAATCATATATGCAAAATTATACCTTGTTACTTAGTTCCTGCCATGCAACTTAATTCCTTCAAGCTATGTGCTAGCAATTAAATATATACATATACATATGTGTATATATATATATGTATATATATATATATATACTAGTGATGAAAAAAATTTATGTGTTACTCTTTGGTTAAAACTACTGTTCATATGTAAACTATTCATATTCTAACCATTTCCTACTTTCTCTGAATGTGCGACCAGAACAAACGAAGCAATTATCCATACTTTCAAACTTTCCAGGTAACCACTTAGAGAATTATAAAATGTATTACTATAACCTTGAGCATTCTATTAAGTTCCTAAAAGTCTGACTGACTATATGAAGCACTGAATGCTGTTTGCTTCAAGAAGAGAATTTGCAAAGTCGATTTAGGTAGCTGTTTTGAAAAGGAAAACTGCTACAGAAGATACCTTGGTGTTGGTTTTTATACCTATAATATCCTGAGACCATTACAACTAATTAAGACTTTTTTTGTACCAGCTATGTGACTAAAAACCATTGTTTTCTGTGCTAAGAATACATTTGTAAAATCATATTAGTAAGAAGATTTAAACAGACTATTTTGAGTCAAAGTGTGTTACGATTTGAGGTTTCTACTTTGTATTATTATCTTTGAGCACCAGTCCAATGTTCTTTTGCCCCTTTTTTCATAACATGGAAATAGATTTTATTAAAATGAATGACTTATTATTAGGCAACTTTGGGATAGAACAC
>CM053600.1:4095879-4138175 GCA_028646575.1 Pseudocheirus occidentalis
GAGCTCAGATCAAGTGAGTCCCAGCTCAGGCCTCAGCATAGGAAGGCAAAAGTATTCAAAGTAGTATTTGGTATATAAAGAATAATTGCAAAGAAGTCACAACCATATGATGAGCAATTCCCTCAACTTTTAATTCTTGTTCACCATCAAAATGGTGATGAGAAATGCAAATCAAAACAACTCTGAGGTTACACCTAACATCTTAAAAATTGGCAAATATGACCCCAAAAATGGCAATAGTCATTGTTGGAGGATTTGTATGATGATATATACACTAACACATTGCTGGTGGACTTATAAAATAACACAACTATTTTGGAATGACAATTCATTCTCAGCATCTGTGTGTTTAATGTTCACAATTTCAAGTATTCAAGTGATTTTATTAGTAACCTCATTTATGTTTTCCCATTGACAACCATACACACAGCTATGAGCAGTAGAGGGGGAAAAATGAGAAGTACAATGCAGGCAAGTTTGTGGAGCAATTGGTATCCCACTAGATGTTTCATTGGTTTTGTTTATCCTACCATTGTAAACACCTCCTTGTACATTCTTTTTATTTTTATTACTTGTCTTTGAAATTCAAATTTTATGTTACTATTATGCCTCCAAATTGCACTGCAAGTCCTTTGGGATCTAAGGTCATGTCAAGACCTTACTAGTGTTGGCATCTTCTGGCAGTAGCAATTAAAATCCCAGCAACCTCTTCCTTAGGTTTAAGAGGTTTCTAGCAGTGTAATATACAGTACAATGCCCTCATATCACCATCTGACAGAGTGGAAGGTAAGATTCAGGTTAAAAAATGTTTAATATTTGAGAGTTTTCTTTACTGCACAATATTTATGATACTGTAGATTTTGTGCATCATGAAAAGTGAATATTGTCTGAAATAAAAGGATTTTTACTGAGATAAATTACTAACAAGAAAAAATGTTTAGTATGTTACTAATTTTATTTGGTGTTAGTGGTAATTTCGTGTTACTGTGTTAGGAAAACTATGTTTAATCAGGGTTAATGTTTTGTTATGAAGAACTGTATACACAAAAGTATAATTTTCAGCAATCTCTAGTGAAAGATTACAGTTTTTGGTTGTCTGAGAAACCTAATCCCCTTTCCCTGTAGATTTATCAGCATTCACTTTTTTGACTTCACACACTTTTTCTAGGAACATTACCCATGCAAAGCTGAGGATTGATTCTTTGTAAATAAAGTGACTAAAATGCCTATAACTTTGACACAGAGACTCTATTACTAACCTTAGTCCCCAAAGAAGCTCCTGACAAGAAGAAAGTACTAAAATACACCAAACTATATCAGTACTTTCTGAGATAGCAAAAATTTTGAAACAAATAGATGCCCATTGATTGGAAAAAGGCTACACATACATGAAAGAAATGAATTATTACTGTCATATAAGAAATGATGATATAAACAGAGAAACATGGAAAAATCTATATGAACTGATACAGAGTGAAGTAAGGAGAATTAAAACAACATACACAATGACTAAAATAATATAAGTAGAAAGTAAATCCACATCCAAAAAAAATCAAAAGTGAATGTAACAAAATAACAAAGCTCAAGTATAACTCCAATGGAGAGATATGATTCCTTCAAACTATTCCTCTGTGAGTAAAAGGTCCATAATTATTGCACATTGTATGTTTTCCAATTTTTTCAGTCAATTTTGCTAATTTTCTCTTTTTCTTTCATCTTTAAAAATACTATATGTCATATATTATGTCTCTTAGAAGAGAACAGGGAGGGATACTAGGGAAATCTATAACGATTAAAAAAAAAAAACAAAAGATATCAGAGTAATTTGAAACTCTTTCCAAAGGGCTATAAAACTGTGCATACTGTGCACCTGACCCAGCAATACCACTTCTAGTCTGTATTTCAAAGAGATCAAAAAAAATGGGAAAAGGATTCACATGTACAAAAATATTTATAGCAGCTTTTGATGGTGAACAAGAATTAAAAGTTGAGGGAATTGCTCATCAATTGGAGAATAACTGAACAAGTTGTGGTATATGATCATGACGGAATACCACTGTGATATAAGAGATGGTAAATAGGAGGATATCAGAAAAAATTGAAAAGACTTACATGAACTGATGCTGAATGAAGTGAGCAGAACCAAGAGAACACTGTACACAGTAACAGCAACATTGTAACACTGTACACAGTAACAGCAATATTGTAACACTGTATACAGTAACAGCAACATTGTAACACTGCGCACAGTAATAGCATCATTGTGTAATGACTAACTTTGACAGACTTACCTCTTCTTAGCAATGCAAGGATCTAAGACAATTCCAAAAGACTCATGATGGACAATGTTATCCAAATCTAGAAAAAGAACATTGCATTGAAGTTATTGCAGATTGAAGCATACTATTTGTTCTCTTTTATTTCTTCTTTCCTGTAGTTCTTCCCATTGGTTCTAATTCTTTCCAGCATGACTAATGCAAAAAAAATATGTTTAATGCGAATGTATATGTAGAGCCTATATCAAATTCCATACCATTTCAGGGAGGAGAGAGGGAAGGGAAAGGGAAACTGCATTCAAATGAATCAATGCTAAGTTTTCTTATGTATCCTTTCTATATTATGGCTAAATAAACCTCCTTTAGTTAACAATTAAATGGTTCCTGAAAAATAGTTCCAGGAGAGATAATTTTAAAATTATTAGACTACCTGAAAGCCATGATCAAAAAAAAAACCTAGAAATCATCCTTCAAGAAATTCTCAAGATTTTCTCCAGATCAAGGAGAAAATATTACAAGTAGCAAAGAACAAACATGCTAACTAAATAAGGCTGCCCCAACAATGAATTCTACTTTAAAATTATTTTTACAAACATAAAACTTCCATGTTGTAGCAGCAACATTTGAAAGAGAAATGGTCCTTTGAAAACTCTCTGTAGAAACTTAAATTATAAAAACCAATAATTTATTTGGTTTTTACCCTTTCTTAAAAGATCTGAAAATAGATTTCTCTTTTGCCTTAATAGATCATTAGTCAGATCATGCATACTCATCTGATTCAGGAATGGCTATTAAACCAAAAAAGAGTTATCTTTTATTTGTTAAAATATAATTGACTTTATTTTTGTGATTTGATTTGTCACTTGATTCCAGAATACTGTGATAATTTTTTCCAAATTATTTGTGATGCATGTGAATAGATATAGATACAATTCTGTGTAGTAGCCAATCTTTGGCCTCTCTCATTCCATATTTATAAATTATATTTTCTGATGTATGCTTCAGTACCTTTTGCATTGAAGTTATTGAGTATTAAAATGTATTGATTTAATATGAATGATCTTTTCATATTCTCATACAATTTTTCTACTTCTTAGCCCTCTACAATGGATAATAGCATATAAACTTCAATCTTTCTAGAAAATAAACGCCTTTTGTATTTTGCTAAATGTCATTTCCAGATACACCCCCTTTCAACCGTGCCCTGTTAAGTGAGTCTTCCCTTTTAAGAAAACTATTTTTAAAAAGTTACAGAAAACCAACTGAAAATTCTTTATATCTGAGAGCATATGCAAAATTCATTTATTCAGTCTATCAATAAATATTTATCAAATGCATACTATAGGAATACAAAGATAAATATTATAAAGTCACTACCCTTAAATTATTTATATTCTATCTTAGAAACAACATATGTATAAAGTATGCACAAAAATGCATAATGTCGCTTCTTTGGGGGGAAGGAGGGTCCATCTCAGTGAATCAGGAAAGCTGTCTTCTAGAAGATGGCATTTGAACTGAGTTCTGAGGGAAGTTAAGGATTCTAAGATTTCTAAGGAAATACATTCAAGTTTGATAATCCCCTTATCTACAGTGAAATAATGGGGCTTAATATAACAACACTTACTTCTCCTGAATTGATTCTCTCTTCTCCTCTCGAAATTGAGATTCACAACCCCTTTCATCTCACAGCCTCTTTGTAAAGTCCTTCCTTCTCTCCTTTTCTGCAGTCTCATAATAAGGTAACTTCTCCTCTCCAGGGTCAACTTTTCTTTCTATGTGTGTCCTTGGTCCTACCCCCTTTTACCTTTTCTAGCATATTGCCCCTCTCTCTCTCTAATCTCCAGTCTCTCCTTATCAACCAGATCTTTCCTTTTGCCTAAAAATTTGCCAAATCTCTACCATTCGTAAAAACCCTCTGGATTTCACTATCACTAGTAGCCATCATTCACCACCATTACTCTTCATTCAAGTGAAACTGCTCCCCTTAATGTTATTACCTAAGGATCTCTTCATTACCCACTCAAATGGCCTCTTCTCAATCTACAGTCTTTTAGACCTCTCTGTATCATTTGATAGTACTGATCACAACCTTCAGGATACTCTCTCCACTCTAGGTTTTCGTGACACTGCTTTCTCCTCCTTCTGCCTAATCCCTCCTCAGTCCCCTTTGCAGATCTTCACTCACTAAATGTTTCCCTTCTCACAATCACTAAATGTTTCCCAAGAGCCCTCTTTTCCTTATTTACTCTCTACTTGGTGACTTCATAAGTTCCTATGAATTTAATTGTCACTTCCACACAGATGGCTCATATATGTATGTATGTGTATACATATGTATCCAACCCTAATCTCTCTCCGGAGTCTTAGTTCCTCATCATAAACTATCCACTGGAAATTTAAAATTTGATGTCTCACAGGTATCTCAAATGCAATGTATCCAAATCATGACTCACTGTTCTTTCCCCTAGAATCCATTGCTCTTGTAAACTTTTTTTTTTGTGGGATTGAATATTTTATTTGTAATTGTGGCCAGAGTCCCACAATGTGTAGTCCAAAGAAGGTGCTACCAATCTAGCCTCTGGGATAGAGCCTCTCCTCAAGCCTCTCAACAATCAAGAGTATAAAGTTTATTGGGAGTGAGTCAGCCAAAAGCTTCAGTGTAGGAGCAAAAGTAGTAACACTGCCCAAGCTGTCAAGCTCCCAAAGAGGAAAGGGATAGGGAAGAGGGTACAAGAGGATGCTGTGAAGCCTGGAAGATGAGAGGCAGGTGGTCCTTGTAGCAGGTGGGTAAAGGGATATTGAAAATAAAGGGATTGGTCTCAGGTTCTGCTGCTCTCCATCATCTCCCTGCCCCCCTAGACCTTAAGAGGGACTAGCATTAAGACTAGCTGTAAATCTTTGTGACTCAGGGTGGGGAATGAGAATGGACTGAGTGAAGGAAGACTTGATTTGAAAGCAGATAGTTTTCTGATCTGGAGTAGATCCTGGCTCTTCAAGATTCATGAAAATGAGTTCACTCTCATGTCTAGACCTGGGTTGTGTGGCAGTGACAACACAGGACATGTTCATCCAGAGGAAAACAATCATTCTCAGCCTCAATTGACAGAGGTTGCCCACAGTCCTCACACTTGTAACATTTCATGTGGAAGTTTTTGTCAAGAGCTACTACCACTTGGACAGTCTCATCCCGGCCAGGTTCAGGCATGACGGGCTTGGCACAAAGAGAGCAGCGTGGGGAATACTGCCGGTGATAGGGATGCAGTGGGGCCGGTTGGCTTGGTCCATGATGAAGGAGGTCCCTTCCAGAGGGCAGGCACAGACCACACAGATAAAGCACTGGGGATGGAAGGCCTGGCCTGTGGCTCTCAGCATTCGCTCGGTGATAGGCTGTCCGCATGTGCTACACTTCTCCAGGGTATTTTCATAGCACTGCTCACGGTAAGGTGCCCCTTCAAGGCTATAGAACTGCTGCCCCTGCAGCTGCCGCTCACACTGGTGGCATGTGAAACATGTGACATGGAACAGACTCCCAAGTGCTCGGACTGCAGGCTGGGAACATACCAGGGCCTCGTAGCACCGACCACAATATTCACTGGTGGGGAGCTTGTTATTGGATGGTTGTTCCATGTCCCTCATTAGCTGCTGGGTCAACTCTTACAGCTCTTCCACTTCTCGAAGAGTCAGAGGTCCTGGATCCTCGGGAGGATGCACCTGGTCCTGGGCAGGAAGGGGGACTGGACACTGTTTCTCCTGAACACGGGACTTCTCCCTCTGTTGAACATAGGTGAAGCTGGGAGGCTGAGGCTGTTGAGGGGATCCTGTAGTAGTGGGAGGGGGTGAAGGACCTCCCTTCTTATGAGAGGGACCCCCAGGTGCTGGAGGGCTAAACTTAGGGGTCACAGGAGTGAATTTGGGAACCACAGCATTAAACTTGGGGTAGAGGCTGGGGTTGAGGCCAGGACTGGGGGTGGAACTACAGATGGAATTGGAGCTGGAGCTGGAGCTGGGGGACCTCGAGGCTGTGTGGTTAAGGTCTTAGACACAGATACAGAGTGGGACTGAGGAGGGCTAGTAGGAGCCAACCAAGGAGGAAGCGGTGCTGTGCTAGAAGTTGCAGAAGTTGCTTGGGAGGGAATTGGGGGGCAGCTGTGGGAGGCACAGATCCAGATGAAACCCTGGGCTTGAAGGGATCATTTCGGGCCATGTCATCCAATAGGGAGGACAGGGAGTCCATCTCCAGGTCAATGCTGCTCACTTTTCCTCTGGGCTGATGGGTTGGTGCTGGAGGTTCAACCCCCATTTCTTCTTCCAGAGGAGTGGAGGAGAAGGGAATGTCTCTTCTTCTGGGGCAGGTGGAAATGGTTCCTCAAATGGAGGAGGGGGTGGTGGGAAGGGCGCTCCAAGAGAAGCCTCTCCATCATCCCCATGTAGCAATGGAGGTGGTGGTAAAGGGAACTCTTCCGGCGGTGGGGGAGGAATCTCCCCCACCTTGCCCATCTGCGCCCTCTGGACCCCGGGCCCTGGAGGGTTCTCTGTAGCCCCGGGCCGGAAAGGGTTTACTTTGGGTTTGGGGGCCACGACCAGGGCAAACTTCTTCTGCGGGGCATAGAAGGCAGGCGCCGAGACGGAGACAGAGATCACCGGTGGGGGGCGGAGGCCGGGCGCGGAGCTCTGCCCGTCTACTCTGCCAGTCCGAATGAATAGTCGTCAGTGCCGCGTCCCGTCCAGCTGTGACCTCTTGTAAACTTTCTTAATGCTGACAAGGTCACTTCCATTCTTCTAGGGACTTAAATTTGCAGTGTTACCGTCATTCTACGCCCCTCACAGCTCTCCTGCTCCGAACATCCATTCTGTTTCCAGTTCTTTCTCTAAAACAGTTCTTGGACATTTCCCCTTCTCTTCCCTCACACAGCCCTCACCCTAGTTCAGACCCCAATCATCTATCCACCAGCCTTTTGTGATAGGCTCCTATTTGGTCTTTCAACCTCAAATATCTCTCAACTTCAATCTATCTTCCAGTAGCCAAAATTGTTTCCAAAAGCACAGATCTGAGAACATCATACTCCTACTCACTAAAATCCAGTGGTTGCCTATTGTGCCCAGGCCAGAATCAAATATAAGCGCCTTGGTCATTTAGAACTCTTCACGACTTGGCCACTTCCTACCTTTTCAGTTGTTTCTACACATCATTCACCTTCACACACTCTACACTGGCCTACTTGTCCCTTCATGCACACAGGGCTACCTCTCCCATGTCTGAGCTTTTGCACTAATCATTCTCCATGCCTGGGATGCCATACCTCCTAACCTCCCCCTAAGCTCAGTTCTCATCTTCTATGTGAAAGCTTTCCTGTTCCCCATCTGTTAGTTCCCTCCCTCCCAAGACTACCAGCTTTCTCTTTTGTATACATTTTATATACATATATGTGTACACATCGTCTCACTAGAAAGTAAGTCCCTTAAGGCTAGAAGTGTTCCATTTTATACTTTTATATTCTAATTCTTAGCATTCTTGGCATATAGTAGGCACTTAATAGATATTTATTGATTGAATGAAAGAAAGAAGAAAAGTATATTTCCTCATGTCTGCTCCAGGGTCAAGATATGCATGTATGTACATATGCATGTATGTATTCATGTAATGTAATGTCGGATAATGTACTACTCTGTTATCATGTAGGCTTGGACAATGATCTACCGACCCCATAGTCTGTTCTGATTGTTAGTTACTAATTCTTAAGTGCCAACATCTGCTGAGCATTTCTCCCTACACTGTGATCAGGACTCATCTATTCAGGGACATTCAAACTATTTCATATTGGGTAAACTACAGAAAAATAGCTTGATGGTTCTTTAGGTTCAGCCACCAAACCCAGCTAACAAAAAAGCGGCCAGAGTGACCCCAGGTTAATATTAGGTGATTCTTTCAGTCCTCTTTTCTGGACTGAGATCAAGGCCTTTTGTCATAGATATGGCATTTAAGATTATTCTCAGATTATTTTCTATACTCCAAAGTAATCTCTGATTTAGCTATAATTGTGTTAGAGCAAAAAAAAAAAAAGTAAATTCAGAAAGCGCTCATTACTGCTCATTCTTATCATCACGCATGTCTATTAGCAGCAAAGTCTGATTCCTTTGATTTTATAGTTTGGCCAAGCAAAATTCTCAGTATTCCCATAGATATGTCATGAGGGAAATGAAGATCCTACCAGCTAGGAGGATCATGAAAGTGGCACGGGAGTTAAGTCTTGAAAGAAAACAATGCCTCTAAGCAGAGATGAGAACATTCCAGGTGTTGTAACAGAGGTCAGTTGTGGCTGACTTAAAGGCATGAGCCTAGAAGTTTGGGGTCATACAACCAACAAGGCTACAACTAGACATTTTCTATGATCACCATGACCTCTGAAACGAGTCTGAAATAGGAGTGATGTCTAAGAGAAAAAGGAACTTCAGCTGTCTCCTTAGATCAGTGGTTCTCAACCTTCCTCATGCAGCAACTTTTCAATACAACTCTTCATGTTGTGGTGACCTCCAACCATAAAATTATTTTCATTGCTACTTCATAACTGTAATTTTGCTACTTTTATGAATCATAATGTAAATATCTGATATGCAGGATGTATTTACATTGTTACAAATCGAACATAACCCACAGGTTGAGAACCACTGCCTTAGACTGAGGTAACAATCTAATTAACAATACAGAAGACTGATCTTTAATTCCTAACACACTCTGGGTTTTCTTAGCAAAGATACTGGAGTGAATTGTCATTCCCTTCTCCAGCTCCTTTCACAGATGAAGGAAACAAGGTTAAGTGACTTACCCAAGGTCACATAGCTAATAAGTGTGTGAGGCCAGATTTGAACTCAGGAAGATGAGTTTTCCTGACTCCAGACCCACTTTCTATCCATCACACCACCTAGTTATCCTAATCTCTATGTAGTAAAAGATTTATTTCAAAGATTGAATGTGCAGAGACAACTTAAAGACCAAAGAAGTCTCAAAAGAACATGACATTTTTTTAAAAAAATCAAGATCGTGATGTAAGAAAAAATACAAGAAAACTGCTCAGAATTTTTGACACTAAATTATGTGCCAATTTAAAGAAAATACTGCTCTTCTCTGGGAGGGGAAAAGACTCTACTGCAAATTCCAAAACACATAGTGGTTAAATTTAACAAAACAATTCCATTTCAAACAACAAATTCTACAAGTAAGTGGAGAAAGACTTTCACATCAGAAGAAAATAAAATATGAATAGCATAAAACTATTCTATACCCATGAGAAACCATAGGAAGGATGAAATAATGTATTCTGAAGAGCAAGGTAGCTCAAGATGCATCCCAGGATGAAATACACTGCAAATCTGAGTAAAAGGCATTTGGAACATTCCTACAAGGAAAATCATATCTGAGCATATTATTTGCTTTGTAAAAACTCAAGACCATGGAGATACAATAATGAACTAGATTACCCCAGTAAACAAAGGGGAAAAAATAGAGAAAATCCTCTATCAGATTAATAACAACATAAAATAAAATGGAGCCTGCAGTGGACCCATTAAGAACTCTCTTTTTAAAAGAACACACAGAGAAAAGGAAGAAATTAGAAATCACAGAGAAGGAAACACAGAGAAACAGGTCTGAAGTGAACTCATAAAAGGGGAGAGGGAACACAAAAGACAGAGGGTAATGTCTTATGTACCCTAAGCAAGTTAATGGTTAATGGCCAAGGGAAAATAACTACCTAAATTCTCAGGAATAAAAGGGCTTACAGAATAATTGGTGGGGATTGAAAGCGAGGGATTCAAACAGGAAGAAGGAAAAGGGAAAATCATAATTTAATGGGGGGGCTCTCTTATGAAGGAAAAAGATATTTTATAATGAGAAATGGGAAATGGGAAATCTTTCAGAGGATGTAATCTGCGGATTTGATTTTTAAAAACACCACATCCCAAGGAGAGAACATTATACCTCCAAGGACAGAATCCTGTCATGGGAGAAAGGGAACAGTAGTTCACAGGAGCAAATGATGCCCAGACAAGTGGGAAGACATGGAAACATAGAGGATATTGAACAACACATGGGGAAATATCACACACACACATACACACACACACACACACACACACAAAAGATTGGGTGTAGTAGTAATAAACTCCACAATCAAGGACACAGTATTTCTCCTATCATGTGACAATACTTCTGTCTTCTGAAAGAAATTATATTTCTAAGAGTGAGACAACAGAAAAGGTAGGCACAGAGGGAAGGTCTACAAAGCAATAATAGAAACTTTAGAAGAAGGACAAATAGGCATCTTAGAAACTTTAATTCCATTCTGAATACAGAGATAAAAGAAAGAATAAAGAAGGGCCAAGGTCAAAGAATAAAAGTCCAGAATAGATGGAAAGGTGAGGAAAATAAGAAAGAGAATCAAAGAAAGAACTAGTGGTATTTTTTTTAGAAAAATACACAGAAAATGAAATTAAAACTAACAAAAGAAATCGAAGTGCAGGAGAAGAAGAAAGATTTTTCTTTGTCTACTTAACTATGAAAAAAGCTGGGAAAATTTACAAAGTAAATAAAAAGATGAAGGAGAAAAGAAGTTAAACAAAACTCAAAAACTGGAGAAAGGATGATGAGGTGGGGCTTAAGGGTCAAAAGAAGAGAGCCTGTGGGAGCAGAGTTGCCTTAGAACAGATTAAATGAAGAGGCAAAGGACTATCTTTCTAGAAGCAGGTGGGAGAAATCCCAGCTAAGAAAAATAAATTATTAGAAACAAATGGAATAAAATGTAAACCCAACTCATACTTTTAAATGTGAAAATGAAAAGGAAATGAATGAAAGTGAATCCATGAAAATGAAAAAGAATGACAGATTGTATAAGAAAACAACTCCCCAGACTGTTGCTCACAAAAAACGCACCTAAAATCAAAGATGTGCACACAGAATGAAAACTAATGACTAGGAAAAATATTTAGTATAAATCAAGTGATTTTTTTAAAAATCGAAAGTTAGGGGTGGCTAGGTGGTGCAGTGAATAGAGAGCACCAGCCCTGGAGTCAGGAGGACCTGAGTTCAAACCCAGCCTCAGACACTTGAAACACTTAGTAGCTGTGTGACTTTGGGCAAGTCACTTAACCCCAATTGCCCTCCAAAAAGAAAAAAAAAAGCAAAAGTTACAGCTAAGAGATCAGACAAATGAAAAAAATACATCATGAAAAGAGGTAAATTATTTTGGAAACATTATTTTGAAAGGGACCATAGATGACATGCTCATATTGTAATTAAAGTTCTATGCTCAAATACCTTAGCATCTCAGTTTATAAAGGAAAAATTAACTAAAAGGTAAGAAGACATTGAAATAGAACAGTGGCAGGAGATCTTAATGTAATGTCAAAGTTTTTAACAAATCTGACAGAAATAAAAAATGGAAATAGAAAATTGAACAAATTGCTGAAGAAATTAGAGCCAGAAGATTTGTGATGTTTTCTACTATGACTGCAAAAGAGTATACGTATTTTGCTTTTGGGGGTTTTTTTTTTTGGAGGACAGCTACTGTGTTAAATGTCTGAGGCTGGATTTGAACTCAGGTCCTCCTGACTCCAGAGCCAGTGCTCTATTCACTGTGCCATCTAGCCACCCTGAATATATGTATTTCTCAACACCACATGAAAAGTTTACAAAAGCAGATACTAGGGCAATGAGAAATTTCAAAGTCTGAAAAGGGAAAAAAGAGTAAACATAATCTTTACAGACTAACAAAATAGAATAGTCATCAAATTAGAGAGTGTAAACTAAAGACAAAGACCCAGGTGGCAAATTAAAAATGAAATCTTAAATAATAAGCAGGTCAAAGAAGACTTGTAGAAATAATAATTACATGAAAGAAAATGAAACAGCACCAAAATTTCTAGGATGCAACAAAAGCAGTATTTCATAGAGGAGAAAATGATATTCCTATACCATACATCAACAAAAAAGGAGAGAACAGAATTTACTTTTAAAAAAAATTGTTGATATATTGTTTCTTACATGAGCATAATATCCCTTGTGTTCTCTGGCCACCCTTTTATAAAGAGCCATCTCACATGACACAGTATTTTCGAAGGGGAAAAAACAGCACAATTGATTGATAACATTGAAGAAGCCTGGAAACACATGGAACGTGTTACACCTGTGGATGTAGTTTGGGAGGATCTTCTCAAAGTGCTTCACTTAAATCCCATTTGACTTTCATAATTTTGTTAGATTTGCTTTTGATTTTTCAGCGTGGTATTGTTTTATCTATTTATATCATTGTAATTATGTGTATATTGTTCTCTTGGCTCTGCTTACTTCACTCTGCATCAGTTCATATAGATCTTTCCATACTTCTGTGAATCATCACACACATTTCTTACCTCACAGTAATATTCCATTACTTTCATGAACCAAAGTATATTTTGACAGTCTCCAATTGGTAGTCATCTACTTTGTTTCCAATCCTTAGCTATCACAAAAAGCACTGCCATAAATATTTTTAAATATATGGAACCTTTTTTTTTCTTATTGTTGAACGGAGTCTCTGGTTCAAAGGATATGAACGTTGTAGGCACTCTATTTGAATAATTCCAAATTGCTTTCCAAAATGTTAGTGCCATTCATTCCACAGCTTCACCAACAATGTGCGTGGTGTGCCTACATTTGCCTTCCCCTTATTGTTAACAAGTTTGAAAATTTTTTCCCAGTGGTTGTGAATATTTGTCAGTTTTCCTCTTGACAACTGTTTGTTCATATACTTTGTTCACTTATCTATTAAGGAATGGTATTAGTCATATTCATATATATATACATATATATATATATTTGATCACTTGATGCATAGTCAATTTTAATTTGTATATGTCTTTGTTTTTTAAATGTGTTTCTGGTAAGCAACAGATGGAAGGGTTTTGTTTTCTTATCTAGTCTGTCATTCTCGTTTAATTGGATTGCTTAATCTATTCACATTTAAAATTATGAGTTAGGTTTATATCTTCCTCCATCTGTCTCTACAATTGTTTTTTTCCAAGTTGATTTTTTTTCCTTCTGCTTCTGTAAACACAGTATTATGTTCCTTCCATTACTTTGCTTCAATCTTTTTTTTTAAGGTGGTTTCTGTTTCCACTGGCTTTTCCTTTCACACCTGAACCCTTTCTCTTTTTTTTACCTGTTTTCCTTAGGGTTTTATTTATTATTTATTATTCCCCTTAGGGTTTTATTTATTAATTCCCTTTTCTCTCCATCATATTTCTGGTTATATATTTATTCCTCCTCTCAGTGAGCCAGTAAATTCCCCCTTTCTCTGTTCCTCTTCAACTACTCCTGTTTAGTAGGATTTTAAAAAATTTGTACACCTACAAAGGATTTCTCTTGCTCTTCAGTATCTACCTCCCCTTTCTGCTTTCCTAGACTCTTGTACTCTGATTCACGACCCCTATAATTATCTAGTCTTTTTCCTTTCTCTATGTTTCTAATGCAGTCGAAACTCCCAAGATATCCATCCTCGATTGCCCCTCTAGGCACTTTCTGCCCTTGCTGTGTAGGACTTGCCCCTTTTCCATTGTACCTGACTCTCAGAACAATGCCAATCATTGCAGGTGTCAAAGAAGATACTGACCCATGGCAAGGGACTTACACACACACACACACACACACACACACACACAGACCTATATCCTTTTTGTCTCCTACATTTGCCTTCAAATCTGCTCCCTGTGTCCATGCTCTCTCACTCTTCCAAGGTCCACTTGCCCCTGAGGATTTCAAGTCTCACCACACTCCCTGGACAACTAGACTTGTTAGTCACTAAATCCTTCAGACCTTATCCAAGGTAGAGTCCTCAATGGAGTAGCTAGGCGGTGCAGTGAATAGAGTGCTGGCCCTGGAGTTAGGAGGACCTGAGTTCAAATCTAGCCTCAGACACTTAACATAAAACTAGCTTGTGTGACTTTGAGTTTAACTTAACCCCAACTGCCCTACCTTCTGTTCTCCAAAAAGCAAAAATATTATTTTTTTAATTAAAAAAACAAGGTAGGGTTCTCATCTTTTTTTTCCCCAGCAATCCTTCTTCACTCTAAGAATGCTCTTAGAAGCATTCATCAGTGGAACTCCCATTTGCTTCCAAAGTCAGACTTCTTTTCTCAATCTTTTTCAATCTTTCCTTCTTACCCACTCCCTTTCTAGGTTTTTCTCTTTCTGAGACCACAGAGGTCTCCTTCTCCACATTGATAGCCCTTGAGTTGACCACAAAGCACTGCACTCATCTCATCTCTATCCCACTGTTCCTCTCTTCCACGTACCCTCCCCTGTTGTAATGTAATCCCCCAAAAGAATCACTGAGTGTCTTAAGGGTCTGTCCATAATTCCCTTTCTCCTTGTGTACATTTAGAAAGAAGATTCTTTCTGATCTTCATTGTCATTCCATTACAGTCCTTATTTGTTGCATTAATTCATTCTTGAATTTCTGTTATTTAAGGTATTCTAAAAGCACCCAAATTTTTAACTCTGTTTTTTTTTCCTAAAAATATTTCAGACTCTACTATTGAATGTCCGTCTTGTGTCCTGTATGGTTAAAATTCAAGAGAGGCGATCCATTACTCTTTGGCACACCCTATTCCATTCCCTCCTTTTTCCAGTGAACCTAGAATAGTCTTGGGTTAGTCAAACGTCCTTTCCTTTCCTTTTGAAGGTCTTTTTCCTAATAACTTGAAGAACTTGTTGTTTCTAAACTGAATTGTTAAATTAGCAACTATTTATCTTTGAGTTTGTACCCTTGTGCTTATTTTCTGAAAGTGACAAGTGATTCTTTCCATCAGAATTTCATTTTCCATGATTAGAAGCTCTTAGTGCTATTCTATTATTTCTTTCATTATTTTGTTAAGGACTTTTGTCCTTTCATGTTCTTCTGCGAGACATATGATCCTTGAGTTGACTACATCGCCTATCATGGAGAACATATTATGCACTGCTTGTATAGTGGGCATGTTTTTTTGTTTGTTTGTTTGTTTGTTTTTTTGTTTCTCATCTTCTAGATTGTCCACCTATTTTATTTACATTTCCAACATATTTCTCTTTCTTGTGCTTTGGGGGGGGGGGCTTGCTATCAAAAATTCCAGCTTTTCAATTCTGCCCATTATTGTTGCTGTGCAGGACATAAATTTGCGCTTGAAATTCTCGTTTCACTTTCAAACCACTCAAGCACAATATGTTGTACTTCCATGTTCTCAGATTCCACAGGGTCTTCTGTCCCATCAAGTTGGATCGTTTTCCTTTGTTTTGTAGTATTGATTCACAGATGCTTGAAATTATTTACTAGATCTACATGCCATATTTCCTTCTGTTGCTGCTGTTTTTCCTATTGATTTATCTGTTTATGTTCAAGGTCTTTGATTTTTCTTCTTCCTGAAATCTTTACTTATTTTAGTCTTTTTCCTCCTTATTTTTCTTATCACCTATTTTCTGACTCCCTCCTCTAATTATAGCTTCCTTGGGAGCCAGATACCAAAGTATCTCAGTCTCTTCCCACACAGAGAAACTCATAGTTCGCCAGCCTAGGTCTCTCCCCCAAATGATCTTTGGGTTGTCAGAACTGGCCCAAGCTCTTTCTGTCAGAAGTGGTGGAGTGCTATGCAGTCCCTGAATGCCCAGTATCCTATCCTGGTGACCTGTTTTACCCCTTCTGCTCCTCATTTCTCTGGTTTAGCATTAGCATTTCAGAACTTCACAAATGTTGTTTGCCTGACAATTCAGAGCTTCACAGCACTGTTGCTTCCAGATTGAGGCAACTGACAGGCTCCTGAAGGACTTTGACCAAGCTGGCATCAAGACCCAAACCAGCTTCCATAACCTGAAGTTCCAGCTCCATAGCACTGGAAAGAGGAAAGGAGGACGATGGGTAGATTTTTATGTAACTCTGTGTCATGTTTTTTAGTCTACTAGTGTAGCATTACCTAGTGGGAGTGGTGGGGGCAGGTGGGTTCTTGCTTTCTTTTGAATTCAGAGTATCCTAAAATGTGTTGATAACTCATGATGCTTTATTTGTCTCATATGATTTCTCTTTTGGAGAGGTCTGAGAGGTGGTAGAGATTAGAGAAAATGTCTTGTTTCCTGTTTTGTTGCTTATCTAATCTGGAACCAGAAATGTGTTTAGAAAACAAACAAACTTAAAATGAGTAAAAAGAGAATATTTTAAAATGGATATAAAAAGTCCTATAGAAATATAAAATAAAACTAAGATGTAGTTCTTGGAAAGGACTAATATGACTTATTAACTTCTGGTCAATGTGACTATTAAGAACAGAACAGAAAAATGAATCCATATGACAGTATATGAGCAAAGTGGAATTATAACAAAATCAGAAGAATTAAAAATGTTCTGATGCATCTATCATGCACATTTGTATGCTATCAAAACTGATAGCACAAATGAGATGGATAAGATAACTTCAAAAATATAAACAGTCTAAGCAAAAGACCAAATAGGTATTTTAATTTATTTCTTTAATTAATCCAACCTCATGGGGGAAATAAATTGAACTGTATAAAAAAAATGAACCATATTTTAAAAAAAGCAAATGAGGGAGAGGAAGGGAGAGAAAACTCCTGAAATTCTATAAATCTTTAAAATAATAATTCATATTAATAGCACAGAAATTATCCTCATAAATTGAGAAAGAAAACACACTACTAAACTCATTTCATGAAAAAAATATAGCTCCCAGTATCTGAACTAGAAAAGGATAAGACATGAGAGAGTCTAGGGATCGATATTGTTAATGAATATAGAATACAAATTTTAAACAAAATCCTTTCAAACAAACTACAGCAATTTTTCCAAGAAATTATTTAATATAACAAGGTTGGGTTGATACTAAGGAGACAAGGATGATTCAACATTAGGAAAATTATCAATATAATCATATTTAAAACAAAAACATCTAAACTACAAGATCATTTCAGTAGATAAAGAAAAAGCCTTTGATAAAGTACAAACTTTATGCTATAAATGCTAGCTATAGAGTATAGGCACAGAGAAAAAATTTAATATCATAAAAAGTGTCTAAAAGACATGCATTAAATAAAATGGAGATGTACTTGAAGCTCTTCCATTAAATACTGGAGTAAAGCAAGGATGCCCAGTCTCCTCACTATTATTTAACATGTTAACTTCTTCTATTTGCTTATGACAACTTGGTTCACTTAGAAGAGCATAGAGAATCAGCAAAGATACAAAGATATAGAGTTTACAGATTTGCAAAATTTTAAAAAACCATCAAAAGCCAATTGCATTTGTTAATACTAATTCAAAAGACAATAATAGAAAAGGGAATATCAACCCACTTAACTATAAAATGCATAAAATATTTGAGGACTAATATACTAAAGCTCACAAAATGTTTCTATAGATTCAATTACAAAGTGATTCTTAATGAAACAAAGAACGACTTAAATAATTTTAGGAATATTCAGTGCTCATGATTTGGCCATGCCAATATAATAAAAGTTCTAATACTGCCAGAGCTTTAGTGCCATACCAATCACACTATCAAAGGAAGACTTTATGGTACTTAATAAAATGATAACAAAATTAATTTGGAAAAATAAAAAGTATGGATGAAGGAGGAATAGCTTTTCTAGACCTCAAATTACATTATAAAGCAAGACTCTTCAAAACCATTTTGTATTGGTTAAAAATAGAGAGAGATCAATGAAGTAGACTAGACAAAGAAAAATTAGTGAAAAAATAGAAGTTGATAACTCAGTGTTCAATAAACCAGAAAATATAAACTCTATAATTACATATAAAATCTTATATAACTGTCTATGTGGAGAGAGAGAGAGAGAGAGAGAGAGAGAGAGAGAGAGAGAGAGAGAGAGAGAGAGATTTCAAAACCATTTACTGGTTATATATGATACAAAGAGGAGACAGAACCAAGAGAAAGTGAACACCTGTAATTGACCAATAGAGGACTAGAAAAGAAGCTAGATTTTAAGGCAGAGGTTCCTGGTATCAGCTATCCCATATAGAATAGTAGCAGAAGCAGAAGCCATACTACAGAAAGAATAGAATCAAATAGCACCTACCTAACCACCCCAAGACTGACAGAGGAGACAGAGCCTGACTCTGATACAAAGCCATATTCTAATAACTAAGGCTATAAGTATGAGTAAACAAAATAATATATCAAACACAATGAAGAAACATAATAGGTTAAAAGAAACCCAAATGATAGTCCAAGGGGGGCGGAGAGAATAATTCTATAATAAGCACAAGCAAAGCCTCAGAGGGCAAAAAAAAATGGGATGGCCACAAACACTATAGGAATGACTAAAAGAAAGAAAGCAAAAAATAAAATAAATAAAATACAAACTATAATGCAAATGAGAGCTCTAGAGGAAAAAAATATGGAAAGATAATTAAATAGCTTAGAACCCAAAGTGGAAAATTCTACTCAAATAATGAATATTTGAAAAATAAAACAAAATTCAATGAATTCATGAGACAACAACAAAAAAACATTAGAAATAAGTAAAATTAAAAAAAGATAGAATAGAATAGAATAGAATGGTAAGGTAGTTACCATCTAAACTACCTGAGAAACAGGTTGGAGATAATTTAAAAATTATTGCAGAGATCTAAGTTCAGCAATACCATGGGGAATCATTCTAGGAACAGAGGTGGGGAAAAGGGGGAAGATGAAATTCTTTAATGAGAAGCAAACCAGTCCGGGTCTGAAATTGATCAGGTCAAAATTCTAGTGTTTATCAAAATGAGACTAGGCCCATGAGAAACCTCTGAAATTCAAGCCTGAGTGAGTTATACAGGTCCAGTCAAGGAAGAAGAAAGAAGAAGAAGAAGGAGGAGAAGAAGGAGAAGAAGAACAAGAACAAGAACAAGAACGAGAAGGAGAAGGAGGAGAAGAAGAAGAAGAAGAAGAAGAAGAAGAAGAAGAAGAAAAGAAGAAGGAGAAGAAGAAGAAGAAGAAGAAGAAGAAGAAGAAGAAGAAGTAGAAGTAGAAGGAGAAGGAGAAGAAGGAGAAGGAGGAGGAGAAAGAAAGAAAGAAAGAAAGAAAGAAAGAAAGAAAGAAAGAAAGAAAGAAAGAAAGAAAGAAAGAAAGAAAGAAAGAAAGAGAATGAAGGAAGAGAATGAAGGAAGAAATGAAGGAATGAAAAAATCCATGATCAAACAAAAAATCTGATTACCATATTCCCAGAAATTATAAAAGATACATTCACAGATACATTGGAATCATTGACCCTGCTTTATAAATTCAATTCAAACATATAGAACGTGTTCCATCCCCTTATTTTTATCTCTGAAGTTCATCATAATGGTCCAGGTGTTTTTCTTGTAAACAATATGTTTTTGGATTCTGCTTTCCCATCCGGTCTTCCATTTTGGGAGTGAGTTCATCATATTTACAATCAAAGTTGTGATGAATAATTGTGTATTTTCCTCCATCTTATTCTCATGGATTTTTCTTCTCTTTGTTTCATAGTCCTTATTTTCAAAGAGTGATGAGAGAAGAATGTACTTAGCATCGGTGCTCCATATTTCATCTAATCACTTTCTGCTCTACTATCTTTTCTTCCCCTTGAACAGACCTAAATCACAAGTTCTTACTTCTTTCTTTCCTTTTAAATGCCTTCTTGAAATTCACTTTATAAGCTTAGAGATTGTTTTGCTTATGATTTGTCCTTCACTTAATATAGCCTACCGTTTATTCCCTCTTTTCCCTTCGCTCCATTCCCTCCTGAGTTGAATCTCTCTCTCTCTCTCTCTCTCTCTCTCTCTCTCTCTCTCTCTCTCTCTCTCTCTCTCTCATCTATCTATCTATCTATCTATCTATCTATCTATCTATCTATCATCTATCATCTATCCATCCATCATCCATCCATCCATCCATCTATCTATCTATCTTTCTATCTGTCTGTCTGTCTGTCTATCTATCTATCTGTCTATCTATCTGTCTATCTATCATCTATCACCTATCTATCCATCCATCATCCATCCATCCATCTATCTATCTATCTATCTATCTGTCTGTCTGTCTGTCTATCTATATGTTAAAATCTGTATGAGTATGTGTTTGTGTATATTCTACCATTCATTTGCCAATGAAGATGAAAATGAGGATCAAGAAAAATGTGTGCATCTCACGCTTTCCTACTTGTTCATATCATCTTCTACTTCTGCAACTTACCATGTGAAATAATAAATTCTCTTCATCTTCTCCAATATCCCTCTCTTTTATACTTTTAAGAACATCAAAACATAACAAAGTGACTCCAAGTTCTTCTATCTTTTTAACTCCCCCTTAGGACTTCTTTTGGGGCAGGAGCTTTAAATACATTTATTTTGAGAACTTAAAATCTGCACATGTACAAAAATATCTGAACTTTTTAGAAAAAACTTACCCAATGTTTTATTGTTTTGGTCCTATTGATTAATATCCTACCGTAAGGAAACCGTTTTACAAAAATATATGTGTGTATACATATACGTATGCATATATATGTATACGTGTGTTTGCATGTGTATAAAATTTCCAGTCTGTCTACAACTACATGAGTTAAAATATCCCCACTACATTGAGGTATGAGAGTATAAACATTGGCACTGTCAAAAAGAACTGAAAAATCTATTCACAAAAACCCCCAAAGAACTAAAACTAAGTTATTTTTGGTTCATATACAGAAAAAATCCATTTAGAAAAGTTTCTTTAAAAAGAAAAACTTTCTCACTTATATAATTCTCCATTTCAAAATGGAAATGTATTTAAAACAATTATAAAGTAAATTAATCTTACCAAAATGCACCCTAGCAAAGAAGAGTTTCAAGATTTGCAATGCCACACAATGACATTTGGCTACAGTGTTCCATTTTCAAAGAAAGAAATATAATCTGGTTGGCAATTTCAACATCTCAGTGCTAAAAAGAACCCAGTCTTTTAAAAATGGACCAAAGTCACTTAAGAATGGCTCTAGTATATTCCACAATAGCATTCTGGATCAGGGACAGCATCTGGCTGAACAACCAGTTCCCACAGTAAAAGAAACATCCAGCTGAGGCAGCTTTCTGTACTGCTTGAGTACTTAGCTAAATGCAGACCGAGAGCTTTTTAAAACTTATTTTAAACGTAAAAGTAAACTGTAGAGAATGGCCTTGAAAAAGAGCTTAACCCATTTTAAGCAAGATTTTTTTTTCTTTAAACAACTTCTCAATATGCTATTTAAGCAACAGGTCCAAAAACACCAAGAACCATCTTAGAGAATCTGAACATCAAAATATTGTCAAAGAGCTGAGTATACTTTTCTAACTCTAAGGCCAAATCCATGAGTCTTTTAGAATTGTCTTAGATCATTGCATTGCTGAGAAGAGCCAAGGGCATCATAGTTGGTCATCACACAATTTTGCTGTTACTATGTACAATATTGTCCAGGTTCTGCTCACTTCACTCAGCATTAGGTCATGTAAATCTTTCCAGGTTTTTCTGAAGTCTGTCTGCTCATCATTTCTTATGGAAAAATAGAATTCCATTATATTCATATACCATAACTTGTGCAGCCATTCCACAACTGATGAATATCCTCTCAATTTCCAGTTCTTTGCCACCACAAAAAGAGTTGCTATAAATATTTCTGAACATGTAGGTCTTCATACCTTTTTTATGTTCTCTTTGGGATATAGATCTAGTGGTAATATTGCTATATCAAAGGATGTGCACAGTTTTGTAGCCCTTTAGGCATAGTTCCAGATTGCTCTCCAGAATGGTTGGATCAGTTCACAACTCCACCAACGATGAATGCATTAGCATTCCAACTTTCCCACATCCTCTCCAACATTTATCATTTTCCTGTTTTGTCATATTAGCTAATCTGATAGGGAGTGATGTGGTACCTCACCGTTGTTTTAATTAGCATTTCTCTAATCAGTAGTGATTTAGAGCATTTTTATGACTATAGATAACTTTAATTTCTTCATTTGAAAACTGCCTGTTAATATCCTTTGACCATTTATCAAATGGGGAAAGACTTGTATTCTTAGAAATTTGACTCAGTTCTCTATATATTTTAGAAATGAGGTCTTTACCAGAAAGAGAGTGAATTTTTTAGAATTGAATGTCAGGTTCATTAGCAGCCTTTACCAAAAGTAGAAAAATTTATGCTGATAAAGTACAGGTTTTAGAAACAACTTAATACTGCATTAAAAAAAACCCACAACATATACAAAATAAATCCCTCAAGATTTATAGACTTTTTAAAAATTAATTCAGGGTTTTTTTTTGTTTGCTTGTTTTTTACTTTTTGGAGGGGGGAGAGCAGGGCAATTGGGGTTAAGTGACTTGCCCAAGGTCACATGGCTAGTAAGTGTTAAGTGTCTGTGGCCAGATTTGAAGACTTTTTTTTAAGGGTGGTGAAGAAAAATCAGAGAAAAGGTAAAGCTATGTGTTTAAATTAAGCCATATTGGAAACCCACTACCAAGTTTTGCATCAAAGTAAGAAAGAAGTTCTTGACAGACAGAATCACTGCGTGTTGCCATAGCCTGGGGAGAGCTACCTGAGGATGGTTTGCAGTGGCTGATTGACTTGGACAGTGTAAGACTTATCTGAACATACTGGCAAGGTTCACAGCTATACACCTCAGTCCAAACAATCCTTGCAAACACTGTGCTGACACACTGTGGTAACTGGCTGAAACACTACCTCTTAACAGCAAATATACGACTATGTTTCTTCTATTTCGTTCAGGAATTTAACCCCATCCTAACGGGTCTAAAATTAGCCAGCACCTAACGTTTTGTTCCACAGTTTTTCATTGGATTCCTCCTTCTTGATGAGAGTCTTCTGCAGGAGGTGAGTTTGTATGGGTCCACTCTAGTCTTCAACACTGTACTAGGAAAGGCCTCCCTATCCCCTGCTGTCTTCCTTTCCTCTTCCCCTTTCCTTTCCTCGGAGATGTCAATCCCTCATCATTGATCTTATTTTCTTTTCCACTCCTCTTTATGAGCAACTGCTTCCATCTTTCAGGACAGTGCATTGTTAAGTGAAGCTTCTTCATCCTGTCTTTCTCTTTCCTTGTCCAACGGACCAGGTTCATCACCATCCCTCCCGAGGAGGTAATGCCACACAAGGAACCAATTTCCCTTTTTCAGACCAATACTTCACTACCTTGTGTATTTCGTCGTACTGACTCCCCTTGAACTGGGGCATATTTGTTGTGTTTCACTCCCTCCACCCTATTTGGCTTCCCAGTTCCCCATTTCTTGGCTTCAGCTCCACCTCCATCATTTATAGGAACATTGCAGTTCTAAGCCAGAGCTCTGTTCATGTTGGTGACTTTTTGATCATAGGACTATTCTGTGGTCCATTTGTTGCCAGAAAGATATCCGCCCCCACTGCCCACAAAAGGGAGAATTTCTGAGGTCTACATCATCTTCATAGCCCCCTGCCAGGACCAAAGAGTAGACGCTGTCATGGCTTCTACCATATATAACTGCCCCATGGAGCCTGTAGACTCACTTAACTGCACTCTGAACTTTCATGTGGTACCAATGAGACACCCAGGAATTGTTTCATTATGATTAGAAGGCACAATAGTCTCTTGTGTGACCCACACATGCCATACCCTAGCCCAAGTCAATCTGAGACAATGATGAATTAGATGCTGGCTTTGCCTTCCTTTTGCTCTCTTTTAACTTCTCCCCTACCAAGACACTTCACTGGCATCATTCTGACATTCAGGGAAATAGCGGTCCTCATCATCTGGAATCCAGATCAACAGGGGCTGAGGCAGTAAATGTGAAAGGTCATCACACATCAGCTGCGTCTTGCTTTCCTCTGCACACATAGCAAGCACACATTAGCAGGTCTTATTGGAGTTGTCTTTATTGTGTTTGCAGTCTTGTTGTGTCTTTTCTTTTTGGAGGGTGGAGATGAGGCAATAGAGGTTAAGTGACTTGCCCAAGGTCACACAGCTCATAAGTGTGAAGTGTCTGAGGCCAGATTTGAACTCAGGTCCTCCTGACTCCAGGGCTGGTGCTCTATTCACTGTACCAACTAGCTGCTCCTGCTGTCTTTTCAAAGGGTTTTTGAAAACAACTGAGCTCACACTGCCAGGCTCTTTAATTTTGTAAATTTTATCCACAGAAGTTATTCTACAATCATTCAGAGAATCCTCAGCATCCCCAAGTAATAAGTTTGCAGAGATCTCTTTAATAGTCCTAGTTTTGAAAGATGTCAGCATCATGCCAGAAATCTCTCTCTTTGGGCTCATTGGGATCATAGTTCACCATCACAATTTGTCCAACTTCCAGCTGATGTCATTTCAGCATTGTCCAAATCTGAGCTCTTACGGCTTTTGCAACTCAAATTCCTAACACCATTCTCTGGGTAGTCTTCATATTTCATATGGTGGACAGCATCTTCTTCAGCCACTTGGCCGTCTCCACTGTCACAGGATTCGTTGGTTATTGCTCTTTCTTTCCTTGTAATTAACCAATGTGGCTTCAAATCTTGATTCTGTGTTCATATCCTGGGCATCTACATATTCATTGATCTTACAGAGGAACAATCCAGTCTGCCTGAGCAGTTGGGCCGGGTTATTCATCAATTTCCAGGTCCTCTGTGGTTGGAATTCTTACCAGATTCACTCTGATAAGATTCACAATGAGCAACAACACAAATCTGCATCAGAGAGTTCAAAATCCTTTTCTTAGCAGCTGAAAAATGTTGTTCAGACCAACACTGTAGTCAAAAAGCGAGTGCCCATCTTCCATTTCTTTGCCCCAATAAAAAAAAAAAACTTTTGTGTGCCTGGTTCCACCCTGAACACTTCTTGGATCTTTAAATTAAGTTCTTCCACCCTTGTGAGCTTAGAGAGTGGGTCTCCTTGCCATCCATGGTACAGACCTGGATCCACCTGTTGGTAGCACCCCCACCCACTCAGACAGGCCCCCTGTTTCCCCACCCCAAAACCCCTTAGGTCTTCTGATAATATTAAAGTTCTGAGGAGGCACTTGTAACATCTCTCCCTATCAGAATATAAACATTTTTGTTCTTTTTTGATTGCTCACTCGCATTTACCATTTTAAAAATATTTTCTTCTTGACTCCTGAGTTTGTATTTCAATGTATCAAAATAGCTCTGGTCTTTTCATCAGGAAGGCATGGAAGTCTTCTAGTTCATTGACGATCTAATGATTTCTTGTAGGGTTGTTCTTAGTTTTACTATGATATTCTGGTTTGTAAGCCTCTATCTTTTGCCTTTTGGAATAACACATTACAACCTCCCTATTACTTTGTAGTGGGAGCTGCTAAATGTTTGATGTTGAATATAGTTCCTAGCTACTTCAATCTTTTTGTTACTCGAAGTACTTTAAACTTAACCTGGAAACTTTGGATTTTGGCTATCCTGTTCCTGGGAATTTTCACTTGGGGATTTCTTCAAGGAAGCAACCTATGAATTTTCACCTTGCTCTCTTATTCTGATAAACTTGGTCAGTTTTCTTTTGTACTTTCTTGAAAAATGATATATAGATGGAGGATTTTTTTTCATTTTGTCAGGGATGTCAGGTAACCTAATGATTCTTAAGTTATTCCTTCAACTTTGTATGATATCTTGCATTTTCTTCTGTTTTTTCAGTCTTTTGACTTTGTTTTAATATTATCTTTATCTCATGGAGTCATTAGCTTCTGTTTCTTCCTTTTCAATTTTTATGGAGAATATAACTTGGTTCAGGTTTTCTAACTCTTGTGCTAAGCTGTTAATTCTCCTTCTAAGTCTTTTCCCCAAAGCTCTCATTTCTCTTCCAAGTCTTTACTGCATCATTCTCTTTTCATTTATAAAATGTTTTTAACTTTTTATAAATTTCCTTTATTTTTTTCTTTAAAATTCTGTTTTATCTTTTAGCCAAACTTTTCTTTGAGGCTTTACTTTTAGCTTTTTGTTTCATTTTGTTTTGTTTGAGTTATTCTTTTTTTCTAGGTTCATGTCTTGAGCAATGCTGGTACCATAATAGTTTTTAAAATTATTATTATCATCTTTTTTGTTTGTTCATTTACTCATTCTTCCAGCTTCACTTTATAGTTGGGGTTATCTGTTAGGTCCAGGTTTTGTTAGCTTTTAAAAGGAATGTTAGGGTCTTATGTGATGCTGATCAGTAATATTTAGGTCGTGCTATTAGTAAACTCAGTGTACTGGGTACTTATTCTTCAAGGGTCTTAAGGAATTTTCAAGTCAAAGAGTTGAAAACTTGTAGCATACCTAAAGTATCTGATCTAAAATATTCTCAGACTGCTGCCTTTCTAGGCTATGCTTTCCATGCATGAGACCCCATTTTGAGTCTAAGCAATTGTAATATTGCCTTAATGTAGACCTCCAGTGGCCCCAGTTTCTACCAGCAAATTGGAGAGCTCTGCATATTCAGAGTCACAGAGATAGGCTTATCCTGCTTTTCCTGTAAGAGTTGCACCTGAGTCCAGTCCTAAATATTGCTCTAAGATGAGAATATCAAATCTGACACTCCACCCTTCATCTGAGATCTCACTCTAGAACTGAAGAAGCAGAGCGGCCAGCCCATTCTTCTTATATACCTGAGCACTGCCAGGATCAGAGGTACAGGAATGCTGACTCATATGCTTGTTCTGTATTTTGGGGCTGAATTTGTAATCCTTCACTGGGGTCAGATTGAAAGAGCTGCAGTCCTACCTTTTGCATCAAAGGGACAGAGCCGCTAGTACAACCCTTTTCTTTCCTGACTTGCTTGCTTGTCTTTGACCAAATTTGTGACCTTGATGAGAAAATAACCCACTGAGATTATTAATCAGACTTCCTGAACATTGTTCAGTATGATACTCTTAGATCTTTGTGGGAATAGTTGTGAAGACAGCTGGACTGTATTAATTCCTCCTACTCTTTTCTGGTCCCAGGAACTGTAAAAGTAGACATTGTTAAAGAATAAATAAACAGAAAACCACAAGTGGATTCTACCAAATAGGAAAAGAAAAAAATTCCAATATTTTGTAAATTGTATACAAAAATATCAAAAGAAGGCATCCTACCAAACAACTTCTGTGAGACAAATATGATCCTAATACATAAACTAGAAAGAAGTAAAGCAGAAAAAAATGATGGAGCAAGTGTCTAATAAATATTGATATAAACATATAGAATTAAGTATTTTCCAAGAGTCTACATCAATATAATAGAAAGATTACATACAATGATGCAGCTGAATTTATGTTTAGGAGTCCAGGTTGGTTAGATATTAGTAAAATAACAAAGTAATATGTCATATAATCATCTATAAGAATGCAGAAAAACTTTTGCCAAAAAATAAAATGAAATATATATATGAACGTTTTCCCTATATATTAAATTGTATCTATTGAAGACTAAGGACTAACTCCTATAAATTATGGGAAAAAACGTTCTAGGTCTTTCCAATAAAATCTGAGGTAAAATAGAATTACATTATAAACATTATTATCGGACATATTTCTAGAAATATTCATTATGATGGGGCAAGAAAAAGAAATTGGAGAATAAGCAAGCACAAAGCACAAAAGTACTGTTCTTGCAAAAGATTCTCTACCTAGAAAATACTGACCTGCTAAAAAAAAATTAAACAATAATTTGAATTAAGCAGCAGTGTATAAAAAAGAAACTTCATTGTCCTTTCTGTCTACTGCCAAGAAATCCCAGTGGAAAGTGATAGAAAAAGAAATTTCTTTCAAAATATTTACATAATGTTTTAAATATCTGATATGTGACCATAACTAAAAACACTATGGAAATGATAAATACTTGAAAAGATTTTAACTGTTCCCACTTGGACCACACAAGTGCTGTTTCTGCAATGTTGTGACGCATTTAACATTTTTGTTTAAAGTTTCGAGCTCCAAATTCTATCTCTCTCTTCTCCTCCACCTTCTCTGAGATAAAAAACAATCAGATATAGGTTATACATGAAAATTATGTAAAACATTTCCATAATAGACATTTTGTATGAGAAGACTTGAACTAAAGAAAAAAATGAGAGAAAGAAAGTGAAAAATCGCCTGCTTCCATCTGCATTCAAACAATATCAGTTCTTTCTCTGAATGCAGGTTCTATGCTTCATCATTAGTCCTTTTGGATTGCTTGGATCATTGAATTGCTGAGAATAACTGTCATTCACAGCTCTTCCTCCAACAATATTGCTATTCCTGTGTACAATGTTCTTCTGGTTCTGCTCACTTCACTCAGCATCAGTTCATGTATGTCTTTCCAGGTTCTTCTGAAATCATTCTGCTTGTAATTTCTTATAGCACAATAATACTCCATTACAATATGCCGCAGCTTGTTTAGCCATTCCCCTATTGATGGGCATCCCTTAAGTTTCCAATTCTTAACCACCACAAAAAGAGGGACTATAAACATTTTTGTACAAATAGGTCCTTTCCCCCTTTTTTGAATGTCTTTGGGCTATAGACCTAGCAGTGGTATTACTGGAACAGAGGATATCCACAGTTTTATAGCCCTTTGAGCATAGTCCAAATTGCTCTCCAAAAGGATTGGATCAGTTCACAACTCTACCAACAGTGCATTACTGTTCCAATTTTCCCACATCTCCTCCAGTATCCAGCATTTTCCTTTATTGTACTGATTCATTTAGATGTCAGGAGAAACACAACCAAAAATATCTCCTCCTCTTCAAGGTTAAAATAAATCAATAACTTCTCTGTATTCTTTGAATATTAGCCCTCAAACAGAAACCTTGCTAATAAGATTAATTTGCATTTCATAGAAATAAATCCCCCAATCTCATTCTTTTTCAATTTTTACTCAGTCATTCTGTGGTCCCAATCCTATAAATGCAACATCCAAGACTCGTTCTCCGCGATTATATTCTTATGCTACAAGAGGGCTGAAGACTTTGTTATAAGGGCTCAAGCCAGCCTTGTCTGGATCATGAGATTGCTTGCCACCTTTGGAACAAGGCTTGGAAGCAGATTCTGCCTGGGTAGTCTTGGGAGGTGGTACTGACATTAGGAGAATACAAGGGAGAACTTTTCTGGAGGGGAAAGAGAGTTATTTTAGGGATTCTATAGGTTGAGGCCAATAAAGTTGATATTGTTTTAAAAAGTAAAAGGATCGCCAATAAACACTTAGTAGTGCATAGATGTCTGCTTTCATAGCCAAGAAGACCGAGTTGTAACCACCACCCCTGACACATTCTAGCTTTTGACTCTGAAAAAGTCATTTGACCTCTCACCAATGGTCTTTAACTCAGATTTAAAAAGGGGTTCCTTCTTCTGTATATTGACTTAGAAAACCACAAATTAACATTATCTACATTTTACTGTATTTTTTATTTTTTGTTAAACATTTCCTAATTACATTTTAATTTGTTTCTTACTTTTGGCTAAGTTATTTCACGGGCAGCTAAGTGGTACAGTGTATAGAGCTCATCTTTCTGAATTCAAATCTGTATGACTCTGGGCAAGTCACTTAGTCCTGTTTATCTTAGTTTCCTCATCCATAAAATGAACAGAAAAGGGAAATGCCAAATCACACCTGTATCTTTGCCAAGAAAAACGGAGCCACAAAGAATCAGATGTGAAAGAACAACAAAAATATCATTTCATACTTGATGATGATGATGATGATGATCTTCATCCTTCATTTTCAACGAGGGTCAATGACATCACCGGGCACTGTCCTGAATTACACATGACTTGGTTTTAAGTGAATCATAGTTGCACAACGTTATCAGTCTCAATCTCTCTTCTAGAGTCATTGAAGTCCAGTGGCAAGACAAAATTCAGGAGGACTGGCAAACGCCCAGAATGCATTGAATGACTTTAGCGTCCAACTCTAAGCACACCACAGCTCCTGCTTCAGCCACCTACACAGCTGTTCGAACAAATTGTTCTGATCTGCCCATTCTGCTAGGAGAAGTCTTCACCTGCTTGAGTAGACATCTCCCTAACTTGCCAACTGGTTTGAGGCCTGTCAATAATCCTCAACCTGGTTTAGCCATCTGTTGAGATGGTTTTACCAGGTTGTGGTCACTGTGCATGCTCCAGCTTCTTGGTGAGAGTCAGGGAGCAGGCAGACACCAAAGGTGGATGAGCAACCCTGAAAAGGACTCAGCTGCCCTCACATCAGAAGTGATGGTCCTCCCTAAACACTGCACACACTCTATATTGTTGTTCAAAAAATCATTATTGATGGTAACTAGCACTTATATAACACTTTAAAACTTGCAAATTGTATATATGTTACCCCCTCCTAGAGTCTTATAACATCCTTGTGAAGTAAGTCTTATTATTACAATTTTGCAGATAAAGATACTGAGACTGAAAGAAGCTAAGTGATTTACCCAGGGTCACACAGCTAGTAAGTGTCTGGAGCAGGGTTTGAATTCAGGTCTTCCTGACTCAAAGTCCCATACTTGACTTTCAGCTGCATCATTCAACGGAAAGTGTTCTCTCCAAAGTTACTACTGGTCTCATGATTAGCAGATTTATCATTCTTTCTGTCCTTTCTTCATGTAGCCTTTGACACTGACGATCATTAGCTTTCTTTGATACTCTCTTCCCCCTATATTTTCACTACACTTTCTCTCTCTCCTGTCTTTCCTCCTACCTGTCTCAGGGTTCCTTCCCAGTCTTCTTTGCTACATCTTCATCTAAGTCATGTCTACTGTCTGTGAGTGGCCCCGAAGGCTCTGTTCTGGGTCATCTTTTGTTCTCCATTCCTCTTAGTTTTTCTTGGTTATCTTATCAGTTCCAATGGATTCAATGACCATCTCTATATATCTCTTCCAATTTCCATTCTTACATCTCCAAATGCACGTTGGACATCTTGAAATGGATGTGTCAGAGATGTTTTAAATTCAGCATGTCCAAAACTCATTATCTTCCCCTTGCAAACCCTCCCTTCTTCCTAACATTCCAACAGTGTCAAGGGTACTACCATCCTCCCCATCAAGCAAGCTCACAATCTAGCAGTCCACAAGCTACATTCACAAATTCCTCACTCTATCTCCTCCCCACTCCCATATCAAATCTCCTGCTAAAATCCTGTTGACTTTGCCTTTGTACTGTCTCTTGTATGTGCCCTCTTCTGTCTTTTTGACACTATCAACACCCCAGTGCAGGGCCTCACCCCTTTATGTCTGGATTATTCCAATAGCCTTCTGCTGAGTCTTCCTGACTTAGACTTTCCTCACTCCAGTCTGCCCTCCACTCAGTAACCAAAATAATCTTCCTAAAGCAGTGATCTCACAATGTTGCTACTGCTCCAGTGGTTCCCTTTACCTTCAGGATCAATATGAAATCCTCTATAGACTTTTATAACCTAGCTCCTTCCTACATCTAGAATCTCCTTACTCTGTATTCTTCTCTGCATACTCCACAATCCAGTTATACTGCCCCCCTTGCTTTTCCTTGAACAAGATTCTTCATCTCCTGTGTTCATGAATTTTTACTGGTCGTCTCCGAAACCTGGAAGATTATCTTTCCTTAACTCTCCCTCCTTGTTTTCCTGGTTTCCCTAAAATTTCAGCTACAATCCCACCTCCTACAAGAAGTCTTTCCTCATCCCAAAACACAATACAAACCAACGCTCCTTAAATGCCTACTACTTTACAGGCACTGTGCTGAGCACTTTACAAATATTATCTCATTTGGTCCTTACAACAACTCTGAGAAGTTGGTGTTATTATTAGCCACATTTTAAAGATGATGAAACTGAGGCAGAAATTAAGTGACTTGCCCAGGGTCATACAGCTAGTAAATGTCTGAAGTCAGATGCGAACTCTGGCCTTCCTGACTCCGGGTAACCACCTCATTGGCATAATGTTTTCCCACTGAGATGACCTCAAAGTTATTCTACACATACTGTAAAAACAAGGAATCTGGTTATGTATGCCTCACTGGATGAGCAAGAATTTTTCACAAAATTTGCCTGTCAGGAAGAGCAAAAATTTGCAGTACAAACATCATATTTGGACTTGAATGGCTCCCAAAGGACACTTAACTAGGGCAATGGGTTTTTTGTCTTTCATATGTCAAACAGGAATCTCAGATTGGTATAGCACCTGATCAGCCTCATTCGGCATTGACTCTTTGTGAAGGCAGCACCGTTAGCTCTTAACGGTACCATTACAAGTGCGTTCACATGCGTTTGCATACGCACAGTAGAACTTTGTGTAAAAGTGTGTGGTGGTGACTGTGATGTACAACAAACCAGGAACTGACAACAGACGAACTGATGGAGCAGCACGAGAAACTACAGCAAGAGGTTGGGGCGGGGGGGGGGAAAGGGGGGGCGGATAATTCATCCCAGGAGGAGGTAGAAAGGTTGGAGAAATTCTCCATGTCAAGTGAGATTAGGGAGGTTTATCAGATGTGCGAAAATGTTGAATAATGTCACCCAAATAAGGCTGTAGCAATGAAAGCCACGAATATACTTAATGATAATGCAATGTCACATTTCTGTAACATTCTGAAAAAAAAAACATCAAAAGCGAGTTTCCTTAGATAGATTCCTAGTCAGAAATGAACATAAAGAAAGAAAAACCAGTGAGTTAAAACACACGATTCTAAAAAATGAAAAATAAGTAAAGGCAGTGGTGTTAGTCTTACTTCTAGTGAAAGTAACATAAGAGGGGTGGCTATGTGGCACAGTGCATAGAGCACTGGCCCTGGAGACAGGAAGACCTGAGTTCAAATCCAGCCTCAGATACTTAACACAAAAAACTAGTAGTGTGACCTTGGGCAAGTCACTTAACCCTGTTTGCCCTGCCTTCCCCCCTCCAAAAAGCAAAATAATAATAATAATAATAATAATAATAATAATAATAATAATAATAACAACAACAACATAAGAGAAAACACTCCCAACATTGAAATTCCTAATGTTCTCATGGAAGGAGATTCTCCTTTCAAGCAATAGCTCTTCTACTTCCTCATCCTCCCTCTTCTCAAAGGTAAAGTGCAGATTAATTTATTTTATTTTCTGTTTATACTGTGTACTAATGACTGCTATGGTTTTTCAGGTGGATTATGGACAAAAAACTTACTTAAAATGATAAATAATTATTTTTATATGAATATTTTGGGGGATGTGGTATTGATCATCCAACTTTACATGATTTCCTATGGGAAAATAGGTTTTGCAATATGAACAAATCACATGATGAACAGAATCTCAAAACGAATTAAAGTCATAAACCAAGGTTCTACTGCATTTTGTTTTTCAATAGTGGTTTGCATGTTGCCTCCGCCATTAGAATATGAATTCTTTAAAGGCAAGAATTGGTTTTTGTCAATGCTTAGCTCCATTCCTGACACATGATAAGGGTTCAATAAATATTTATTCACACTTTATTGAGATGTCCTTCTTTGCAGGTTTTCTTTCAGTCACTAACCCCCTCTGTCCTTCAGTTCAGCATCCAAAGTTTAGAAATTCTGTTGATCAATAGCTTTATCATGTTTGCTGCCTTAAGAAGCAAAACAAACTTTTTAAATGAAAGCAAATGCTGTCTACATCCCAAGAGAAAGAAGACGGTCTAAAGAAACTCAAAAAGAAATTGATCCTTGTAGGCTGCATTTTAACTTAGAAAACCATAAATTAATATGATCTGTGATTTTTAAAAATTTATTTTTATTTTATTTTCCCAATTGGGAAGCTCTCAGGAGTGTTGAGTTATAGCAGGCCCACATGCTGCAAGTTTGATGCCTCTGGTCTAAAGTGGCATGAGCTCACCAGATAATTGACAACCTCTCCCCATAAGGAGAGACACACAGTAATAAAAGGCACCAGTTTTTGTCTTATCCCCAAGTCCATTCCGCAAGACAGGTTCTGCCCAAACATAGTACATGCATACATCATCCATATCACTGTAATGGTAATGAAATTTGAAGATCTCTTTGTATTGGAAAGCTAGGAGGTACTTAGCACCAAGTTTAAAATTAAGCCTCTGTTAAAGGAACAGAAGGTATGAACCCCTATAGCTGATGTAACAGGAAGGGGCTGAACAGGGAGGAACTATACCATATTTAAGGAAGAGCACAAGCAGGACAGTCAGAACTTCTTGGGATGAGCACCTGAAGGTTGGGCTGCTACTGATGGAATGGAACTTCTGTGGAGAAAGCACTTTTGATTTTGAAAATGGGAGAAAGTGATTTTGATTTTGAGAATGAATCTGCTGAAGACGTCTGAGAGCCAGCTGGAGCTGCTGAGACTTTCTAAGGGCCAGCCAAAGCTGCTGATGCTGCTGAGGATTTCCCAGGGCAAGCCAGAGCTGCAGAAGACTGAGGAAGTATGACTGTGATGCCAGTACATTTCATGAACCTATTTGTGGCTTTCTTAAGCCTTAAATTTCCTGGGAACAGAGACTGTGAAATATTTAAAGTGGACTGGACACTGTGAGCTTCAGCGTGGAACAAGAACTGCATAGGGAGCTAGACAAGGAACTGAGAGCAGCCTGCCTTTGAACCCAGGTGACAGTTGGAGCTGGGACCATGGAAGAGGAATCATGGAAGCTGAGAACCAGCCTTGAGTCAAGCTGAAAGAAGACTTTGCTTGGATACTGTGTACTGACTGAGAAGATTATGATTTACTGTGACCTAGGGGTGGAGAACTTTTACTTTTGTACTTTGTGATTGAATTAAGGATTTTGTGACTGACTAAATGAATGTACTTTGTTTAAAACTATGTGACTACTTTGGCAAAAAACTATGTAGCCATTTTAGTGATAAGTTGTTGAGTTGTAATATGGTGAATGCTATATTTTGATTTTCTATGATAAGTTGTAACATTGTAAATGCTGTACCTTGATTTTTGTTATTGAATAAATAAAGAGCTCACTATACTGTGTAATCAGAACCTTGAAAGTTATTCACAGCAGCAGTCCTCTGGAAAACTGCTTGTGCATGGCTTTATAGCCACTCTAGTTCAGGACAACCCACAGCTGCTTATAATCTGTAGTCTATGGAATCTCTCAATTCTAGTTGCTCAGCTTCTGCCTCACCAGTTCTTTCTGTCATTCAGCTTCTTTCTTCAATAAATCACTTTTTCATTGAGGTAAGAATAAAACTATCTTGGCTGTCAAAGTGAAGGGCACTGCACAATCTCTACCCAAACCCAGAAGTGTGCATTTTCAAATGGGTATAGGAGGCGTGACCAAGATAGCATCACATAAGTCTAAGAAAGAAAACTGGTGATGGGCCCAAGCTTCTGAAGGGCGCCATCTATTTTTGAACCACACATATGGTTCAGGTCAGTGTAGCATCAAGGCAATATTCACAGCACCAACTGTGACTGTAAATATGCTGGCATAGTTCTCAATCACAAAATATAATAGACTCTCCATAAGAAGACAGAAGCAAAACATTTATTCAGACACCAGAAAATCAAATCCCAGTACCAGGAAACCGAATCTGTCATAGCAGCATAGAAGTTAATACACCACAATGTAGCAGAGAGCCACACTATCCTTTAGCCTTCCTACAAACCAATGCTCACAATCCTAGCTTTCTGTGGGCTCTGCTCCACCTTTCAGCAAGCTGCTCCCACCACAGGCTCCATGTGATTAAATTCAGCCTATTAGGAAGCAGGGAAGATCTTCAAATTCCCATTACTTTTATAGTCAGTCGGTTCAGGAAAGCATGGCCTCTACAGAAAAGGTTTAAGCTCCTTTTTCTGTACTTTCACCCCCATTATATTCCCCATAACAGTGGCCCAGGGAAAAAAATTTCTTGAAGTTTAGATTTTGGATCCTAGCTGGTCTCTCTAAAGGGTGAGTATAAAAAGGTATGAACTGTAAGATATGGATCAGGTGTGAAAAAAGTATTTCTTTCCTTCTTGTACTAAGGCAATCCTTTCACACCTTTATAATCAATTCATTATCCCACTCACAACAGCAGCTTTTCCAAAACTTTTCATCCCTTCCCAAATCTCTCATAGCTGTCTCCTCCCACTCAGCTGAGACCCTTGCCCCATATTTCATTGAAAAAATATGAAGGGGCAGCTACATGGCAGAGTGAATAGAGCACTGGCCCTGAAGTTAGGAGGACCTGATTTCAGCCCTCAGAAGAGGACCCTCAGACACTTGACACTTACTAGCTGTATGACCTTGGGTAAGTCACTTAACTTCAATTCCTTGCCTTCCCTCCTGCAAAAAAAAAAATGAGGTTGTTTGCCTCCCACTTTTCCCTTCTTCCAAATCTCACATCACTTAAAAGCCTACCCTTTCTATATGCTCCTTCACCTCTGTTTCATAAGAGGTGGCCTATCTCTTTGCCAAGGCAAAGTCTTTTACATATAAAAGTGACTTCATTTCATACATTTTCTCTGGCAAATTATCTTCTCTATCATCTCCACACCCTCACTATACTTCAGTTGCTCTTGGTCTACTCTCTGTTTCCCTACTTCTTACAGGAAAAGTTCATGTTTCTCCCGTCCTTCAAAGACTCTTACTCGATCTGTCCATCCCCACTATCATCCTATATCTCTACTCCCTTTTGTAGCCAAATTCCTTGAGAAGATTGTATACCAGCAGTGCTTTCACTTCCTTTCCTTTCCTTCTCTTGTTAGCTCTTTCCAGTCTGTCTTCCTGAAACTGCTCTCTCCAAAGTTACAATCTTTTCTAAAATGAGTTCTTTTGATTCTTCTGGTTCTTATATCATAGTTATCCCAAGGATTCCTCTTCTGCCCCACACAAAGAGCAATTCCATATAGCAAAGAGCATTTTTAGATAAGAAAATATGTAGTGTAACTGAAACATTAAAAAAGTCCAAAAGCACAATTTGTGTGTTTTTTGTTTGTTTTTAAGTTTTTTATTGAAAGTTTGCCATATTGAGTAGACTCTTTTTTTTATTTTTATTTTTTTGGAGAGCAGTTGGGGTTAAGTGACTTGCCCAAGGTCACATGGCTAGTTTTTGTGTTAAGTGTTTGAGGCCGGATTTGAACTCAGGACCTCCTGACTCCAGGTTAAGTGCTCTATTCACTGCACCACCTAGCCACCCCAAGCACAGACAATTTGTAACCTCCACAAAAGAGTTGGTTGGGTGTGTCCCCCTCATACCTCTTCATTTGAATCCTGCTTGGTCTTTACCATTTTGTTACATTCGCTTTTGAATTTTTTTGGTGTGGAGTTGTGATTTCCATTTCCATTGCTGTAGTTATTATGTATATTGGTTTGGTTTGGTCTTTTATTCTCCTGTACTCTATATGAATTCATGTAGATTTTTTCACCCTTCTTTGTGCAGTGAAGGCTGTCACCAACATGGGGATGTTTGTAGTTTGGAAGGAGACAGAATAGTCATCTTTAGCCTCTCTTCCCCACACTTCCTTGTTCAAGGGAGATTTTGATTCCTTCCATGGGGTGAATGGGGTATTCAGGGAGGAGTAACTCCTCTGGTATGGAGCCTTGGCAAACCCTTTACAAGGCTGCTCATCCACCTTTGGTGTCTGCCTGTCCCCAACTCTCACCTGTGGCTTAAGAAGCTGGAGCATGTGCAGCAGCCACACCCCAGTAAACCATGTTGGTAGATGGTTAAACCAGGCTGAGGATAACCAACAGGCCTCAAAGCACTCAATGAGTTAGGGGTATGTCTACCTCAAGCACATGAAGACTTCCTCCAGTGAAGTGGAAAGATGAGAAGGATTTGTTTGAATGACCATTAAGGCAGCTGCAGTAGGTGCTGTGGAGCACATGGAAACTGGTTAGCCGTGAAGATACCAAGGTCATCCACAGCATCCTGGCCTCTCCCAGTCTGTAATTTTGTTGTTGTCAGTCATTTTTCAGTCATGTCCAACTCTCCATGATTCCATTTATGGTTTTCTTGGCAAAGATACTGGAGTAGTTTGCTATTTCCTTATGCGGCTCATTTTACAGATGAGGAAACTGAGACAAGAAGGTAAAATGACTTGTCCAGGGTCATGCAAGTAGTAAATATCTGAGACTCTATTTGAACTCAGGTCTTCCTGACTCCAAGTCTGGGATCTGTCCACTGAACCACCTAGATGCTCAAGGAAAATATATGGCAGACAATAAAGAGTGAAGGAACTCTTTCCTTTGGAGTAAGGTAACTCAGCTCAAGAGAGGAATCTATATTTCATCCAAAGGAAAAATTTCCTGAAATTTCTATGTTAGCAAGCTGGTAATAGGGACATGCTAGAGATTGCCAGTTCCTCTCATATTGACTTCTTTTCAGTCTTTGCCTTCAGCAACCTGAAGTAGAGTTGGCATCTCCAGACTCTCTCTTGAACTTGGAAGCCCAAAGTTACTGCAGAGGCTGAAGAATAAATTAAAGAAGTCCCCCAACATAAAGAGACTAAAGCTTTTCTTTCTGCCTTTTCTTGCCAACAGCACCTTATGCCTCACAACAGCACAGAGCGATTGATTCTCATTGAGAATGAGAAGAGAGTCCCACAATAATATACTTTGGGACACAGGTCACAATATATTCATCATACACATCATTTCTGACAGCACAGTTATATTTCATTTTCTTCATATACCACAATTTGTTTAGCTATTCCCCAATTGATGGACATCTGCTTTGTTTACAATTCTTTCTATAACAAAAAAAGTGCTGCTATAAATATTTTAATGGGAGGGGGGACTTTCTTGTTATTGATAGTGTCACTGAGGGATAAACCGAGTAATGAAGTCTCTGGTTCAAAGGGTATAGAGAATTTGGTCACTTTATTTACATAATTCCAATTTTTTTAATGGTTTAAATACATCAACATATATAAGCATGCCTATCAATTCACAACCCCTCCAACATTTATTATTGGTGCTTTTTGTCATATTTTCCAATTTGCAGAGTTTGAGGTGAAAACTCAGGGGTTTTTATTTGCATTTCTTTTATTATTAATAATTAGTGAAAGAGCTTTCTTTTGCTTTTTTTTTTTTGCTTTTGGAGGGGAGAGGGCAGGGCAGTTGGAGTTAAGTGACTTGCCCAAGATCATACTGCTAGTAAGTGTTAAGTGTCTGAGGCCAGATTTGAACTCAGATCCTCCTGACTGTAGGGCCAGTGCTCTATTCACTGTGCCACATAGCTGCCCCAAGAGCTTTCTTTTGGTGTTTCTGAATATTTTGCAATTCTTCTTTTGAGAACTTATTTTGACCACTTCTCTATTGGGGGATGATTATTATCTACTTGCCTTTGTTTATATATCTTGTTTATATTTCTATTAATTGTATATACATTTTAGGTACCGGATTCTTATCACTTCCTTATTATTCCTAGGTATACTAATTTTAACTGTGCATAAGTTTTTCTGTTTCTTGTAATCAAAGTTATCTATTTTCTCTTTTGTAATTGCTTCAATGTCTTGTTTGGTTAAGAATGCATCTCTTGCCCACATAAAACAAAAAATATTTACAACAGCTCTTTTTGTGGTATCTATAGAAGCCCAAGAATCGGACATTGAGGCAATGTCCATTAATTGGGGAATAGCTGAACAAGTTGTGGTATATGAATGCAATAGAATACTATTGTTCCATAAGAAATGTTGGGCAGGCAGACTTTAGAAAAATCTAGAAAGACCTGCAAGAACTGATGCTGAGTGAAGTGCGCAGAACCAGGAAAATATTGTACATAGTAACAACATTGTAAAATGATCAACTTGGAAAGATTTAGCTCTTCTCAGCAATGCAATGATCTAAGACAATTCCAAAAGACTCATGATGGAAAGAGAAAGAGTTATGGTGTCTGAATGCAGATCAAAGCAGATCTCCTTTTTGTTTTGTATTTTCTCCTTTTTGTTGTTGTATTTTTCTTTATCATGGTATTTCCCTTTTGTTCTGATTCTTCTTTCACAACCTGACTAATGTGGAAATGTGTTTAATACTGTACATGTGTAGTCTATGTCAGATTGCACGCTGTCTTGGGAAGGGGCAAAAATTAGAAATCAAAATCTTATAAAAATTAATGGTAAAAACTAAAAATATTAAAGAATTTCATCAAAGAATTCATCTGTCATCTATAGCTGTGAGAGTATTATTTTAATACTGTTTGCATATAGGTTTAGAATATATTGTGGAATATGATGTAACTTGTTGGTCCAAGAATGATTTCTACTAAAATACCTTCCAGTTTTTCATTACTTTTCATCAAATAAGGAGTTTTGTTTTCTAGGTAATTTATGTTTTCTATTTTATCAAATACTAAGTTATGGAGTTCAATTGTTTCTGATTCTCCTGTCTAGTCTGTTGCGTTTATCTGTTTCTCTATTTTTAAACCAATGCCACATCGTTTTGATGACTGCTGCTTTACAATATATGAGGTCTGGAAGTGCTACTTCTCTTGATGTTCTAGATCTTGATTTTTCCAAATTAATTTTTTATTGTTTTTTCAAGTTCTGTAAAGTATTCCCTTAGTAATTTGATTGGCATAATCTTTAAAGTGACAAAATTAATTTACATTTTATTATTATCTGTGTTGAGAAGTTATAGACAGTTCTCTCATATTATTTCTTGTTTTATGGCACTTAGATTTTTTGCCTTGTCATGTTCTTCTAGGACATGTATGGTCCTTTGTTTATCTCTATGCATCCTGTCATTGAGAATATATTGACTTGGATAATGAGCATATTTTGGTGCTATTCCTTTTTCCTTCTCTTCTTCTAAATTGTCCTTTACTCCTATGTATTTATATTCCTAGTCTAGTATTCTTTCTCTTGTTTCTTTGGTGACACTCACCATTATGGATTCCAGTTTTTCTATTCTGCTCATCATTTTTGTGATAAATTCTGCCCTCATTCTTAGTTCTCTTTTGAACCACTCAATAACATCTTACTTTGGTTCTACACTTTCCTTGCATTCCACTGCGTTATCTGTCTCATCAAATGTTGGGTCATTTTCCTTTGTTTTGCAATATTTATGGATCTGGAAGCTACATTTCTGTTAATACTTTCCCTGTTGATTTATTTACTTATGCTCAAGATCTTTACGTTTTCTTCTTCCTGAGATCCTTGGTAATTTTATTCACCCTCTTTCCCATTATTTTCCCTTATTGCTCTCTTTTGAACTCCCTCCTCTAATGGTTTTCCTTGGGCTGGGTTTCAAAATATCACAATCTCTTCCTATGCTGGGCAACTCATGGTTCACTAGGTTTCTGCCCCACCTGACTTTTATGTGGACAGAACTGGCCTCAAGTACATACTGAGCTATTTCCTTCAGGCTTAGTGGATTGATGCACAACCTTCTCATCACTGCCCCCAAATGTGGTCTTGTCCCTCTCTCTGTGCTTTGTATTTCTCTGGCCCAGCACCAGTATTGCAGAGAGCTACCACACTGATTTCTATTTTGGGTCTCTGATGTTTTGTGAGAAGGATGTGTGTGTGTGTGTTATGTTGAATTGTATTTCAAGCCTACAGGTATGTCCCATCTCATCCCTCTGTTCTGCTCTACTGATGAAATCTTTTGCAGTATAGACCACTGCCCCTGGAGCACTGCTGTGGCAATTTTCTGGCTGTTGTGCCTGACATAACTTCACAGTCTAGAGCTAGAATCTCCATAATACTAGAAAAAAGAGGTGAAACTGGGATGTGTAGCTCGGTTGTTTGTGTTTTGTTGTAAGCCCATGTGTTGGGTCCTTGGGTCACTGGTAAAGGTTCATTGCTAGTACAGTGGGGTATGGGGAAAAGGTGTGAATGAGCTCAGGGTTGGCATTGGTTCCTGAGGGTTTTGCTTAAGCTTCTTTCAGATTCCTGATATCACAGAGCATGGAGATGATTGAGGTTACTTTGTCTTTGGTACATTTGGCTTTGGAGAGGTTTTAGAGCTCATGGTGATCAGAGAAATGTTTAGTCCCCTATCTTGTTGCTTATATAACCTTGCCAGTGATCTCTTCTATGTACACATATATACCCATGCTCAGATATGTATTCATACACATATATACTCTCCTATATAGACATATGAGTAGGTATACATACATATATATATATATATATATACATTTGTATTCCCTTCACCTATC
>CM053600.1:4138675-4164664 GCA_028646575.1 Pseudocheirus occidentalis
AAGAAAGAAAGAAAGAAAGAAAGAAAGAAAGAAAGAAAGAAAGAAAGAAAGAAAGAAAGAAAGAAAGAAAGAAAGAAAGAAAAGCTATTTAGTAATGACTTTAAGAGGTATGACTCTAGTGTACGAGAGAGCTACTCCATAGGAACAATTGAGAATACCCAAGGTGAACAGAGCCTTTCAGATTTGTATGGAGGCTTTATTTGATGCTTTTGAGTATAAAATGTCAATCATTATTCCAGCTTTAAATGAACTAAGTTTCTGGATTATCCTGACTATTCAAAAGACCTGCATATTTTTCAAATTCTGTGAGCGTGAGCCAAGTAAAAGCATTAAATTGAATTAAAATTGTGTGTGTGTGTGTGTGTGTGATCTTTCTAGACCTTAAGAAAAAGAATTTCAGAAAGATACCTTTTCAACAAAACATTTTGGTTTGCCTTTAAAAAAGGGAGCTTTTATTTTCTGGTCAACGATAATAGTTTTCTTGCACTAGTACAAATAAAACACAAAAAAAATTATGAGTTGGAATAAAAATTTAAATTTGAAGTATAGCCCAAACAAAACAATGTTTATTTTATTTACATACTGCTAGATTTCAAAGTTGGTTTATATTTGCAGTCTATGGCTCCTATATAGCTAATAAGAAGAATCTGGATTATCTCTAAGAAATAAACACCACCTTCTCCAAATTAATTTTTTATTTCATCCACCCAGAAATTTTCATAGGAGGGGAGAGGGAAAGGGAGTTCAAATTTGGCCTCATTTATTAGCTGTATGACTCTGGACAAGGGAGGCAGTTCACCAAAGAAAAAATAAGTATTTCTACTTATTGTGTGCAACTCATTGTGCTAAGAACTTTACAAGTATTATGTCACTTGATTCTTACAAGGTAAGTGCTGTATTTATCCACGTTTCACAGTTGGGTAAACTGAGGCAAACAGAGACTAATGCCAAGGGTCACAAGCTATGTGTCTGAGGTCAAATTTGAACTCAGATCTTCCTGACTCCAAGCCCAACACTCTACCCAACATTGCACCACCTAGGTGTCCATGCAGCTGAAGGCTTCTATTCATTCTTATTTTATATAAACAATTATCTAGTAATAGGTTTTTTAAAATGGGTCTAGGTAGGTCATACCAGCAATATATATTACTAGTATCAACTACATGTAAAGCATCATTAAAAGGTAAGCTAAATATTGTTGCTACTTTCATGTTATTCAGTTGTGACCAATTCTGCATCACTCCATTTGGGATTTTCTTGGCAAAGATACTAGAGTGGTTTGCCGTTTTCTTCTCTAGCTCATTTTACAGATGAGGAAACTGAGGCAAACAGGGTTAAGTGACTTGCCCAGGATCACATAGCTAATAAGTGTTCAAGGCCAGATTTGAACTCGGGAAAATAAGTTCTCTTGACTCCAGGCCCGGCACCAAATTAGCTGCCTTTGTTGCTGTGCCAGTCATTGAATAAGTAGGAATTCTCATTTATGGATATATCAGAATTTATGATGAGGGAACTACCATAAAGAATGACCCTAAGCTCAGCTCTGTGACAGTGGTAATTGAGCTGATTGATTATAATATCTGGTTTCAGACTATTGACTTAATCTAGTATTCACTCCCTTTGGCCCCAAAGGTTATCCCAGCAGATGCCTAGGTACTTGAACTTCCCTACTCCTAGCCCTCTGGATATAAATTTGCAAACCATACAACACACAATTTTTTTCCATTTCTCATCATACTTTCTCTTGAATGCTTCAAGGCCCACTGTGTGAACATGTTATAAAGTACTGAAAAAAGAAAATTAGTGTGTCCTGTGCGATTTGTGTGTGATTGTATGATTGATGTACATAAGTGTGTAAGACAGAAGAGGAAGAGAGAGAAGGCAAAAGGGTAGGAGAAAAAACACAGATCAAAAGATATAGCTGGAACTCACACCTGTTCTTTGTGATGTTCAGAGCTTAGACAAGGGAATAACCACTATTTGGTTATATTTTCCTGATACAGTAGCAGTGGATAGAGTGCCAAGGCTGGAGCTGGGAGTTCAGATTTGGCCTCATTTATTAGCTGTATGACCCTGGACAAGGGAGGCAGTTCACCAAACTAGCTTTTGGTTTGAGTTTGCTATAAATATATATTCTAAGCACATGTAAATATTAATATAATATACATTTCCCCTAAACCAGCGGTTCTCAACCTTCCTAATGCTGCAACCCTTTAATACAGTTCCTCATGTTGTGGTGACCCCCAACGAGAAAATTATTTTTGTTTCTACTTCATAACTGTAATTTTGCTACTGTTATGAACCGTAATGTAAATATCTGATACACAGGATGTGTTTTCATTGTTACAAATTGAACATAACCCACAGGATGAGAACCTCTGCCCTTGTCTAACGGTGATACTGAGGTAATAATATTCATTATTGTGGGGATCTGTATGAGGAAATTCTACATATAATATTCCATAGGTATGTTGTGTTCTCATACACAGGGAGCACCTCTGAAATGACGACAAAAAGGAATGGGTCTGAGCAAAAGTCAATTAAGAGGCAATGACCAGTCTAATGTAGAAATGGCATTGATCACAATCTAGGAGTATTTAATCCATGATGTCAATTTTTTAAATACCTTGGTAAATACCAAACAGGATGACTCTATCCTACAGTATTTTCAGTTTCTCATATTGAATTTCTCTATTTTTTGTTACTCTTTAATGCTTGGTATAATGTCCCTTTCCCTTTCTTCTTTTTCTTTCTTCTCTACCATAACCTTCTGACTTTTCCTTTCTGCCTCACCATCTCTATCAACAATTACACTTGGTTATGTTTTCCTAATATCTTAACAATGGATAGAGTGCCAAGGCAGGAGCTGGGAGTTCAAATTTGGCCTCATTTATTAGCTGTATGACCCTGGACAAGTCACTTAACCCTATTTGCCTCCATAATGAGCTGGAAAAGGAAATGACAAACCACTCCAATATCTTTGCCTAGAAAACCCCAAATAGAATCATAGAGTCCAACGTGTCTGAAAAGACTGAGCAACAAATATTTCCCAATATTGTCAACTTTTTTTTTTACTGTTTTGAATCGTGGGATTGAAGGAACTGATTTTGCACATGCATATTCTATCAGAGATGTTTCTTTCACTTTATGAAGCTTTGGTCATATTTTCCTTGGAAATTCTACAAACGTATGCCCTTCACGTTTGCTGCCACAATTATATTGCCAAACACCTACCTTAGTTGGTACTGCAGTGCTGCACTGCATCCTGGTATCTATCTGTTTGGGTAAGTTAAAATTTCTTCCCCACCATACAGTTTTAGAATTGGTTTGAGGATTGCATCCTTTTCTTCCCTGTATACAGTAAAAAAAAAATACTGCAGTTTACTGTGGCTAGGTTTCTAAAAAAGATTTTTCAAAATATTGCTCCTACGGGAAGGAAAGGTAGCCAGTTTACCATACTGTTTATTAAAAGAAATCTGAAGAACAAAGGAACAGAGTGAAGACAATAAACTGGGTTTTTTTGCTCCTGCTTTTTAGTTAAAGATTTTACTTCCTTTTGTATGTATATGTTTTCTGTGTATAAATCTACATGTAAGTAAATAAACATAGATATGTATACACAGTATAATATTTATACAGTGTATATGTTCTTAGTATCAGAAAATATATAGATAAGAATGTTACTAAAAGTTTTTTTAATATTTGTTTGTTAAAAGACATTTTACAAATTATAAGATAACATTCTATTTGTTATTAAAAGGCTTGCAGTATCGCTATATTTGATTTTAATACAAAGATTTAAGATTACAACATAGTCGAAATTATACTATAATGATTTAGGTCCAGGCAGATCCATCCTATAATTCTCATTTAAGTAATAGAATTAGGTGATATTATTTGCTAAGGGAGTGCTTGATCTTTATATATCTTATTCTTTTCACTCTTGTTTTTGTGAGGTGTTTGGGAACTGTAGTCAGAAGCAGAATTTATGTTTCTGTTTATTCGCCAAAAGAGAGGAGGAAGAAGGCAGAGAATAAAGTCAGGATTGTTAAAGAATTTCTGGCATTATTTTTCTCTCTATCACGTGTGAGTTTGGGGATGCCTGTTTTCCTGGGGCAGTAAATTGAGGGTGAAAGTCTATGTCAGACCCCGTTTTTCACAGCTCCATTTGGAGATTTCTTATTGATTGGGGTGGGGGGAGAGAAAGGAGTGGGAATTCGAGAGTGAGGGGAGGGGAGGATGGACTGATCACGGGCTTACTGAAACACAAGACATTTTTTTCCGGAAAGATGTCAAACAAGTGAGACCCAGCAACAGGGGAAGTAGAAAGGTGGTAAAAGGGTCACAGACGCTTTGGGGGGAAATGAAGACATTTATGAAAGTCTTGAGGTGTTGTCACTATGTTTTGTGTTTCTCATTTTGTCTTCTGACATCTGAGCTGCCAGGGCTAGAATGGGAGAATCCTTCAGATGCTGCTGTCCAGCAGGTCTGAGTGAGAGGGAATGCTGGGCTTAGTTAATGATGAGTGCACTGAAACACCAGCTGATCGCCACTCCCTGCAAACATTACTGCTTTACTCTGTGTGTGTGTGTGTGTGTGTGTGTGTGTGTGTGTGTGTGTGTGCCCAGACGCGCGCGTGCGCGAGCACGCGCCTGCTCATGCGTGTGTCTGTGTCTGGCTGTGGGAGTGTGTTTGTGTGTGCGCGTGTGCGCGTGAAGGGTAGAAAGCCAGTCAGTCAGTGAGAAGCAAAGGTACGTTTGAGAGCAAAATCTGACTGATTTCCATCTTTGACGCGTCAGATATATTCCCTAAGGAGTCTGGGGCTCTGCGATGCGGGGGGGTATAATTATGTTAATGTCATATTGATGGAGGGGAGAGATTTTTCATACTAATTATTGGTTGGAAAGCTGTGGTCAAAATCGTAAAAACCATATTCACTTTTAAGAAAAAGCATGGACTGGAACCTAAGGTCTATTTTTTATTTGCTTTTAATAGAGCTGCTTTTTAAGTATTTGTTATTTTAAGGCATATCTTACTTAATAGTGAAAGTCAACGAGAAAAAAGAAACAGTACGTTTCATTAGATCATGCACCACGATGTTTCAAGTCTTCCAAGACATATTGAAAGCTGGAATAACAGTCTGGAGGGGGGAGGGCCGGCAGCAAAGGGGTGTGGTAGTGGGGTGAAGGAGTAGCAAAGATTTTCGACAACGTAGCTTTGCTTACAGCTTACCTGGAAATGGATAATTCACCTGTTCTTCAGACAGGCATTCTAATTCTTTCCTTTTTCCCCTCCTCTCCTTTTCCTTTTTAAGCTCAACCGCTTCAGAGGAACCAGATTCTACTTCAGTGGCCAGGACTTTTATGGCTGCTCTGATTGTTTTACTCTGGGTTCTGTGGTACTACATGGGGGGGGGGGGGTCATTCCTAAAGTAGAAATTCTGTTCTCCATCCCACAAACAAGACTTAAAGAATTAGAGAAAATTCAATATGAATGGTCAAGATTGTGATTGTGTACTATTAAAAGTATTGGGCTTGATAATGAAATTATTTGGAAAATGATCATGTTTCTTATTGTATCACCAGCATTTAAAATTAGACGTTTATTTCTTTAGCATTGCTCAAAAGATCTCAAAATGAGGGTGCATGAAAGATTTACTGTCGAAATGTAAGCTAGTTTAGACTCAAAGAGAAAAATCAGTTTGCTTAAGTACTAAATTCTAAATATGTAGCACATGAAAAAAGTTTTTATGTTCCTGTTTTGTCTTTTGAAAACTGTCAAAGGGTATCTTTAAATTGAATTTGAGGTATTGTGTGTCTTGGGAACCACCTAAACAGTAATGCTTTATAGAGGTATAATGTGAAACAAAATTTCAATTGGAATCACATAAACAGGCATTTAACCTTTATTGCATTAGAGGACTTACTCTTGTACAAATGTTTGGTGGTTTTTTTAACAGCTTATAACACATTTCAGAATCATTCAAATGTGGTGGAATGACTTTTTCTTAATATTTACAGTGTGTATTGTTTCTTTGTTCTTAATTATTTGAAGGTCTGAAAAAACCGTCTCAGGTATACTCAGTTCAATTCATTTTATGTACCCAGATTCCTTTCAATTTCTGTATTGTTCTTTGTATTTCTTAAAGATTAAATACAAATGTGATTTCCAAACTATCCATTCTATAGAAGGAAGAATTCTTCTGCATCAAATAAGACTTTTCCTAGTCCCTGAGACCCTAACTTGTGAGGTTTTTTAGCAACAATCACAGGTCAGGCTCTTGGGACCTAGGCGGAGGGGAACCAGCAGCTTTGGACTGCATTGATTGTTTGCCTGCAGTACACCAACAGAACAAAAGAACATATTACCGTATGAGGGAAAAGAACATATCTTTGGCTTATCAATAGTCATCTTTTCATAATTTACAAAAAAAATAGCGCACTTTGAAGTTACTACATAGTCGGCAGAGTATGTGTCTGCTTTAAATCATGTTATTTCATGTTTTCAAATTGTCATGCAAAGCCCATGTAAGGAATAAAATTCCGAGGAGTGCTTTATTTTTATTTACTTTTATTCTAAAGAATTGTAGAGTGATCCTACTAAAATAAAATTAAAGAAGTGGCTTCACATTCATAATTTTAGAATCAACATGGAGCTCTGTGGTATATATGTGTGTGTGTGTGTGTGGGTGTGTGTGGGTGTGTGTGTGTGTGTGTATGAAGAGGGAGGAAGGGAAAGAGAGAGAGGGAGGGAAAGAGAGACAGAGAGAGGGAGAGAGAGAGAGGGGGGAGGGAGGGAGAGAGAGAGAGGGAGGGAGGGAGAGAGAGAGAGAGAGACAGAGAGAGAGAGAGAGAGACAGAGAGAGACAGAGACAGAGAGACAGAGAGAGAGACAGAGAGAGAGACAGAGAGAGAGAGACAGAGAGACAGACACAGAGACAGATACAGAGACAGACACAGAGAGACAGAGACAGAGAGAGAGAACTATGTTTCTATCAAATTTAGCTAGGTGTATATCTACAACCATAAAGGACCCAGAAGTAATTTTCCAGTCTTCTCTACAAATCATATCTCTTTCTTATATGCATTTAAGAAGAAAACTTTCCATTATCACCCTTTCCCTTAATTTCATATCAAAATAGAAAACAAATGGTTTGAGTGATTCACTAATGTACAGTGATCCAAGATTAAAAACTGAAATGCATTATTTCGAATGCCTTATCATTTTATTTTCTGTTTTTCATTGTATTGGTATCAAAGCTCTCTGTGATAGAATATCAAACTTGATCTGAAGTTTACCTTAATCTTCAGTAGTTTTTCCTTTGTGCTTTTTTTCCAGTCATTAACTCTGTAGAATTTGCTTCTCTAAAATGCCTAATATTTTCCTTTTCCAAAATGAATATTTTGGTGCTCATAAAAGTTAAATTCCAAAACTCTTGTGTAATGTCTGACATTTGATTGTTTTCCCTAAAAATATTTCTATAACAATTGCTATTTTTAAAAAATGTTTCAAGGTACCATAATAATATATTTCAAAATCAAACTTTGCAATTGAAAATTAGAACTTTTGAAACGGAAGAAACTACATAAATTTAATCTTTTGTCAGTTTGCCTTTTCTGAGTAGAAAAAGCTAAATGTGTTTACTGTATTGCCAAAGGTCCTCTGCCTATCTCTCTTGAAAAATCAAAGTTTATATTACACTAAATTTGTTAGAACTACATAGTTTAAAGTACAACTATTTCAGAACTCCATATATATCATTATAAAATTATATTTCATACAAATATAAAATTGTATTTTTCAGAACACATATTACGTTTCCACAATTCATACATTCTGTTTACATGTGTTACTTAGAATTTCATTGATAAAAAAATCTTTGCATGAAGGTCAATCTCTATCGACCCAAGTTCTTTAAAGTTACATTTTAAAAGTATACCCCAAATATAAAGCAATACAAATAATGTGGTTGCCATTGTTTTACTTTGCAATTCTTTAACTTCATTCTGAAAGTAATCAAATAATTACTGAACAATAAATTTCAAGACTTCATAGTTTAAAATAACGTCTTTTCACAGAATACTACCTTATGTACACACACATTAGCAAAAATATTTCCATGGTGGCCACAATCCATAAAGATAACATTGTCAACATTTATATGTGTAGGTGAGTGTGTATTTACATGTGTAGATTTGTGAGTCTAAGTAACGAATGGGTAGATCATATGACTAACATCTTCTTCACCCTAGTAATTTCCAAAGTAATATAAGTAATGGATTTTAAGGCACAGAATAATAGCACTAAGTGATGAATTTGAGTCATATGTCTATTACCTAATGGTCAAGATACCAAAACTTAATTGTGAATAGAATCCTTTTTCCTTGTTTCTTTTTTTAAATAAACATATACATATAAATATCTAAAAACACTAGCATTTCTCAAATATGAATATTTCTCAGCACTATCATAGAAAGCATTCTATAATATACTCTGAACATTCCATGTAGGTGTGTGAATCTTCTCTTTATTAGATGTTCAGTGTAAGCAGAGGCTTTCTGTGTTTACCTAATGTTTACATACATGAGATGTATTTCAGGAAATGTATGGGATCTTTTATACAGACTCCTCATATGTATAATACTAATGTAACTTTTCGGTATTTTTAGCCTAGATGTTGGGGTATGTTTTTTCTAGGTACTATTCAATGTGAGTTGATCTTAAGAAGACCATGCTACACATAAAAAAGAAACCAACCTCCAGTCACAAAGGGGGATAAAATGGTGTGTGGTGCATACAGAAAAAGGAGTGATATTAACAATTCGATGAATTCCTAGTTGGTAGACCAGACTGAGCCAGACGCATATATTAAGTGCTGTCTGCTGCTGATGGAAGCTTGTTCAATGCAGTGGAAATGAAGGATCACCTTGTCTCTGGCACTAGCTTATTTGTACATTTTATTTTAAAATGGAAAAATCACATAAATATTTATTTTCTGCATCATTTCTCTTTTCTTGTCGTATTTTTTATGAATTCACTGTCAAATTAAAGGAGTTTTTTTAAATGTCACTCCACAAAATCTTGATCAAAATGTGATGAAGAACTACTCTTTTGTCTGTTCGGCTGATTTTGTTATTATATTATGTTATATTTTTATTGTGTTATAATCATGCAATTTCACATTTAATCTGTGCACACAAAACATCAGCTTTCCTGACTGACGTTCTTCAAGACCTTTTTAAGTTTCCACATATAAGCTACATTTGAATTTGTGACAAATTAAAATGTGATTTTAGTTCATGTCAGGGTTCATTAGGTAAATATCTTTTAATAATATTGAAAGCACCTGACACCATAGTTTCATAACAAAAGTGGCAGCAGAAGTGTTACATTAATCTTTTTAAACTATATGGGCATTAGCATACATTACTAATGCCTTTAAGAACCTTGTATGGAGTCAGTTACCACGGAAGTTAGCAAAATGATATTCCACCTTAAAATCAATATGTTCTACAGTCTTCCATAATCAATTTCTTCTAAAATCACTACCTTCTACAGTGTCAAATGAAAGTCATACCTGTCTACACTTGTAGACATATTACAAAATATGTAAATGAGCTTCCCAAGCTGTCACATATTTCAGACAGGAATTGGAAAGCAACATGTTACTGGTTAGTTCACAACTTTTGTCATCATTTCAAAGGCAGTGCAGTGTCAATTTGTGTAAACAGTAAATGCAGCCATCATTTTAACTTGCTTATATTCTTTTGTTCCATTTCTGACATTATAAAATTGAAGTTATCACCATGTTTTCACCATTTCCTCCAGCAATTTTCTGAAGCATGGAAAAATGAAAAGAAATTGAAATACTTTATAAATCTGACCATTTTTAAGGATTTTGGAAATATATAAAATGGCATTGTGCTCATCTAAATATGTATTTTACAGCCAGAAGTCTAAACAATGTTATCACCTAAAGAATTTCATTTTCTTGTCAGTCAGTGATCAAAATGTACTGGGTTCTTATTTATTTTATTTTACCACAAATCCATTTAAAAGTCTTTAGTAAAAGCAAAGAACAATGAAAGATTTTCATAATAGGTTAAAGTATGTTTGAATTCATCATGCAGTCAACAACTTTGGTTTTCAAGGAATATGAAGCCTCCCCATTTCATTTACATTATAAATATAAACTATTTCAGGGGCATTTACACTATTTACAATTTATACTATGAATCCTATGATAGATTGCCTACAATACTCTCAAGTTCAACTGGAACCAGAATGAAATGTAATTGGAAAATATTAACAAAATAAATAAAATACAATAAAACATAGATAATAATTACATTTTAAATGTAAGTCAATAAGCAACCTCAAGGGTCCTTATGCATGGATTAGGGGTCTCCATTTCTTTTTTAGTTTGACACCACTCCTCTATCAAGTTCATTTTGTCAGATAAAGTACATTAACACTGGGTTGGCACAGCGAATAGAGCATCCATCCTAGAGTCAGGAAGACCTGAGTGCAAATCCATCATCAGACACTTGACATACTTACTGTATGACCTTGGGCAAGTCACTTAACCCAATTGCCCTGCCCTCTACCCTCCAAAAAGCAAAAAAAAAAGTACGTTAACACCTAATATAATAACTTGCACAGAATGTTTGATTTCACTTAAGGAACATTGAAAACAAGTAATTTAATGACAACTGAGAGTCAAGGAGTATGAAATTAGGTAAATCAATAGTAAGGGGGAAAACTTATTTTACCTTTATATGAACTTTTAACCTGTAACTAGAACTTAGAAGGCAACTAGGTGATGCAGTGGATAGAACACTGGGCCTGGAATTAGACTCATCTTCCTGAGTTCAAATTTGGCCTCAAATACTTATTAGCTGTGTGTCCCTTGGCAAGTCACTTAACCTCGTTTGTCTCAGTTCCTTGTCTGTAAAATGAGCTGCAGAGGGAAATGGCAAAGCACTCCAGTATTTCTGCCAAGAAAATCCTGAATGGAATCATGAGGAGTTGGATACAGCTGAAACCGCTGAACAAGAATTTAGAATGCTCATTGGGGCATTATTCTATATTACAGACTTTCAAGACCAGTTTCTTTATTCTTCTTAGAAATTAGAAATTAAGCTTTGTCATGAACTTTATGGTGTAATAATTTAACAAAATCATGGTGTTTTAATGATGCAAGTTGCCCAGGAGATAGCATCAAAATGCTTGTATGTATATATATATAATTTTTTTGTCACATAATAGTTCTATACCACTCCCTGTTCATTTCTTGTCATTGAGCCACTAGAGTGAATCCTTACTTTTTTCTTAGTATTTCAAGTTTTGTTTTAGTGTATATGTGTATAAAGAGAGAATGTGCACACTTTTAGCAGACCATGAGTCAAAATCAATATAGTATATATGCCATTCAGTAGGTTTCTCTTGACTTTTTAAAGTATTTCTCTAAAAATAAATCATCAATGAAATATTAGTCACTGTATAATCAATGATGTAAGGAACAGCCAAAAGACCACAACGTTTGTGTTGCATTGGCTAGATTGGAGATTGAAAATGAAATTCCATTCATAATGGTAGGTTTCCAAAGCTTTAGGTTAACAATAAATGTAGTTAAGCTCTTGTCTTTTTTATAACATGAAAGCATGTTCTGAGCATTTGCAAACTTTGGGAAAGTTTCTACATTAGACAGCATTTTCTTTTTTTTTATTTTACTCTTTACCTCAAACTCTTTTTTTTAATTTATTGACTTGTTTATTTATTTTTAGTTTACAAGATTCAGTTACAGAATCACTTGAGTTTCAGATTTTCTCCCCTCCCTTCCCTTCCCCCCCCCCATGCTGGCGTACAATCATGTATAGGATCTGCAAACACTTTCACACTGTATAATAGTCTGGTTGTATAGAAGCATTGTAACCAATGGAGTGAATAATGGGGGGTGGGGGGGGGGAAGAAAGAAAAGAAAAGAAACAAAACCACACATGGAAAAGAACAATAGCATGTGTTGCTTCAGTCTCCATTTAAACTCTGGTCTTTCTAGATCTTTCTCTGAGTGTAGAATCTCCTTCCATTCTGAGACTTGTAGAGTTGTCTTTTAACTGTGTGTTGCTGAGAAGAGTCCTGTTTATCAAGGCTGGTCATCACACATATGATGTATCTGTGACTGTGTACAAATTTTTCGTGGTTCAGCTCTTCTCACTTAGCATCAATTCATATAAGCCTCTCCAGGTAATTATGAAGTTCATCTCCTTCCCATTTCTTATTGCACAATAGTATTCCATTACATTCATCTACCATAACTTGTTCAGCCATTCCCCCATTGATGACAGCATTTTCAATAAGAGATTATATCACAATACATTTTTCTTTCTCCTCTTGGGCCCTTTCTACCCAACATGTACCCTTTTCAACTACTTCAAAAAAGTGGGGAAAGTTCTTTATTAATAGCAGAAAGCAAACTGACTGCTATACTTCCTGGCAGTAAAACAGACTAAGAAATGTGACCAAGGACTCCTAAAAACACTAAACATATAGCCATACCTGTTGAAATTCAACAGCATGACTTAGATGAAAGATGTATATTTTTATCTAAAGCTCTCCAGAAAATGAAATATACTTGAATGGAAACCCCATTGAATAACTATCATGTTTTAAGGGTCTCCACTTGATAATGAACTTCTTATTCATTTTTCTTTTCATTAAAAAAATGTATATTTGGTTAACTGAATCCTAAAAGAATTTGTATCTCACATAAAAAGCAGTTTTATTTTCCTGTCATAAAGTGTACTTAAACCAGATTAAAAGATCCACACATAGTACCATAACTTAACAACTACTCAATATGAATATGTTATAAGCTGGCAGTAAGTATTTTGTTAAAATAGTAGACAAGTTATAACAAAATTTAAAGCTTGTACTGTTGAAAGTAAAGCAACTAGAAAAGATCTCTCTCATGGTCACTTTCTGGTTCTTGGCTTCTTGATTTTAAAATATAGAGTAAAATTAACTAATATAATACCCTAAAATAATATATTACAAATAAAAATATCTATTACTTATCTTAGAGAGATAAACATCAGCTTTCTGTCCACAGCTGTTATATTCAAAGGAATATCATTGTATCCTTTTTCTTTTTATATACCCATAGTAGCACATCAAAGATGTATCTATATTTACATAATTTGTTTTAATCAGCTTTGCTCTGCCTTCTTACATTCCCACCTAAACTCCCTCACCCAAGATTATACAATAAAAATGAAAATCATCGCAAATGTGTATGGGCAATCGAGACAAGTTTCTAAATTGGCCATGTCCAAAAAATGTCTCATTTTGCATTCTCATGTACAAATGATCCTTGATATTTTCCCTCCTTTATTTATTTCAGTCGTTTCTGGTATGAAATACCTCACATTTTCTTCTATTTTTTCAACCTTTTGACTTTGTATTAAATTTTATCGTTGTTTTATGAAGTTATAGACTTCTGTCTGGTCCATTCTAATTTTCAGGGACTGTTGTTTGGACGAATTTTGAATCTTTTGTGCCATGCTATTAATTCCTTTTCTGATTCTTTCATCCATAGCTCTCATCTCTTTTATAATTTTTTCCTCAATCACTCTCATTCCATTTGTAAAATATTTTCAACTTTTTAAAAAATTCTTGCTTTCTCTCCTCTAGGAATTTCAGTTCAATTTATGCCTAAGCTGTGTTTTTATGTTAAGATAGCGTTTGTGGGTATTTAATAGCCATTCCCTTCTTTTGCATTTGTCTTGAGCATCTCTGTCACCAATAAAGCTTGTGGGATTCTTGTGTTTGCACATTATTTCCATCTACTTCCTGACTCATTTAATTATATTTAAAATTGTTAATTTTATCATTAAAGTTTTATTGCAAATTTAGTACTTTTGACTGTTAACCCCTTATTTTTCTATAAAAAACAACAACAACAAAAAAGCTTCAGTGTTCTATCCATTTGTCTATCAAGATACTTCAAGGCTCCCCTTGGGAGAAGTATTAACATCAAATCTTCCTTTTACCTTATTTATTTGCTTTTAACTAGACTGAAGCTACATTTGTGTGAGGAGAGGATAAAAACCATTCACTCTGATGTATGTACAGGTATGTATATGTGTATGTATGCATGTGTAACATGTGTGCATCTTGGAGTTGGATAACACCAGCTGTGAATGAATTGTAACTACATGTAGCTATCCTAAGTAACTGGCATGTGTCTGTTGATTCCCAAACCACATTATACAGTCCTGGAGGAGACACAATAATGAATTCATTCCGGAATTAGCATCAGGACTTATTATGTTCAATTTGTATTTTTTATTCCACCTAGTTTGGGTTTTCAAAAGAACATTTAATTTATTTATTTTGCTTTTTGTTTTTGGAGGGGGTAAGGTAGGGTAGTTGGGTTTAAGTGACTTGCCCAAGACCACACAGGTAGTTTGTGTGTGTGCATGTGTGCGTGTGTGTGTTAAGTATCTGAGACTCGACTTGAACTCAGGTCCTCCTGATTCCAAGGCCAGTGCTCTATTCACTGCACCATCTAGCTGCCCCTCAAAAGAACGTTTTTGTAGTTTTGACCTCTTTGTCCACTCAATAAATAATCAACAGCATATATTAAGCACAGAGTGTTGCAAGGCATTGTGATATATACTAGGGAAACAAATACAAAGATTGCAAGTTTTATGTTCTAATGGAGGAGAAAACAACATAAAAAATTACTCAGCACAAATATAAAAGTAATAAATATATGTACAAAGTTGTTCAGTACAAAATAGTCTGGGAAAGTGGGCATTAACAACTAGGAGAAACAGAAAAGGCTTCATGCAGAAAATTATGTTTGAGTTGTGTCTTAAAGGAAGGGAGAACCTCTATGAGACAGAAGCAAAGAGGAAATGCCTTCCAGGATTGTGGGGCTGCCCAGACAAAGGTACGGAGACAGGAAACGAAGTGTCTTATGTGAAGAACAGAGAGAAGACAAGTTTGACTGGATAGCAGAGTAAAGGAAGGGGAAAGCTTGTTATGTAAGCAAAAGAGAAATTATACTTTATCCTAAAGGTGGTAAGAAGCCCCTGGAGTTTGTCAAATAATAGTCATGTGAGCAGATCCACATGTAGGGAAATTACTGTAGTATCATTGGGTTCCATAGATTGTAATGATTAAGAGACATGAGTCAGAGAGACCAAGTAAGAGGCTGCTGAGAGAATTAGGGAGGTGTTTGAACTAAGGTGTTAGCTTGAGTAGAGGGAAGGTGTCATCTTCAAAGGATGCTATGGAGGGGAGAACGATTGAAGAACTCATTGCATATGAGAGATAAGAAAGAGTGCAAAGGACCCTAAACTTCTGAAAGAGAAGAAAGGGAAAGAATCATTAGCATTAAGAGCTATTATGAATCATTAGCCTGACATTATGAGAACAGCTTCAACTCTGATAGAGAAGTAGTAAACTGGCCCAGTCCAACATTTTTGCTTCAAATTTAGCTTGTTGTGACCGTATAAACATGTACAAAATTCAACTAAGAGTGTACTTCTCTACAGAATGTTCAGTTTTTTTTTTTAAATCAGTTCCCACAGACTTCTGAGGCATGACATATTAGGCTTAGTTATTGTATCACAGCTAATGTCTGGTACATGTCAACAAAGTCAATGCTCAGCTAGCTCAGGGATTTTGTATTTTGTGATGCATTATTATTATTATTAAGAATAGAAAATGTATATGTTTTTTGCTTTTTTTTGCTCCTTTTTCAAGCCTTAATGGTTAAATTTTGAAGTCAGTCTATACAACAAAGAGATCATGCTTTCTCCTTTATCTCTTTTATTGCTTATTTCTGTGATATTTAGAAGTTTTTAATATTGTTCTTTCAGAGCTAGGAATTTTTTCTTCTTTCTGTGCTTTTGTAGTTCTTACCCACCTGGGCCAAGATCACTTGGCTAACTTGCCACTATTTATGTGTTTTAGAAATAAAATGCAGTCATAAAAATAAATCTTAACAGCATAAGTTTTTCTTTTATTCCTTTTTCTTCTTTTAAAAATCATAGGTTTTTCCTGACAATTTCTAATAATGATGGTCAATAACCAATACTAGAAGTCCTTCTTAATGGAAATTATCAATTTACTATGAATAAAGCAATGATGAAATACAACTCTGGAGTTTTTCATGATGCAGGTTAGAAAGAAAAGTGCGAGCATCATTTTGAAAGGTTGAAAACTTATTTCAACATTTACAATTATCACTAATTAGTCAATTTTTAGAATAATGTTGTGGGTTTCAGTATATTAAAATAGTTAATGATGAATGTTTTGACTATGCCTTTCTAAAGTCATGAAATATTGTCACTCTTTTAAACTGGTTCTGTAGAGGCAAGATATCTCTCTTTACATAAATATTTATTTAGTTTTCCTAGCCAAAATAAATCTAACTGCTGGTATGTTATGATTACTTTATCATGAGTATAGAGGAAGACTAACAGCGGAGTTGTTTAAGCAAAAATGCCTTAGCCTTTTCGAATATTTCATTATAGCTCTGGACAATAACCTGATTATTGCCATTTTGTCTCAACTATAAATCACAGTCTTAGGTTAGATGTATCCATTGAAATTTTTCAAGAAGATAAAAGATCTAATTTTAATGAAAATCAATTACTTTACATAAATCTTGAGATACTACTCTGAAGTTTTTACTTCTTTTAGAAACATTCAGGATTCCCATGATCTTGAGAGGGTTACTTATTTGTTATGTTACATCATGGTGACACTATTACAAAACATGGAACTATTTGGGTGATATTCTATTTTCTTTCACATTTAGAATTTGAGGAAAATAGTTTTCTCTTTCTATAAGATAAATTTAAGGATTGAATGGAGGGTCTTACATGTGCAGAGAGGCCCACTTGTGTCAAGGACGCTGTCCTTGTGTACAACTCAAAGGGAGGCAGAATAGACACCTCTACCCTCTTCTCCCCCAACCTTCCTCCAAGATGGACTTTCATTCCTGCTGGGGTTGGGAAGGGAGCATGAGAGTGGGGTCAGAAGCCACCACTCTGCTCTCTCCAGAGAGAAGGGAACTGAGCTATCATCATATCTATCTGCTCCCTTAAATATTATTAGTCTAGGGATATGATCAGGCTCCATCTAACTTCTGATTACTTTGTCATTTCTGGTGGGAAGGGAGCCCTCACATTTATATCCAAGGCTTGACTCCTTTCCCACCAAATTCCCATTCCACAAAGAACACATATATAGAATAGCAAAAAGACCCATTTATCCAATTCTGTAGCAAAGCAGTTATCAAGTAAATGCGTAGGAGAATATACACCAGAAAACAGAGAATGAAGGACCTCTCCCATTGGGAACAAGGGAACTCAGCTCAACCGAAAGAGATTGTCCTGGATCTCACTCAAGGGAAAATCCCCCAGTCTGTAGAGTAGCAGCCTGGGAATGATGGAAACTCCCCTCTCCTCATATTTCTTTTCTGAGTCTTTTTCTTCAGTAACCTAAAGTGGAGTTGGCTTCTTGTACCATCTTTTTCAAAGCTGAAAGCTTGCTTGATAGATACCCTCAAAGAAGACTTTTGCTTGGAGAGTCCTGAAAGGCGACTCCTACTTGAAGAGTCCCCAAAGCAGGGACTGGCTGAGAACTGAAGCTCTCACCTCTTACCAACTCTGCCCCCACCACTCACATAGGTGAGGGCCTGCATTTCCACCAATAAGAAGAGAGTTCCATACCAATGGGCTTTGGAACAGGGGTTACAAAATTTGTGTTTTAGGTGTGTCAAATTTTATTTTACAACAATACATACTAAGAACATGCAAACTTTTGAAAAATTTTTATCAAGATATGAATATTGACAACATTTGTTAAGGCTTTCAAAATATGTTATTTTTATGCTTAAGTATAATTCACTAATCTCTATTTTGACTTTCATCTTTCCAAGTGATGGATAATTCTTTAAAAATTCTAATTTGGGCATTTTCAAGGCTTAAATCAAATGGGATCTCAGAGAAAGCTTCATTTTTTGAAAATTATGTTATTCTTAAACTATAGTCAGAAAAAAATAATGATATACCACTGGTACTCTTTTGGAACACTATAGAGATAAGTCCATGAATCCTCTTCTGCTTAATTCTCTCTTGAACTCATTCTTAGACTAATACATCTCTGCTTCTAGTCCCCTTTCCTTTCCAACCCTTCTTCCACATAATTGAACATAGATTAGAAAATAAAATATTAGCAAAGAGACTAAAACAAAATAACACTAAAATTGTATACCATGACCTGGTTGGATTAGGAATGCAGGGTTGTTTTTCTATGATGATAATTGTAAATGTAATTAACCATGTTAACAAAAAATCACCAAGATTCATATGATTTTATGAACATATGTGGAAAAGTTTTTGACAAAATATAACACCTAATTCTGTGTTAAAACAAAATATTAGAAAATAGACGTAGATGGACTTTTCCTTAAAATGATATTAAATATCATTTGATTTCCTTAAATGATATTTTCTTAAAATTTCCTTAAATGACATCTCCTTAAAATGATATTCCTTAAAATGGTCATAACCCATATACATCTACCCATATATATGTACATATATGCACATACTGATACATACATGTATGTATACATACACGTGCATTGTTTTGTATGTAGTGTTTACACATATGCACATATATATGTATGTATGTGTATCAAGAGCTATAATTATTTGTAACAGAGATGAGCTAGAATTCTTTCCAATAAACTCAAGCTTGAAATAAGGATTTCTACTGTTACCACTTCCATTTGGCAGAGCAATAAGATAAGAAAAAGAAATTGAGTACATGAAGAAGAAATGAAATCACTTGTTTTCTCATGATATAATGGCATATTTACAGAATAAAGAATTAACTTTAGAGTCAATTAAAGTTCATTTAAAAATTAATAACTTCTTTCCTTCTTAATGAGCACTTTGTAATTGAATCTACAGAAGAATATGCTTCAGTAGTTTGACTTTCAAATATTTTGTGCTTTCTCTAGTTATTTTGAATAAGATTTCTTTTTCTATTATTATCTCTTGGATTTTGGTGTTATTATATAAGTATTCTATTGATTTCTTTAGGTTTATTTCATAACCAGAAACTTTGCTGAAGTTATTGTGACTCAAGATTTTTGCTAATTCCATAGAATTTTATAAATAACCCATCACATCCTCAGCAAATAAGTATAGTCTTTTGCCTATCTTTATGCTTTATTCCCTTCTTTTATTTTTTGCCATTTCTAGCATTTTGATGATGATGATGATGATGATGATGATGATGATGGTGATGATGATGATGCTGATGGTGATGATGGTGATGGTGATGATGGTGATGATGATGGTGATGATGATGGTGATGATGATGATGGTGATGATGATGGTGATGATAGCCAGTATTTACATAGTACTTTATGGTTTTCAAAATTCTTTACAAATTCTCTTTCATTTTCTCTTCACAGGAATCCTGGGAGGCAACTGTTATGATTAACTTCATTTTACAAATAAGGAAACTGTGATGGGAAGCAGCTAAGTAACTCACCCAGGGTCACACAGCTAGTATCTTAAGCTAGATTTGAACTCAAGTATTCCTGACTCCGAGTCTAGTGTTCTTTCCACTCTGACACCTGGAAATAAATAATAGTGAGGAGATGAAGCATCCTTGCTTTACTCTGGTGGAAAACTCCCTATACAATCTCCATTGCTCATAATATTTACTTTTGTTTTCTATAAATTCATTTTATGACACTAAAAATGTTCTCTCCATACTGTGTATGGTTCTTGCCGTAAGTGAAGGTTGCACTTTGTCAGAGGTGTTTCTTCATCCATTAAGATAATCGTCTGATTTGGAATCTTTTCCTTTGTAACATGTTCATTGTATTTCTTATGTTGAAACATCGTTTTCTCACTGTCATAAATCCAAAATGATTATAATGAGTGGTTTTATGAATAAATTGCCATAGTCTGATCCAATTTTATTTTCAGTTTTTGAATTAATGTTCCTTAATAGTGTTGGTTAATATCCCTTTTTTGCTTTATCTCTCCTTGGTTTATGTAATAGAACTACATTTATCTCGGGGGGAGGGGGAGCAGAGGTATAGTGACATGTTTTCCTCCTCAAATTTTGGAAAATAGCTGTCCTTAAAAGCTTGTCTAATTATACTGTGAATCCATCTGGGCCATTGTTTTGTTTGGGGGATTGGACGGTGGAGGGGTGGGAATGGCGGTTGTTGTTTGCTGTCCATTTTCCTTTGTTATTTACCTAGTTCTATTTCTTTTTCTGAGATTGGATTATTTAAAGTCTCTGATCTTCTTTTAGCTTGAAATTTATTTTTTGTAAGGTATTCTTCTATTTCTTTTGTCTTCCTTGTTTTCTGAGAATATAACTGTGCCTACTAGTTTCCAATCATTTTTATTTCTTCTGGTTTTCTTGTGATTTTGCTTTGTTCATTTGCTATTCTGTTCATTTGACTTTGTCTTCTTTTTAATCAGTCTGTGTAAAGGTTTATCAGTTGTGTTAGTCTTTTCAAAGAACCAACTTTTCTATAATCTTTGTTTCAGATTTATTGATTTCTCCTTGAATTTTCAGTATCTCACCCTTTTGTGTTCATTTTTTTTTGGAGGGGTTAATGTTTATTGGCTTTCTAGCTTTTAAAAATGCATATTTAGTTCATTGACCCTCTTTTTTTTGCCTTTTGTTTTTGGAGCAGGGAAGGCAGGGCAATTTGGGTTAAGTGACTTGCCCAACATCACAGGGTTAGTGTTATGTCTGAGGCTGGATTTGAATTCAGGTCCTCCTGACTCCAAGGACAGTGCTCTATTCACTGCACCACCTAGTCACCCCTAACCTTCTTCCAGTTTGATGATATCTGGTTTGGGGGACCTAATTTTCCCCCTGAAGACTACTTTAGCTACATTCAAGAAATTTTGGTATATTGTTTCATCATTATCATTTTCAATTATATAATTATTGTGTTTTTGTGTGTTGATTCTTTGATCGACTTATAATTTAGGATTATATTGTTGCATGTGCCTTTGGATCTGTGTCTTTTGTCTATGCTCCTTGAACATATTATATTTTTTCTTATATTATTTTCTATAAGGGATTTGTTTACTATTTCCATTCTTTTGTGTTTATTTGTAATATCTCTATATCCTAATTCATGATTGATCTTTGTAAAACTTCCAGATAATTCTAGGAAATATGTATATTCTTCAATGATCCCATTTAGAAGATGCCATAAATCTTTTAACTCTAGTTTCATTCAGCAGTTTTTTCAACCCCTTTGATTTTGTGGATATTAAATTTGCCAAAAGCTGACTGAGGGAAATTAAATTTTCCTATTATTATTGTGTTACTGTCTATGCCTTCTTGTAATTAGATTAGTTTTTCTTTTATAAATTTAGACTCTAAGGTATTTGGAGTATATAAGTTTAAAATTAATATTTGTTCTCTCCCCATTTCCAATCAATCTCTAATTTACATTGTAATCTAATCTCTATATTGTACATGTTCATTTTTTGCATTTAATAGACGGCAACTCTGGGTTTTTTTTGTCTAAAGTGTGTGTAGTGTCTCAGACTTATTCGGCATGTGTGTCTGTGTGTGTAATTGTTTTCTGGATGTGTTTCTTGTAAGTAACAGACAGGAGATTTGCTTTCTTTTCTCTTATTGGATTAATTCATTCACATTTAAAGTTATGAGATTTAGATATAGATTTTCCTCAGTTTTTCTCTAATTTTGCTTCTCTTGAATTTGGATAATTTATTGTTGTTGCTGTTACACTTCCTCTTTAAAGACAGTATTTTGGCCCCTTGTTTATTTTTGTTTAATCTACTTTAAGGTAATGCTGCTCTAACACTTCACTCCTTTCGCTCACAAGTCCCCTCTCCTCCCATTTGTTACCCCTTTCCCTAGTTTGGGACTTCTGCTTATGTCACAGGGATTTAGAGCATGCCCAGAATTTCTAATATGGAGCTATCCCCTTGGGAGATACTAGGAACCTGCTTCTGGGAGAAAATGTTTTGTCTTGTCTTACCATAGAGGTAAAAGCAGTCTCTCTATTGCCTGTGTTATTGTACCTTCTTCCATCTTCACATCTGACTGAGGCACAGTCTCTCTCTTTCTAGAGGTATCTAGAGATAAAGAATTCATTCATTTATGTCAGGGACACAATGTAGTAAATTGGAAAAAAAAAAAGGTCTCAGAACTTCTTCCCTTTCCTTTAGTCCTTGAGACTCTGAAATATGGGCTCGAAGTTTTGGTTTCATTGTAGAGAGAACAGAGAGAGTAAAGGTAAAAACCAAGGACAGAGTACAGGATCTAATGTTTAGGAAGGAACAGGAACCAATAAAGAAGAAAGACAATTAAATACAAAGAAATTGAAGGTGAGACATTTAAAATGAAAGAAAATGGGCACTTGAGCATAGTGGTCCACACCATCCGTCCTTGCTGCTGACTGAGCTCTAAACTGCAGCAAGGGCAAAGCCAACTTGTTGTCTGCCAGATGCATGTGCGCGCACACACGCACACACGCATGCACACACACGCACGCACGCACACACACACACACACACACACACACACCCTTATATGGATATCTATCTTTATATCTATATCTATCTATCTATCTATCACATCCATTTGGTAAGCTCCTTGAAAAGGAAGGATATCAGACTGACTAGCAATGACTGAACCAATTCAAATCTTAAAATCAAACAAAATTGGGGCCGCTAGAGCACCAGCCCTGGAGTCAGGAAGACCTGAGTTGAAATCCAACCTCAGACACTTACACAAAACTAGCTGTGCGACCTTGGGCAAGTCACTTAACACCAATTGCCATACTTTACACCTCTCCAAAAAGCAAAAAACAAACAAACAAAAATTGCATCAAATCATACCACTCTTTCCAGGTTTTTCCATAGTACTCGTATTTGTTATTTCTTATGGTACAATAATGTTTCATTCTATTTATCTGCCATAATTTATTTAGTAATTCTCCAGTCACTGGAAACTCTTTATTTCTAGTTCTTTCCTACCCCAAAACTGAAACTATGACCATGATGATATTTGCGGACCTCCATGTTCCTGATTTACTAGATGCACATTCCTGGTTGTAGGATCTCTGGGTCAAAAGGTATGAGTGTCTCAGCCATTTGTTGAATAATTTCATATTGTTTCCCAGAAGAGTTGAACCAAGCAAGTCATAGTTCTCTTAAAAGTGTGGGCCTCAGGGGCAGCTAGTTGGCCCAGTGAATAGAGCACTGACCCTAGAGTCAGGAAGATGTCAGTTCAAATCCAGCCTCTGACACTTGACACACTAGCTGTGTAACCTTGGGCAAGTTACTTAACCTTAATTGCCTTGCCTTCCCTCCCCCCCCAAAAAAGTGTGGCCCTCCAAAATTGACTATTTTTGACCTTTGTCATCTTTTCTAATTTGCCAGTTATGAAGTGAATCTTCAGAGACATTTTAATTCACATTTCTCTTATTATCAGTAATTTGACAGTGTTTCATATAGAACTTTTTAGAACTGTCTTGTTATCAGATTTTAATGGATATTTGATACAAAGATTTTTCCTGATTTATAGTTTCCCTCATTATCCTAGGTCCATTTATTAAAAATTCATTCTTTTTTCATTACATTTATTTTCATAAATGAATTTCATTAATTCATTCATTAAAAAGGTTTTCATATAATGAAAATGACATCTTTTATCCTGTATATTCCCAGGAGATAGAGGCATATAACAGGAAAAAAGTGTTTCGTTTGAATTCAGATAATCTGTTTTCATTTATCCACTTGGAATTTGTTATAGGGATCAACTGATCTACAGATCAGTTGTTGTAAATATATTTTTTTTACCAAACTACTTTTTAGTTTTTCCAGCAGTCCTTATAAAAAATAGATGTTTTCCCCTAAGAAATTCATGTTGTTGCCTAAATTAAATAACTTGTTTTCTAAATTCAGTTATTTCTGATTCTTTTTTAGTTATTCCATTCCCATATTTCTCTATTTTCAACCAAAATCAAAATATGTTTTTTATTATTGATTTTTAGTGTTGATTGAGTTCTGAAAATATTATCCATTCTACATTATGACTTTTTGGGTGATTTCTGATTTAATAATTTAATTATTGTGATTTAATAATCATTTGTGATTATTTACCTTTTTTTCCTTCAAATGGATTTTGTTCACTTCTAAAAATAATTGCTTACTTATCTGATTGGCATTAAACTTCTAACTAAGGTGGCATCATCATTGTTCCCATCAAAAAATAAGCAATGAATACCCTTGAAATTATTTGTCTTAACAAATTTCTGTAAAGAATCTTTAAAAATTGTGTTTGTGTTTTGAGTGCATCTTGGTGGTATTGACTCTGTGATATTATGCATTTTAACTTTTAAAAAGGCATATATCAAGGCTTCTATCCCTAACCCCATCTATCTCCTTCTCCCCAGGTTCCTGTGGTCCTCCCATTAGCCACCACTGCACCCAGGGAAATGACAATCACAGAAAAATGGAAGATTCGAAGGAAAACCTATGAAGGCAAAACAAAAAAGTCTGAATTGTTAAATAGTCCTGCAAAAGCCATCTTGTAGCCTAAAAACTAGATTACAGCAGGCAATGCAGCTAGAAAAAAATCACCTGGAAGGAAAAGCTGCACTCTCAAACAAAATTACTAACTGTATTTTTGAGTTGTCACAGTAAGCGGGTATCAAAACACTGTCACACACAAAAATGTGGTGAAATAGCTTTTATTGCACCTCAATATGGTGCAATATTCCAACTAAATGGATATATAGAAAAATTGAAACTGGTTCTTTTCTCAAAAGAAATCCTGGTGGCAAAGAATACAAGTTCTGCCCACCTAAAGTGGAGTTGTTTTTCAAGGATAATGCCAACAATGACCCACAGTGGTCTATGAACAGCTTATCACTAAAAAATGGTGTTTTGCTGGATTTAACAGAGGTCAGACTAAATTGGATATTATGAATCATTCCACACAAGCTATTTTTGAAATACTGAAAAGATCCTGGTTACCTAAGAACTATACACCGGTTGACATGAAGACTGAATTTAGTGTCAGCATAACTACAAAATAAATTATTCTTGCTGATGTTATTAGTAATGATTCCTGGAGGCTCTGACCATCTGGTGATAAAACCCAATAGAAAGACAAGCAGTCATACCAGAACCTTAAGCAAGTGACTCCTGAAGACCTCCAGAAGGTAAAGGAAAACTTTGAATGGTTTGCAGAAAGAAAAGGGAAAAGCCATGCAGAGATGTAGCACTGATGGATCAGCAACTTCTGATCTTGGTCATTATGAAAAAATTAAGGCTTGTGGAAACTATGGAATTCCATGTGAACTTTGAGTAGCACCTTCCCATTAAGGACCAGATGAAACTCTAAAGGTTAAAGCAGACTATGAAAAAGATGGTGCTTCTCCACAGAAAAATGCTCCAAATCACTATTGATTAACGAAATGCAAATCAAAACAACGTTGAGGTACCACATCTCACCAGTCAGATTGGCTAAGATGACAAAACAGGAAAATGACAAGTGCTGGAGAGGATGTGGAAAAATTGGAACTCTAATGCATTGTTGGTGGAGCTGTGAACTGATACAACCATTCTGTTGTATCAATCTGGATACAATCTGGCAATCTGGAATTATGCCCAAAGGGCTATAAATAATTGCATACTGTTTGACCCAGTAATACCACTTTTGGGATTGTATCCCAAAGAGATCATAGAAGTGGGAAAGGGTCCCATATGTACAATAAATACAAAAGTATTTAGTGCAGCTCTCTTTGTGGTGGCAAAAAACTGGAAATTTAAGGGATGCCCATCAATTGGGGAATGGCTGAACAAGTTATGGTATATGAATGTGATGGAATATTATTGTGCTATAAGAAATGGGAAGGAGATTGACTTCATAATT
>CM053600.1:4165164-4192567 GCA_028646575.1 Pseudocheirus occidentalis
AGAGAGAGAGGGAGAGAGAGAGAGAGAGAGAGGGAGAGAGAGAGAGAGAAAGAGAGAGAGAGAGAGAAAGAGAGAGAGAGAGAGAAAGAAAGAGAGAGAAAGAGAGAGAGACACCAGGTTGTGTGGGGGGGGTATTTTATGGTAAGTCTGTGTTGCATCCTTGGGTCTACTACTGTAGCCTTGTTGCAGTAGCATGGGTGTCATGCCGAGTGAGTTCAAGGTCAGTGACCATCAGTGCATCGGTTTTTTTTTTTTTAGAGACTTCTTTTGGATTCTGGGAGTCCTAAACCGTAGAGACAACTGAAAATGCTTTATATAGCACATGTTTTCTGTTTTGAAAGGTCTGAGAGGTTGTGAGGATCAGAGAAAATGCCTAGCTCCCATCTTGTTGGTCATGTGATCCAGAAGTAAATACTCTCTTAAAAAAAGGGAATTGTCCTTATCCTCTTGTGAGCACTTCTGTTTTTCTAAATTTTTCAGAGAACACTGATTGTGGAGCAATAATCTCATCCCCCAGTTCACTTGGTGTGCTGGGATGTCTTTCTTCTGGACCAAGGAACTCAAATTGATCAAGGGAAACCGATTGTATTCTATGTCCTCATGTATACTGGGACTCATCTCCTTAGTAATAAATTTTTTATTGTTCTACCGTTTTCATTCATGGCAGAGAAAACATCTATTATCATGAACCTGTCCCTCACCTACTAAGCTGTGGGTATTCCTATCCCTTATTTGAACCTTTTTTTCCCCCAGTGTTTGGGGGTAGCGAGGGGAGGGTCCAGATGCATAATTTCTTAGTATATGGAAACTTTCTCAACTGATACTAACTAGCAACTTGTTCGCAACTAAAGTCTTAGATAATTGATAGGGACACTAAAATATTTAAACATTTCCATGGTCCCAAGGTATGTGACAGAGGTGTAACTTAAAAATGCCACTTTGCCACATTCTCATCTAGGCAAAAACAAACACACAAATATTTTTTTTTGACCTTAGCATTATTACTAGCTGTAAGCCGTTCCAAGATTCAGCACTGCCGCACTAACAGCATTCTTATAGGATTCTGGCACGCTTTTGCATTCATTCAAAATAACTTGCCCTTGCTTCTGATGGTATATATGTTTTAAAACTCTAAGTTCAACAATGAGCTTTCTATTATAAAATGAGATTTCATTTTCCTGATCAAAATGGCGTGTACTTGGATGGGGCAGATCTTGCTTGTGAAGACTATGGTTGAATACTTGTTACTGAGATCAGGCAGAATTTAAGCTGGAAAAGAGGCATAAAAATGACTGGATAAAAAACTTTTAAACCAAGTATAATGGACGCTATCACACATGAGAGGGAAAGGAAATATTATAGAGGAAAAGCAAAATAATGAATATAGTTATTTGGGTCAGGAATAATACTGATGGTCTTTCATATGCCTGTATAAAAACAGAGTATTGATAGTAAGGAAAACGTGCTTGAGATGTTAACACAGGGAGGCAATTGTGATTTCATAAGAAAAAAATAAATCATGTTTAAAAGAAACAAGTTTAATGGAATCATCCCATATACATAGTATTTAGACACACACAACACACATATATGTACATACATACACACACAAATATGGATGTCATAAATATTTACGTATCTATTTTCTTCACGTTTAGTGTGCTTCAACCTCTCGTATGGGGAAGTGTGTGTACAAACTTATGATTTTACTGATACAGGAAATTCCCGATAAACTGATTAAGTTTTTGTAACTTGTAATGTTAGACGGCTGTGTGAGAAACTAAGCAGTTAAGTGACTTGCCCGTGATAACACAAAGTATGTGTCAGAAGCTGCACTTTAACTCGGGTCAACCCCAGGGCCAGCTCACTCAGCGCTGTGTGGACCATTCTGTCTCTCAAGAAGATATATTCTTATACTAAAATTTACAAACGTAAAGGGAGAACTCAGCCATGATATAAAGATATAAGATAAAGTGAGAAACAGAAAACATTGTGGGAACACACCAGATGGAGAACAAAAAAATGACTTAAAAAATAAGACAAGAGTTGCAACGAGAGACTTCAGGGACAGCCAACATTTGCTGAAAGTGTAAATATAAAATTGTACAATCACCCCGGCAGTTTCTCCATCAAGGAGTCTTGAAGAAAGCTCAAAAAACCAGACACGGAAGCCTCCTCAGCAATCCATCAAAGTTATTATTCATGTGAGTGGAGAGTCTGAATATTAATGAGTCACCATTTTCACAGAAGTCTTCCTTCCCTTCAGTAGCCTGAATCGGCACCCATTGTTAGGTCCAGGTGTCTCACTCCCTTTCTCCAATTCCTAGTGCTGCTAGACCCAGGTAAGAATCCTCTGAAGAGCAACCAAACTGGAGTGGCTTGGGAGAGGGTGCCCTATTCTCCTCCAGGCCTCCAGCAGGGCAGCCAACTTTTTCCAGGAATCCAGTATAGTACTCTTTTTGTATCCACCCCTTAGTTTTTCAAAATGAGTAAGACTAGTTAAGACTTAGGCAGCCATCAGTAAGTGCTTAATAAATTGATTGACTGAAGTCCTCTTGAAAGGTCTAAACCTATTAAGATGTAATTTTAAAGGGATAATTGCAAAATTCTTCATACAGATTCTAAAAATTCACTGTATAAGTAAAGAGATGTGGCAAAATGACAATTTATTTAAAAACCACTAGAGGTTTCAATTAATTCCAAGTTTAATATTAATCAACTGTATAACATGGCTTCCAAAAAAAATAATGTGATCTTGGTCTGAATATAAGTAGAAATGGTCCCACTAAACTTTGTGTTCATCCGACACATTTTAAGAGGGACTTTGACAAGCAAGGTATGATTATAGGCTGAGAAATGGAATCCTAAATCTAAAAGACATTTAGTCTAAATCCCCTCATTTTATGGAAAAGGGAACGGAAGCCCAAAGAGACTATGTGGTTTAATCCAAAGTCACCCAGCTCATAAAGTAGCAAAGCCAGGCTTTAAACCCAGATGCTGTTTCTCCACGTAGCACTCTAGCATAGCATCAGATTCAAGGGGCTTCTCTTTGCAGAATGGCTGACAGAAGAAATGTCACGGCTGATTAATATTAAACTTGGGATCAAATATTTAGAATGAAAACTTCAGCGTTTTTTTCACATAAACTTTCATTCTGGTGGTATGACAAACTATATCACATGAGGGTTGGTTGAAGGCATAGGGTACATTTAACATGCAGAAAAGATAGTTGTCTTCAAATATTTAAAGGGCCATCAGGCTGAAGAGGAACTGTATTAAGAACTATATTAATCTTATGGCTCTAGAAAGCAAATCCAAGACTCATCTGCAGAAGTCACAGGGGAATGGCGTTTAACTCAATATGAGGAACTTCATGACAATTAGACTTGTCTAAAAACGGAGTGGGTTGTCCGCATGGACAGTGAGCTCCTCATCACAGATGTGAACAGGTCACAAGGGAGGGAAAAAATGTAATCTGAAGTTAGAAGCCCATTTGTGGCAGATATCGCCAAGAGAATTCACCAACAGAAACTGAACAGACAGCTACTAAAAGTCCCTTCCAATTAAAATTTCTTTTTATCCTCCAAATGAGAGTGACTGCGATTTTTGTTTTCAGAAAGGAAACCAAAAATAGGCACAGCATCAGAATAAAGAGGTGACTGCTTATAAACAAAGCAACCAATCCGCAGTATCACTGATCATCAATTACTACTGATCCCCAACTTTAGAAGAAAGAGCATTGTGGTGATTAAGGAAAGTAAATGCTACAAGTATCACAGTCCATTCCTTTGTTCAATTAAAAGTACTAACACATATTGTACTACAGGATAGCGATGGCCCCAGTTTTCTGTCTCTACACCCCCATCATTATTTTTCATAAATTGGGTTCAAAACAATAAAAACATTTGATAATCATGACGCGATTCAGCAACTAATATTTTTATAGTGATTTAAAGTTTACACACGTGTATTAGCTTCTCAAAACAACCTTGAGGTAGGTGCTATGACTATCCTCATTCAGCAGATGAATAAACAGAGGACGAAAAAAGACAAGTGATTTGATGAAGTTCTCACAGGAACTAAGTACCTGAGGTAGAATTCAAATGTAGAATTTGCTGCCTCCAAGTGCAGTCCTCTAACTTACCCTGCCACCTGGCTGTCTGATACGCCTATAACTTTAGTGTCTTAAAACAGGACTAAGACTTTCAGAACTCCCTACAGAAAAAGAACTAGAGTTACAGGTGTAGATACAGAAACACGCATTAAACGTGTACGTCTATGAGTATGTATATGTGTATGTATGTGCTCATACACACAGACGCAGATGTACACATGTAATGGAGCCATCAACAGGCAGCTCTGGGTTACTCAGGAGCTACTTTTCAGCACCTTCCCCTTCCTCCTTTCACTTGTTATGTGCTTTTCTTTAATTCAATATGTCAGCACAATCACCTGAGGGTAGAAAAAGCATCAACGGTACACTGTGTAAAGCTGAACTGGTATAATGAATTCCACAGACACATAAGAATTATTTTCTTATGCTGTAATTTTGTATAAAATATTGGAGTCATCTGAGACATGAAAATACTTCTGTTATAATGAGATTCTGTTATACTGGGATTCATTGTAATGAAATGGTCACATATTTGCTTTTGACCAATTTTAAAAGTGTACAGGCAGGGGGCGGCTAGGTAGTGCAGTGAATAGAGCACCGGCCCTGCAGTCAAGAGGACCTCAGTTCAAATCCAGCCTCAGACACCTGACACACTTATGAGTCATGTGACCTTGGACAAGTCATACTTAACCCCAATTGCCCAGCCTTCCCCCTTCCAAAAAAACCAAAACAAACAAACAAAAATATACAGGCAGGAGATACTGAAGGTATTAAATGAATCAGGTGTTTGGACTGAGAATTGTATTTGTCCATAAATAACTTTCCCCTGTTATAATGGTTAATTAAAGTTGGGTTGAATTATTTTAAGTGAAAATTTTAAAAGATGATTAGAAATACCAACAGTCAATGAGACTTTTTGAAGATGACTTTAAAATTATGCCAAATTATTAATAATATCAGTCCATTATAAAAAATTAATCAATAGTTTCATTTCTTAAGTACCTTTCATCAAAACTCAAATTGCGATTTCCAAACTGTTCCAACAATGTTCTCTCAATGATTTTCTTTGGTGACTGGTTCTGGATAAAATAGACAACTGCGTGGTGCAATCGATAGTCTGTTTCTGGTGGAGTATCTTCTTGAGCAAGCTTTACCAACCTTGCATATTCCAATTTGATTGCCTAAAAAAAAAAATGTATAGGAAATGCCTGTTAAAGTAGCTAAAACAAAATGTTCAATACATTAAAAAACAATGATCCTGACACCATGAATAATCATACATATTCTATTAATTATTCCTTATTTCTATCTATCTAAAATCTATCATATCCACATATATATTTTTGATCCACTGTTTTCTTAGTGATTAATGGAGTGCTTTGTTTCTAGTGACTTTAATTCATTTTTGTACCATATTTTCTAGGTTTAAATATTTCCTATGTAAATAACACTAAGAATAAAGTATTGTTATACAACAACATCTACTAGATAAGGATAAAATGATCATTTTTTCATTGACCAAAACATACACATCTAAGTTTGAACTTTATCATCTCTGATATTTTTGGAATGTTATTTCTGACTATGCAAAACATTTTGTGAGGAAATTTACTCTAGGTTGGTATGAAAAGTATGGGTTTAAATTTTGATCAGCTAAATAGCGCATAACAGACAAGATAGGAAAGAAAAGGCTGCCTGACAGACTCATCCTTTAAAGTGCCAGAAAAAATTAAATGAGTCTGAACCATATTAAGTAAAATTGTTTTAAAAATTCCTGTTAAAACACTCCAGGCTATTTTATATTTAAAAAACAAAAAAGGTAGTTGGATTGCCTCTGCATAGCTTAATTATGAGTGCTGACTAATCAGACCTAATCAGAATTAGAAATCTGGGTGCCTTTTAAATTAATAAAGGATTACACAAAACTCTTCCCATCTGTTTGTTTATAAAAATATAGTCTTTTCAGTATGGTCAAACTATCTCAGAGCTGAATAACTGTAGAGCTGTATAAGATGCCACAGAATCATTAGCTCTTGTCTCATTATTTTCCCTCAGAGCCTGGGGCCTTCTGACCTTGGAACATCCATGCTCCCACCATGCCAGCCCCCTTCTCCCATTCTTCCTAGCATCTCCATTTTGAGGAGTTCCAGAGCAGCCAGTCTTTATTTCTCTCCCAGTTTTGTCTCTGACTTTACAGGCTGCAATATCAGGACCCCACAAAAGTACCTTCTCTTCCCCAGTCTCCTCTTTTTTAGGTCTCATTCATGTTCTGTCTTTCCCTAGACTGTAAGCTCCTTAAGGGCAAGAGATTTTCTTTTTGCTTACACTATGGTGCTAAGCACTGTGACTAGAACATAGAACTAGAACTCCTTAAAAAATGTTTGTTGCCTTGCTTTCTTTGGTCTAAACAAAAGCCTGACATAAACCCATAAAATAAGGGCCTAATTCCTACTAGATAAATGACCAAAGGATTGAATAAAGTTTTTTTTTAAAGGAATACATACTATTAATAATCATTTGAAAAACTGCTTAAAAGTATTAATAATCAGAGTTGAAAATTACACCATAAAACAACTTTGACCTATCATTTTTCTCAGACTAAAAGAATAAGCAAGGATGACAAGGTGCAGTGGAGTGTTGCACTTGACATCAGAGGGTCTGGGTTCAAGTCTGAGCAAATATCTGAACCTCTTGGAGCTTCAGTTTTATTGGTAAATGAAAGTGCTGTATTAGATGATTCCTAGGACCCCTGTTCCAACTCTAAATCTATGGGTCTGTGATCTAAGCTTGGAGATAGGACTTTGATATGGGGCTGAGGTCGGTGAGGAGGAGTAGCTGTATTTTGTTTTTTAGTTCCTATCAGTTCAGAAAGTTAGTAAGATAGTAAGAGGGGGATGACGCCTAGGAATAAAGATGTCAAAGTCCTGTTATATAGAGTTTACTGAGGTAAGACCAGTTCTGGGACTGACATTTTAGGAAAGATATTGAATAAGCTACGGGCCAATTAGAGGCAGCAACAGGAATGGAGAGGGTCCTTAAATTCATGCTACATGAGGATCAAGTGAATGAAATCCAGATGGTTAGCCTAAAGAAGAGATGATCTGAAGGGTCTGGGGAGCAGGGCATGACGGTAGATGCTGACAATGAATAACAGAAATTATATAAAAAAGGAAGCAGGAATATTCTAGCAATAAGAGAAAAAAAATGTCAGTTGACTTTGGGTCTTATCCTTCATGGTCTTTGATGAGAGAAGAAGGCATCAGAGAGAAAAAAAAATCAGGAAAGGTACAGAGCCAGCAAGATGAACAATTCATTCATCTGGGATGGTGAAAACCTAACGGTCAGGCTTCCCAGGTACCTAACCAGATGACATGGAATAATTCACAATCAGAAGACAAATACTAGTTTGTCTTGTGTGTACTGGGTTTCAAATGAGGACTGGTGTCTAAAGTTCTGATTCTGAATTGGATGCTGGGAACAAAAATGTTGAATACGAAGTTGTTTTTTTTTTTTTGTAAATAGTATTCTATTTTCACATGTAAAGATAGTTTCCAACATTCATTTTTTTAATAGGCTTTTGAGTCCCGATTTTTTCTTATTTCCTCCCTCCCATTCTCCCTTCCTCCCTCCCCAAGATGGCAAGCAACATTACATAGATTATACATATGCAATCATGGAAACATATTTCCACATTAGACATGCTGTGAAAGAAGAATCAGAACAAAAAGAAAAACCATGAGAAATAAAAAATAATAATAAAGAAAAGTGAAAACAGTATGTTTCTATCTGCATTCTGACTCCATAGTTCTTTCTTTGGATGTGGACAGCATTTTCTATCATAAGCCTTTTGGAAATGTGTTGGATCAATATATTGCTGAGAAAAGCTTAGTCAAACATAGTTGATCATCAAACAGTATTACTGTTATTGTATACAAGGTTCCCCTGGTTCTGCTCATTTCACACAACATCAGTTCATGTATGTTTTTCCAGGTTTTTCTGAAATCCACCTGCTCATTACTTAGCAAAATAGTATTCCATTACATTCACAACTTGTTCAGCCATTCCCCAATTGATGGACATTCCCTCAATTTCTGATTCTTTGTCACCTCAAAAGGAGCTGCTGTAAATATTTTTGTACACGAAGGTACTTTTCCCTTTTTCAATCACTTTGGAATATAGGCCTAGTAGTAGAAATCAAAAGGTCTGCCAAGTTTGACTGCCCTCTACGCACAGTACCAAGTTTTTGTCCAGAATGGCTGGGTTGGTTCACAACTCTGCCGACAATGCATTAGTGTCCCAATTTTCCCACATTTTCTCTTACATCTATCATTTTCCTTTCCTGTCATATCAGCCAATCTGAAAAGTGTGAGGTGGTACCTCAGAGTTGTTTCAATCAATTTCTCTAATCAACAGTGATTTAGAGCATTTTTCATATGAATATAGTGAGCTTTAATTTATTCATCTGAAAGCTGCCTATTCATATCCTTTGACCATTTATCAATTGGGTAATGGCTTGTATTCTTATAAATTTGACTCAGTTCTCTGTATGTTTGAGAAATGAGGCCTTTATCAGAAACACCTGGCTGTAAAAACCACTTCCCTGTTTTCTGCTTTTCTTCTAATCTTGTTTGCACTAGTTTTGTTTGTGCAAAACTTTTTAAATTTCATGTAATCAAAATCCATTCTGCATTTCATAATGTTCTGTCTCATTTGGTCATAAACTCTTCCCTTCTCCATTGATCTAACTGGCAAACTATTCCTTGTTCTACAAATGTGCTTATTGTATCACCCTTTATGCCTAAATCATGTGCCCATTTTCACCTTATCTTAGTATACAGTGAGATGCTGGTCCACACCTAGCTTCTGTCATTCTATTTTTTAGTTTTCCTAGAAATTTTTGTCAGAGTGAGCTTTTATCCCAGAAGCTGGAGTCTTTGGGTTTATCAAAGCAGATTATAGCAGATTACTATAGTTGTTTACTACTGTCTTGCGTATTTAATCTAGTTCATATCTGGTATGGCTAGGCGCCCTCCCTTTGTATTTTTTTTCATTAATTCCCTTGATATTCCAGATGAATTTCATTATTTTTCCAGCTCTATAAAATAATGATTTGGGGTAGTTTGTTATAGCACTGAATAAGTAAATTAATTTAGGTAAAATTGTCATTTTTATTATATTAGCTTGGTCTACCCAGGATCAATGGATATTTTCTGAATTGTTTAGATCTGATTTTATGTGAAAAGTGCTTTGTAACTGTGTTCATATAGTTCCTGGGTTTGTCTTTGTAAGTGAACTCCCAAATATTTTATATTGTCTAGTTATTTTAAATAAAATTTCTCTATCTTCTGCCACTGAATTTTGGTGGCAATACATAGAAATATTGATGATTTATGTAGATTTTATTTCCTACTTCTTTGCTAAAGTTAATAACCTTGCTTTTTTTTTACTTGATTTTCTAAGTATATCAGCATATCATCTACAAAGAGTGATAGTTTTGTCTCCTGCCTACTGATGGTTTTAGATAGAGGCTACTTATCATTTTAGAGAAAGCTCCATTTATTGTCATGCTCTCTAGTGCTTTTAATAGGAATGAGTGCTATATTTTGTCAAAACCTTTTTCTGGATCTACTGAGATAACCATACGATTTGTATTGCTTGTTATTGATATGGACAATTATGCTAACAGTATTCCTAATACTGAACCAACCCTGCATTCCTGTGAAAATCCCACTTGATCACAGTGTATTATCCTGGTGATAAATCGCTATGGTCTCTTTGCTAATATTTTATTCAATTTTTTTGCATCCATATTCATTAGGGAAATTGGTTTAAAATTTTCTTCCTCTATTTTGGCTCTTCTTGGTTTAGATATCAGCACCCATATTTGCCATAAAAGGAAATTGGGAAGACTCCTTCTTTGCCTTTTTTTTTCTTTTTTTTGTCTTTATTAATTTGATTGTTTACTTTTCGTTTACAAGATTCTTCTTTGCCTGTTTTCCCAAATAGTTTATAAAGTACTGGAATTAATTCTTCTTTAAATGTTTGGTAGAATTAACTTGTTAATTGTCTGGCCCTGGAGACTTTTTCTTGGAGAGTTCACTGATGGCTTGTTAAATTTTACAAAATGGGGTTATTTATTTCCTCTTCTGCTAATCTGGCCAATTCACATTTTTGTAAGTATTCATCCATTTCACTTAGATTGTCAGGTTTGTTGGCATACATAGGACAAATTACCTCCTAATTAATACTTTAATTTCCTCTTCACTGGTGAATTCATCCTTTTCATTTTTGATACTGGTAATTTGGTTTTCTCTTTTTTTAAAAATCAAATTAACCAAAGGTTCATCTATTTTTTTCATAAAACCAGCTCTTGGCTTTATTAGCTCAATAATTTTCTAATTTTCAATTCTATTAATCTTTCCTTTAAGTTTAAGAATCCCTAATTTAGTGTTTAATTGGGGATTTTTAATTTGTTCTTTTTTCTAGCTTTTTAAATTGCAGGCCCAATTCATTGATTTCCTCTTTACTTTTAACAGTTTAAGTAATTAGAGATATAAAATTTCCCCTAAGTACTGCTTTGGCTGCCCCATAAGTTTTGGTATTTTTTTTTTCATTACTATCATTCTCTTTGATGAAATTGTTTCTATGATTTGTTGTTTGACACACTCATTCTTTAGCATCAGATTATTTAGTTTCCAATTATTTTTAGTCTTTCTGTCCCTGGCCCTTTATTACATGTAATTTTTATTGCATGTTATCTGAAAAGGGTGCATTTACTATTTCTGCTGTTCAGTATATTGTATTCTGTATTCCTTTCTATCCCCATTCAATTTTTTACAGAGGTCTATTATAGTTAACTTTCCTGAAATTCTATTAGCCTTTTAACTTCTTGTTTATTTTGTGGTTAGATTCATCTAGTTCTGGGGCGGCTAGGTGGCGCAGTGAATAGAGCACCGGCCCTGGAGTCAGGAGTACCTGAGTTCAAATCCGGCCTCAGACACTTAACACAAAAACTAGCCGTGTGACCTTGGGCAAGTCACTTAACCCCAACTGCCCTCCAAAAAGAAAAAAAAAGATTCATCTAGTTCTGAGTAGGGGAGGTTGAAGTTCCCCCCAGTATAGTTTTGCTGTCTATTTCTTCCATTAACTCATTTAACTTCTCTGCTAAGAATCTGGATACTATATCACTTGGTGAATATATATTTAGTATTAATATTACTTCACTGTTTATGGTATCTTTTAGCAAGATGTAATTTCCTTGTCCCTTTTAATCTATTTTTGCTTTTGCTTTGTCTGAGATCAGGATTGCTATCCCTGCTTTTTTTTTTTTTATTTCAGCAGAAGCATAACAGATTTTGCTCCAACCTTTTACCTTTACTCTGCATGTGTGTCTCTCTGCTTCAAAGGTGTTTTTGGTAAACAACTACTGTAGGATTCTCGTTTTTAATCCGTTCTGTGATCAGCTTCTGTTTTACGGGAGAGTTTATCCAATTCACAATAACAATTATGATTACTGTGTATTAGCTTCCATCCTCTTTTTCCTGTTATATTTCTCTCTCTTTCCTTTCCCCCTGTCCTTCCTCATCAGTGTTTGCTTTTGTCCACTGTGCCCCTCAACCTGTCCTCCCTTCTATCAGCTCTGCTTTTCTTTTCGCCTTCCCCTCCTACTTCCCTATAGGGTAAGATAGACTTTCTTAACCAAATAAGTGTGTTATTCCTTCTTTAAAGTAAACTCAATGAGAATAAGGCTCAAACAATGCTCACCCCTCCCTTCTTTCCCTTTACTGGGATAGGTCTTTTATGCCTCTTCATACGACATAGAATTTACCCCATTCTGCCTCCTCCTTTCTTCTTCCCTTAGTATAACCCTTTTTTTTCCCCATTAATCTTCTTTATCATCACATCAAAGCTGACTTACACCCATACTCTCTAAGTATACTCCTAACTGCCCTAATGGAGTGATAGTTAATAGTTCTTAACAGTTACAAGTATTATTTTCCCATGTAGGGATAGAAATAGTTTAACCTTATTGAATAAAATGCTTTTTTTTTTTCTTTCTGGTGTTACCTTTTTATATCTCTCTTAAGTCATATCTGAAGACTTAATTTTCTGTTTGGATCTGGTCTTTTCATCAGGAAAATTTGAAAGCCCCCAATTTCACCGAATGTCCATCTTTCCCCCTGAAAGTTATGATCAACTTTGTTGAGCAGTTGATTCTCAGTTATAATTCAAGCTCCTTTTGCCCTCTGGAATATCACATTCCAAACCCTTTGATCTTTTAATGCTGAGGCTGGTAAGGCCTGTATAATCCTGACTGTGGTTCCTTGATATTAGAACTGTTTCTTTCTGGCTGCTTACAGTATTTGTTGATAATTCTGGAATTTGGCTACAATATTTCTTGGAGTTTTCATTTTGGGATCTCTTCCTGGAGGTGATCGGTGGATTTGATCAATGACTGTTTTTCCCTCTGATTTCTTGAAAGATGCTATCTAGATTTCTTTTTTGATAATGGCTTTCATGCAGACCAATAATTTTTAAATCATCTCTCCTGGGTCTATTTTCAAGGTCACTTGTTGTTCCAGTGAGGTATTTTACATTTTCTTGTTTTTTTTTTTAATTCTTTTGATCTTGTTTGATTCTTAATGTCTCACAGAGTTATTATTTTCTATTTCCCAATTCCAATTTTTAAGGAATTATTTTCTTCAGTGAGCTTTTGGATCTTTTCTTTCACTTGACCAATTCTTTTAAATGAGTTGTTTTCTTCTGTGGATTTTTTTAAAAAAACATTTTGCCAATTCTATTTTTTGAGGAGTTACTTTCTTCAGTCAATTTCTATGCTTCCCTTTTCCAAGCTGTTGACTTTTTTTTCATAATTCTCTTGCACTGTTCTCAATTATTTTCATAATTTTTCTTCTACCTTTCTTACTTGATTTAAAAAATCCTTTGAGTTCTCCCAAGAGGACTTTTTGGGATTGAGACCCATTCATACTTCCCTTTGATGGCTTCACATTTAGGAATTCTGACGTTGTTGTCCTCTTCTGAGTGTGTGCTTTGATCTTCAATGTCACCACAGTAGTTTTCTATGGTTAGTATTTTTTGTTTGCTCATTTTAAAAAGTTGAGTTCTGCTCCTGGGGTATAGCCTCAGAAGAGGAGGGGCACTTCATGTTGAGGGAAATCCCTTTATATCATTCCTTGCTCTGAGTCCCTCTTATCTCACAACCCATTTAGTAAACTGTCTCTAAGATCATCATTCATTTTTTCTTATATTCAATTTCTTCCTATGTATTGGACCCTTCCCTTTTAAGCATAAGCTGTATCTATTTCCCCACTGTAGTCTTTCTTCTAACTTTGTGCTAATTTTGGCATGAATATGTTAGTAGTTGATTTGCATGCAGCTAACACAGGAATGATTCCCACATCAATAGGGAATTGCTGCTATCTCTTAAAATATAATTTATTTCATCTGGGGATGGGGAAGAAGTACTTCAGCATTTTCCATATTCAGATTCTTCTGATCTTTTCTTGATAAAGGTATTCACAATGAACAGAATGAGGGCTTTTTGTAGTTTATAGATTTTTATTTTTTACCTCTTTCATACTTATTCCAAAGTATTTTTAACATCCTCACCTAATTCCAATTTTTCCATAGAAGCCAATTAATACCAAAATGTTGATATAATTTGATATAATTGTTGATATGTTGATATAATATAACTCTGAATAAATGTGTGAATTAATGAATGAATGAAAAAGCATTCAAGTTGTATAGAACTCCCTTACCTCTTTATTTTCTAAACCAGATACTGTACATAATCTATAATTATTTTCAAAGTGGTTTTTAAAAAACATGATTATTATGAATTCAGTGTATAAGATTAACAAATGTACTAGGAAATAATGGGATTTTTTTTTAATGCTTTGCAGTGCATGATAAAACGAACTATCCCAAATCTTTTCCCTTTTCCAAGGAGAACTTGCAAGCTATCCAACCTCTTTCTGGTTTCTTATTTAATTTATTGAGAGTGTGTCCATAGTGATACAATTCAATAGGATTAGATTGTTACAACTAAGGATTAGAATCACAGCATTTTAGAGCAAGACAGCAGTGAAGATAGTTTGATTCCAAATCCTTCACTTTAAAGATACACAGAATGAGATGCAGCATGTTAAGTGATATGCCAAAGGCTAGTAAGTGCAAGGAGTTAATATACACAAACACACGCACATGTGTGTGTGCATGTGTGTGTGTATGTATTACTTCATTTGAGCCTCACATCAACCCTGAGAGAGACTAAGGGCATTGTTATTCTCAATCTATAGACTGAGGAAACTGATGCTCAAGAAACCTAAGTGACTTGTTCAAGATATTACAGTGAGTGTGGGGGAAAGAATACAAATTCAGGTCTCCTGACTCCAAGTACAGATATAATACGATTTTTGTTGAAGATGGTAGAGATGGCACCATTTTGGACACTTATAATCTCTAAACCACATGAAATTAAAAGCCCTTAAGATATAGAAAGCGAAAGGAATTACAAGCATGAAAGAATAGCATGAAGTATCTAATTACAGAAAAGCAGTCCCTTTGTGACGAACATCCACAGAAGAGACTGAACTGACAAGTCCACAAGCAGGAGAGAAACTTGTTTTTATACCATTTCTATATGAACTCCAGAGACAAGAACGAGATGATAATAATGATGGTGACTAAAATAATGGCATAATGATAACAGCAATATGATCAAATATGATCACCCCTTTAAAAGCCTAACCCTTAATTCTGTGTTGATCAGGGTAGAGTCAAAGGGCATATCACCCAAGAATCTACAGAGACAGTGGTCTGAGAGTGCTACAGAGGCTATCAAAGTTTGGCAGGAATCCTGAAACAGTGGCAAAATGAACTTTGGGCCCTGGCCAATGTGATGAAATCGATCGTCTAAGATGATGAATATAAGAAACAGATGGGGCTCTACAAGGTTGCACGGTGGCACTACCTGAACTTGTTACAATCATCAGCTTGACAAAGAGAATGACTAGAATGCTCATTCACGTACCAGAGGGCAGCAAGATACATCAGAACATAGAAGAAGTACTAGTATGACACCAGCTGGAAATGCTTAGGTGGCATGACTCCTAAAGCAGGCAAAGCATATATCTAAAATGCACTTGAAATACGGACACTTTCATTTTATGCCAAGACTGCATCAAAACAATAACTGGAAACAAATCTTTTCTATTTTCTATATGGTTTCTATTTTGCCAATGATACCCTTAGCTCCATATAATACAGTAACACATTGCTATCCAGCACAGGAAAGTCATAATAATTAACTTCATCTCTAAGTCTGGAGTGGAGGAAATAAAAGATGAAACTGAAGAGTTATGAAAACCTTGAAAAACTGACCAACTTTAGGTCAGAAAAACTGACCAACTTTAGGTCACCAGAAATCTTCACTTTAATACAAACTCCCGAAATTATACCTAATGATGAGAAGGATAACAAAAACAGTACCAATATTTAGAATTATTTGTGAAAGTAGATGAGTAGGATACATTGGGATTCTGAACAGCCCTTCTGGTGTTTGACCATCCAGTCAGCAGACCAATTATATTAAAACAGTGTAATTCAAAAAAGCTGTTACCTAGGCTATCAAACTACGTCCTGTGGACAGATCCAATCCACTACTTCTTTTATGGTCCATAAGGTTTTTTGAAAACATATTTTGAAAACAATGACCATTATGAATGAATGCATTCTTCCATAGTATTTTGACAGAAAGCGTAACGCATTTTCCAAACTTGCAGATAGTGGTTTGGCTGTTGATGCCATGGCAAGAACTGGAAGAGGAAAGTTGGAGCTATCAGGGTATGTCACTAAGGAAAGGCATCAAACAACACAATGGCAAGACTTAAAAAGAGTTATTTAAATTCTAAAGAAAATCACTGAAAAATGCCTTCAATACCTAATGTGGTAAATGAAACAAAACCTCAACACCATGTTTTCTAATTAAAGACAAAAAGAGGGGTGGCTAGGTGGCGCAGTGATTAGAGCACCAGCCCTGGAGTCAGGAGGACCTGAGTTCAAATCCGACCTCAGACACTTGACACCCTAACTAGCCATGTGACTTTGGGCAAGTCACGTAACCCCAACTGCCCTCCAAAAAGCAAAAAAAAAAAAAAAGACAAAAAGAAAAATGTGGAAAGGAATCATAAAAAAACCAAAGTACACAAGGAATCTTAGATTCTCTAAGTCATCAATTGAAAGCAAAAGTCAAAAAATTGAGGTAATTGTGAAGAATAAAATAAATAATTCCAAGATCAATCAAAAAGTTTACTACAGAGGCTTGAGAACTAGAGAAATCAGAGGGGAGATAAAATCACCAGGGGTGGAGGATGCGAAAAATCTTGTTTTCATATGGTTGCTAGACATACAACACCAAAAAAATCCAAGTTATTTTAAATGAGAAATGTAAAGTTTGCACTCTGCTAAGATAATGGACAACAAAACAGTTATGTCAAAGACAGTAACTGAAACTCAAGGTTCTCTGCAAAACAAGTGGCTGAACAAGACTTGAAAGCTAGGGAGGAAAGAAGGAAGGAAAGAAGGAAGAAAGGAAGGAAGGAAGGGAGGAAGGGAGGGAGGGACCGAGGGAGGGAGGGAAGAAGGGAGGAAAAAAGGAAAGAAGGATGGAGAGAGGAAGGAAGAAAGGAGGTAGGGAGGGAGGGAAGAAGAAAGGAAGGAAAGAAGTAAGGAAGGAAGGAAGGAGGGAAGGAAGGAAAGAAGGTAGGAAGGATGGAAGGGAGGAAGGAAGGAAGGGAGAGAGGAAGGAAGGAAGGAAGGGAGGAAGGAAAGACTATTTTGTTAAATATTATGTCAGGTGTTGTGATAGGTGCTACGGATATAAAACCAAGAAAAGCAGGTGGTCCCTATTCTGGGAACTTACATTATTAAGAGAAGACAATGCGTAGAGAAGATTTTGAAAGGTAGAGGATAAGTAGAAGCAAATTACCCAATGGCGAGGCAGCTTGTGTGAAGATGAAGAAAACTAGAGAGAATTATAATGAAGACCCATAATTCTGGGCTCCAATAACAGCTAATATTGAGGACCTAACACTTATATAGTGCCTACTATGTAGCAAGATGTTTAGTGTTTTACAAATATCTCCTTTTATCTTTACAACAACCCTGGGAAATGGTTCTACTATTAATTCCATTGTACAGATGATACCGAGGCAAACAGAAGTCAAGTGACTTGACTATGGTCACACAGCTAGTAAATGTCTGATGTCACATCTGAACTCAGGTTTTCCTTACAATAGGGTCAGCATTCTATCTATTGTGACATTTAGCTGCCCAAATGCTTTACAGCAGCACATAAATTACCACAAAATCACTTTGCTAGTTTCTTCTCAAACACAAGCCTGATCCCACCATTTTATTTATTTTTTTATAATAGAATGCATCACACATCTCCTGCCACCTAATGAGAACACTGGTGAAATTTCCAAATATAAGCTAAGAACACATTTATGTAGATTATACAAAGTGTTCACATGGCTAGCATCACTTTGAAAAAACCTCTATTAACACAAGAAATCAAAATACTGAACAACAATATCAACTAAAGTAAAACAAATCCCAGTTCTGTAAAGAGAAATTTTATTGAGCAAACTACCTGAAAACACATTATTTATTTTTTTAGCCTTTAGTAACTATTCCAAGGTGTTCCACTTTCATGGATTATTTATGCACTACAAATACAAAGAATAGATCCAAGTATAATAAGAAAGGTAGGGTATTTTATATCCATGTGGAAAATTGCTTTCTATGGTTCGCCCTTGCCTCAAACTCACTGATTCTAAATAGAATGAGGCTCCCATGTTAAAATCAGTATAAAACTAAAATACTTTACTCAATACTTCTCACTTCAGTTATATCAAGGCATAAAGCTGTAATCAAAAACATATTAAATCGTTGGGGTGGCTGGGTGGTGCAGTGAATAGAGCACTAGCCCTGGAGTCAGGAGGACCTGAATTCAAATCCAGCCTCAGACACTTACCACTTACTAGCTGTGTGACCTCAGGCAAGTCACTTAACCCCGACTGCCCTGCCTTCTCCCCCAAAAAAGACAAAAACCGCACCAAAAACGAACATTAAATTGTTCTTTCATCTTATGCAATCCTTTCTCTACAATATCAAAAGTCATCTGGATTTGACAAGTATAAAAGTTTTAATGTATGCTAAGGAAAGAAAGAGACTGAAGGCTTCAGACTGCCTTTGTTGGTCACGGTGTATTCAACAGATGACATACATACCTATATGTACCTTGGTTTTCTCCGAGTTAGAAATAACCGGCATAAAGACATCCCAAAAGTTATGGCTGAATATTTTAAGAAGCTTATTACCATTCAAAACCAATGTTTAACAGAATGAACACATCTAAAACAACCGACACCCGTGCAACACTAGCATTAATGTACACTCTGAAAGTGTAAAATCGACCACATATCCGATTTAGGAAACATCCTAACAGAAATCTAAGCAACATTAACTAACCCAGAAACCACAAGATAACTACGGAAAGATTGATACTTTGTTGCCAAAAGGGGAAGATGCATAAGTATCTATAGTGTACAGAACAGAGATTTTTAAATCTACAGAAATATTTTTAGAATAAGCAAAAATAACCTCACCAAGCAATAGTAATGCATGTTACATACCAATGGATTTGTTAAAAGCAACATAAAGTTACTACCCTGTAATGGGAATGGGAATTTGAAGATCTTCCCTGCTGTGAATATCTTCCTCTCTGCCCCCTGATAGGCTAAATGTGGTCACATGGAGCCTGTGGTGGGAGGAGTTTGCTGAGGGGTGGAGCAGAGCCCACAGGAAGCTTCCCTGCTGTGATCTTCCTCTCTGCCCCCTGATTGGCTGAATGTGGTCACATGGAGCATGTGGTAGGAGGAGTGGAGCAGAGCCCACAGGAAGCTGGGAGTCAGAGAGAGACTAGATGGTTGGAGGAGAGCACACTTCTCAAGAAGGCAGGTTTGTAAGAAAATATTGGTCTTAATGTTGGTTTGTGAGAAGACTAAAGGTTGCTGTGGCTCTCTGTGCTGTTTATTAACTTCTTTGTTACTATGACAGAATTGGCCTACTGGCTTTGGGATTTGCTTTTCTGGTGTCCGAATCAATGTTTTCACTTCTGTCTTCTATATGGAGAGTCTGGTTATATTTTGCAATCGAGCACCACACAGGTATATTTATAGTGATTGTGGGCACTGTGAAAATTGCACTGGTGCTACAGAACTCCAACCCCACATTCTAAAATCCCAGAATGGAATCAGCCCCCCTCCTCCCCATGGGCAATATCCACATGAATTAAGTTAAGAGTGTGCTGAAAAAGAAGCACTGAACAAAAGGTTATTATTTTGATTTGTCTGTGGAAATAGAAGCTTATGATACAGAAGTGGGCCAAACACAACTTATACTTGACTATCACATATTGTAGAATGATTATCCTTAAGGAATTCAGATTTTGTAACCCATGTAGATTAAGCAAGGAAATGAAAGAAAATTTGTAACATATCCCCTTACGCTGCAGAAACCTGATACTAATCTAACATAGCAAGCCATGATCTGATTGCTCCAGTTACACATTAGGAGTTTGTTGTCCTTCACGGATTAATGACAAATTACCATGCAACAAATACAGACCTGAAAACAGCCTAGACAGATCAACCAATAAACTGCACTGAAACTGGACCATTACTAAAGACCAAGCTGTCCACAATCGTGTAGACATAAAACTGGTGCATGAAAACCTAAGAAAAATTTTTAGTAGATATCATACCAAATAATCATAATCTCCAAGCTACGAAATGAAAATCTTTCAAAACAGAAAAGTCTAGCAGTGAAAAAAGAAATCATGTGGAAAGAGGATTTATATCCAAGATGCTTTTATAAGCCTATATAACAAAAATCACATCCTAATACTTTTATTCAGCTACTAAAAGTTATTTTATCTGCACTGTTATAATGTTTCTTCAGAAAGAGATGAAATGGTTATGATAACCATCAGTGAATTTTATACAAGAATATCACAGAAACTACATAACAAATTCCTGCAAAACCAAAGGCACGGTGTGCTGTGGGATCTAGTTACGTGCCAGAAGTTTGCTATAGTTTCAGGGACAGAAAAATGACAGATGCCTGTATTCAAAATAAAGCTCAAAGTAGCCTTTGAGAGCTTGTCCAAAAGCCGGTGCTGGAACTAGAGCATTATCACACATTGATCCACAGTCCATAACTGCCCAAATATAACAATGGAAAACATGTAAGCATACAAAATGATATAAAAACTTACACGTTTTAATAGGTATTGTTACACCAAACAATCATAATTTCTAATCAGCATGAAACAATAACAATTTCAAAATACAACAGAAGAAATGAAAATCGTATGGGAAGAGAACAGAGTATGTAGCATCCCTGTGATTCTGCCTGCTCCTGGAACTGAGGAAATAGTCAGTGAGGTTATGGAGGATGAGCTTCAAGCATTAATTTTATGTGTTCAAAAGCACAGAGGATACCCACTCCCTCCCCTACCACCACCACCACCATGTGCAGCCCTGCCCTTCCCCCAGGTTCGGCACTGAGGCCTCTTTTATCTTCTCTTACTTGGTTATCTCCTCAGTTCCTGGGGTTAAATTATCATCTCTAAACAGATGACTCCTAGATTTATATATCTAGCCCCTGGTCTCTCTTTCTTGAGCTCTATCATCAACAACTACCTATAAGACATCTGAAAATGGAAATCTATAGGAACTCCAAACTCAACATTTGCAGAACAGAACTCACTCTCTCTCTTCACCTTCCCCCCTTATGTTTCTTCCTGTTTCTGTTGAGATCACCACCATCCTTTTGGTCACCCAGGTTTAAAGCCTTGCTATGCCCAACCCCTCCCTCTTACGCATTGTCCGTATCTAGTAAGTCTACACATCTTGTCATCTTTTTCTCTACAACATCTCAATCTCCTTTCTCTGCTCATACTTCATCATCCTACCACAGGACTTCATTACTTCTCACCTAGAATACTGCAAAAGTCTAACTGGTATCCCTTTCTCAAATATCTCCTCCCTCAAATCCATCCTCTACTCAGGTAGTTCCCTATTGCCTCTAGGAGAAAGTATTTAAGTATTAGTATTTAAGTATTAGTATTTAAAGCTCTTCAAAACCTGGCCTTTGACTTTATTTCTGGTCTTATACGTTACCCCTCTCCATGAACTACAGTACAGCCACACGGGACTACTTGTTCTTGCACAATGCCCATTTCCATGCCTCTTCACTGGTTTTTCCCTCATGCTTAGACTGCTCTCTTCTTCACCTATTAGAATCCTCAGTTTCCTTCCAGACTTAGCTTAGATGCCTGCCCACTAACAGAAGGTATCTTTCCTGGTACCTCCTGCAGCCAGCATCCCCAACTAAGGTTATCTTCTGTTGGCTCTCGATGGATCATCTGTTTACTGGGTTGTTTGTGCGTTATCTTCCCCCACCTGAACATGAAGGCCCTCAGGGCAGGGACTGTTCTGCTTCTTCATTGCATTCCTTAGCACACTGTCTGTACTGCTTAGCACACGGCCTGGCACGGAGTAAGTGCTAGTCTGAATATTAGCTGAATATTAAAGTTCCAAAGAACAACAATAGAATGATAACTCATATCTTTTACCTTAACTGCCCTATCCCCCAAAACAGAGAACAACATAACAACAAGAAAACAACCACCACCTCCGCATGGAGAGGGAAGGAGGCAGGTGTCAGAGACCAGCCGGGGTGACGCGCTACTGTGACTGCCACACGTGCCCTAAGGCGGTGCGTGTGAATGCCTGACAGGAACCCTGAGATGCTGGCAAAATGCGCTCCAGATCTGTCTGGCTCTCAGGCTGTGTGACATAACAGCTGTTAAGAGTCAACAAAGCAGACGGATAGTACAGGGCTACAGACAGTCTCCAGTCAGAACGGTTGTGATGATCCGCTAAACATGGAGGGGAGGAGAGGAGAGCGACCGGTGCTCCTTCATGTTCTGGGATGACAAGAAGGCACGATGCCTGAGAACAAGTGAGAATACTAATACCCTGCTTGCTAGAAATGCTTTGGTGCAGATGACACTGACCACTACAGAGGGAACGCCGTGAGCACATATGAAATGAACCGCTGATGTCAATGTTTCTGTTATGCACCAGTAATACACATCATAACAAAATTAGAAACAAATCTTACCAGTTATAGGCAAGGACTTCATTCTGCTTTGTGTCAACGATATCCTCAGCTCCAAGTTACACAACAACTTATTGCAGATCAGTGCATGGCAATCGTAAGAAATAACTTCATTCCTAAACCCAGGTTAGATGAAATAAAAGCGGAAATTGAGGAGTTACTTAAATCTGGAGAGGGAAATGTGGAAGAACCTGAAGGCATTAAAAATCTATATGTAATGCAAATCACTGAAGTGTTACCTAATAATGAAAAAGGTGGTGAAAAGTAATGACGGTGTCTCACATGATTTTGAAAAGATAGGCATCCTTAGAATGGAATTTAGAAGAGCCCTTTTTAAGCTCGATGCCAGGAATCCAAATGAACAACTACAACAAAATATATTTTTTTAAAGCTGGTATTGGTATCTGATATACCCATCATGAACGAATATTTGCTCCAGTAATATTTGACAGAAAGTACAGAAACATTTCAGGGCCTATATGTAGCAGTATATACTGCTATATTCCATAGTAAGGACCAGAGGAGGAAACGGGGGACTATTCAGGAAAACTCCAAATGACAGACATCAAAAACCAGCATGGGAGAGGCAGCTTGAACACTTTTGAAGATTTTTGGAAAGACAATGGAAGATATCCTCAGTATCTAGCCATTCCACATCTTAGAAAATAACACCATATTGTCTGATCAAAGGCAACAAAGAGAAAATGTGAAATGGAATCCAGAGAATATAAGAATATCAGAAATTTCTGATATCTTTAATCAAATATTGAAAGTGAAAGTCAGATGATTTAAGGCCACAGAAGGAATCAAAGGCATGCAAAGAATAAAACAACTCAACAACAATGAGAAAGTATACTCTAGAGGCTTCAGAGGCAAAGAAATGAGAGAAGAGAGCCCCTGAAGGAGGATGTGGTAATTCTGATACTCAGTAGTCTATACACACAATGAAAGCATGAGCTGGAACAAGCATGAAATATAAAGTTTAAGATAACGAATGACAGAAGTTACATGAATGGAGGCAACTCTAGCTTCCCTGAAAAAACAGAAAGTGGTGGTTCTAAATAAAATCCACAATTATTGGCTCATTAAGAACTTTATCAGCTTCTTTTCTGATGAAAGACCAATCTCATCTTTATTAACAGAAAGCGTCACATACTTCTTAGCTACGGAGGAGAACAATTAGTCAGCCCTACAAATGAAGGTCAAATACCTAGTTAGGTATTATATACTAAATATTCACAACTTGTATCAATAAACACAATACTATTCTGTCTGAGAAATAAAAAAAAGGTGAGACAAAAATTCCCAGACTATAAAAAGCAAATCATTATTAATTTAGGGATTACTCAGTAAATAACTACCAAACACTGCAGCATTCACATCACCTTTATTAAATATCACTGTCAGTTCTGCACTCATGACTTTGTCAGGTATTGAAAAATATATAACACAAATCCAAGAACTATGAAAATGTTAGGATGTTTGATGTCTTCCTGGAAAACTTTTCTATTTAAAATATTCCATCAACAATATGTCAAGAACAACTGATGTGAAGCGGGACATCTTCCAAGAATACCTCACTATGGTTCTCCTGAATGAGTCACAGAGGAAATAATATCAAAACATTACAGTTATTGACTTACACAGAAATTATATCACACCACTGAAAAGCAAATAAATTCATCTCATGAAAACTTTCTCCAATGTATCAAAATGTGATTTGGATTCAGTAAGTGCAAAATGATTAATACATGCCAAGAAAAAACAGAGACTCAAACTTTGAAGTATAAACTCTGATGTCATTATTGAACTAAGACACAGTTCATACTGAGCTATTCTGGCCTCCTCCAGGCAAAACACATTGAAACTAACACTATCAAAGAAAGGGAAGACTTTTTCTTTGTCAAGACACTAACTGGCATCTTCATGTCAAAGGTAATGGGAAGAATATATTTAGTGTAATTAAAACCTATGCAATATCAGTCTTAATTTATACTTCTGACAAGGCAAAAAGGAAGCCAACAATTCTAGAAGGTGTTCAAACTCAAAATTCTAATTAAAACATTAGGCTTGTTACCCTAAAGTAGATAAAGATGGATATTTCCTTATCAAAAAAGAGGAAAAGGATGTTTTCAGAAGACATGAAAAAATAGTTAAAATTTTACAGAAAAACTTCTCGAACAAGCAGACCTCAAAAAGCAATAGAAAAGGTTGCCAATGGGCATATTCCTCTGAATATACCTTAGCACAGAGCCTAGCACAAAACAACTGCTTAATAAATGTTTACTGATTGACTTGATTTATTAAGTCTAAAACAAAGGGGTTTCTCTTTGGGAAGACCCTAGGAAAGGTCTTAGATTTTAACTAAGAATGGAATCAAAAGATATTCTATACAAATTCAACCAACAATATATGTGATAAAGAAATGTTGAACAAATGGCTGAGTTGTGCAGATATTTTTATAGAAACAGAATTGCTTATGATGATTCAGTAGCAAATCATTGTCACAAATTGAGAAAAGAACATTATTTAGGAATCCAAACTTAATAGATGATTCAAACTATGCAAGGAAGTAGTGGAAATTGCACAATGAATGTAGGGCACAAAAATTTAGTAACTACCAGATACCTATCAGCATACTATCATGTGGATAATTATAACCCAGAAGTTCATTATACTTTTATTAACTAACAAAAATCTCCACACTGTGAACACAAAGCTAAATCTCACTGAGAGTGCCACAATTCCACAAGCAAAACGCTAGAGCATCCTTATAAACACAGCTACAGTTCATAACCACTTGTACATCATACCAAGCCATAAAAATGTAAGAACAACACATTTAAATGATGAGACGATGCCAAATAGGGGGATTACACTGAATAAAAAGTTTTCTAAAGACAAGATTTAGCAGAAAAAAGGATAAGGTATATGTCATTCCTGTTATCTTTCTGCTACTGAAGTTATTCTAACGCTGCTTTCAATGAATCGTTAGGTTACATCCCAATACTCATCAAATTGCAAACAGCAATCATTTTAATCCTCCTGAACAACAGTCTACAGCAAAGAACAGTAAAACACTGTATGGTCTTCAGACTTTCTATCTCAACACACTGATGAGAACAGGATAAGGGTTATGATGATAATAATCAAATATCTACAAAGAGATGAACTGGTAATTAAAATAATACGTGAAGTTGACCATCTTTCATAAAGATGCCAAATCCCTGTACTAGAAATACAGACATAAAAATATCTTTGAGAATTTAACCAGTAAAATATATTGAATCTAAATCATTATCATCAATAGAACTACTGTTCACATTTACCCAGAAAACACTGTTGTGCAAAAATTTAAGAACAATATTTAAATAGCACCATAATATATATTAAAACCTCCAAGCTATGTATCTGAAAAACTTGGAAAACACAGAGACTTAGCAAAGTAAAATAAAACGGTGTGGGCAGAGAATGAAGTATATAATATCTTCTCTACTATTTCAGTGTCCTGAAAATGCCTTCAGTGAACCTGTAGAAAATGAACTTATGTTCCAATACTTTTATCAGTTGTAAATCAGTTTGATTTTACCCATCTGCACAACAAACTGCCTAATATTAAGTGTAAATGAATAATAGCAGGCCATAGAATTAGGATGGTTTCAATCTCAATTCCATTGAAAAAGATGAAGAGGCTAAAGTAGATAAAACAATAACAATAGTAATAATAACAATAACAATTGTATTAAAGCATTTATTAAAGGAAAGGGAGGAATAAGAAGGATTAGTCATAAGCAAAACAATGTCTAAATTTGAGAGGAATTTTGCAGAAGGTTTTCCACAATATATGCATATATACTGCATATATAAGGTTTTTAAAAAACGTACATATAAAACACGTGATGAATAGAACAGCATCTAAATAACTAAAGGAAAAACTAAATGAATAACAGAAATAGAGAATAAAATTATAACAATGAGGGAGTTAAACACACTGCATTCAGTCCTTTATACATCTAACCAAACATTAAACAAGAGGTCAATTAGTCTTGAGTAGAATTTAGAAAAGTTAGTTATGAATGACGGACCTGTGATAATGAGCAAATTGGAATTGGAAGAAAAAGGACTATAGATATTTCTCAGATGTACACGGCACCTTTACAAAACTTGACCATGTACTAGGACACTAAAAACCTCACAAACAAATGAGCAAAAGCAGAATATTAAACAGCCATTACTGATCACAATTCAACAATAATTATGTTAAATAAAGGGCCACTTAAAGTATTAAAGATCAACTAGCGACTAAATGGGAGACCCATCAGAAGAACTGGAGAGTTAAAGAGCAAACCACAGAAATGACAATTTCATTAAAGATAATAACCACAATAAACGCCAAATTAGATGATACAGGCAAAGCAGGGAAAATCTGCACCTCTAATCTAAACACTTTCATTAACAAAGAGACAAAAAGGAGATCAACAAATTGAGTATGCAACTAAAAACACAGAGAAAACCAACAAATTCAAAATCAAAATAGAAATCCTGAAAATCAAGGAATATATCCACAAATATGAAAGCAAAAATAAATAATAAGACTGGTTTTTAAAAGGTATTAAAAATAAAACAGAAAAATCATTAATGTCAACAAAAAGAGGGAAGATAAATTTTAACCCTTTGCACTCCGCTATCCCCTCTCAGGGGACATCGGAATTCTAGCATATCACTCGGATGTCCCCTGTCAAGCACTAAAACAGTTGCATAGAGAAAGAATAATACTATGCTTCTTGCGTGGAAAGATAAAAGAATTATTACCATGCTCACCAATTATTATAACACAAACCTACAATCTACCCAGAGAACATTACACGGTGGACATATCGTAACAGTCAGTAAGCCTGAAATGGTGTCAGAATATACGGCAAATATGGGTGGTGTGGATCGTGCAGATCAATACGCTTCGACGTACTGTTTCCTCCGTAAACTGGGACAAAGAAAACGGGACTGCATTGTGTG
>CM053600.1:4193067-4245105 GCA_028646575.1 Pseudocheirus occidentalis
ATTATAAACAATAAAATATTGGTTTTTTTTGAAAATATACATTCCTTGATGTCACCCAATTCATATAAGTCCAATATCATTATAATACGTTACTTGGTTCCAAAATTATACTAAATAATACGAGGGTCTGTAAATGCACATTTTCGCTGCAAGGTAGCATCGAGTAGCTGGTAGCCAATGTCCAGAATGGTTTGGAGTGCAAAGGGTTAAAAAACAAATAGAACATTGGCAAAGAGGCTACAACAACCTGTCATAAAGAATATATTCTATGATCAATTTGGTTTTATATTGGGAATGCAAAGTTGATTTCAAATTAGGAGAAATATAAACTGAAACAATGTTAATAACAAAAATAACAAAAATCATATGATTATATCAACTGATGCTGAAAAAGCTTTTCTTTACTTTTTTTTTTTTTTGAGGGGTGAAGGTAGGGCAATTGGGGTTAAGTGACTTGCCCAAGGTCACACGGCTAGTTTTTGTGTTAAGTGTCTGAGGCCGGATTTGAACTCAAGTCCTCCTGACTCCAGAGCCGGTGCTCTATTCACTGTACCACCTAGCCACCCAGAAAAAGCTTTTCACAAGATTTAATATCCATAATAGCAATAAACAGGTTTACTTAACATGATAAACAGCATATATCTAAAGCCAAGAGTCAGCATTATATGTCATGGGGATAAACTAGAATCTTATTTATAATAAGATTATGAGTGAAACTAACTAGTATGTCCATTGCCAGCACTTTTATTTGACATAGTACTAGAAATTACACAATAAGACAAGCAGTTGAAAGGATAACCAAAGGTAAAGAAGAAACAACATAACTGCCTTTTGCAGATGATATGAAAGTACACTTAGAGAATGATGAATCAGCTAAACTACCACACTGAGAGAACTAAATCAACTAAAAGTTAAATGAAAAGGCTTAAACTACAGCTACGTTACAGGGCATGAAATAAATCTACAAAAATCATCAGCATTTCTTTATAATATTGATAAAACCCAGAAGGGCGAGAAAGAGAAATTCCATTTAAAATAACTGCGGAATGTATAACAAGTATGTGAATCTACCTACAAGATACAACCAAGCACCAAAGAAATACAATTACAAAAGACTTTTTACAGAAACATGGACAGATTTAAATGGAGAAGTAATTGCTCATGGGTGAGCTAACAAAATAATAATGACAACATTATTCAAATAAATCAATAAGTAAATTAACTCATTCAGTACATACCAAACTACCAAAGTACTACTTTGAACTAGAAAAAATAATAATAAAAATAATACCAAATAATATGTTATTACCTTCACGTGGAGGCAGTACCAAAAAAAAGTCTCCAGAAAAAAAAAATAGAGATGGAAGAGAAAAGAGCAGCATCAGAAAACAAACCGTACTACGAAAGAGTAATTTCCCAATAGTACGGTACTGGTTAAACACCACACTGAACAGTAGACCAAATCGGGTACACAACACACAGAAGCAAATGAACCTAGCAGATCAGTGTTTGGTAAGCACAAAAGCCTCAATGACTGGGGTAGGGACTCACTATTAATAAAATCTGCCAGGCAAACTGAAGAGTATTAATGAAGAAATTGGATTTAGGTCAATACCTCAGACCTTATACCCAGATAAGATTGTTTTTCCTTGAGTAATGCCTGTTTATCTATAGCTTATCTATATAGCCATATTAAAAAATGTTCCAAATCACTAGTTAGAAAAATGCAAATTAAAACAATTCTGAAGTTCCTCCTCATACCCCTCAGACTGGCAAAGATGGCTGAAAAATAAATGAATACATGAAAGAATGAATAAATAAATAACAAATGTTGCAGGATGGAAGAAAACCAGTGTACTGATGAACTGCTGACAGAAGCATGTCATGAATCCATCCATTCTAGAAGCAATTTTGAATAATACACACAAAAATAGTAAACAATGTGTACCCTTTAACTGCTAGGCTTCTATCACGAAGAAGTTCAAAAGGAATACATCTTTATATGTACAAAAATACTCACAGCAGCTCTTCATGTGCTGGCAAAAAACTGGAAACTAGGAGTGCCCATCAGCTGGGGGATGGCTAAAGAAACTGGCATAGGAATGAATGGAACACTATTGTCTTGTAAAATGAAGGAAAGAGATGGTTTTAAAGAGACACGCAGAGACTTGAATGAATAGAGAGTGAAATATGTAGAACTAGAAGAAACATTTACACTATAATGTCAATGCTTTAAAAACAAATAATTCTGCAAGACTTTAAAAACTGATTAAATAACCAACTACAATTCTAGAGGACTGATAAACTGTCCACTGAAATACACTTTTGGATATGATTGATATTGGAATTTTTCTTGTACTTCTATGTTTATGTGATAAGAGCATTCTGTATTTCTTTTTTTCTGTCCTTTTAAATGGTAAAGAGGTAGAGAGGAAGAAAAAACCAAGAGAAGGAAGGAAGGGAGAAGAAACATTCAGTTTTACTGTGGACTTGGATTTCTTGGCAAAGAATAGAAAAGCAACTCTTTTATGAAGGCCATAGCTTTGAAAAAAATGTTATGGGAATTTTTTTTTAATTTTGGAATTTAGAACACTTTCAAAATATGAGATGAGACATATGATCTAATGTTTTGTTCTTAAATATTGATGTAACATAGAACCTGGAATTTTCTTTTGTGTTTTTACATGTTTAACACAAAAAATATTCTAATAAATGGTTTGGCAAGTTATATCACTAAAGGGGGAGGGTGACATGTGAAGACTACTTGGATGAATAGAAAACTATAGATAATAGAAAACAAATTTATTAACCACAAAATTATTTTTAATACCATCTAATACAAACAATAGGGGCAAATAATTTTTAGGACAATAATAACTTACAAAAAAAGCAGGAGCATTCATTACATTAGCCCATTTTTAACAAAAGGAACCAATTATACTAAAATTCAAAATATGTTAAAAGTTATCAAAATTTTTTTTTTAAAGCTCATAGACTCCTGCCTAAAAACCTTTGCTCTGGCCAAAGGGGTCTATCCTCAAACCTACCTTCCTTTTAACTGATAGTCCCTTTGCCTCAACTGTCCTTCCTTTTTTATTTTTAACTTATCACTTATCCATTGATGGTTTTTTCCTTTTCCCACAAAGATTTTATGTAACTTGTGCAGGGCCCCATATCTAGTAGGAAAAGCAAGGTTTAGTTCTTAATGCCAGGCCTATAATTCTACATACCCCTATCACTTCCAGCCTCACATCTATTCCCCTATACATAGCTAACAATAAGCACTATATTTCTGTTTGTCAACAGGATAAATAAGGGTGAGCAGACAGCAGCCCTGGAACATGGTAGGAATCAATGCAACAACCCTTTTTGTCAATTTTTTTATTGAGGGGCAGGGAAAAGGAGCATGAACCATGAATTAGTCTTCCTTGGCAACAGCTTTACTCATGGCAGGCAGAGTACTGTTGAATTCTTTGCTTTTCTTCTTGGCCTGCATAGGGGTTTTCCATTATTTTAAAAATAGGAACTCTAGTGCATACTTCTCTCTAGAGACCTTCTTCTGTGTCCCATCTCTTGTCTGTGGCAAACCCACACACCTGCCAAATCCTGGCTCTCACAAACTTGGTAAGGCAGCATTGTTATGGCTTTATTGTGTTCTTGGTGACTTTGTGACTCTTGTTGACCCAGTGCCATAGTGTAGTGGAGGCCACACCTATGTCTACTGTTACTCTGATGACAGCAGTGGCCAAAGTCCCTGTATGCCTCTTCTTTGAGTTCGAGTTCCATATTACAGCCCATCTTTTGGAAATTTCCTTTTTTTTTTTTTTTTTTTTTTTTTTTTGGAGGAGGGAAGGCAGGCCACTTGGGGTTAAGCGACTTGCCCAAAGTCACACAGCTAGTAAGTGTTAAGCATCTGAGGTTGAATTTGAATTCAGGTCCTCCTGACTTCAGGGCTGGTGCTCTATTTACTGTGTCACCTAGCCGCCCCCCTTTTGGAGATTTCCAATTTAATTTCCAATATGTGCTTTCAACTCAATTTGTACAAAGTTTACTTGGGATTTGCTATCTTTCTCCTTAAACCAATTTTACTTTCTTTTTTTTTTTTCTTTACTGTGAGGACCACAATTTTCAAATAATGAAGTTCTGAAATCTTAGTTATCCCAAACTCCTTCCTCCCTCTCATCTTCCACATTCGATCAGATGCCAAGTCTTTTCATCATTCTAATATAGGGTCTCAATACATTCACCTGAACCACTGAAGTAGCTTCCTATGTGGTCTCCTTCTTGAGGGCAAGGTCTTTTAAACCAGAAGTCCATGGATTTATTCTTTAAAAATATTTTTTTAACTGCACTTAAATGCAAATGGCTCTCTTTGTAGTCTTATGTGTTTTATTTTATGCATTTAAAAACATTATTCAAGAAAAGATCCTTAGGTTTCCCCAGACTGTCAAAGGCATTCATGACACACAAAGAGGTCAAAAGGTCAAGAACCCCTTCTTCAGGGTTTTTCCCCTCTCAAATCGCTGCTCCACACTGCTGCCAAACTGGTAGGCCTAAGAGGCAGGTCTGATCATGTCACATCTCTGCCCATTTGACTCCAGGTACCCCCTCTTGTCCCAAAGATAAAACAAACTCCTGATTCTAGTATTTAAGTTCTTTATACTCTGGCCCCAGTTTACTCTACATGATTATCTTTCAAACACTCTATATTCCAGCCTAAGTGGCCTGCTCGATGTTCACCATATAGGGCCTTCCACTTTCCACTGCCATGCCTTTCTGTAATCTGTTGCTTGAAATGCTCTCCTTCATGATTTCTCCCAATTCCGACCTTCCTTCAAGGCCTGGATCATACGTTATCTCCGACACCGGATCATCCTCTATCCTCCTGTTAAAGCTTGTCCTCCTTCCCATACTGCACTGGATTCATTCTGCATACATTTTGCATTCACTTATATATGTGCATGTTGTTTTCCCCCACGAGAATGTAAGGCACGTGTGTCCAGTCTATCACACACAGTAAGTGTTAAATACTTGCCAAATGGGAATAAAAATGACACCTCTCCCAGAGGGTTGTTGTGAAGGTCACATGCGGTAAGAGATGTAAAGTGCTAGATAGATGCTAAGCTACTAATATTAGCGACCCTAGTAGAGGAAGTGTTGTTATGCCCAATTTACAGAGGAGGGAACTGAGGCTCCAAGAGATTAGATGACTTTTTCCAAGTTTCATCAAAGCCAAGATTTGAACCCAAGCATCCTATCTACAAGTCCAGAGGGGGTGAACTCTCAATAAAACTGATTCTAGCCATCAAGACAAGTGTCTTCAGTATCAAATACTGGCCATAAATACCCTCCCACACCACCTCTCCTACATGAAGATGCTGGGGAAACAGCCATAAAACAGAGCAGAGAACCACTGAGATACTTTAGGTAAAAGCATTTTTCCCTCCCAAGATACCCACACAGTTTCCTCAATGGCCCAATTAACTCTGGAAACCCTTTCTAATATTGCTTTCAGGAATAAAGACTAGACAGGAGAATAATGATACTACTAATAAACAAAATATTATATAAAAGAACAAAATATTTTGGAATAAAAGCTAGAGGGAAAAACAAAGGAAATATAAAGATGGAAATGTTAATTGTACCTTAAAGAACCCTGCTTCAGGACCACACCTGTCATATACACTCCTGGATTTACCTATAGCCATGATAATACCTTGCATGTTCGGGGTCATCATGATCTGCCACAAGGGATTTAAGGTAAAAGGTTGGAATGGTTAACATTTTGAAATGTTAAGAAAATGTCTTCATGTACATGCCAGCTAAAAAGCATACCATAGACAAAGCCAGAAAATACTGTTTGTTATAGCTACTGTTCACCATTCCCAAATTAATCATAGCATTTGTTTGCTCTACAGTAAATCTAACCTGATATGCACATAAAGATATATTCTTTAAAATCAGCCAGTGATAAAAATACATGCACTGTTAACCACCACCCCAACAATTAGCAATTCTGCCCAAAGCACACACACGGGAACTCTCATCCAGATGGAAAGCTTACATGAACACACCCATTCATTCTAACCCACCCCACTATACAAACACCTTCCTCCCAAAACGTGAAAATTCAATACTTACATGCTTATTAAATAAATTAGACTATTTCCAAAGAGAACATAAGATGAAAACGTTACATGGAATAGTTTACGGACATCAGAAAGAAATCTGTATTACTTTCTTTGGTTTCATGTCATTCCTTCAATTACTAGATCCCATAATATAACTACCTAATCTTCAATGATGTAATAAAATGTTTGCAGAACCAAAGCATAGAAAGCAGGACCATCAAGCTAACACAGTGGTTCCTTTGGAGTAATTAAAGAGGCTACTTCTGCCTTTTTGCCATCAAAATATAGAGAGGTTTGTAATTACAGTATTTCAGCTGAACCATATTGTACCTAAAGCTCCTAAGATCCAACATTACATACCTAACAAGTACCCTAAAACCACCCTACTTTTATCACAAATATCATTTTGTTTATTCTAATATTAAGTACAGTGCTCCCTGAAGCTGTTTTTCAGGGCAGTAATATCAACCATAGCACTATTATGGTATTAATATGAGATTCCTGTGGCATAATGGCTAGGAAGTTGGAAAGACTTGGGTTCGAGCCTCTGACACCTACTGTTTCTGGGATGCTCAGAAAGGCACTTAACTTTTGCTTAATTTTTTTGTTATGTTTACTTTTTCTAAAACCATAATTATTTTAAATTCTCAATTATACATTCTAATACGGGCAAATCTAATAATTCAATTATGCTTCTTTTTAGTTCAATTTTCTTGCTCTAATCCCTCCTACATGCATGTCACCACCTCTTCTCTGTTGCTATTACTGTTCAGAAACTACCTTCTTCAAGTATATCAGAAAACAAATGGAGAAATTCCACAGTAACTGGAAAAAGGGGTCAAGGATCTAGTCGATCTATGGAAAATCTAGGCTGATTCTAGAAAAAGCCACAAGAGGAATAGGACAGATTCCCCCTACCCTCCTGGAAGCATTTCTTGGTATATATGACAAATATTTCTCAGAATATGGAACAAGAGGAGTTTGCAATAGTATCACTATTGCATCTTTTTAATAACTCTGAAGGAAGCAGAAGAATAAATGCTGCTAAGCTACTCTGTGCCAGGCCTTAGTTCCCAGAGTCTTCTTAGCTTCTGGGCAGCTCCCTGCTACTTTTAGGATTTGCAATAGGAAAAATATAAGAATAAGTTATTTAGGTATAAAATCAAGATAGGGAGAATTAATTTATGCCAGGGGCATTTTTTTATACTCCAAGGCTGTTTTATGAGATTTTCGTAATAAATATGATACTATACTTATTTTGTACATTCGACAAAATGCCCAAGTCTTTCTTCTTAAGTTTTAATGATAATTTCAAACTTTCATTAACATGATCAAGGAAGTTCCTCAAGACCACAAATCACAGAATCATAAATTTAGAGCTAGGAGTGACAAAGTGACATGTTATACACAAAGTTATGTATGTGTGAATATGCAGGCATGCTCAAAATCCTTGTGCCAAGCAGCAGAATAAGAGGTAAGTTTGTGGTGCAAAGGGCTGTACGCACAGTACCTCATCGTCATAACCCCCCTTCACTGACTCAGTCACAAATGTCCCTACATGAGGAATCGCCACCTCTACAACTTGCTGCTTAGAAGGTGGTGGACTGATGGCTTTTTCAGGGGTCTGCAGGAGAAAATAATGAGCATGAACAATTAGAAAAAGAGAAGCGAATAATCTAAAACAGTAAAACTTTTTTTTTGGGGGGGGGGCAGTGAAAGATGGCTAACTTCCCATTACCACCTGGATACTTTCAGGCTACAAGAAAGGCCAGTAACATTAAATTTTTTCCTTTAAACTATAGGCCTTATTGCTTTAAATAAATAATTTAAATTCCAAATTCTTAACAATGTGCATTGCATAACCTAAAAAGTGTTTTCCATACACCTATATCTTAAGGTATACTGAAGATTATGTTGAAAAGGTAACTAAAACTAATTTTAAAACTTTTATTTAAACAAAAGGTAGTCTTTAATTTCTTATTTGCTATGAATGAAATGTAAACTGTGAATAGTAAAAATATTTATTCAGTCAGTGGAAGAAAACACAGAATGCCTCTAAGGGTCCCTTTCTGCTCAAAGAGCTGAAAGGTATCTTAGAGCCACTCGCATCCAGTGCTTTCGTTTCAGAGATGGGCCAAACAGGCTCAGAATTGTGAAATGAATTGATTGAAGTCATGTGAGTAGAAGAACCTGCATTCAGACTCAGAACCTCTTGCCTTCAAATCCTGTACTCTTTTGAATGAAGGAGGTAAATAATAGTGAAACAGAGAAACTACAAAAATTTTGAAAAGTGAAATTCAGCTTTATGACTTTCAAGTTTGTCGAGGACATCAAAGACTCTCAGTGTTGAAATGGTTCCTTTATTGATTCAATAAAACAGTATTTTAAACATATTTCCAAAGAGCCTGTTGCTTCTTTGTCAACAAAAGGCCATTTGTAAAGAATAACCTACCTTCAAGTCACAAAACAAAGAAATGTCCTGATGATAAACATTAACCAAAAACTTAGGGAATTATAGAATTTCTCTTCACTGGATCCTGAATTTAGGAAATTTTATTGTAGTATGAAACAAAGGTACTTTAAAAAAGCTAAAAGCACTTGGAAGGCAGGGATGTTTTCTGCTTTTTCACTGACCCTCATTCAATTAGTTCTTAGTAAATAAATATTAGCAACTGTCAAAGATGAAGGCTGCCACTGTCCTCTCTACTAACAGATGTTACTGTAAAATATGGCACTATTTCAATGTTTCAGGGTGCTCTGAATTAAAGTCTGGACTCTAGAATACTACGCCAGTATGTTACAAGCTCTGGCTCAAAAAGTTTCAGAGATGGGTCTAGCAAAGGTATGAATGTCTGTCATCCAAGGACTAGCCTCATCAGGCAATGATTTTTCAGTCATGGTGATTTAGGAAGAGTTTCTATCAAAGAGGAGGGGAACTGTGATCTGAGGCAGTGGTGGTAGTACCTATAACAATGAAATCACAGAACATTCAGATTTTCTATTGTTCCATTAAGTTCAATAATTTCTAGCTCAAATATGCTGTTAACTCATACATACATACCTATGAGCTCATGTAATGTCTAACTCTGTGGATCCAGCTTATGGAATTTAGCAGATAGGATCTTGTGAGACATTACTCACAATATTCCTGTGAGTAAAGGATGAAAAGAACTAAGTTTCCATTTTAGGATGACAAAACTTGAAGTTAATGGTTAAGAAATCACGTACACTCACTCAGGTCAAACCAAGTGAGAACAGGTTTTGTGATTCACAAGACAGTTTACTGAACGTGATTTGGTATTCATCCAGCGGCAAGAGCAATGCTATTTGGGAATGTTAAATATTATCTATGCTCAAAAATGGCTTCCTCATGGAACTTTCTTTTCCAATAGGCATCCACTATGTAAATATTTACAAGGAAAAAAAAACCTTTGGAAATGTATTTTTCAATGCTTTCAATAACTTTTTCCTTTTATATGCACATGTGCTTAACTTGCCTCCACGTAATCAAATTGTCCAATAACCCCTCAAATATCATTTAAATCAGTCAGACACTGATACTGACATTTCATGCAACAGAAAATAGGACATATCTGGTCAGTTTTTTTAATATGAATACATAGGTGGCCATGATCAAAAGTGAAGTAATTGCTGTATATGCGCTGAATAAGAATCAAAATTCCAGAACTACAAAGGACCTTGGAAAGCATCTAGTCCCAAGCTCCCTTGATTTTATAAGGGAAGCAACAAATGCTCCAGAAGGTAAGTGAATGATCCAGAGCCAAACAATCAGGAGTAGAAACAGGACCCATACACAGACCTAAAAATCCAATGTTCTTTTCACTAAAATTCCCTGAAAATGTCTTGAATCTGACTATCTAAAGCACACACACACACACACACACACAGACACACACAGACACACACACACCCCCTCACGCAACAACTGAAAAACAGTTCTTACCAGCTGTAAAACAGTCTCAGGATTTTTATCTTCATGTTCTGAGGATGCCTTGGTGATCGCCTGCATTGTTTCTTCTTTCAAATACTTGGCAAGATCACTTCTTGATGGCTGTTCTAGGTACTCAGGTTCTTCTGCTTGTGCTTAATGACAAAATAATTAATTATATATTGAATATGAATCTCAAAAGGAACTGATTTGAATTCTTATTTATTTTTTGTTTTTTATTTATTTTTATTGTTTTGTTGTTGTTGCTTTTTGGAGGGTGATTGAGTTAAGTGACTTGCCCAAGGTCACACGGCTTATTTATTTAATAATAAGAATTATGTTGTTCATTTGTTTCAGTAGTGTCCAGCTTCTTGTGAGTTTCTTGGAGTTTAGGAGTTTCTTGGCAAAGGTCCTGGAGTGGTTTGCTACTTCCTTTTCCAGATCACTTTACAGATGAGGAAACTGAGGCAAATGGGGCTAAGTGACCTGCCCGAGGTCATACACCTAGTACATGTCTGAGGCCAGATTTGAATTCAGGAAGGCGAGTCTTCTGGACTCCAGGCTTGTCATTCTATCCACGGTGGCACCTGGCTGCTAGTGATGCTGATACCTGCTAATATACAATCTCTCCATCAGCTACTTCTTTTTGTAGTTTGAAAACACATTTTATTGGTGTTTTTTTTGTCCTGCACACTAGGTCGTGGAAAGAACAAGAAAGTGAGCAAGTGGGCTACACAGAGTACAAAGAAGAAACAGAATAAAGGGGCAACGTCTCCATAAAGATGCAGAGCCTGAGCCCCAAGGGATGGGAGAACAGGTGAAGCAGTGAAGTTTCCTGTCGCCGTTGTGTTACCGTCAGTGTATTCCTGTAGTTCACCCGATGTTTTCTTTATTAATTTAGATGTTAAGGCATTCAACGCATATAGATTCAACACTGATAGTGGTTTATTCCTTTCACTAAACATAGTTTCCTTGTTTATTCTTTTTTAAGTTTTCAATGTTTATTTTTGCTTGATTTTTTTCCCCCTAGCCTACCATTTTTATGCTATTTATGTCTTTTTGGGGGGGGGGAGGGCAATTGGGGTTAAGTGACTTGCCCAAGGTCACACGGCTAGTTTTTTGTGTTAAGTGTCTGAAGCTGGATTTGAACCCAGGTCGTCCTGACTCCATGGCTGGTACTCTACTCACTGCACCACCTAGACACCCCTATGTCTTTTTTCTTTAAATATATTCCTTATAAGGTAAATATTGTGGAGTTTTAAAAAAATCCAGTCTGTCATTTGTTTACCTTTTATTAGAATGTTTAATTCCTTCACATTTAAAGTTTTAAGGACTAGTCTTACATTTTTCCTACATTTGTCTTTAATTTTTTTTCAAGTGAATATTTCATTTTTCTTCCTTTTTACATTGTAACCCCAATATTACATCTCTCTAATTAAAAGGTTATTTTTTAGGGCTACCATATTCTGACTGGCTCTCTTCCCTCCCCCTCCCATCCCACTTGTTATTTGTTTTCAGTTTTGGAATTTGAAAATTTGGAATCCTTAGTAGGTTCCTATTTCCTTCTTGCTTTTTAATCCAATCATTTAATGATTCCCCTCTTTTTTCTTTCAATTATATACTTAAGTAAAATCTCTCTTCCTCTTCCTCCCTTCAATTTATTTTATTAGTTTTTAAAATTTCATTTTCAGTGATTTTTAAAAAGCATTTCTTTTCCTCATTCTGTTCATTACTTATCTCTACCCTTCTATTTATTCAAGACTTTTATTTTTGATTGATATCACTTATTGTCTAAAAAAAAAATTCTGTATTCCTTGAGGGGAGGGAGTATGGGATGATTGCTCATTATTGGTTAGGGAATATTGGCCTTCTCTGCTTCTCTTCTTCTGTCCATCCAGTTTTTATCTTGTTGGGATTCTTGGTGTTCCAGATTGTGGAGAGAGATGAAATTGCTTCATCTCTGGCAATTCTTATTTTAGACAGGTTTCAGAGTTTTCAAGATTCAGAGAAAATGTCTCCTTTGTTGGTCACACAGCTACTAGGACTACCTCAGTTAGAAATTAAAGAGTGTTGATCAGATTTCTTCTTTGTAAAGAAGGAGGGAGAATGAAAGGAGGAAAACTTATAAGAAATTATCATGGGAAAGTACAAAATTGAGAAGAACAGTAAAAATGAAAGCAATAAACATTCACAAAATGGAGAAGGGGAACAGAATGGATTAGACAGGATTATTCAACAATATGTTATTTTCAAAAAACTGATATGAATCAAAGATCCACAAAGAGAAAAGAGAACTGGAAGAGAATTTATTTAGGCCTCTGGTAAACTCAAAAAAGCAAGAACAATTGTCAACTCAGACAAGGTGAGAAGAGAAACCGAAATGAGCTGGGAAACAAGGTTATGCATATTGTTAATAGTATTAGTGCCAATAATATGAAAATTTCACATATATTCAGCAAATGAAATAACATTTAAATAAATTGTTTTTAATGTTTATTATATCATGGTCTAATTTTTTTAAATTCATAAATGAAGGAAAAGCCAGATTGTAATGAGAGGTTATTGAAAACAAAGACATTAATGTTTTCTATCTATTCAAGTTATTAGATCCCATGAAATCTATGTGAGGATCCCACATGAAGAACTTCTGATCTAAGTACTTAAAGACAAGCTAAATTAATTACGAGGAGAAATAAAGCAAAACTGTTAACAGCTATTTCTTATTTCTCTGACACATGTTGTTCTCTCCTCCCTGTAAGAGTAGGAGCTCCTCAAGGCTAAGGACCATCTTTTGCCTCTTTTTGGTTTCCTAAATTCAATAAGTATCATTAAGAGCAAGCTTGAATTTAGGGATCCAAAAAAAGGGCAAAAGCCAGCCCCTTAGCCTTGAGGAGCTCACAGTCTAATGGGAGGAGATAGCTGTGTATCAGATCATACACACACAGGTACATGTGTACATGGCACATGCTCATATATGTCAGATAAATAATATTTATTAAGCGCTAACTACATGCCTCGTATACAGTAAGCACTTAATAATCTTTAAACATAGTAAAAAAGAAAAAAGTTAAGAACCTGAATAGAATTTTAGAAAACTTAGGTATTATAGGTATCCAGTGATTAATGAACTAAATTAGAAAGGAATATGCGTGTTTCATTATGTGTGATACCTTTACAAAAATGGACCACATGCTAATGGACAGAAACCTCATCAACAAATGAAGAAAATAAATCAACAAGAAATTAAAAGGAAACTGTAAAAGAAAATAGCTAGATGCACTGGCCTACAAGGACTGCCAAAAAGGAAATGATCAAGATATAAATCAAGGAAATCTCTCTATCACCTATCTCTATCATCTCTCTGTCATCTACCTACCATCTATCATCTTGCTAACTCTCTATGATCTCTAATTCTCTATCATCTCTCTATCATCTATCATCTCTCTCTATCATCTCCCCCTCTATCATCTGTCTCTATCATCTATGTCTCTATCTCTCTACCATGTCTCTCTCTCTATCATCTATCTCTCTATCTATCCAGAAAGACAGTAAAGGAGGTGGGCTGGTCATATTAGCGAACATGACAAAAGTCTGAGTGATATTTTTGTACTCCTGAGAACAAAGATCTTTTAAAGATGATGATGATAAAATTCTTTAAAATTTGCCAAGAGCTTCCCACATTATAGCTTCTAGATTACGAGATCCTCTACAAAGGATACAGAAAAACATACATAACAATTAGAGAGAAGAGGCAAGAAAGGGGGCTAAGAAAGCACTGAGTACCAAATCCTGCTAGATAATGATGAGATGGACTTCTGGTAATCAATCATCCTAATGAGGGGATTAGGACAGAAAATGGTTAACTATGGGAACTGAGTGAACCACACTGCCTCAATTTTGTGATGACATTCTGGAGCTAGATTGAATCCTTTTCTACTTAATTACGGAACTAGCCCAAATTCTGTCTTGTGAGAAAACTTTATTTAATCGTGGGAATTTGGAGAAAACCTTAGTGCACTATGTGAACCTGGCCCAGCATGGCTAGGAAATTGTATTGCCTCTCCCGTCTATTGAAAGAGCCTTAACTAAGGACCTAGCTTATGCTCACCAGAAATCCAGTGCTATACAAAAACTGATGCAAGTTGTAGTGTTCTCAAGCAACCCATACGTGTTATTACCTAAAAACCAGCTGCAAACCGATCAATCAGTTACTGTTTCCATGTTCCTTTGACTGTTTACAGACACTTGAGGAGCAGTGAGACACCTCTTTCTTTTCCTTTCTTTTTGCTTTTTCGAGGGCAATGGGGGTTAAGTGACTTGCCTAAGGTCACATGGCTAGTAAGTGTGTCAAGTGTCTGAGGCCACATTTGAACTCAGGTCCTCCTGACTCCAGGGCCAGTGCTCTATCCACTGCCCACCTAGCTGCCCCTACACCTCTTTTTCTGAATTCAGGAAACTGTACCTGTTACTCTCTCCCTCTCAACCTGGAAAGTCCCTAATCTTTTCAAATTAGCTCATGTTGTATGTATTGTTTCTTTTTAACTAACTGGTCTTATTTGTTTTTAAGGTATAAAAGTTTGCCTTCCCTTTGTATTCAGCATCCAGGCCTAAGCTGCGGACATCCTGTTCTGCTTTGTTAGGCGATTGACATGCTTGGAAAAGCTTGCTTTCTTAAGGCTTTTCATCCTTCATCTGCCACAAAGAAGGTATGTTCGCTGAAGAGAAACCAAGTAGACCCAACGACGGGAAAGAGAGAGTTAGTTGGAAAATTCGGGGTAAACCATAAAGGACAGCTCGAGGGGAGTTTAGCAAAGTATTCCCTAAATAAGTTTCAGGTTCTTTTGGTCTTTTTCTTTGTGGATATTGCTTTTCATCAGTTATACTTCAGTCAGAAATGGTGAAAATCCATACTGGCCTACTCCTTTAGCCATTTCCCATTTTAATACATCACTTGTTTGGTTCAATAGGTCAAGTTGGAGCATTTCTGAGTCCTTGGTGTATCTTCTTTTCATTTTGGTTTTTCTCATTTAGTGGTGATTTCTACCTTTTTTTTTTTAAAAAGTCAGTGATATGATATGAACAATTTATTTTTTAAAAAATTTCCACATTAGTAAAGAATCATTTCCTATAAAAATAATTTTATTTTTTGTAATGAGAACACTAGGAGGCATAGAAAAGAGAGTGCTGGATTCTGACGCAGGAACATCTGAATTCAAATCTCACTTTGGACTACTCTTGGCTGTGTGACCCTGGACAAATCATTTAATCTCTCTCATCCTCTTTCTTCAATGTAGAGAAGAGCACCGACCCCAAAAGGGCCGTTGTGAAGCTCAAGTGAACTAATACGTGCAAAGTGAGCTATCAGCCTTGAAGCACCGTATACCTTTTGGCTTTGACCATCCAGTGTCTGCTGCATCTGTCCAGTGTGAAGCTTGTGTCTAGCCTACAAAACTTTGCCTTTCCCTTCTTGATCCTGAGTGATGCACCTTCTGACCTACTTTTCACCAGCCTATGCACTCACTGAGCACTTCGGATATTTGGTGACTTGGGATGTAGTCTCGTTTAAGTCCACCTTGAGTCTCCTACACAGATACACCCAACTCAAGGATTCTCCACCAAATCTTGCTGACAGCAAAGCTCCTTGCTGTCTATTGTCCAGTGCTTTCAGTTGTGTCAGACTCTCCACGACCCGATTTGGGATTTTCTTGGCAAAGAAACTGGAGTGGTTTATCATTTCCTTCTTCAGCTCATTTTATAGATGAAGAAATGGAGACAAACAGGATTCAGTGTCTTGCCCAGAATTACACAGCAAATAAGCATCTGAGGCTGGATTTGAACTCAGGTCTTCCTGACTCCAGGTCCAGAGCTGTATCCACTGTACCACCTAGTTGCCCAGTGAGATTCCTAGTGTGGTGGAATTAGAAAATGGACTTCCACCATCAACCAATTCTGAAGTCACTGCTGGAATCCAATATTCCAGTTTGAATATGACCTGAAACACTAGAATATATGTATGTGCACTGTGTATATATGTACACGCACATGTACACACACCGCCCCCCCAATTACTGCTATATACTCTTTATACACACACATACAAGCTGCACATGTGTATGTGCAAATATATATGCATATATAAGTAATTTGTACATATATTTCTATACAGAAAGAAAGAACTTACATGTTTTATGCTAAACCTTTGAAATATCACTACTGAAAACAAAATGAGCTGACCTGTCATCAGAGAAGGTGCTGGCTCCCTCAGTTTCTGAGATGCTAAAATCTTTTCCTGCTGAGCTTTCTGGGCAACCTGTAGATCCCACTCTTCCAGCTCTTTTTCAAATCTCTGATTATCTTCTCTGACAAAGTCCTTTAAATCAGGAGGTAATGTTTCCATTCCGACAAGTTTCTGACCGGTTTCCTTATGCAAGTCTTCTGCAAATCATATATTTCAAAGACTATTATGTGATCAAGAATGAAGAAATGCAGTTCTCAAAATAGAACATATTTGTACTTTATCCAACAAATATGTTAAGCTTATACTTTGTGAAGTGTTAAGTATTTATATGAAATAAATCTTTAGCTTTACCGCTTGCTGAAAAACTTATGCTACTTAAAAATGAAAAGGTAAACAAAAAAAATAAACATTACAGAATACTCGGAAAGGAATATTAAATTACAAACTGCTCTTCAACAAATCATACAGATGTTATGCTTTCTACACATCCAATAGGCAGAAATGAGAACTGAGGTTCAGAATTTAAGCTTTTGGCATGCAATGACTTACTATGGTGGTAAGAAAATATCTGGTGTTTGTGCCCAATTCACAAATTGGTATTTTTTTCAAAGAAAGAGGAATGAAGAAAATACTTTTGCATTTGTAAGTGGTAAAGATGGAACTCTACTATTGCATATATTTATACACTACTTTGTTGGGCATTCTCTAATGCCCAACATATTATGGAGATAACTCTAGATGTTCAAATACTCTAGTAGAATGAAAGCAGCAGTAGCAAGTCCTCCCAGACTACAAAGGTTTCAGGTACATTCCCTGGTGATGGGTCATTTATGTTTTGTCCAAGGATCCGCGTAACTGTTTAAAAAGGGCCTTCACCAAGTTGAATACAGCGTAATGCATTTTTTGGTTATAGCACTTATCTAAGACTTTCTTCTACATTATAGCAGGACTGTGATCTGTGTTAGAAGGATTTTAAAAACACAAGGGATCTTTGCTATATTTAAGGATAAATCTTTTATTTAAATCATAATCTCACACAGGTCCACTTATCATACTAGTCTATGAATTTTTAATAAAAAGCAAGTCATCATTGTAAGGTTTACCAAAACATCACACAGGGACTATTTTCCTTTAAGTAGCTACTTCTGTTTCTACCATAAGCCAAAAAAAGGGAAAAACAGCAAAAACGAAAACCAAATACCTTTCATAAATGCAAAAGCAGGAAGACTAAGCAGTTCTTAGAATACACTAAAAAAGGCAATGCAATGTTGTGTTGGAGCCAGGGTGGGAAAATACCCTTTTCTTTCATCTTCTTTTTTTGCCCTCAATTCTCACTGTTCCTGTGAAATTCAGCAACAATGGCAGGGCCTAGTAAACATACATAAAGCCTCAACAGACCATAAAAGAGTTGCTTTCAGTCAATGTATGGACAATACAAGTTATGAATAAACAGCTCCATGGTTTACCAAGAGAAAGAGCACAAGCAAGGCCGACCCTCAATTCTAGCTCTAATTCTGTTACACTTTCCAGGCTATACGGCCTCTCAAACCTCCAGTTCCTTCACTTATAAAATAAAAACACTACTCTGGCATAGCGGTCATTAACTGGTTAACTGACCTGGTACCAAACATATCCATACAGCACTCGATTACTCTGCCGAACACATGAGGCAAGAAGCAATTTACTCAAGGGGATTTAATTTCATATTATTGCAGTCTTACCTTTCATTAAGAACTGTTCCTTATCATTAATGTACATTAAACAGTATGCGCTGGCATTTCGGTAGCCACCAAAAGAGTCTCGTTCTAGCTCTTCCCACGTGGATTTTGTCACAGAAATGTCATTATATTTCATCCACCTTTGTTGGTGATGATCAAAAATGTATGCCCAATAGTGTCCTGCATTAGCTTGGCCTTCGTGAACTAAGACAGCATGTAAGCGGTAAGGGACCTAAACACATGGGGGGAGAGGAAAAGTTAACTTGTCATGCTTTAGTCAATGTTAAATAATAATTTAGGATAATATTAAAATTAATTTGTAATACTTGTATTTCTTATATATACACGAATTTACAGTTGGGTGACCAAAGTGGAAGACTTTCCTATAGCTGAAGGAAACCCATTGAAGAGGAAATTTTATTGCATATAATTAACAGACAGCTAAGTATTTAACCTGTTTAAAGAAAGGCTGTTGTCTTAATTCTATTTTCAGCTGATACTGGGGTATTTCCTGATATACTTCTACTACCATGTGCTGATAACAAGCTTCTCAAAAGCTTTATGCACACAATATGGCTTAGTGAACTTTCTAAAGGCTTTACAAGGTGAGTCAAACAGGATTTGGCATAATTTGTGTCATGTATATGAACACACATTAACTATGATGTAATGACCCTGAAAAGGCTCAGAGTCCTGAAGAACTTCTATCTAATTATCTGAATTTTCTAGTTTGCACAGTGATTTGTAAAAATAAAGCTTCAAATACTCTGACTTTATTTTCAACAACCATAAGAAATGACATTTTTTTCTTCCTTCAAGAATGCAAAAGAAACCCTAATGACTCCATAAGAAGTAATATTTGATTTTTTTTAAAGCAACAAAATATTAAAGATTTTATCAGGTAGTAGAGCAAAAACTGTAAAAAAGGAAACTGTTAAAATAGGAAACTCTTAATAATGAATAGATAACTATACTATCTGAGGATTTGTATGTCAGACTAAATATACTTTTAAGGTACTTCTCACCTCTGAATTTCACTTACTTGTACCATAGACTTGTCAGAGTACATTTGTTCAATTGTACGATGAATTCTAGATATGCTTTCCTGTAAATCTAAAGTGACAAAGAAATATATTTTAATACTTTATGATTAATATAATATTCTTCCACTGAAACTATATTGAAAAGGATCAAATCTTATTTTGTCTCTAAAGTTACGAGAGGAATTCATCCCTCAAATTAAGATGACCTTTACCACTGCTAATTCCTAATACACTTCTTTCTCATCAGTAATTTAATCCAAAATTTTATTGCAGAGAATTTTATTGTTTTTAAGTATGCTCAAAATACGTACGTCATCTCCTGAAGCATGTCATTTCTAAACTACATAGACTTGGAAAAACCTATTTGGAGTATTATTTTTTGTAGTAGAATTCCAAGGGCATGTTCAATATTTGAAATCCAAAAAAAATCAAGAAATATTAAGGCTGCCTAAACTTAGAAAAAGTGGAGAAATAACTAAATAATTTAGATAATTAAAGACAAAATACTTATCTCCCTGAGTTTCTCAAAATAAGTGATTCAATTTGTGATATACACATAGGTTAATTTTGAAAATTTCAAGCTTGAAAATGAAATTTAGAAAATTCTTGGACTTGGTTTAAATATTATGATTCGTCAATTTTTTTTTTTAACATGTGCAACAAAGAAGTATTTTCAAGAAGTTGTCTTAGTAAAAATAGGGCTAGATTTGGCCTCAAAGACCAAAATTTGAATCCTGCTTTGGATGCTATATGATTAATAAATGTAGTTTTACTGGTTCATTACACATTCTAATGCTGCTAATTTAGAACAGACTGAACATCGCCGATTTATCAAAAATTATTATTTCATCAGAGTATTGTTGTTTTGAATAATGCTTACAATATTCTGGTGATTTTTTCCTGGCATGTGGGATAATTTTTACTATACACAGACTTTACAACAATTATTTAGGACAACGTTCAATGCAGTGAATTCCAAGTATCTATTTAATTTAAAAAAGGTATTATCTGGATTTCTGGGTCATGTGAGCAACAAGATGGAGCAGCAAACATTTTCTCTGATCCCCATGATCTACCAAACCTTTTCAAAGTAGAAACTGTGTGCCAAAGTCAAAACAGCTTCATTGTGGTGTGCGAAAAGTTAGAACCCCAAATACAAAGTTCAGAAAAAAAATCACAAAAAACAACAACTTCATGAACCAGTGTTCACTGCTCTTGAACCTACTCAGCACCTCTTCCCTCACCTCTCCTGCTACCAATAAGGAGGTTGCAAATAGCAGGCCTAAGGCTAGGATTGATACAGGCTAAACACAAAAATCACTCCAACATTTCAGGCTCCCATCCCTCTATTCCAAGCTAGTTCCAGGCTACAGAAGTTTGCTCAGGTTCCAACAGTTAGCCAAAATTGCAGTACCCATCCCTTCAAGAAGCACCGCAAAGCTCTGAACTGTCAGGGTAGTCAACCCCATAACACCAGAGAGTGTGAGTGTAAATGCGTGTGAGTGTGTGTGTGTATGTGTATGAAAGAGAGAGCGAGAAAGAGACCACACACACACACACACACACACACACACACACACACACACACACACACACACACGGGAAAGGGGTAGGGTTCAGGATGTTCTGCATCACTCTACTAAGACTCAAGGAAAGACTGCAGCATCCGTCTGAGTCACTTGGAGCAGATATCTAGAATGAGGAACTTTAAATTATCTAGTGTGGAAGGAGACTGAGATGCTCCAGCTCCCAAGACAACCATAATCAGGGCAGAAAGTATTAGAAAGTGAGTAATAAGGGAAAGTAAGAGGGTAAGAAAGGCAGAAATTACCGAAGTTTTAGGAAGAAAAATGTATTATCTGATTCCAGACAGTTTTCTCATCTGCAACATTTACCTCACAGTGTCATGGAATAGATTAAATGAGAAAGGTCTGTGAAGCACAGTGGACACCCAACATGGGCACCGAGGACACTTCATGTCTAATCGGTGATGTGAAGTTTCCAGGTGCTCATGTGAAATTCACCATGCATCAGGGACCCAGAGTCAATATTCAGAAATTACACTCAACTGATAGGAAACAGAATCTGACACACAAATATCATTTTAACATGTTCTTCAGGGGTTCATCAACATGAAAAGGAGAGATTAAAAACATGATAACTAAGTGTATAAGTGAATAAATAAAATATCCAATGAGATTTCAAGAAGGGTTTAGTCAAGACCCACCAAGACAATTTCAAATTGGAAAATTTCACCTAAGGAAAAAGTTAAAGATTTGTTTAAGATAAGACAAAGCTAAACTAAAGAGCTGCACTAGGCCAAAGACCAGTAACCAATGGCCCCAAATGTGAAAAAACCATTCTTATTATCAATCATACAAAAATAGGCAGGGGGCCATCAGGACTACAGTCCGCAAAGCCCCGTGCCAGGTTACTGTACAAGCACAACGGGCATTTCATATGCTTAGGAATGGGACGGGCAGAGGAGCCCTGAAACAGAAGCCATCCTAAGGGAAGGTCTCACCTCTAGTGTCATTCTCTACTTCGGTCCTCCAGCGATGTAAACAGCCTTCTAGCACGGAGAGCTCTTCTTCGGTGATGTGTCTTGGTGCCGGGTGCATGGGCAAATCCGGAGGTATTCGTGACTGTGTAAATGGCTTATGGATAAGCGACCTGGGTGTAGGTGACGTGCTTGGCAGTTCTAAAGGAGTTCCCTGTTGCTGTTCTGCTGTGCTGCATTTTCAAATGACAGAACAGGACAAATAACATGTCATACAGAGGCATGAATCTTCAATACTTACATAAAAATACTTAAAAGAACTAAATGGTCTTTGAAAAAATAATAAAGAATTAGATATTTAAAAGACTACAGTATTCTAATCAACAAAAAAGGCCAAGAGCAAATCCTCAAAACTCCATTAAATACTTCAAGCTTTTATTACTGAATAAGGTTAAAATTAGAATTATGCTGCCATTAACCCTTTAACTCCCAGTTAAATTATCAGCTCTGAATCCATTAACTATGTCTCTGTCTATCTCTATCTGTCTGTCTGTCTCTCTCCCACACACACACATCCACACCCACACACTCAAATCCTCAAATTACCTCCTGCTTAAACTATTACATGAGTATCTTCACCTACAAACCTCCCCTGCCTGACCCTAACATTTGTTCTTCACTCAGCTGTCAAAATCACGTCCCCAATCATGTTGCTCCTTTGCTTAAACACCTTCAGGGGGTTACTATTACTTCTAAGATAAAATACGGGGGCGTCTAGGTGAATAGAGTACTGGCCCTGGAGTCATGACTCAGACAGTTAACACACACACACACACACACACACACACACAAAAACCTAGCCGTGTGACCTTGGGCAAGTCACTTAACCCCAACTGCCCTCCAAAAAAAAAAAGCAACTAAGATAAAAATACAAATCTTTAGCTTGACATTTAAGGCCCCACACTATCTAGCTCTAACCTGCATTTCCAGCCCCTTTTCACATGTGTGAAAAATGTATGTTATTAAGTTTTCATGGTACAGCTGAGACAAATTAGACTACTGTGGTTATTCCTCAGACTTGATGTGACATCTCTGACCTCCATATATTTATGGGAGTTATCATTCAATCAAGGAATACACTTCTTCTGATTTCTGCCTTTCAGAATATATCTTTTCCTTCAAGTCCCAACTCGGGATCCACCTCTTCTAGTAAGCTTCTTCTCCCCACTCGCCGAACCCCACAAAAAAAATACTCTTTCTGCTTAAATTTTCCTAATTTCTCAATTACCCGTAACTCTGACCATACCTTAACTTTGTATATATAGTATACCACTCTACCTTTACCTAGGCCTTAACCTAGTTTGGGGACAGGAACACTCATTTTAAAAAAATCTTTGTATCCTTAGTACTTCTGCAATAGCAAGCTGCTAATAAAAAGACTTAAGTGAAATGAAATTAATTGAATGCATCAATTACTTTGAAAATAAAAAAGATAAACTTATATATATACACTCTCTATATAGATATCATATAAAATGTTTTTGATGGTACCCGTCGGCTTGTATTACTATGATAATATAAACTATCAGTATTATTCTGTGTCACTATACAAAGGTACAAGATTGTAAGGGTAAAATGTTTACAATGAAAGGTATGTTTTATTTGTTTTGAAAATACAACAACTAACTCTTATACAATAGAATCGACTTTAATAAACTATGAATTAATATGAAGAAAACATGCATTTTTCCAACTTCTTCAGCTTAAAAATTTAAACTTGTTTTATAAAAACATTCATTTTAATCTATTACAGCCAATGAACAAGAGACTATGATACAGGCTGTTTAAGTGAATCTCTCTCCATATTCAATGTCACACTGTAATAAATGTTTCCCCTCACATTCAAAAATGTTTTTACCTTGGTAGTGTCTGTGATGGTATGGAACCACTAGGTGGGGAGCTAGCATCAATATCCTCAACAGGAGAAGTGCAAACAGGTTTACTTGAGGCAAACTCCAGGGCATACTGCAGAACATCTACCAAGGGGAATCGTTTAGGGCCAGAGCCATAGCTTAAATATCTGTTAACCATAAAATGTACGAATGCATTTACTGATACATTCAAAAAGCTCCGTTTTCAGCAATTGTTAAGAGTCTTCAAACACCTATTACATAAAGATAAACTGAAATAACTTTATGCCACCATTTTTCTTCTCCAATGAATCTCCGCTGAAATGATGAGAAAGGCCAGTGGAGCGAGCGATACTCTAAGTCAGCGTTTTAAATACCCTCCAAGTTGACACACGCATGTACGCATGTATGCGTATTCATGTTTTCCATTCAAAGACTTCACTCTCTCTCGTTCTCGGAGCCCACATGGATGTTTATAGCTATTTCTGGCTCTTTCGTGGGCTGGCCATACTTTTATTTTCAGACAGGTAACCTATCACATGATCAGTTTACTTATTTAACTGGCTTTCACTCACCTCTAATTGGTTTACAATAGAATTATAAACTTGCCTTGTCACAGAAATTTAAAAAATTACTAGGTTTCCAAAAATAGATTAATTACTTTTATATAAAAATTTTTTTGAAGTTTTGATTTTCAAGTTACAAGAATATAAAGAGTTGGGTGAATATTGATTAGCAAGATTAATTGGGTTTCATGACAATTGAAATAGTTATGGTTAACCATGACCCAAGTAGTAATACCCTTGGTATTATAGCAATACTGTAACAGTAAAAATGATAACAGAAATCCAAACTGGAATTCGATGCTTCAGGTTACGCCTTATCATTTCACTTATATGTTTGTGTGCCTTTAAAAAAAAAGTAAAATGACTCTTGAAGCCAGTCGTGAAACTCTGACCGGAATGATCCTCAAAGTGTGCTCAGAGACCTCTGGGAATCCCTGAGACCCTTTCAGAGTTCTTCAAGGTCAAAACTTTAGTAAGATATTAAATCTCTAATATGGTGTACGTATATCCACACAGACATACATACACACACATTCAAAATAAAGGCCCTCACGGGGGTGAGAAGACTTCAATCATTTTTAGGAGTGTAAAAGAATCCTGAGATGAAAAAGTCTGAAAAAAGTCAAGTTATGTAATGAAACGAATCCTATACTTATATCAGCCCAGAAAGATTACCTCTCATCAAAATTAGCGCTAAATTATCTAATTATATTTTTATATTTATTATAAAGACCATATACAATATAAATTGCATGGAGTATCTTTTTAGTTCTCCAAAATACCTTTCTAGTCTCTGTTGTAACACTGTGAGGTACTCTTTTAGCCTCTTGGTCTCATCTCGTTTAATTTTTGTCAGTTCTCTGTTTTTGTGCATGTATCTGTAAATAAAATACAAAGGCGTGTCACTTCTATGAGCATACATAGCACCGTGAGTGGCAAACCACCAGCAAAGAATGCTGAACGCGCTTCTCAATAAGTTAAATGAAATTATTTAAACTTAATCACTGCTACCAAAAAACCCCACAAACCATTAATTACGACGTCTAGAGACAATGACCCATTTTATTGACTATATAAAATAGAATCTTCCCATATAATTTTCTGAGACTGTATAAAAAAACATGGAAGCTGGTCAAGGTTATTTTTTATTTCTCTAACAATATTCTTTCTACAAAGTCATGTTCTCTCTACACTGAATATTTTGTCTATTATAAATGGTATCTGTTAGTAGAAAAGGTGGTCATTTAGCACAATTATTTCATTATGTAAACTTTCATGTGCTCTCAAAACAAAGTTTATTTCCAATAAAATTAAATCAGAATTTCATCTAGAAACAACAGTGGTGTAATTCATTAAACTGCAAATACACACACACACACACACACACACACACACACACACACACACACAGAGCTATATTAGGTTCATACCTGTCCAGATATAAAACATGAGGAAATTCTAATTTGTTGTGAATTTTCTCTGGTCTTCCCAAAGCCTGATTAAATTCAAATCTTGACAGTTCAAATGTTAATACAGGTGGAAGTTCTGTGAACCAGTGCTAAATAAGAAAAGATATTTTAAAATTTAATAACCTTTTTTCTACTTTTAAAAAAATTAGGTAATACCAGCATTTTTACAAGCAGTCTACAACATTAATATCATGGTAAACTAAGTACCTAATGATTGTACATCAAAAATCCCCAAAACTGTTGTCAAATCTTTTGAATTTTTTTTTTTAAGGATAAGGCTATTTCCATTGTAACTCACATTTCTTTTCACCACCTATTCATAACTTCTATAAACCAAAGGGGAATAAAATGAGTTGTATTTCAAGCCATAAATTCACAACTTTTAAGAGATTTATGAACTCAATTACATGATACTATTTCCAACATGATTATTTCATTATTTGAAACCAAAAGTTAGCATCAAAAACTTTGTCAAAACTCTTGAGGTATTTTTGCAATTACTTAAAAGGCTAAATTTTTCAATATGATATGCATTCAAGATTCACTCCAAAATGTAGGAAAAGACTTCTGACATTCTTTTCATTTAAGCCTTATTCTTGCATTTGAACTTATCATTTAAGATAAGATATTTCACTTAAACATAAGAGAAAAGCAGTTGTGGGAAATAAAGCTATGAATCTTTTAAAAAGTTAATACTTCGAATCAGCCAAATGATGATAATTAAGATGGCTGGAAAAATGTACAACTTGGCAACTATGCCATTTCATTGTAAACGTCTACTCAGTTCCTGAAGTGAACCATTTTCTTTTTATAACTGCAAATAATTGGTCAATGGAAAAGGGGAACTTTGTGGTTCAGTAACTTGGAACTGGAAAGAATATACTATGACTAATACATATTCAGGTACAAAACAACCAGAGCTATTCACCAAAATGGTGTGAATTAATGTTGTCCCAAACACAGACGCTGATGCTCAAATTTCATTCAAAAAGTCAACAAAATTAAGTGTCTTTTCCCTAGTTGCCTTCCAGTTACAAATTACTAACACTACTTTGTAAAGGTTAGTTATGCTATCTAGTGAATCTAGTAATCAACTTGTAATATAAATTAGTAAACACTGTGGTACACAGAGGGATAGAATCATTCAGCAAAAATAATGAAGTTGTGAACTGAGGTATATACATTTAGATTCTCTTGGAAGAAGCCTAACAGATCTTATAAAGCAAAAAGTTAGAGCAATCTTGACCAAAATAAAAAGGACTTAAAGACAAGAAACAAAAGTTCTTCAAAGAAGCCAGATACAACTAGTTAACTGGAATTTAGTCATCTGGTTTACTTCTTCTTCTCTGAGAGCACCATGCCTAGGAATCCATGAAATCATAATACTAGATTCAATTCAACAGATAAAATGAAAATCATTAGAGAAAAGAATTTTACAGTTTACATTCCACAGGCTAATTTTAAGCAGTATTGTTTTCAGGTTATTACTATAAAATTCAAGATTAGGATCCGATACCTTTGGATTCGGAAACCAAGAGAATCTACAAGAATGCAAGGTAATTAGTTACTCAAAATCAGGGGTAGATTATTCTGGAAAACAAGTGTTCGGGTGCCATTTTTGCCACACCCAGGAAATAGCTTCCATACCTTTACTACAAGATGTTCATAGCATTTTTGTATGTAATGTACCTCTGCTGTGGATACATTTCTCCTCCATTTGCAGTGACTCTTTCTTCCTCACTATATCTGTGGAGTGATCTCACCTCCTCATTCTGTAACAGACGGGGTGAGACTAGATAACCAGACATTCCCTGAATTTTTTTTTAATCTAAAAACCTATCATGGGTGTGTCTGGCTGTGTGACCGCAGATGAAAAGACACAGTTTTTAAATTAATTCATAATTAAAGTTGTAAATAATATGAAACAGCAGTGACATTTTTTTTCCTTTTAAGCTAAACTTGATTTTTCCAGTTAATAAGTTATAACCTATTGCCCAAGTATTTCTGAAGGTTACGTATAAGATCCGAGTCAGATCATTTAAGAAAAAAAAAAAAAGGAAAGTACTTTTTCACTTAGATAAGAAATGGCAAAAAAAAAAAAAAACCAACCTGTTTTCATTACTTTTTAAATAATGGATCACAGAAGATGAATATTTAAGTATCAAGAGATTGAACCATTTAGCTTACACTAGGGGGATAATGGCTACAATGAATGTGATTGACTCTTTAGCAGGAAAAATATATAAAGAAAGTTTCATCTTTTACTTTTGAATGCATCTTTACTTCTTATGCCTATGTGACAGTTCAGGTGAGTTTGGATAAAATGTAGAAAGAACATTAAAAATTTTAATTCTCCACAGTCCAATAAGTAGCAAAATATTTATCAAACTACCTCAAGCAGTGAACTGTCTAACAACGCTGTCTCTTCACCATGCAATGACCTTCATTTTTTTTCCTTTTTAGCTTTTCTAACTTTATAATACACAATTTTTAAGACTTGTAAATCTTACACTGCTATTCTTACAAAAAGATATACTCTTCTAAATTATCTTGAAGGCATTAAAAAAAAAACACTTCCCAAGTCACTGCAAATTCTTTCTTGTACCAAATGTACATGCCAATTATAAATCATAGTAAATTTAACGTCAAGAATTATTTTTTGAGAATATACACGCAGCATACTTTTGATATAATCAACTAAGCTGACTTTTGATATTTAATTTCAAATTTCATACTTATATGAATTATACTTATAGGTAATGCCTACAATTTAGTCAATGTTGTCTATATATGATTAAGGTTATTCCTGAAATACTCAATTCTTGTTATTTAATGGATGAAGCTTAACGGGTTTTTTTAAACTCTTGTTTCTTAATTAAGTTTTTATTAATATCTTCTCTTTCTTGTATATTTAAATAGCTGTTTCAAGTATCTCTTCTCCTCAGCCCAGAGAGGCATTCCATATGACAAACAGCTCTGCTATCACAAAAAGTGCTGCTCTGAATATTTTTGTGTATATGGGGATTCTCTTATCAACGGCTTCCTTGTATAAGCCCAGGAATGGAGACTCTGGTTCAAAGGGTACGGACATTTTAATCACTTTATTTGCATAATTTCAAACTGTTTTCCAAAATAGCTGCACTATTTACAGCTTCAACAACGATTGGTATGTCTGTCCTTCCACAACTCCTACAACACTGAATATCGCCACTTTGGGGTCATTTTTGCCAGTTTACAGAGTGTGAGTTGAAACTTCAGAGATGTTTGCATTTGCGTTTCTTTTCATATTAGTGATCTGGACACCATTCCTTCATGTTGTTGTTGTGAATATTTTGCAATCCTTTTTTAAAAACCTGCTCTTATCATTTGGTCATTTATCTATGGAAGTGGTATTAGTTATACACGCTCACACATATATGTTACTACATAATATATAACATAAACATATGTTAGTTATATATGTATGTATATATAAATGTATATATAGTTTCTATAGCTTTGATATAGAATTACCAGAGGAATTTGGTATTTTTTCCCCCAATTCAACCAGTTTTTATTATAGGTGCACTAATTTTGTCTGTGCAGTTTTTCAGTGTCATATATTCAAGCTATCTATTTTATGTTTTGTAACTGCCTCTATCTCTTTATTTGGTTAAAAACACATCTACTACCCACAATTGTGAAAGTGATATGATCTGCTTCTATTCTAAAAAGTTTATAACTGATAACAGCTTATTATTCATGGCTATTTTCAGAATTATGTATTTTCCTTGTTTATCCTTTCATTTTTGCTTGGTTATTGCTTAAGTAGCATTTTTTACCTCCTTTTTCTGTATTCACTTAGTGCATACTAATTTTATTTTACATTCCTTCAGTTTTATTTTGTGCACGTTTGTTTTTTAGATGTGTTTATTGTAAATAGACTTAAAGGGTTGTTTTCTTATCCAATTTTTCCTGTTCTTTTACCAGATCATTCAAAGTTAAGAGGCTGGTTTAGATTTTCCTCCATCAGTCTCTAATACTATGTTTTTTTTCCAAGTTATGATTCTTCTTCTCTCTTCTGCAGTAAACACAGTACTATGGTTCCCTAAATCACTTCACCGCAATCTTTTCTAAGGTGACCCTATTTCCTCTGGCTCTCACTTCTTCCCCTCACTGCTAATCCCCTCCTCCTCTTGTCTAATGCCCCTTTTCCTTTGGGTTTTTGCTTATCAGTTCCTTTTTATCTTCTACTTTTCATCAGGTTATATAATTCTTTCCCCCCTTTCTCTTCTCAGTTAAGTAGATTTCCCCTTTTCTCTTGCCCTTCAACTAGTCTTGTTCATTAGCCTTTTTAACATTTCATATGTTGGGGCAGCTAGGCGGTGCAGGGAGCACAGCAGCGGAGTCAGGAGGACCTGGGCTTCCAATGCGACCTCAGACCCTGGACACACTTAATAATTGTGTGACCTTGGACAAGTCACTTAACCCAACCGCCCTGCCCCCCTCAAAAAGAGGATTTCTCTCACTTTCTTCATTATTTATCCTCTGTCTGCTCTAGACCCTCAGTCTCTGATTCATCATCTCTATAATTACTCGATCTCTCTTTCTCTGTATTTCATTCAATCAAAATTTCCAAGGCATTTTTGCTAGACTCCTTCCTCTTGGCAGTTTTTGCCTCTCCCTTGTAGAGCTTGCCCCAGGAATTCCCCTCTTCCAATTAGTGTAAGGATCAGACAGGACACTTTTCCATGGTAGACCTTCCTCTGCCACTTCCCCTAATTATGCAGCCCTTCACTAATCTATGCCCTCCTCATTATCTCCCCCCCATATTTCTTGATATCTCCCCTTTATATCCATGCCCTCCTGCTTCTCCAGGTATCAGTTACCCCCTCCCCCCCCAGGAGTTCCAACTGCACCCCTCATGACAGGTCAAACAGAATTTTGAAGCATCAAATCTCTCAGGTCAGACAGCACAAAAGTTCCAGTCTCCCTTTACATATACCATCTCTCTTCACCCACAGAAGCATCATCAGTGAAATCCTCTCCCTCCACCAAAGTAAGACCTCCATCCTTTTCCCACCTTTTAATCCTCCCATCTTCCTCACTCAATCTCCTGCAAGTTCTTCTCTTACGGAGACCGCAGAGATCCCTTTCCTCTTGTTGCATTTCACATGTTCCTCCCTATTCCTCTCTACCTTCCACCTCCTTTGGATTTACATTTTTAATATAAGTTTAATTATGCAATGTTCTACTTTTTATATTTTGGATGGAATTATTCTTCGACATCTACTGCTACTTAAAATTGTATCCATGTTCTGACCTGAAAAATGTTCAGAATTTCTCCAACGAATTTTAGAATACTGACCACAAAATATTAGCAATATTCCTGTTGAATACTTTAATTTGAGCCAAGGAATTTCTTTAAACCATAAATTATTAGCAAAACAGCATGATATTTTTTTTTACGACACAGCAAACCAACAGTTATGTTAATTAACAGACCAAGAACTGTATTGTATGAGATTTTAGACATTTAGCCTGAAAAAAATTTTCATTTTTTTCTGAAGTTTCAAGAAAAATATATTCATGTTAAAGTTGCACCATATTCATTTTTTAAAAGCCCCCAAAGGTTCACTGAGTTTGCATCTATTAATAAGTTTAAATAACACTTTGTTTGAATAATTATATTCTAGGTAAGGGAAAAAGGCACAGTGGATAGAATCGTGAGTATGGAATCGGTAAGACCTGAGCTCAAATCCAGCCTCAGACACAAGCCGGGTAAACTCCGTCTGCCTGCCTGTCCTAAACTACAGAATGACAACATTAATAACACCTACTTCACGGGCTGTGAGGATGAAATGGGACATAGTGAATGTAAACTGCTTAGTACAAATGCTGGCACAGAGCAGGCGCCTTCTCTTTCTTTTTAAAATTTATAGTTGGAGGTGCTATCTTAGGCACATTAAGTGGATACTGCGACCAGGAAAAGGTTACTAGGAGCTGATAAAAGGCAATGTAGTTAAAAGAATGATTAAGTTAGAGTGAGGAAAGACCACGGTTCAAATCCTGCCTCCATTATTTACTAGGTGTGTGGCACGGAAATATTTCTTAACCTCTCTGAGCCTCAGTTACCTCAACAGTAAGACTGAGATCATAATCTTGTAATATCTATGTAACAGAATTGTTATTGGGATAAATCAGACATCACAGGCAAAGTGCGTTGTAGACCTTGAAGCATTATACAAAAGTCAACTATCATTATTAACTATTATGGATACTACATAACTTTATTATGATGTATAAAATAACTTTAGAGTTGATTAAAAGCAGAGAAACTTCAATATGAAGTTACTTCTGACTAAGGTTACACAGTCATCAATGGGGCTACCTGACCCTGACCTTAGGGTCAGAGCAGGTTGGAAGCAGCTGGAGTCAGTCTTACAACCTCTCTGGAGATCTCCCATCGCTGCCCCCAGAGCCTGCTGTTGCACACAGATATCGCCTCTGCCTGAGCCTCGTCAACCTTCTCTACTGACTTCCAGCTATTCTGCCAAACAACTTAGGTAACAGTCCCTTCCATGAGACTCTCTCCCTGCTGAAGGGTATTTAAACCAGGTCCCTTTTTTCCCTCCTGGGAACTCCAGGACCCAGGTGCTGTGTGGTATCCTGAACTGTATATGGTTCCTTTGCTTCAAGTAAAGATCTTTGTTTTATTTTGGGTTGACATTCCTGTAATCCTTTACATTCCCAGTGATATCATATTGCTAGATATCTCACTTTTCCTCTTCCACCTAGGACAAACTACAAAGGCTTCCCTTGCTGGAGTGGCCTGTGCAGAGGGGACAATCGACCAAGTAACCAATCAATTAAGAGCCTGCGAGGTCTGAGGCACAGTGCTAGGTGGTGGGGACAGAAACACCAAGACCGAAATAAGCCCCACATTCTACTAAGCATACATTCCACTGGGAGAGATGACAAGGATAAATGCTTGCTTTGTAATACCACCTAAGCACACATAAACAACGTGTACAAAATGGTTAAATGTGCGGTGTTTTAAGAAGGAAAGTGCTAGCAGATGAGGGATCGGGTGCTTGACATACATCCTCAAGGAAGAAAAGAACTTTATGATGCAGAGACAGAGGAACAATGTGTCCCAGGGACAGGGCACAGTTAGTGCAAATGCAGCATGGAAAGTGGAGTAACATGTCCAAGACACACAGAGAAAGTAAGTTTGTGGGACTGAAGGGCGTGGCGGTGGGATGGTCAACAAAGATGGGACAGACTGGGTAGAGTTTGAAAATCTAAAAAGAGAGGTGACAAAGAGGAAAGGGTCAGAGATAATGCTGAGATCTGACAGAGTTAAGAAAGTCTGCAAGAGGTGGGGGTTTGGGGGAAAGAATAACAAACTCCGTTTTAGCTGCATTTAAGGTGTCTTTAGAACATCCAGTTCTCTATGTCCAATAGGCGACTGGTGATGCAGGACTGCAGTCGAGGGTGGGAGAATCTACAAAGAAATGGCAGTTAAGCCCGCGGGAGCTGGTGAGGTCACCTAGAAGCGAGAAGACTCTTGTAAAAGAGAACTCGGCACAGGACCCTGTGGAACACCCATAGTTAGAGCGTGTGATGTAGACAATCACACTGAAGAGCAAACACACAAGGTGAACCAAAACAAAGCAGAGTCATGAAAACCCTGAGATGAAGAAGCACCAACACCCCAAATGCTGAACTCACCTCTTGGCCAGATTTTGCTGAGTTCTCTGAATGCAATGACTCAATCTCTCCTTCAATCATGGCAGCTTCTAGGCATTCATGCAGATCTTTGAAGCCATTGACTTGGAGTGGGTACTGACCAAACATTTCTGTATTTTCAAATTTTTTCCCTTGAGAAGAAAAGAAAATTAATTAAATTCACATTTCTTGATTTGATCTTTCAGCTTCTATAAAATAATATGTTTCTCAGTGGGGAGAAGGAAGTAGAAAACAGAAAATTCAGAACTGAAAATAAAATAAAACTCAATTAAAATTTTTTTTTAAAGCTTTTTAAAAAGAGCTTATGGAACCTACTATATAGTTATATGAAAAGAATCCCAAAGGGTGATATACAAAAATATAAAATATCCCAATTAATAAAACATGAAGTAGAGATCTTAAATAATTCATTGTGAGAAAAAGAAATTGAACTGGATCTAAAGGAATTTAAAAAGGGGGCAGGGGAAGAGTGGGAGGAACATGTTTTTATAGGAGAATTATGTCAGAAGAAAAATCTTTAACTACAACAGAAAGGAAATTCAAATAGCATGAAACCAGAAAAATGCAGAAGGGAATGGAATATGTTCCAGAGAGCAATGGAGTTCGAGAAGCTGAGCTACCCTGCAAATCTGAACCTAACCATAACTGACAAAAAGATGTTAGAATCATTCTTACCAAAAAAAAGAAAAAAACAAAAACCTGAAGAGATCATTTGTTTTTTAAACACACCACATAACACTTAACCCCAACTGTCCTCCAAAAAGCCCCCCCCAAAGTCAGAATGAAAGTAGCCTCTCAGATTCTTTTCGTGATACAAATATGGACCTAATATCTTAAACATGGAAGAAAAATGAATGAACATTATCATTATTAAGCATTAATTCAATAATAAAAGAGTCTACTACCATGCAGGCAGAGTGCTAAGTACTTTATAAATATTAGTTCATTTGTCTTCAACCTTGGAAGATAAGGGCTATTATTATGCCATATTTTGCAACTAAGACAGAGGTTAAGTGACTTGCCCAAAGTCACACAGCTAATAAGAGTCTAAGGCAGGATGTTCTGAACTCAAGTCTTCTTCCCTCAGGCCCAGATCTTTATCACTGTATCACTTAGTGCAGAGCTAGAATTTTTAGAATTTTTGTTAAAAAAAACAAAACAAAACCTGGTTTCAAAAAACAAAAACACTAAAAAGTTGTGATTTTATCTAAAAACAAAACAAAACAAAAATCATTCACTATGATCAAGCTGGATTTATACTGGGAAAGGAAAGATGATTTAACATTAGGAAAACAATTAGTATGATTAATTAAAAACAAAAACATGGAAAATATTATTATACCAACAGATGTAGAAAAAGAGCTTTTGACTAATACTCATTTATGTTAAAAACCCTACAAAACCCAGATGCAGAAGGACATTTTACTAGTACTGTATGAGTACCAATTTAAATCAAAGCCTAGCTTTATGTGTAACAGGGAAACACTAGAAGCAATCTGAACAAATGTAAGAGTAAAGCAAAGATGCCCATTTCCCCCCCTTTTAGGTGGCATAGTAATAGAAAGATTAGTTTACAGAACTAAAATTAGAAGCACAAAACTATTTTTATTTACTGATGTTTTACTTGGAAAATCCAAGGGGGTCAGCAAAATAAAACAGAAAAAAACCCTTAACTGAGAGAGCTGTTCATTTCAATTAAAGAGCAGAATACAATAAACCCCCCCCCAAATGAAGAGCACATATAATATAGAAATAGCAAAATCCAAGAAGCAATAATAGAAGGGAAGTCCCACTGAAAACAACAATTCTTATAAGTGGAGGTCAGTCTCTCCAATACACCTATATAGGAAAAATTACAAAAAGCACCTTACAGAAATAATGACAAGTAATAAATGTTGCTTTATATTAATTAAAGGAATTTGTAGATTTCATGCTATTACAACATAGACAAAGAAATTCATTCAGGTGAACAAAAGATATTAAATATCAAGGTAACTAACTTTATAAGGAGGACTAAACAGGGAAGAGAATGATCAGACCTCAAACCACCTTATAAAACTAATCATCACAACTAGTCAGTAATAGGGAAAGATAAAATGTTAAATCAATGGAATGGATTAGACAAAGAAGATTTATAAGTAATTAAACTTAATGGAAATATTTGATAAAATCCAAAACATAAACTGCTCAGGAATTAACTCGCTATTTAATAAGAAGTGTGGGGAAAATGAAAAAAGTAATCTGGCAGACAACTAGATTTAGACAAACATGTACATGATATACCACTGAACAATTTAAAATGGACATATGGCATGAATATTAAGATTGCACCATAGAATAATTTGAACAGAATAAGTGCAGGCACCTTTCACAGCTATGGCTAGAGTGACAATTAATAACTAAACAATGGACAGAGGAAATTACAAAAGATGAAAATAAATTTCATACATTAAAGTTTTTGCAAACAGGACAGAAATTCTTAACCTAGAGTGTATGAATTTAATAAAATGTGTATGTGCGTGCACATGTGTGTGCATTCTGATAACTGCAGTTCAATATAATTGGTTTCTTTTGCAAAATGATGCATTTTGAACCATTATTCTGAGTAGAAGTTAATAGGTTTCAGGTGGCTGCCAGAAAGGTCATCGAGAGAAAAAAAAAATCCCGATCTAGGGAAGTAAGGGAAGCAGTCAAATGGGAAAAAATATCTTTCTATCAAATAGCTAGATAATTTCTGATATTCAAAATATAAGGCAAAAGTAACAAAAAACTTTTAAAAACAAAAGTCATTCCTCAAGAGATACATTTCTGATAAGAATTAACTATTCTAAAAACGAATAAATTATCAAAAACCATATGAATGTTCTCTTTCATTAATGAAAGAAATGGAAATGAAATAAGAGATTTCACCTCACAGTCAATAAACTGGCACAGATAACAGACATTAGGAAATCAGTGCTGGAGGATATGTGGAAAAGGGGATACTGATGAAACCATTCTGAAAAGCAGTTTGGAATTATGTTGAGAAAGTAACTGTCATGTTCATATTCTTTGATATAAATAATCCACTGACAGGCATATAGTTTAAAGATGTCGATGACAAAAAAGGAAGGCCCTACACAAATACAGTAAAGATGATGACCTCTTTGTGCAGTAACAAAGAACGGCAAACAGAACAGTCACACGCGGAAGGAGGGACGGCTCAACAATCTGACGAGTATTATGGAATGGAATAGGATAGGACTGTTGTGTAAATAATAAAAAAGAAAGGAGATAATACATACAATCACTACACTAACGCAAACAAAAAAAACAATTTCATAAAGTTAAAATGGCCAAGCTTGGACCCAGAGTACAAAGAGGAACAGGCTCTTTCCCCGATGCTTCTTTGCTGAGTTGGGGACACTATGATATGGAATACTGCATATGGGATCAGCATTTTTTTATATATTAGATCTGCTAAACTATTCCCCAAGCTCACACTCCTTTTTATTCCTTGGTATAAGTGATGGCTCTCTAGGAATGGAAAATGTTGGAAAATGTATCAATTCAATTTATTTTTAAAAGAATATATGTCTACTTATATTTACTCTGTGCTATATATGTATATATACAAAGTACATATTATATTAAAATAGTATGTATAATGTAGTATATATTATAAAATATATTTTATTATATAAGCATATAATGGTATATATATCGCTTATATAACAGTTTATATTGTATCTAATATTGCATATTAGATATAAAATACATAATATTTCATACAGGCTACACTGTATTATATATTATCATATAATAAATATAGTACTTGTGCATATTATATATAACATATGTATATATATGCAAATATATTTATATAGGTAAATATATACATATGTACATACATATACAACTATATACATAAAAATATATTACAGAGTATAGACAAAATAAGTAGAAAGGTAGTTAAATATAAAAGGATAGGTTAGTCTAGAACAATGGTTCCCAACCTGTGGGTCATGACCCCTTGCGGGGGTCGAATGACCCTTTCACAAGGGTCACAGGGGTCACCTAAGACCATCAGAAAACACATATTTCCGATGGTCTTAAGAACCTTCAGGCGAGTCAGTCCACATGCAGATATGCCCACATATGAGTATTAAAGGGGTTGCAGCATTACAAAGGTTGAGAACCAGTGGCACAGAAGACGGCATGTGAACTGCATCTTGAAGAGCGAGATTCTGTCAAACGGGGAAAGAAAGTGTATTTCAGACACAGTAACCAGCCAAAGCAAAGCACAGAGAGAGGCAGGTGGAGCCCTGTGGGTGAGAAAGAGGGAAAGAGGTAGCTGAGCGGGGCTGTGAAGTGAAAGACAAGAGGCTAGAAGGACAGAGGAGGGCGAGGTTGTGAAGATCCTTGAAAGTAAAACAGGGATTTTTATATTTGATCCAAGGGGCAATTTGAGAGCCATTAAAGATGACCGAATAGGTCAATAATATAGATCAGTTCTTAAAGAAAATCACATTGACAGCTATGTGGAGGGCGAACCGTAAAAGAAAATTTACAGCCCAAACACCAATTAAGAGCTTACTGCGATCTAGGCAAGGGGCTGGTAAGCAATACTAAGGGGTGCCCTGAACTTGCCTTTCTGAGCCGCCGCACGCTTCAGACACACTGGACCTGGCATAGGTGGGAGGCCCTACTGCACGTGGGACAAAGCCCTTGCCCCTGACATTATCTGGTGCTCGTGTCCCACCCGGACTCCCCGTGTGTCCTTGGGAGTCAAGACAGGCACCGGATTGAGAAGCTGTGAGTGCAGCTGGGACCCTGCAGAGAAGCAGAGCATCCCGTCTTCTTACTTTAGCAGTTCCCAAGGGAAAACAATGCTGCCTTTGCCATCTTAATAATTCATGATTTCTCCTCCCCTGCCATGCCGGTGGAGATTCCCGTTTGGCTTGTGAACTCTTTGTACTTGCTTGGGGTTCCACACGCACGTTCATTTCTCCTGTAATAAACCTAGTTTTCCATACAAGCTTTGTCAAGTCGTGATTGCCTATTGGCTGGGTCACCTTAGGCAGTGACTACATAGGTGGTGAGAAGGGGATGGATGTGAAAGGTACGATGGAGATTTAAATGACCGTATCAGCCAACTGATCCATTATGTGGGGTGAGAGAGAATGGGGAGTCAAGGGCACCGTGAAGGTCAAGAACCTGAGGGCGTAGGAGAGTGGTGATGCTTCCAACAGCTAGCCAGAAGAAAGCCAAGAGAGAGGAATTTGGGGAGGAGAGAAAATACATTCTGCTGTGGACATGGTAAGCTGGGGAGGACTCTAGAACATCCACTCCAGAGTTCTGATGAGGCGACTGGTACCGTGAGGTTGGAGCTTCGAAGAAAGATGAGTGCTGTATATAGAGATGTGTTATTCTCCTACGTTAAATTCATGGAGACTGATGAAAAGAGAGCCTTGGGAAGCCTATGGAGAGCAGAAACTACAAGCCAGAGCCTTGGGGAATGCAAGGGGGATAATGTTGTTGAGCCAGCAAAAAAAAAAAAAAACCATGTAGGAGAGAGCAGTACTGGGACAAAACAGAAGAGAACGACTAGCCAGGGTAACAGCGCAGCCAGTGATGCAGCAGAGGGACATCTAAGGAAAGACCATCATAGGAAGCAGTTAAGAACTATCAGTTACTTGGCTGAGAACTGTCTGAATCAAGTGACGGCTTCAGAAGCCGGCACACAACTGATGAGTGAGGCAGAGAGAGGGGTGTGAGCCAACAGCGGGAGGAAAACGTGGGGGCAGCCAACAAAGATGGGGTTTTCTAGGCCCCTGGGGGAGGCTGTCTGCGGGTGGTTGGTAGCGTGAGTCCATGCTGCGTGGGCCCATACTGCATGAGGCGTGGCTGAGGGGGCCAAGGGCAGGGCAGGCTCCAGTAAAGGGGGAAAGGTATGGAGCAGGATGTGAGACTAGGCGACGAGGAAGGCATCCCTCTGATTGACCAAGGGCCTGGCCAGAGGACGGCAGAGGGGAGCCGAAGTTAGGGAGGATGAGGGGCTGAGCACCTTCAGAGTATGGATCTGAAGAATTTAACTGCGCCTGGGGAGGAACAGCCCAAGGAAGCAGAGAGGCCTCAGGATGGAAGAAGCCGAGTGACCCTGGGTAAGTCACTTAACCTCTCTGCCTCAGTTTCCTCATCTCTATAATGTTGGGTAGAACAAATAAGATAACGTGTTAAGAATTTTAGAAAGTTTATGCTATTAACTTTTAGCTATTAATACATATTCACTAATAATCCTTGTAATATAATCTATAAACTTCTGAGTTAAAGTATTAGAACCATGAATTTTCTAATTTTGTTTTCATTTCAACCCAATGTGTACTTTGTGGGATATATGATGAAAAGAAAAGGGCTGGGGGGTCAAGAAAGCTGAGTTCAGATAACGGGGCACTGTATTATGTGCTCTTGTAGTATGTGGTTTGATTCCATGAATTAAAGATAAAATAAAAAACATAAACAATGGGGCAGCGGGTGTGTCACTCCTCTTCAATGAGAAGGTTAAACTAAGAGACCCCTAAGCATCTTCCTTAAACACATAAACACAGAGGACACACAGAGCAAGCCGCTTCACTGTGACTAAGATGCAGTCAATTCCTCTCAGCACTTGGACTGAGAACGTTGAGACTGGGGGGCTGCAGAGACAGAATAAAAGAGGCTTCAAAACCTCCATCATTTGCCTCCTATTTACATGTTGGAACAAGCTTTATAACCATTTCACTCTTCCTGCGCTCTCGTGTTAATAACATCATTTACCGCTGAGTTACGTGTTAAGATGAAGGAGAACCTGAAACTCTTCTAACCCCGATCCATGAAAACATGATAATAAGAACCGCATAATCTTTTCCATCTAACCAGATTCTAAAATCTTTACATACTTACGTAGTCTAGGAGCTGGAGTAACAACAGAGAAAGGCTGAGGAGTAAGTCAAGTCAAATACAGCTTATTAGATGCAACAAACAGCTCTACCACCAGAATGAAGTCAGGATACAGACCTAGATCTAGAGAGAAGCGTATGACTCTACCTTCAAGCATGCCCACTGCCAGGAACCTTCCATAGAACAACTCCAGCATTGGGTTCTTTGGTTTCTCTCCATCCCTGGAAAACATTTTGTAAAATAGGAAAATGTCATTACAACCTTTGGACTGACAGACAGCGACGAAACAAAAACATTTCAAAAGTTATATTGAAAAAAATAACCTTTGCTATGACCTAAAGTATAAAGAAAACAATTTAGTTCTAATCCTATGAATTTTGTTTTATGCATTTAAGAATATTTTCAAGAGAAGAAATACAAAGACAAAGCATAAAAAAGGTAAAGAATCCCCAGATGATACCACTACACATGTCTAGTTCTGTAAATAATACTATGGACACGATGCTTTCACGTCTGATTTTCACATTTTCTGCATCATGCAGCACTACAGACCCAGTTAATTTTACCTCTTATATTGAGAGAGCTATTCACTTTGAAGGAAATGAAGCAAGAGTATACATACAAGTGTTACATTTTTACTGCAGTACAGAAAGTGCTTTCAATTTCTCAATTAAATTGTAGCTAAGTTAATGTTATTTAATTCATAAAAATCTTTCTATAGACCAACAAACATGAGTTTAACATATTTACTTCTATAATAACAGATTTCATCTTATCAAAGGTAGAAGAAATTCGTTTATTCTTCACATCAAGGACACAAGTTAAGAATTAGATTTCTCGTTCATAAATGTATTCAAAACTATTGATAAGAAAAACATTTCAGGGGAGAAGAGGCAAGATGTGAATGGAAAGGTAAAGGCAGTCTGGATCTGTGATTTTCTAAATTCAGGGAAGTCCTGGTGTGGAAACTACCTCCATTGATATGGGTCAGTAATTCATCTGAAACTTACCATCCGAACAGATCTGCCTGGGGCAGAAGTAGAGCAAATGAACTGTTAGCTAATGAATCCAAGGACGGCCTTGTAGGCCTTCGACATACTACACTACACCAATTATCCAATTATGTGATAAATGTGTTCACTTTAGATACTGTAGCTTCCTAACCTGTATTTTGTCTTCTTAAATAGCTGATTACATGAGAGACTGCAAAACATACATGAATCCTGAATAACAAGGTCCCATATCTCTGTTATGCCTCCCTTTAAAGAAGAAGAGAACTAAAGAAAACAGAAAGCACAAACACTAATTTCATGAGGAAACTTACCTTTCCTCTTCAGCTTTCATTTGGAAGGCATCTTCTAACCAATCTAATAACTTGTGTGTGAACTCACTCACATCTTGCTGTATTAAAAAAAAAAATCATATTTTTCCTACTAAAACCAACTTTAAATATCACATTCTAAAAGTAACTTCTGTAAAATGTCCAAATACTATATTAAAAAAAAAATTTACACTAAACATTACAAATGCTGGAAATGTAACAACACAGATACATGATAACGATTTTATATGAGAATCAGGTAATACACTGGGAATTATATAACATATACCTTATATTAAGAAAATCCAATATTAACAAAAACCTCAACTTCAAAAGTCATTAAAAGAATTACTGAAATAATATAAGTAAAGGGTTTAATTTTTGGAACAAATTATGCTTGAAGTTTTCCAAACACATATACAGTTCAGTATATGCAGCAATAAATTATGCAACAAAACAAAAATCCCAAGTGAGATGAGTCAACATTGATTGGAAGTCTTTCTACATAGAGAGTTCTGTTAAACCTAGTTGTAACTTTATAATACTTGACAAAGGAGAAAGGCCTGAAGGCTCTTCTTATCACAACACTCTCATACCCTGCGGCAGGAAGGACATCAGGATTCACCTACAGCCACTACTTCCCTTCCTTTTAATGACAGCCTGGTTGAGTTGTCACAACTAATAGCTGTTTACTATAGTAATTTTTATTCCCTGAAAACTTGTTCTTCTAGGTCAGTAAAAGATGATCTGTAATTTAAGGGGCTCATGTAAGGAACCTGGTGAAACGCAAGATGCCAAGTAGTCATGGAATTCCCCAAACAGACCTGAACAGAACTATGTCTGGAGGAAATCATAGAAAAGAGGAGCATTTCTTCTTTTAGGAGGACTCATGCTCTAGTAATGTATGGGTTTTAGAAACAAGAAAAGCAATATAAAATAAAATAAAATACTCTAGCTTTTCTGCTCTGTTGACTGAAACGGTTATCGCCGGTGTCTAGATGTTTAAGCTCTTGCTCTCACTCTGAGGCCTACTTGGTGAATGGGAGAGGGGAAGACTGGCCTAGGATGTGAGCGGCTCTACCCACGTCCACCTCCATGATGATGCCCTCCCACCTACTTCTTCTTGAGGCTGGGTCTCCTCCATGACAATATAAACTCCTAGAAAACAGAAGTTGTTTTGCGTCGTCCTTGTTGTATCCCTAGATACTAGCACAATACACATTTTCTTCTGGTTTTAAATGATCATTAAATTAATGTTGGGAACTAATCATCAACCTTATGTAACATCTTCCAGCTAGATGTATGTGTAATTTTCCATCAAGATGGAAAAATGTGTGTGTGTGCGTGTGTATGTGTGTTTGTGTAAACATCAAAGACTCAAAAGGAAAAGGGGGCAAAATTTTAAACAAAATACTATAAAATGATTTTCCTCTGATAGATTGCTCTGGGGGGTGGGCAGGTTTTGTGTGCATGGGGTGTGTGCGCCCATGTATGTTAATGAGAGAGAGGCCAAGTCAACAAGCGTTCATTAAGTTTTTGCTACATGCCAGGCATCTTGCTAAGTATACTAGGAATATAAAGAAAGGGGGGAAAAGTCTTTGTAATCGAGGCACTTATAGTCTAATCAGGTTAAGTGTGGTAAAAACTACCTGTTGTGAGCCGTTGGATTTGAAAGCATCTTTAAGAATATCAACTGCTCTTGAAGGATCAACATATTTTCTTTTGGAAGCAACAAGAAGTGCAAAGAGATGCCGCAGCTCACGCATAAAAGGGAGATTCCGATGTTCCTAAATTTAAAAAATAAAAAAGATTAATAAAAATTGCATCCTCATGAGATCATCATTCTGAAATTAGCTAAGAATGCAGTAGCAAAACAAATGGGCAGTGTGTTAGGCATCCATCCATCCATCACATACAACTAAGGAAAGGAAGACTCGGCAACATTTAGGGCACCCAAGAAAATGTCAATCAGACCAGCAATGTAACTGCCGTCATTGTCAGAGACAATGACGCTCCTTCTTACCCGAAGGTACATGCCAGCTCCTACGTAAGGCCTTCCCTGATGGCCAGTCCTCCTCTTACCCCAAGGCTTCTCTGATTTTTCTTAATTCCAGTCTCTCATAACTGTCTGAATCTTTCCTGTATTTTTTTTTTGGGGGGGGGTTAACTTCTAGACATAATTATGGAATTCCCAAAAGGCAATGCAGCTATTTACTGGTCTGTGTGTTAAAATTTATGCTCTCCCTCACGCTGTAATTATTTGTGTGTCACTATTTTATCTCCCACGCTGTGTTCTTTTCACTTCATAATCCTTGTTTCTATACTAGAAAGACGGATTGAGCTTAATAATGTGTACACTGACATGAATGGCAGCCCAGCAACCCCTCAGCAGACAGGCATGAACTGCTATGGCTAACATTTCACTGCCTGGTAGCTAACTTTATGTTTTTGTGATGGCTTACACACACGTGCACACACATACATATGTATGTATGCATATATGCGTGCATGCATGCATGTATAATATAGTGGGTGCTAATGACACTTATCTGACTGAATGGCTGCACTGACTCTCACACTGTGGCTCAAGCTACTTCCTCACCCAACTGCGCCTTCCCATTTCTTTCTGCCCAACCAAAAACATAAGACAATTCATGATACAGGAAATCTTCTGAATTCCAGGTTCTAAAGTCCGACGGTATTGCTACCACACATGACATGGTTACGAGACAATTGGTGTGCCTGAGGCCACAAGGAGGAGTGATGTGAGGACCGGTCACAGCGTCGAGGAGCCTGTCAGCAGCTCACACTGGCTGTGTGACATCGATACAAGACGTCTGAGCTCCTGTTCTTCTAACTTATTAGTTCTCCAACGGCTGGCAGTCTTCAGCGATGGAAAAACTGTTATGTGAGCAGCTGCCCACACTGATAAATGACTGACGCCAATATGTTCTTGTACACCCTGGTCTTTTTTGTGTAAATGAGCAGAAAGAGGCACGGATTTTCTCCAGCACCTGATCATAAGAATCACAGATTTAGAGCTGGAAGGACCAGAGGAGACACTATGTTCAACCTACCTCATTTTAACAGATATGGAAACTGAGTCACAGAATGTCAAAGTGACTTACCAGTCAATGAATACTTGAGGCAGGATTTGAAATGAGGTCTTTTGGGTTGTAAATCTAGTGCTATTTCCACTACACTAGTCATAACAGAATCCAAGCGTTCCTGACCCTTTTTTGCATAAGCGAAGTTATATAGATCAAATCAATCCCTGTCTCTTCCAGGATATCACACAAAATCTCTTACGACTGGGGCATTCCAGTTTTAATTCTCTAAGGAGGAAAATCTTATTAAATAACCAATTCTGCCTATGAATTAAAATTATTTGCCTTCATCTTTTTTATCTAAAATTTGTAGGATTCCTATTTGCCTTTTAAAACTACTTATTTTATTTTTTTTTAGCTGATTATGTCTCCATAATCTTGCACAGTAATATAAAGTGCACTTTACACCTGAACACCTTAGGGTTTATTAAATTCCATGTCTGCATTGGACCTAAATTTATTATTAAATATAATCAGAAACTAATAATTCATTTTAACATCCCCTAAAAGCACATCATTAGGATCACGACTTAATTTGATGTTACAGCATTTAATGGCACTGCTATATATCAAAGTATTTGTTTCATGGTGTCTTATCTTAAAGCGTTTAATAGTTGTCAACATGTTACACTAAAATCATATGCTATATCCAAGAGAACTTTTATAAAATCAAGCACTACAGTAGAAAAGTCATTCCTCAAGAATGGCAACTGTTTTTATGCCTTTTATAAAAACAAAAGGTAGAGATATATTTGTTATCTAAAGAATTAACTTTAGAGCGGCTAGGTGGTGCAGTGAGTAGAGCACCGGTCCTGGAGTCAGGAGGACATGAGTTCAAATTCAGACACTTAACTTGGGCAAGTCACTTAACCCCAACTGCTCTCCAAAAAGAAAAAAAAAAGAATTAACTTTTAAAAAAGATAAAAGCAAATAGAATTCAAAATAATGCTAAATACAATATGTAGGTTAGGATTAAAGGTTTAAAAAAGCAATTTTATTTTAAAAAGAACACTTAAAAAATGGTCTTTTAACACAGTACAGGAGTGTAAAGTACAATAGAAAATGTGCTTTATGATCATTTAAGACTTCTACATAACTTGAAAGCCGCAAAGCCTACACAACTTTTATGCGTCTTCAAGGGACAAGTTGGAATTCAGCAGAAAAAAACATCAAAACACAAAGACACAAAATAAGTTACAATTTAAGAGAGAAGAAATGGCTCAACAGAGATGGGCCAAGAATTTCTGAATCAAATATTTTTGCTCAGTCAGATCACAGAGTAGTCAGAACAAATCAGAAGAGATGAAGATGTGACAGCAGCAGCTCAAAGCCAAACTGCTCTGTTTTCAAATCCAAAAATGGAAAATAGATCCCAGAAACAGCCTCTGCCAGCAAAGAAGTTCTGTCAACTAAACATTATAGACAAAGATAGCACCGATTTAAAGTAAAGGTCAACCTCCCATTATTTAAAACATGATTATAATCACAGCAAGACTTAAAAAGAGGATTAAATAATAGTCAGAAAAACTTCTACATTCCAACCCTAGGAAAATGTCATAGTCATGGGGAAGTGTAGATGGACACCGAGTCTGGGAAATTCCAAGCGGAGTTTCTGAGATACATTAAAAATGGAAAAACCACATCAACAGTCCAGGAGAAGGGAGACCAAGTGAGAGGAGACAACATGGCCCTAGGACAGGCAGTTCAACCACACTCTCACCTGTCATGAGGGCACTGTGGCCCAGAGCTGACCATGGCTGCTGCCTCCTTCCCTCCTTGGGGGGCCCGCAGACAAACTGAGGCAAGTGGACCCTGGTTATGGGTTCTGCCCCAGAGCCCAGTCCACTCCCCCAAAGTTCCTGGGATTTTCTGTTCCTCAGATTCTGTAACCTTCCATGTTTTTATTCCTCATCTCCTACCACATCTCCAGTCTCTGGGCATATTCTCAGCAGTGGTCACACATCTCAAGTCCAGTCAAGTCAGACCACTAAGCATTCATTAAGCCCTCACTACATTCCAGACACTGTGCTAAGAGCTGGGGATGCAACATGAAAAACAAAGTCCTGGCTCTCAAAGCACTCACAACCTAAGACGGGAGAAGTCACATGAAGAACTAGGCTCCAACAAGATATATACAGAATAAACCGGAGAGAATGTGAGAGGGAAGAGACTGGAAAAGATTTCTTAAAGAAGGCGGCACTATACCTGTGACTTGGAGGGAGAGCATTCCAGGCAAGGGGGACAGAGAACAGGAATGGAAGATTCAGGCCGGTGCCCTGAACCTGACTATGTGGTAGGGGAGTAAGGAATAGGATTTTGAAAGATAAGAAAGGGCTTGAAAAGCCCAAAAAAGGCTTCTCTATTTGATTCTGGAGGTGACAGGGAACCAATGACAGGGGGTAAGACACAGTCAGACCTGAACTTTGAGAAGGTCAGTGTCCACGGTAAGTGGAGGAGGGATGGGGGTGCAAGACACTTAGGGGTCGGGGGAACAACATCCCAGGAGAAGCTCTTTGGTTTGCTCCACCAGAACAAGACTACAGTGGGTGCCTCCTGTTACTGTGGATGTTGCCGGAACTTCTGCAGTGAAAGAGGCTAGTGAAAGAAGCAGGAGGAGTGGATTGTTTGCTCTGCAAATCAGTGTAGGTAGGAAAGGTGTTTCCACAGTTTAACCCCCTTTTCAACTCTTTGTCTCCCCCAGAGTGCCCACCGGGATGTGTAGAAAGAATCTCCCCCTTAAGTTAAAATCCATCTAATAAAGAAGTAATGTCGCTTCTTGCTAATTAAAAACGACAAAGGTATTAATTAGTGATGATTGAAAAGGTACTAATCTTATGACTGGGATATAAGTTATAAAAACATGCCTGTCCATGCAACAAGCTTCAAAAAAGCCTCAGCTTCCCTGTACTGCTCAGCCAGCACAGTCATCTAATGAAAAGGCGTTCAAGGCGAGCCGATAGACAGACACAGAAGATGGGTCCTTTATGCACTGACCAAGAAGTGAATGCAACTGTACAGAGAAGCTTATCAAGGGAAAGCATTGATCTCATTTTACCTTTTGGTTTCGGGGCAAATCTTGAGCACTTGCAGGAGGACTGTAATTTAGTACTAATCTTCGAAATTCCAGAAGATTAAATAATGACTGAAAAGAAATGAGAGATTTAATATTTTTAAGGGAGGAAAAACAAAACTACTAACACAAGTTAAAAATTAGAATTTATTCTTAATGACTTATTTTCTAGTGGGACAGTCAACAAGTCTATATTAAGCGCTGTGTTCCAGACACTGTGCTAAGCAAAGGCAAAAAAAAGTCTCTGTTCTCAAAGTCTGGTCTAACGGGGGACACAAAGTGCACAAGTACAAAATCTATGTATGCGGAAGATACATACAGGATAAAATGAAGACAGAACCAGAGGGAAAGTAGCAGTGCTAAGGAAAACGGAGGAGCTCTGACACAAGGTACAACTTTACCTGGGGCTGGAAGGAATCCAGGACAAAGTGATGAAGAGCCAGAGGATTCTGGGCAGGAAGGGAAGCGAGGGAGGGAGAAGGCCCCGAGGTGGAGTTGGGAGGGGCAGGAGGCAGCAGTGGCAGCGTAGGGATTGTAAGATGGGTTCTTTCACATGGGCAACATGATAGAAAATACTTCACTCTGGATGCTGCCTGGTTTCAACTCCACAGAACAAGATACTTCCCCTTTACCCTGTAAGACCCCTTACCTAATCCAGGGAAAAACAGTCTTTTTGTTTTTTTTCAAATTGTATCCCCAGTCCTTAGCACAGTGCCTGACAAGTCACAGGCACTTAATGTTTACTGGAGTGGATTTAGAAGGAAATTATTTTTTTCTCTACAAAAAAAACTATTAACTTTAAAAAAAATCTTAGTGACAATATTATATTTTACCATAAAAAGATACAAATCAATACAAAAATTATATACAGGATCATACTTTAATTTTTAAAAGGAAGGTACATAAATATCAGAATATTCATGCACCGTTTGATAAAACCATAGAAATACAGAACCAAGTAGACTTTAAGGTAAAACTTCACTTATTTTTTTTTTTAGCATGTTTGGGATGAAGGACACAGCCTATAAAAGCAAAAATTCAGATGTAAATACATTTTTTAATGTTAAATTCCTACTTTAAAAGTTCATACGGCAACTACCTTTAAAAAAAAAAAGGCTTACATCAGCAATACATCTCCTCCCGGTCAAAAGGCAACATAATTCCTATAGGGAAAAATCATGCTTGACAGAACTCAAGTTCACTGAGGGGAAATAAAGAAAACTAGCAGGTGTGAGTTAGATGTAAAAACACAAACAAATTGGACAAGGCTTTCCCTTTCCTCACAGGATAACGATAAAGCTTAGTCTAAATGAGTAGAGTCCAAATTCATTATGTTTTATTGCGCTTCTTTACCTTTTGGATGAAAACTCTCATTGGCTACCAGCAAAGTCTCTGCTAAGACTTCACAGAGAAGAAATACGTTGATTCTGGGTTAAAGGGCACACACAATTCAATACAGGTTTGGCTGGCACACTCTGAACAACTGCTACAACTATTAAAGTGAAAATTTATAGATAAGGGTGTTATATGTGGACACTTGCTAAAAGTTTTAAGAAATTATTTGAGGCTCCATGCCAATCAGATAATACAGCTGAGTAAGTCATCAGGCAAACCTTGGACTTGATCACTCAGAGCCTATGGCTCAGCCTTGCCTGAGTCTCCACCTCTGCGTACTCTAAATTACCTGGAACGTCCCTCTACCTCCTCTCCTGGCCAAATCCTCCTCTCATCCTTTTTTTTTAAGGCCCAGCTCAGCTTTCACCAGGTGTCCTGGAAGTTTCCACGTCCTGCAGTCTTTACTTGTTTCGTTTTTCTGATGCCTAGAGAACTTAAAGTCTGCACCGTACACTTCAGCATTCAATGAGCATTGATGAAGGTCCTATGTCAGATGCTGTACTAGCTGCTAGACGCTAAAAAGAAAAAAATGAAGCTGCTTCTGCCCTTGAGGACTTTGTTTTAGATTTAATTTTTATTTTTTTGCATTCAGTCTTTTGTATTCTCTCCTAGTTGTGGTTGTTTTTTTTTATATCTAAGTCTCACATTTCTGGCCACATCATAAGCTAAAGGCTCAACCAATAAATAAGTATTTATTAAGTCCCTATTGTATACACAGAATGGTACTAGATGTTTGATATACAAAGAATAAAACAATTCCTGCTGGAAATTAGTCAATACCCATTTCTGAAGTACCTTCTATGTGCTAGGCACTGTGCTGAGTACAGGGACACAGAGTGTGGAGGAGCCCCCTACACTTGTTCTCTTGGGCTGCCCTATTTTCCAGAGATGAAGCCCCCTTGAATTAACGTAACAGTGATCTTCTGCACCTGAACTCCATTAAGCTCAGTGCCTTCTGGGTCTTACCTAGATCCTAAGCCAGACTGATAAACCACTTGTGGAACCTGGGACCATTTACAGTCAAGTTAGAGGGGGTGGGAGCCTTGTCCAGGGGTGCCTGACTCAGGCTGAACTTTTCTGAGCAATTTCTCCCCTCCCCCTCCTCTTTCTTGCCTCTTCCCACTCTTGCTGTTACACAAATACCCGCAAGTCTACCAGTATCACAGGCTCCTTTATACTTGGCATAAGGAGTTCTAACATGCATTTGCTTTTCTCTCGTAATCAATCAAGTCACTACCCGTAACTTGTGGAGTTGTGACTTTTTGTTAATGATATAAAAGCAAGAATTGTCGTGCCCTGAAGATGTTGGAAACACTCTCCCCAGGTGGCACTGGGCAGCTGGTGCCTCCCCAGTCCGACAGGGCTCACATAACCTCTGAGTTCCTCTAAGACTTGTCCCCAGTACAAAGCTGCAAGGACATCTGAAAACCTTCCATATGAGTTAGGTTCTACCAGAAGACGAAGAGGACGGCTTCCCGATTCCTCCTGAATTTTTTATGACTGCATAAGATATGTGATTTCATCCAATCCAAGGAATTTCCATTAAATAAATCAGAGATATTATCAGTAATGTTATTAAAGCTGAGATACAACAGCAATACATTTGTAGTAAAGGAGTAAAATCATGCCTCAAATCACAGAGCTTTAAAGTCGAAAAAGATGCTTTATGATACCTAGTTCAAACCTTCATTTTACAGATGAGGAAGGTGAGAGTAATGGATGAACCGGGACAAGAACTCAGATTTTCAGACTGCAGGTGAGCACTTTTTGTTTTGTGCCACGTTTCTGCCTCAACAAAAAATGTAAGGAAATGTATGGAAATGCAGGAAATGTAGGAAATGAATGAATGTGTGTGTGTATATATATATATATATATATATATATGTGTGTGTGTATGATGTGTACGTGTGTGTGTATATGATATTTCTCCTCTATCCTAAAGAGCAAGGACAATGCCCAAGAAAACTTCTGTCCCCAAAGCCTTGCCTGACAGTACATGCTACTTTCCTGAGTCACTATCTATGGTGATTTGACAGAGAAACAAATGAATGAATAAGTTAAAAGTCTTTCTGAAGTGAAGGAAATAATCAGCAGTCCACGTGGGAAGCAGAGAAACTTCAAAATCCGAAGAGCCGGGCACAAGACAAAGCACCACTGTCTTCGCTGTCTCTAAAACTTCTGCTCAGCTCTCCTACACTCAGCAACTCAGTTTCCCTCTTTGCATTCTCCCAGAACTTTCTATCAATCCGATGTAAATGTAATAACACCTGGTAAGTGCTATTATACTGAAGCTGTGTGTGAAGTACTTGGGACAAGCAATGCTCCGGCTGGAGCTTAACTCTATGACTGCAACAGTCACTGCACAGACTTCTAGGGTCACTAGACTTACTCAGAACTCATCACTTCTAATAGATGAAAACAAGCTGATCTCGTTTCCCCACTCTGTCTAATTAAATCACTGTCAAATGGGTGCTGACTAGCATTTCTTATATGTTTCTGCTACAACTGCTCTCCTTTGCTGTGTTTTTAGTTCTGCGGTTTTTAAGAATGAATAATACTCCAAGGAAATATATAAAACTTGTAGCTCTTAAAAGACTACACTTCAGTGATTTAGTGATATTAAAATGGGTGTTGCCATGGGGAAGTCAAGCATTTCAGGACCATTCAAAGACCAGGATAAAACAAGATTCTGTGGCATTAAAGGACAAAGAAAAATAAGGTTAAAATAAAACAAACAATCCCACTGGGAAACTGCCTAACTAAGTCTTAGAAGAGAAGCAAAGTCATTCAGAGACACCTGGTTGGTAGGAGGGTCATTATGGACTCTTTGTAATGGTAATTAATTTGTTTGATCAGATGTTAAGTAGATCCTAGTAACCTAGTGTTAAGTATAGAACTCTGTCCATTGGTGATAAGGTGTGAATTCCCAGAACTCTGTCCATTGGTGATAAGGTGTGAATTCCCAGAACTCT
>CM053600.1:4245605-4285481 GCA_028646575.1 Pseudocheirus occidentalis
GAACTGCTGAAACTGTGAACATTGTACTGAACAAAGATTTGTAATGGAATAAACAGAGTGTTCACTAATACTATGTAATCCGAATCTTAAAAGCTCCTCACAGTAGCATTCTCTCAGAAATCTACTGCTGATTGGCTTTACACTCTTCTACAACACCGCACAAGCTTCTTGAAGTAGGAAAAACGGCTAAAAGGCAAGCAGTTTTTAAAAAAAGTAGTTACTAACCCTTGCTATGAAGAAAATATGCTTGTCCTGAGAAAGGCAGTACCAAGCCCGGAGTACTGATGATTCAAGGCCATACCAAGACTGTTACCAGATGAAGTCTTGGTGAGCCTGTACCATCTCACCCGCTTCATTAGACTTTAAAACAGCCACGTTCCTCCACTTCCAAAATGTTTGGGGGATTTTAAAACTCCATGGGTCTGGAAGGCTTATTCCCATTGAGGGAAACGATGAACTCTGATAAACATACTGATATAAGATAGGCAAACCTGTTCTGGATTTACAGAAATTCATAAAGATGAAAGACTGTCAAAATGACTTTGTACCACGCAACACACCAAAGTGTGGAGAAACAGATCCAAAGGACAAAGGAAAATGTATGTCACTGGCCTAGGAACTAGACTTAGAATTTTTTGTCATACTCTGAACCTAGGGATCACTGCACATATAGTTCTTAACTGGCAACAGAGTTATTAACTTTCCATCTTTAAGTGATTTTTCTTAGATATATCCAGATTCCACAATAAGGAAGAGAAATCTGACCACCTATCATTATTACCAATTCAACTGTAAGGCAACTGTCAACACTAGGTAAATTAGTATAAAAATTTGATTCTAAGGAAGAATGTAAATAATATTATAGAATGACCTCTCTTCTAAGACCCATGGTCTAACAAATCTCATAGTTTTCAAGAACTGTCTTTCTCATACAGTAAATGCCATCCGCATTCAGAGACAGAACTACGGAATCAGAGTGGAGAGCGAAGCAGAGTATTTTGTTTTATTTTGTTTTTTTCTTTTTCGTAGTGGCTCCTATTCATTATGATTCTCCTATCCAACATGACTAATATGAAAATGTGTTTAATAGGAATGTATTAATATGACTCCTGAAGAGTCATATCATATTGCATGTCTTCTTGGGGAGAGAGGAGTGAGGGAGGGGGAGAAAATTTAAGACTTATGCAAGTGAATGTTGAAAATGAAAAATAAATCAATAAATTTTAAAAGAACAACTGTGTCTTTTACAAGCACTAAATTAACTTTTTAAAAGAAACAAACACAACAAATGCTAATTCTGAAAATTAATTATCTAGCATATGTCATTACAAATGGCTAATGAGTAAAAGAACAAATTTCTGGTTTTTAGGCAGCTACTGAAAACTTCAGGTTGAGCGCTTTAATCTGTTAAATTGTCTAATTCCTGTAAATGATTTTATTAGTTGAGGTCCCTGCACAGACACTGTTGATAAACGAGCAGAATCATGAAAGCTGCCTTTTCAAGGTAAGAATGATAGAGTATTTCCATTTTTAATACAAGAAACACAGGTAGCTTAAGACTTGAAATCTTGTTTATTCAGCTGTTTTTCCATATGTAATAGAATGTTCTTAGATTCAAAGACTTTAACGTATCATCTGATTTAAACCTTGGTGAAAACAAAGAAACTAAAATTAAGGCTAAATTGGGGAAAAGGTACTGTTATCAAAGGGATGCTTAATATGTGTGATTCCATGATGAAGGATCAAAGGAGAGATCTCCAAATCTGTGAATTTAAAGATAAACTGTATGAAATAAATCACTGTAGTGAAAGGAGGCTATATAGTCATTTAAATTATCTAGTGTATATCAGTACAAATGGCTGAGTCAAAAAACGAATAATTCCTGGTCTTTAAGCAGCAACTGGAAACTTCAGGTTAAAGACTGTGAGCTGTCTGGTTCCTACAAATGATTTTATTAGCTGAGGTCACTGCACATACATTGAAGGTTTAATGAAGATGATAATGAATTTGTTTTACTTGATCCCACAGTTAATGTGCACATCAATATATGTCTCTTTTTCCTATCAAGCTGTTGACTCCTCAAGAAAGGGGACTGCTTTATTTATCTATCTCAATCAACAAATTACAGACCTTACAATATTCTGTGCTCAATAAATGTCTGCTGAATTGAGATTTCAAGTCCTAGCTCCCATAAAATAGTCACCATGGTTTGGAAGTTTATTTCCATAAATGAGATCAGCTTTCACAAACAACTTCTGTAAGAATTAGAATGTGTTGCTTATGATTTCCTAATCAGTTTGTTTCATCCTCTTGATTTCCAAGTTGTTCCCAATTATCCTGGTCCTCTTTGCATGGTATTATTTAGGTGATCTACTTCGCTGTTTACATTAGCACTTCAACTTTCTTTCACATCCCTGATACTATAAGTCAATGTGCGATTTCTTGAAGATATCCGTTAGCTTCATTGGAATTTGTCTGTATCGAAGGTTTTAATTTTTTCTTTTAGTACCATGGACCCCTTTTGTCATTTGAGCAAAATCTATGGACTCCTTATCTGAATAATTTCTAAGGGCTAAAATAATGTACCTAAAATTACAAAGGAAATCAATTTTGTAGAAATATAGGTATAAAAATAAATTTTTAAAACTTCATGGACTCCAAGTTAAGTACCTCCAGTTTAGATGATTTAGACTCTAAGTATGGCTTTGCAACATCAGTACATGACTAGCAGAGTAAAAGCACAGTAAGACTAGCAGAAACAGATCAATCTTCTAGCTAAGGCAAATGATGGATGGGTAAGAAAATGAACAGAATAAACAAAAGAAGCTGAAATCACAACATAAAAGAAAAAAAATATCAGAATTTACTAGACATATATGCCAACAAAACTGAATTTTTAAAAACAGAGGATTATCTGCAACATTCTCAAATACCCCAAATAAAAAAAATTACAAAACAGAAATCTTAAAAATCTAGTCCCCTCAAAAGGAAACTGAACTTGCCAGAAAGGTATTATTAGAGGGGAAAAAAAAAATATTCAGGTCCAGATGGATTTAAAGGAGAATTCCATATTTTGAAGAATAACTGATACTAATATTTAAAAATTACTTATAAAAATTAAGAAAAAAGCATTCTACAAATTTTTATGTGATTAATATAGTCTTAATACTTAAACTACAGAAGAACAAAGCAAAGAAGAACTAATGGTCAACAGCAATTTCAAACTTTTAAATAAAATTATCAAAGAGAATATATAAAATAATTTTTCTTGATACCGGGGATGCTGGGACAATTTAACATTTGGTGAGTAATCAATATAATTAATCATATTAAAAATATCCAGAACAACATAATTACATCAACAGATACAGAAAAACCCTTTGCTAAAGTTAATGCTAAAAATAGTATCACAATGTTATAGGAACCCAACTAAGCAATACTTTAGTGAAGTTATCTATAGAAGGAATAAACAAGAGAGGCTCGAAGGGCTCTTTTCAAAGCAATACATCTTAAAATAGCAATTATTCTCTATGAAGATGAACATTAGCCTGACACATTCTGGTGAGCAATAAATGAGATCTGATGCATAAAAATGATTGCTTAGCTTGGGGCCTTACTCTATGGGAAACTCTTCTTAACACAAAAGATGATGCTTCCCCTTCCCCACCTGATACCTTCTTCCAGCAAACTGAGAAAATTTACCCCAAATTGATAGATACATATTAATTTAGTTAAAAAAAAAAGGTTACTTAATTTCTTTCCTCAAACTTAGACTAAAGAAAAAGGATACACTATCCCCCGAACAGTTTGAGGAAAGAAGAATCACGTACATTTTTTACTTTGTTACCCACATACATTTATATATGTACACAGAAATAACAGAAACACAATAAATAAGAAACATAAAAGGCACATCCACACCCCTTACTTCAAACACAAGGCTGAATACCGATCCTTACCTGAATAACAGCACTAAACCAGCAGGTATTTCCAACATTCTTCAGCCCAACTGGACAATTATCCTGTCTTTTTCTATCATAAGGGTTTGGAGAGTCACTCCATACTTCTGTATGCGTCCTCTTCAAACTTGCTTTATTTTCTGCTATACTGGCTTCAAGGACTCTTAAAAAGCCAATAAAAAGGAAGAGGACAATGTTACGATTGTGTTTAAGACAGAAATGTTACAAGATACGGGCGTGAGATATATAAAGAAACACTGTCTCAGCAATCTAATTAAATAAATTAATGCTTATTATAATACATATTGAAAAGAAATTCACGGGGGAAAAAAATACCTTCCTTGAGCCACATTTTGATGGTAACCACGAAAGCGCATGAGAGACCTGAATGTTTTGACAAAGTATGTTTCTAAATTTGCCTATATAAAAGAAACCAAATACCCAGGCAGATGTTAAGTGTCTTGGACTTCAAAACCCCTGGATTTTAGTCATAGTTTAGCCACCAGAAGATCTATAACCTTGAGTAATTCACCTCCCCTGCTGTGCTTTGCTGCCTCCATCCGGCCAATGCAAAGTGTAGAGGCAGTATAGATCTACGGCCAAGTGGCTCCGACTATAAGGAGGCTATAAGGAGACCTTGGGTAAGATAGTCAACTTCTCTGGGTCTCAATTTTCTCATATGAAAAATGTGAAAGGGAACCCTTCTTTTCAGCTCTAAATCTATGATTCTATAATCAGACGAAGACTTGTGCTCCTTCTAGCTCTAAAATTCTATGACACCTAAACAAAGGAAAAATACCTTTGGCAATGTGCAAATTACTTGAGACAAAGTGAAATAAATTTATTAACATACTCAATAAGCCTTCCAACACTTTAAATCTTTAAGAACATTAATGTGCAAGATGTTCTCTTTTCGTTGCAACTGTTTGTTTTACACAATCTGGCGCTGGGTTCACAAGATTTGAACACATATTCCTTCATCCATCACAAAAACACATTTTTATCATAATGGAAATTAAGCATAACTTGGACAAACAATCTATTTCCCTAAATTTAGCCTTAATTATAGCCCCTAGATTTGCCAAAGGCTTAAATCAGAGAAGTTCCCAGGTCCCTGAAGCATGTTTTCCTCCATATCTTTGGATAAATTTGACATTTTGTGATATTCAGTGTGATACAAGGCTATTTTACAGTATTTTATCTTCATTTCTCAATTTCTACAATTCCAGAAAAAATTCTGCTCATTATCAAAGTAAAAACATCAGAGTTGATCGACCCCTCAACAGGGATAAACTTTTCAGACCCACTGGAATTCTAAAATCCCCAAAACATGTTGGGAGAAGAGGTTGGCAAAAATGGATATTTTAAAGTCTGACAAAATGGTGAGATCTTGCATATTCACCTAGATAAGTTTTGGAATAACTTTGGATGAAAAAGCTAGTTTTAACATTTCCTTTTTCTATTTAACAACACTGCAACCTTCGTTTAGTCTTGCTCACGGGGACAAGTTTAATCATATTAAAAATATCCAGAACAACATAATTACATCAACAGAAAAACCGTTTGCTAAAGTTAATGCTAAAAATAGTATCACAATGTTATAGGAACCCAACTAAGCAATACTTAGTGAAGTTATCCATAGAAGGAATAAACGAGATAGCCTTTAATTAAACAACTGCCCTTTCAGCTGTTCTCCCAACTTTAAGAAGCCTATGGTCCACTGAAGAGGGATCAATAACGCTTACTGCCCCTAGGCGGCTCTGAATGGCTTTGATTGTTTTCTGAGGATTAATTGGGGCGTTTCATAGTAAAAACCTGTTAGTCTTGGTACTGTTTTTCATTTTTCATCATAACTTGTGTGCTCCATTACCAATGAATCATATTTTATAGGGAGCTTAAATGATTCTTGAAATGCTTAACTTCTCCGCCAACATGTACTTCAATATCTTTAATGGTCACTGAAATGTACTCTTTAAGAGCTACATGTTTGGTAATATCCATTCCAAAAAAGAAACAGAATTAAAAATATGACAAGAGAGCAACGAAATACGTGCATGTGGCATGTAATTCACCACCCAGCTGATAAAGAACTAATGTCCAGGAAACTAACCAATTTGTCTCATCTGTCAACAGGGCGTGTTTCACGTTAAGCCTAAGGTCAACTTGTGGCCACAAGGCTACTACGGTCACAAAGTGCAATCATATAAAAATCATCGCTTGTTCTCAAACAGACCTCTGCCAATCAGAGCCGCATTTGTTAAGAACAAAGCTCATTAGAATACTTTTGGGTGACTCACATAACTTACCAAGAACCCAAAGCACAAGTGACCAGTAATCTGAAGTAATTTAAGCATCCCTCCCCTAGGCAGTATCTTACTTGGTTTCAGTACATTTCAAAGACTTTGGTTTCCACCTTTCATAACTAACAACCTGCTCCACAGAATAGCTGCACTATTCCCAAATACATGTCAATTATAATTTTGCCGTATTCTATCGAGGAGCGTCTCTCCAGTACAGACAACCCTGGGCTCACTAGCAAAGGAATATTCTAAATCCTTCCCACAGATTGGAAGTCTCCCTTATGCTAAAATGTAATAAAATATTCTATGTTCACCTATTACTGTTAAGATACTCTAAAATCACTATCAGTTCTCCTAAGCATTCTTGATTACTTCGCTCGTATACTTGGATTTTGGTAATAAAAACTTTTTGGGGAGACAAACAGATGGTGCAACCAGAAAATATGGATTTCTAATTCTATTTTTGGTCTATTCTTTATTCTGCTTCATTTATTTGAAAAATAAATACTCGCATTCTATTTTTTTTAACCAAAGCCAACATATACCAAAGATATATAAGTTTGCAGCCCGCAAAGTCATTATTTCAGGAGACAGCCTTGGCTAGGAATGCAGCAAGCAACATAGAACAGCACAGCAACAGCACAGCAACATTCTTATTAGTGCTTCAATCAGTTAAAAGACAGAGAAACATGAAGACATTCACAGAATCATTAAATCATAAAAGTTTGAGCAGTCCTAAAAGGCCACTTAATCCAGCCCTTACCTGAATAAATATCTCCATTACATCACAGCTAATAGTCTCCCAGCCACTGCTTAACATGCTTCCCATAAGAGAAAACCTACTGCCCGGTACGGCAGCTCGTTCCACCATTCGTTGGGTGGCTCTTTCTTATATCAAAACATGTATTTTCCTCTTTCTTACTCCACAGACTGCTCTTGGTTCTGTTTCCTGAGGCTGATACATGATCTAGCTTTTCTTTGGCTCCATTTCCTCATTTTCTTTCTAATTTCAATGCTCCTTCTACAAAAGAGAAAATGTTTTCCTATTCCTTCCTATCTGGAAACAACGGGAAGCCATGAAGACCTTGAGAATGAGGAAAGGATTTTAGACTAGAAGAAGGAGCCCTGGGGGTTGGAGGAGGCAGGTTGTCAGGGGTGTACCGAGGGTCTGAATCTAGCCCAGATCATTTCCTCAATCACCTCAGGGTGATGAAAAGGCCCAGACACAGAGTTGAGACCCTTCAGATCCAGAGGAGATTCCAGAAATGGCCTGAATCATCACACCCTATTGAGGGACTAGGCATCTTTCTGCAGATCGCAGGCAAGGCTGGAGAGGTCTAGCTGAGCTAAGTGCTGCAGGGCCCTGGTGGAGTATCCTTACTATGTTATGGCTAAGTAAACTCCTTCAAATGTCTCATTTTGTTCTCATACCCAGACCCTACATGGGAGGCTTGTATCAGACCTTTACAACAGCCCATAATCATGCAATCTGATTCACTGTTTAGAACAAGCAAAGACTGTAGGGTTAATTTCCTTATGCATGGTATTTCTAAACCTAAAGAGCTATCTTAGCCTTAAGGGCTACAGTGATTTTTCCACTTTTGAAAAAATTCAAAGTTCTGGTACAGAGAATAGGTTAGTATACCATAATACTACCACACCTTCCCCGCAGCCCCCACCCACACCTCAAGAGACATTTCTCCTCTTGGGATTCTCTTCAAAATCCTAGGCCATTTAGGTTAAGCCACCGAAGGATCCCTCACTCCCTCCACCACTACCCTTGCTCCCAGACTTGGTGGGGCAGCAGGACCGCTTATGCCACTTGGATAAACTGTGAGTCACCAACTTTATTCCCTTCCCTGAAATTGAGGACCACCCAGTCATACCACCCATCCTACCACTGCACCTTAAATCTTCTAGGCCTTATCATCTTCTCTGCCACCACACCCTGCAGACGACCAATCTGATTTACCCTCTAACTTCCTGCTACTCACTTAGGAATTCTGGGCTTTCCCATCTACCCTGCAGCTGAATCTTCTTCAAATTAGAACCCGAGCAATGTTCAAGGAATAAGATCATTAAGAAGAATTAACCTCTTGCTTTTTCTATTTGTCTTTCTAGTTCTTAGCATAGTGTGCAGCACATTTGTAAGCACTTATAAACACTTGTTATTCATTCATATAAATTTTAAGTATACACAATGATGTCTACACTACAGTTAAATCCAAGGGCAGATTGCTCACATCTACCATCACTCACACAAAGCAAAGAGCAAAAGTTCTAATCTCTGTATCAGGAGCATGAAAGCTCAACCACACAGATTCTGTGAGGAAACAACTAAATAAGTCTGTAATTAAGCTCTAGGGCTCCGTTCTCCCCACCATATTCTTCACTCCCTGTCCAACACACTACCAACACTGGATATAAGATTCACATCCATGTTCCCACGTCCTCTACTTCAAACGGGAGGAAAGAAACTCTGCAAGACAGAAAAGGGACATTATCTATAGAAAGTGTTTCCTAGAATTCAGAGACAGAATATGGCCTACATGGTGGTTCTTTTTCAGCATCGGTTAAGTATCAGAAACAAAGAAAAGCAAGAATGGGGCCCCTGTCCTCAAGAAGCTCACGTTCTAGAACAGGAGACAACACAGAAACAACTATGGACGTACAAGGTATAAACAAAATAAATGGGTGGTGATCTGAAAGGGAAGCAAAAGTGCCTTACAGAAGGTGGGGTTTAGACTGAGTCTTGTAGGAAATAAAGAGCAGTCACTTGGAAGGACATTCCAGGCACATGGGAAAGCCAGAGTAAAGGCAAGAGTCAAGAAATGGACTGTCATTGGTGAGCTGCCGCAAGGCCGATACAGCTGAATCATAAGCACTCCATTAAGAAGCCTGGAAAAGTAAGGCTTCGATTTAATCATTCTGAAGAACTTAAATCAACATGGTCTAATGAAACTAATTTTACTGGTCATCCTTAAAATGCTATACATTTACTCTTCCCCTTCACTAAAGATTGTTATTCTTGAACTGTTTTGTGCTATTTAACAATTCTGGAAAAATGACATTACTTAGGATTCACTCAGTAGTCACTTTTATAAGACTGATCTGAAAAAGGCAAAGGTTGTGGTTTTACAGTAAAATTATAATAGCTTTGCTGATAACTTTTTTTAAAAAATTAATAAAATATCAGAATAATATTATAATTCATAATACTATTTGTGTGCCTACACTGGATAACTAAGTTAAAGCACTGAGTTAATGAGGTCAAGTTGGTCTGTTTAATCCACATAATGGCCAGGTAAGCTTCACACAAAGAAATACAATATTCCACAAACTGTATAGCTGACCCTGATCTTACAAATGGGTACTGTGGATCACAAAAGGAGCAAGGAAAAACAGATGACTCAGCACAAACCCATGCCCACTGGTGAATCAGCGAGTCTTTATACACAATAATTTCTATTTTTGTAGATAAAGGGTAATTTCACGGTTGTTCATTGGTAGATAATAAAAATGAAGAAAAGAAATGAATCAATAAAAAAAGCAATTAATAAGAAATGAGTGCCTATATCACAACAGTTCCCTTCAGTCACTTGTCCTGATGTATACAGTATGCCCTATAGAAAAGGGTGAGGCAGCTCACTGAACACAACACAAATCTCAAAAAGGTTTGGTTTACAAACAATACTCTAGCTTCTATCTGCCCTTTTCACTCCACAACTTTAAATGATGTGTCCTAGAGTGGCCTAGAGTTCCCATCCAAATGGGTAAGACAGGGGGCTCCATGGTTTCCATTTCTACCATAAGTACCACCCTCTTCTATTCCCACTAACCTACTCAGGATAAAACTGAGTCTGGGAGAGGGCAAAAAATAACCGCGTTCAAAAACAAGTTGTGTTAAGGAGGGTATACAGACATGGACAGAGGGAGAATAATAGGTGGATTCTACTTCATAGCAATGCTAGTGGAAGGGAAAGAGGGTCTCATGGAACTTAAGTTCTTCAACAGACCAGAAGGATAAACTAAGGAAGGCTCTCCAGGCATGTACTTCATGAATTCCAGGCATAATGATATCAATGTCGTCCAGTGCTGCTGTGTCTTCCCCTGGGTATGGAGACTGGTGGATTTTCCTACTGGAGCCAATAGCTATCCCCAAATTCAGTCAGAGGGTGCTCCCTGGCATGCTTGAATTATCCTTAAAACTCTTTGGCTCCAGAAGTCTTGGCTCTTCTGGTTGGAGGGCAGATGGGTGACCTGGATAGTTGCTGGGGAGGAAACTTCAGGAGACTATATTAGATCCTTAAGCTGCCAACAGGTCCTGCCACTATAAACTCCTGTACCGTGGGCTTTGACGGTGGCAGCCAGTTCACTAAGTGTTTCCTGACAGTGGTGATGCTCAGTATGGCCAAAGATACCAGCTGTGGAATAGCCATCTAGGAGGGTATTAATGCCCTCATAGTGCACACCCTCGAAGGGGGTACCTGTGTTTTGAAGCTCCAGCAGAAAGGAGAAGTTCTTGCTCATCGGGGAACTAGGATGCCAACTTTAATGGAATAAAGCCTCAGAGGCACAAAGAGCATCCAATGCTTTCATCCTGTGTAGGCAGTTGAAGCAAAGCAGATTTCGTGGTATAACCAGCTGCAAAAGTCTGGCATCATCCTCATTTGGAAGCCAGGGCTCATACTTTATATCCCAGATCTTGGATAGTCAGATGTCAATTTCTTCCTTCAGATAGTTGGGACAATAACGGTCTCTTTGAGACTTCACAGAAAAATAAATGATGTGCCTCTTCACAAAAAGGAATAGCACCCCATAAGGACATCATCAGCACGATGTTCACCCCCTAAAACAGCTACTGCTGGATGCCATAGCCTCCCCTCGATTTGTGAGCTTGGGCTCTGCTGCAGCGATGGCCCTAGGCTCCTTGGACTTCCCTGACCATTTCCTTATTGGGGAAGCCAGGCCCAGTAAGAAGACACAGAGGCTGCTAGAACTGGCATAAGACTAGAAAAAGCATTTATTACAGGTTATGCACCAAGGACTGAGAATAAAGATTGCTCCTGAAGTCCTGGTGCTTACATGCTAACAGCAGAATGTTTCAGTTACAGGGCAGATGAAGGCCCAGTAGCCTTTAGGGTACAGAGTGGTAGGGACAAAAATAATGCATTTTTAGTATCATAAATGTCCATTTGTGATGCTGAACCATGGGCAGTACCAAGGCCTCTGGCACAGACTTTCTCTTTTGGGTCTGGCTCACCAGCACAGGTCCCAGGGCTCCCCGATGCTCGCCTGCTCCTCACTGGCAGTCAATCCAATTAGGGATGTTGGTTGTGAGGAGGCAGGGAAGGGGAGAAAGGCAGCTTCTAGGGTCAGATTCCTGATCTGCCTCTAGCCAGGGCTCGGAGGAAATGAGCACACCGGAGCTCCGCTGGCAGCGTCCCAGGCTGCCTTCTGCTTCCACCTCACAGCAACTTCCACCTGCCCATTATAACTAGTTAGAAAACCAAACTCTCTGAAGCATTATAAACACAGAAAGTAACATGGAGTCTTCATTTTAAACCAAGGAGCTTCATTTTTTTAAGCCCTGAACGAGTGTTGACCTCTCTCCCTTCACTGCAGAGGTGAGACACGTATTTGTTTACAGAGGATAAGTATGTTAGCCAGTTTTGCTGAACTAACTTTTTTTTTTCCTTTTCTAATCTTTGTTATATAATAAGGCTTGTTTGGGCAAAGGGAACGACCAAAGATACATTCAGGAATGAAAATGAAACAGCATCAATAAAGTGTTTTTTAATGAAAAGTATCAGAAATCAAAAATAAGCCCTTTGGGGAGAAAAGAAAGGCTCATCATCCTGAGGGCTGATTACCCCTATTATATGTGGCATCAGCATTGTTGGCAGTTAGGCATTATGCCTTTGGGCCCAAGGTTGTCTGGTTAATTTAAAGCTCTAGATCAGAAGTTTACTATTTTTTAAAATCAGGCGCTTCTATCAATACAATTAAGTTTTGTGAATATCTCTCCCAAATGTATATTTATTTACTTATAAATTCTGTACATGCACCATCATATGAAGAGGCTGCTGGATGGTTCAGCTGGATATAGCACTGGACCTGGAGTCAAGAAGACCCGAGTTCAGATCTGTGCTCAGATACTCACTAGCTGTTGACCCTGGGCAATTCGCTTAACCTTTGTCTACCACAGGAGAAGGAAATGGCAAACCACTCCAATACCTCTGCCATTCATAACTAAATAATAGAACAACAACTACTACCATAAATGGAATTATAATACTTTATAAAATTACACAAAATTTGAAATTAAAAAAGGATGAGAAAGATCAAATAATATTCGATTCTAGAATTAATAAGGATCCTGAATTTTCTTGATTGGGAAAATGACTTTGCTAGACGCACACATGAGAAAAATCAATTTGGTAGCTGGGCGGACCTGAATAGGGAAAGACCTGAGACAAGGACATGAATTAGAAGGTTATTATAACAATCCAGCAGAGAGGTGGGACTGATGCAAAAGATATGGAAATAGAAGCGACTGACAAGATCTGGCCATTGACTGGATATGTGGGGTTCGAGAAAGCGAGGAGTCAAGGACACATTAAAGGTTGAGAATCTGGATGATAAGAATCATAGTAGACCAGTGAAAGTCAGGAAAAAGGGTGGGTTTGGGAGAAAAGGGAAGGCTCTGTTTTGGACATGCTGAATTTAAGATGCCTATGAGATAATACACAGTTCAAAGCTGCCAATGGGTGATTGAGAACATGTGGCTGGCACCAGAAAGAGAGATCAGTCAATCAATCACCAAGCATTTATATGGTCGGGCACCCCACTAAATCCTGGGGTGTCAAAGAAAGACAAAAAGTCCCTTCTCTTCAAAGAGCTCAAATTCTAATAGAGGCAAATGACCATGTGGATGCAAAATCTGTACAGAGTAAGAGAAAGGTGATCTCAGCATAGTAAGAGAATAATAATATGGGGAGGCAGCAGCTGGGAACCACCAGAAAGGAAGGTTTCCTTGAGAGACATGGATACAGACACTTGGATAGAAGCAATATCTTCACCTCCAAATGCCACAAAAACTAAGCTCGCTTATACTCAATTAACATGTCTCCAAACACGGTCTAATACCAGATCGATATTTTTCTTGGTTACAGAATAAAGAACAATTCAGAAGCAAACAGAATAATTTTAAAGTGCAGTACTGTTCACAATTAGAGGGAACACTAGGGAATCAGGTATTCTCTGTTAATTAATAAAAGTGAATTAAAGCAAGTTCTATTTCTCTTATATGTACTTTACAGATCTGCTTTATAGAAGTTGTATCTTTACCTGCTAATAGCTTGCTCCTCATCAGTTACTCCAGTCTCCCTGAATGCCCTGTTTGATTCTTCCAAACTCAAGGCAATTGCCCTCTGAAGATCATCTTTATCATCTGCAGTGAGATCAATCACATCTGAAAAGCAAAACTATCTTTCTCAAAATTAAAAGTAAAACACGATGAAAGGAGATTCTTACATCATAAAAATTAGTCTGAATGTAAATCACAAACTAAAGAAAATACCTTCAGTTCCCTAATTCTTATAGATCACCCACATATTGGTTATTCAATAGCCATAATGCCTCATTTCTACATGAAAACTTCAGGTTAGTCCTAGGTCATAAATGTTATTACCTTTCTCTCCTCTCTGAGATCCCTGGAGCAGAAAAGCCACCTGCATGTTTTCAGTGAAAGAAGAATTTTCTCTAAGTATTTTATGATAATATGTCAAACTTGACTTTTCATTCTTTTTCTGATACACAAAAAATTTGGAGTACAAATTGGGAGAACATTCAGCTAACACTGGCCTCTTTGGTGGCAAAAAAAAAGTATATCAAAGCACTTAAATGTTCATACTTTGTCTTCTAAGATGTTATGATATGAGGAAAAAAATCACAGGTAACACTCTCAATCCTTTGGTGTCAACAGTATTAATTTTAAAGAACTTTTAATAAGTCAGAGTTCAATTCCACCATCTCAAATGCTATTCAGCACAACTAGGGTAACTAAATATTGGTTACTAAATAACCTTGTTGTAAAATTTTCACAGAAGATAGAGACATTTAACGTACACATTTAAGCAGACAGAATTTTAAAAAGATAAAAGTACTCTTCTCTATCATGTTTCTGGCTCCTCTTCTGACAACCATAAAACCTTCAACTCTTAACCCTTTCCCGTCTAAACACACACACACACACACACACACACACACACACACACCATAATTTTACTTTCTTCAGGAAAAAAAAATCATATCCTTTTCCTTTTTGGGATGAATATCTCCTAAACAAATTAAAATACAATAATAAAGTTATTTAAATTTTCTTAAGGAAAAAAACCCATTATTTTGACTACTGTAAAAATGAGGGTGGAAGGAGCTGCACTTGGCCACAGGGTACGGGGAACTGGAGAGCAGCCCAGAATCATGAGAAATCAAAACCTTCCTTTAAAAACCTATGTGTGAGATGGAACCTCCCACTTGCTAAGCAAGCCTAACCCCCTTTTAAGTGCTCACTGTCTAACATCCACACACTCAGCCAAGGCCACTCTCTAAGGGCAAGACAGAAAGAGAACTCGAATCCCAGCTCCACTCCTTTCAAATACGTCTTCTCCAGGCAAAAAGCAAACCCCATCCCTTCATTCGCCTGAGTTCTGGCGTCACTCACCATCCTAACTCTACTCCTCTGGACAAGCTCCATCTGGTCATTTCCATTTAATTAAACATCTAAGCTGTGCCTACTACTCACTGTCTATGTATTTGGGAAGTTTCTGTTTTTTTGAGGAGTTTATATCTGTGAATATACACCTGAAATTAATTTATCTGCCTTCCCCAAGTTACCCAAGAACTGGAGCAGAATGGAGGGCCTAAAGAGGACCTGAGCCCCTCAGTAGCTGGATGTGACCCTCGCTCAGCCATCCTTGGTATCCGCCCTACTTTGGGCAGGAAGCTGAGCTAGCCCACCACAGAGGGGACTAGGTTGGATGAAACCAGTCCTGGGGTTTGCAGATCCCTCTCCCCATCTCATGATAAACAAGAACATCCTGCTTCTGTGTTTCCAGAAGGGGATGTCCCTTCTTCTCCCCCCTAAATCTCCCCGTTTTGCTGAAGCCCACAGATATGTCAGGCTTTGCCTAAAGAGCCAGGCTCCTCAGTAGTCTCTGTACTGTAGCGGGTTCCTCACATATGCATCTTTACTTTCTCTTGTAATAAACTAAGTTGCCGCTCAGTCTGGCTACAGTTTCAAACTCCGGTCTATATTTCTCGGTGACTGGTCAGCCAGACTCCTGATGTGATGTGGGGCTAGGTACCAGTACGGACCCTTTGTGCTCTTCTCCACTCAGATTCTAAACTCTAATTTTTTTCTGTCGAGTTCCGTCCTACAAGACAAACATTTGGTGGGCCTCTGGAGAAAGGGAGAAAGGACTTTCACCTCTAGGAGAGCTTTCAGGTCATTCTTTTGGTTCATTTGGGTACCCTTAGCCAGCCAAGGCTGACTAACCCTTTGGTTGCTACAACTTATTTGTGTCTGGCTAGATGCATGGGAGCACTTTGCTCCCCTCTGGTACAGACGATAAACCATCCAAAAATAATGTCTTCCTCCCCTCTCCCCCAAGAGGACGGCAGCTGGTCACATGTCATTACCACGTGGCCCTGAAATCTATCTAATTGGAAGAAAATGACCAAAGTAGAGCTTCTGGCCAAGGGGAAGGAATTTCCCCAGGTCTGAGAGGCCCCCACAGGATTTACTGAAGAACTTTGGCAGACTCTATCTACTTATAAACCCGATTTCCCTGCCATTTATCAATCAGTCCAAACTCTAGTGGGTCTAGGGGAGGCGAAACATTGGTTCAGTGTAGATTGGAAAAATCCTATCGTAGATACTAATAAGTTCACACTTCAGGCTCACCATCAAAGGGCAAAGGTTGGCAGGGCTCTTTTGGATGCCACCCTTGCATCTTTTCTGAAGCCTGGAGATAGGACAAAAATTAAAGTCTGACACCAAAACCCCGGCAAAATTAGTCCTCAAATTTTACAACCATTTCCTTCTCACTTTTGATGGAAACACTGGTCTAGACCATAAGGGGCCTGCCAAGCTCCTCGCTTTTAACTCTTTTCTCAATGATGGCCTCCAAAAGGATCTCAGGGACTTGATTAAAAGAAAGAAATTAGACCGGTTGATGTTGCTTCTGGATTATCAAGTCACCCTCCCTGACAATAAATTTAAGATGAAAAATAAAATCACGGCTCTCCAGCTCAGCCAATGGCAGCCAAGAGAAGAGAAGGGCAACAGCAAGACCCCAAGAATTCTAATTCCCAAGCCCCTGACCATAAAAAAATCCATGTCATCTCCTGCAGCAGAAGCTCAGGGAGGGACCACATGACCCTGCCTCCTCCTGGCTCCCTCAAGTCCCCGATCACCAGCCAGGACCTCCTCCTTTTTGTAACCATACTCCCCCACCCCCCCAAAACTCCTAAACACAACGGCTATTAACGGGGCTCTGAGGACTGTTGTGGGCTGGGAAAGGAGGCTGCAATTTTCCCACTGATCTCCACTTCCCCTTATCACCAATGCTTCCCTGACAGTCTCTGACCCACACCGGCCAGGACCTAGCTGATGCAAGGAGCTCCTTTGTCTATTCCTAAGTCTTGTGCGCCTTGGACCGGTCCTGTCTCACTCTGGCTGGGCAGGGTTGGGGATGGGAGGAAAGCTCTCACATCAGCATGTCCTCCTTCCTGCCACCAATAGATGACCCTGTCCATCTGCTTGGTCACAACTTCCCTGAAATCCACAGGGCTATCCACAGAATGTGCACATAGAATTCCTCTTTCCCTGCTCAATCCAATACCCCTTTCCCCTCATACCCTCACTTTCCGCTTTCCCATGGTTTTCTTTGCCAACGTTTCCCCTCGTGCTCATTCCCTAAGTACCCCTGGGCCATCCGTCTCCAGCACAGACGTCAGAAGTACCCTGGTGCCTCCTTAACTGTAGTCCAGACAAAGTCCTCTACACCTCAGCCTCCCATCCACCAAGACCCTCCGAGCTATGAGGTTACTGAGGGGCCGCGTAATGTGTCTATTTTTCCTGTCAGGAAACCTGGTGGCTGCAGTTGGAGGCCAGTTCAGGATCTCTGTGCTGCTGACTTTTCTGTTACTCCCAGCCCTGGTGGTCTCCACCCTCCCACTTTAACAATCACAGACCTGGGTGGCACCTTCTTTTAGTACTCCCTGGTCCCCAGAGTGGCAGCTCCTTTCTGCTGTCACATGGGAAGGGAAGGGAAGCGTCACTCTTTGACTTCTCTTCCCCAAAGCTGCTTTTCACAAGTCCTTAAACGTGACCCGGTGGATTGCGTTCTTCCATTCGGCTGCGCTCTCCTGCAATACACCAGTAATCTGCCGCCATGCTCTCTTTCAGCCCTTAAGGGGCACAAAGCTTTGAAGGAGAAGCTACGGTCTATTTGGATTAAATTTCTCAGTCGTAACATTTTACCTGATGCCCCCCGCCTAGACGAGACTCAGGTCCAGGCCATCATGAGATTTTCTTGTCTCAGAACCCAATGCCAACTCCGTGCCTTCCTTGGCCTTGCTGGCTGCTGCCTACCTATGGATTCCTTCTTTCTTCCCTTTTGGCTAGGCCCATTTACCACCTCCTTACAGATTCATCTCCGACCCTCTGCACGTAGAGACCTAGGCTGTTGTTGAACATTTCAAATCTGCTCTTCTTACTCCCCTGCCTTAAGGCACCCCAATTATGATCTCCCCTTCTACCTCTCTGTGCTGGGGGGGAATGCCATTTGGGTAACTCTCACAAAAACATGGGGACAATTTTTGCACAGTTGGTTACGACAGCTGTTCCCTGCACTCCGCAGCCAGAGGATTCCTTGGATGCTTGTGAGCAGTTGTAGCTGCTTCTGATCTAGTAAAAAAGTCTTCTGAAATTATACTGGATAAAGCTTTCGCTATACACGCTCCCCATGCTGTGGAAGGTCTTGATTCTCACCACATTCAGCACTTTTCCACCGACCCGGAGCTTTATGGCGCTCTCCAACACCGCAACAGCCTCAACCCAGGCACCTTCCTACCTGAGCCTTCTAAAGGCCTTGGTGATGACCGTGACTGTGTGACTTTTCTTAACCCCAGGAATGACGTCAGAAACCCTCTTCCTGGATGCTGATGTTTCCTGATGCACTGATGGATCATGTTTGAGGAATTCAGAAGGTAATGAAGTTGCAGGGTATGCCATTACTACCACCACTGGTGTCACTGAGGCCACTCCTTTCCCAAAGGCCACATCTGCCCAATAGGCTGAGTTAAGATCAAGGTAGCGAGAGCCTGCTAACTCACTTCTGGATGCAGGACCAATATCTACACTAACAGCCTTTGAAGTTGTTCACAATTCTGGGACGCTTTGGAAATGCAGGAGATTTCTGACATCTTCTGGACAGTCCATAAGAGCACATCGCTCACCTACTGGACTGTTTGCTTTTGCCAAAAGCTACAGCTGTTATTAAGGTCTCCAGGCATAGTAAAGACAACTCTGACCACAGTTGTGGCGACTCTTTAACACTTTGGTTCCCCTAAGCATTTCCTTAAATATTCTTACTGGGACCTCTTCACTACCTATGCTGACACCGAAGAGAACGTTCTTGAGCAAGGTTCTACGTTGCAGATGGTCGTTGGCACTCTGTAACAGGAGGCATGCAGTAAGGAACCCTCTGCTGGGTCATGGACAGTGCCAAATGGAACGTTAGTGCTGCCTGATTCACTGTCCCTTCCTATGATGTAACATCTGCATTCAATTAACCACTGGTCCCAGACGGCTGATCTTGCTGACCCACAGATACTGGTGGGGAAAATTCCATCAGGTGGCCTTAACTCCTTCTGCAGCCTATCCCACTTGTCCTGAGCCTAATGTGTCTAAACCGCCTAAGCCCCCAACTGGAAGTTTCTTCTCCCCTCTGCTCCATTTGAAGTATGGTAAATTCACTTAATTCAGCTGTTCACCTCTGGTGGATCTAAGTTTATTCTGGTTATAGTCTCTAAGTTTTCCTGGTGGGTGGAAGCATTTCCAGTTAGACAAAGCTACTGTAATGGCAAATGCCAAATCCCTAAATGAAAAGGCTGTTCCTGCTCAGGGCACGGGGGTGGATTCTCTGTGAAATTCACAGTGAAAAGGGCACCCACTTTTACTACTTCAGTCATCTCCCATTTGCTACCCTCCTGGCTTAAACTGTACAGATCTCTTATATGTGAGGACCGTGCAAAAAGTGGCCAGGCTAGGGGATTTCACAAATTACTGGGCTGCACCTGCAACAGTCATTCCAATCTGGAGCCTTAGAAACTTGGGCCTGCTGCCAATTGCCTCATACCAGAGTCCTATAACTACTCATGCCATGGAAGGGAGTACTAGAGATCCAATGAGCTTCCTGAAGATTCTGGCACCCCCACGGCCCAAGGTACAATCACAGCCTGGAACCTACTGCTCTGTATTAGCAGCCCTATCAAAAACCCCAAAGCAACTGACCTTGGCACAGCTGACTCACTGTACTGCACTCTGAAACCTCTCTCTCACTTTTGACAATGGTTTCAGCAACATGGCGGCCTCTCTGGAAGTCCTAGATTGATTTCCTGGCCAGGATTGTACTCTAGAACTACAGGGTTCTAGATACCCTCCTGGCGATTCAGGAAAATACTTATGATTCTCCAGATGAAGAATGCAGGTCCTATGTTAACAACAGTGGGCAGATTACCAAAGAATTAAAAATATCCATAAGGTGGCCTCCATTCTGACTGACCCTTATCATGAAGCTTTTCTCTGCCTTGGGTGATTTGTTCTTGCGGCTAACCAGAGGCCTGGGCTCTGTCTTCCATTATACTGCCCATGGCCGACTTCTTACATTGCTTGTACGTTTAGCTCTTTATCTCCTCTCTTGGCTTGTTCTTGCTATTGCATCCAAATATTCCAAGCATGTGGTCAACAAAACATGTTCCGATCCTGACAATGCCTTGACCGAAAGGGGGAATGTGAATATCCACCCAAAATTCATCTGTCTTCCTTGAGTTACCTTATTCCATAGGACTGGAGGGGCTGGATGGAGGGTCTAAAGATGAAATGGACCAATCAGCAGCCGGTCTGAACCTTGCTCAGCCCTACTTTGGCTGTACCTGCTGAACCAGCCCAAAACAGTACCAACTAGAATTGGCTGAAACTGGTGCTGCAGCTTCAAGACTCCCCCTCCTCAACTTTAAAAACAAGAATGTCCTGCTTCCATGTTCTAGGAGTTCCTAGAAGGCACTGCCCCTTCTTTCCCATACCTCCCAATTTTGCTAAAACCCATATATGATCCAGGTTTTGCCTGCAGAGCCAGAGTCCTTTGTATTCTGTGTGGAGGGTCCCAGGTCCCGGCACGTATGTCTTGATTTTCTCTTGTAGTAAAACCGTGTTGCTCCTTGGCCTGGTTACAGTCTCATCTGGGCTTTTAAACTCCAGACCACTACTGGGGTAGGGAGGAAACACATAAAACACAAATACAAAGAAGTATGAAGAGGTAAGAAGAGAACTAACTGCACAAAGGGTGCGTAAGGTACCTAAGTGACCCTCAAAAGGACAGAGGCTCCCGAGAGACAGAGATGAGGAGAAGACCCACTGCAGAAAGGGAAGGAGGCAGGAAATGGCGTGCTGAGGCGTACGAAGCAGCGTGCACACAATAAATATGTATTTTAGGGTCGATTTCTGATGCAGATACGAAAACAAAGAGAACAGACGCATGAGAAACAGAGAGAAAAGCGAGGAGCAGAGGTCCCGAGCAAAGGCGACAAAGGCTGCAAGAAACTGCTGTTCCCCAGCAGCTCGCTCTGACAGGCGACTTGGATGTTTACTGCCAGGAAATTCAGAATCAAAGAAACAGAGGCTCTAAGACAATTATATATTGAGAACTTATTTCACAACTGACAGATGATAGGAAGCTGGCCTTGGAGTTTCTCATCCTAAATTAGAAACAGATCACTACAAATGAAAAGGCCCTCACTGGAAGGAAGGAAGCTGAGGACTGGAAATGAAAAGATTTTAATATATATTAGAAGCTGCATCCACAAACAAAACCACTAAAATGTCTCTATCCTTTGAACCAAAGATTCTATTATTTAGCCTATTCCCAAGGAAGCCATGGATAAGGATGTCTCCATAAACACCAAAATATTTATAGCATCATTTTTGTAACAGGAAAGAATTGGAAATAAAGTAGATGCTCATCAATGGGGGAAAGGCTAAACAAACTGTGGTACATGAATATGATGTCATACTACTTCACTGTAAGAAATGATGCAAGTGATGAATATGAAGAAGCATGGCAAGATCTCCATTAACTGATTCAGAGCAAGGTGAGTAGCACCAAGAAAACAATATGACGACAATAATATATATATATTTTTATTTTTTGGAGGGCAGTTGGGGTTAAGCAACTTGCCCAAGGCCACACGGCTAGTTTTTGTGTTAAGATTTAAACTCGGGTCCTCCTGGCTCCAGGGCCAGTGCTCTATTCACTGCACCATCCGGCTGCCCCAGACCACAATAACATAAAGGAAAAGAACCACCACGAGCCAAAAACCCCAAAGTAAACGTAACAAAATTGTAAAGATCAAACACTGGCCTTGCTGGAGCTGGGAGATCCACAAATGTAACACACTGCGTTTGGTTTTGGACTTTCTCAATGTAATGATCAATTGTGCTGATTTTTTTTTCTCTTTAAAGGGAAGCTTTTCCCTTTTTTTCTGGAATATTACCTTCAACATATGAGGAAAAAATGGTGTAACTCCTATGAAACCTTAAATCATACACCCAAACAACAAGTATTTACAAAGAGTCTATCTCAACTGCAGGCATGGCAGCTAGTAAGGAAATAGGATTTTCCAACCTCCATACAGAGAAAGTGGATAATCTAAGAAAGAGACAGCACAGGGAAATGAGGGTTGAGAGAGAAGTGTCTTTCATGTCCTTCCTTCATCCCTGCCCCCCTCCCATTCTTTCCTGTTACAGAATGGCACAGGAAGCCAACACACAGAAAAATCTCCAGGCTATTTGTTCAATGAAGAAAAGCAAAATGAAGCAAAAATAGTATCAGAATTTAAAAGACTACAAAACATACATTATCTCATCAACAACACATGTAAAGCACTTTGAAAAACTTCAAGTACTATATTTATACTAGCTACTCAACTATTAGGCTTGTTTAATAAATGAAAACTATAATTTGGAGAAATTAAGTGACCTGCCCAAGAAAGCATAGCTAAGGAGGTGGCAGAACAGGTGACACACAAAAAGATGCTTTTCACAACAGCGTTCTAGACTGTTTTCTTGGGTAACCCATCTTGTTCCAGAGTCAAAATCCTGGCCTTCAAAGAATTGTAAGAGTCCCAGCATATCCTGTTAGACAGGACCCAGACGCTGTTTGTAACATCATAATTCTTCTGGGCAAAAGACAAACAGAATAATCAAAAGCCAAAGTCTAAGTTCAAATAGTTTACTTTCAATAATTACCTGTTACTAATTTATACTAATCTCTGAGTGAAAAAGAGGTCCCTCACAGTCACATCAAGATCAGGTTTAAAGACAACTGGGAAAACTCTGAACTGAATTCACAACAAGGTTAACTACCAACAGAACGTAAGGTCCTTAAGAACCAGAAGTGTCTTCATTGCTACCTGTGCACCCTCATTATATATGCACGAGCAGACAGCGATTCAATAAATGAATATTGCATTCATTCTGAAAACTATAAATCCAAAAGAAAAAAGACCGTGTTTAGTCAGGACCGTACAACTAAAGGATTGCAAACATTCTACAAATACAGAGGCAGAACGACAGAACTTCAAGTCTTCTGAGTGAAGCCGGGGAGAGGAAGGGAAGAGAAGAGTATTTATTAAGCTCCTAATACACGGCAGGTGCAGCGCTAATCACCTTAAAAACACTCTCCCATTTGGGCTTCACAAACAACCCTGAGGGGGTAGGAGGTGCTGTTATGATCCCCATTTCAGAATGGCGGAGACAGAAAGTTCCCCCAGGGTCACAGTACACGTAAGTGTCTGAAGGCAGATCTGAACCCCAGGTCCTGTGAAGTAAGCCAACAGCTGCCCGTGCAGAGCTGGGAAGCGCAGGGACAGACAAGCAGTGAGCCAAGTTACCTGAGTGCAAGAGAGACATTTAGAGAGATTCAGGGATCTTGATGACCTGTTCTAGGGGATTTTTGGAGAGTGGTAAGGAGAATAGGAAGCCATAAATATTAACTGACGCATTATTTCCTCTCAATTAAAAAAAATATAATGAACTTAGTATGTACATATAAGGAATTACGCTAGGCATTTCGAATGAAACAAATAAGCATTTAGAAAAAAAAAACCCTGCATTCAAAGAACTTATAGTCTTAGCTAAAACAAATCAGGCCTGAACAGCTTAATAACACACACACTAACAATAAAAACAGAAGGGACAGGCCAGGACAGCAGAGCAGCAGGAAGCTGCACAAAAAGCTTTCTCCTCCGAAATTCCTTGAAACAATTCTAGAAAACACACCAGACCAAATCCTAATGAGGAAATCCAAGAACAGTTCACACTGAGTCTTTTTCCAGGTTAGGTAAGGGTGGGAAGACAGACAGAGAGGTCTGAGGAAACTAGGAATAAAGTCTGGTCAGAAGGAGCCACGCAGAGTACACAAGGGGCCCCAAGACAAGGGGAGGTCCCAGACCCACACGGGTAACAGACACCGCAATGGCAAAGGTGGCCATCAGGCGGCTTTGTCACCTACTACCCAGCCCAACGTCAAAAATCCAGGACAGAGTGAGGAGCGGTACCATGCCAAGAAGAGGTGAGCTGAGGAAGGGTACAGTTGTGGGAACCTAAGCGGTACTCCAGGAGAAGACCAAGTTCAGGAACAAGCTGCATGGTGTGGCTTAGACCCCCACGAGCTGAGCAGGATCTCAGCTGCAACTTCCAGCAGGAATCCCAGATCAACAGAGAACCTACAATTCTATCACCCAAAACCAGCAGAGCTTTCCAGCTGGCTGATATTTGCCAAATCCAGTAGCTGTCTACTGTTCTTGAGACCCAAAGCCAAGTAAGAGACTCGCAAATCTCGGAGTAGGGGGGCGGTGATCAGACTTTGGTCTGGGTCAAAACACTTTGGGATTATGAGCTTCTTGAAGGCAGGGAATGTCTGCTGTATCTCCAGAACTTGGAATACTGCAGGCAATTAATAAAAATGTTTATTGATTAAATAAAAGCTTAACAGGTACTCAGCCTGAAGCACTCCTGAGGCCCAAGAAAAAAAGCAAGGGGACCAAGTCAGATCTTCCCTCGGGAAGTACCCAGAACCTGGTCCTGAAACCGAGTCTGAAGTCAGGAAGCAGGCTGGGAAAAAGAGCAAAGAAAAAGAATCTCGGCATAAAAAGCCATTATGGTGACAGGGATGTTCAAAACCCAAACCCAGAAGAGAAGGATTTCAAAGTCTCCAAATTCAAAGCTGGAAAGGGAGAAAAATAACAAAGGAATGGGACCTAGAGAAGAGCTGGAAAGGGATTCACAGCCAGGCACAAGAGTACAAAATGCTTACCAAGTAACCAACCACCCAAAAATCAGAACGAACCAAAGAGAAGACTGTAAGAAGATATAAGGTATTTCAGAGCAGAATCAATCGAACTAGAAAACACATCAAAGAGAGAGAGAGACAATGTTAGGAATCACTGAGCTACCTGACCAAAAAACCCAAAAAAGCCCTATGCGAGAAAGGGTCAGGAAAAGGTCAAGAAATCATAAAAGAAAATTGCCCAGATCCATATATTGGAACCAGAAGGGAGAGAAGAAGTAGAAAACAAGTACATAGAACACCTCCTGAAAGGAACCCCTGAATGAAAACACATAGAAACGTTATACACTGCAAATGTTATACACTGCATGTTATACACTATATACAGAGAGAGAAAAAAAGAATTTAAGTGCCAAGGAGCTGCAATTTAGCAGCTACTATTATACAGGAGCAGGAGAGCTTAGAATATTATATCCCAGGACACAAAGGACATAGAATTACTGCCCAAAATAACTTACCAGCAAAACTAAGTCCGATGCTATGGTTAGGGGGTGGGGGAAATGAACCTTTAATGAGGCAGCTAGCTTCCAAGCATTCCTGAGAAAAAGATGAGAACTATGGAGAAAGTGAAATTCAAACACAGGAGCTAGGAGAAACAGAAAAAGTAAACAGAAATAATCATAAAGACGTAAACCAAGATAAAGCACTAATCAGATACAGGGAGAAAATGTGTGCGTCCCCTCTGAACCTTATCATCATTAGAGGTCAGAGAGGAGGGTCTAATTAAACAGGGCCTGGGAGTGGTTCTAATTATGTCCTGATCTTAAAAATGGAAAGAGGGGAAGAGGAATAGGATTGGGGGGGGGAGGGTGTTGTGGATTTTTCTGAGGTGACCAAAAATACAAATGTGAAGGGTATCCGTTAATTGGAGTAGCTGACTAAGTTATATTACACAGACATGATGAGACGCCATTGCGCTAAAAGAAATGATGAAGAGGATACCCCGTGAAAGACTTAGGTGGATGAAGAACGATGAACCAGGAGAACAAGTTATACAATGACTAACAATGTGGTAAAGTCAGACACCTTTGGAAGAATTAGGAAATACAATCAGGAAAATAACCAATGATGCAACATACGTCCTGATAGTCCTGATAAAGGACTAAGAAGGCAGAGAGAGACTTTGTGTTAAAAAAATGGACAATGTAGAAATTTGATTTGTTTGACCGTACATGTTTGTTACAGAGGTTATTTTTTCTTATCGTTGCAATTTGTAGAAAGAGGTGACTTAGAATTCAGAGGAAATCATCATGAGGAATAGGAAAAATGTCATGGGGGTGAGGGTTTACACGGGGAAAACGTGAACTGAGATGAGTCTTAAAGATTAGCAGGATATGGCTGTTGGAAGCCATAGAAAGGGTATTCTAGGTAGGGCAAAAAGAAAAATGTGAGCAAAAGCAGAGGCAGAAAAAACAAGGTACATATGCATCAAAGGGATGGCAAGAAAACACATTTAGTTAAAAGTTCGTGTAGAAGAGTGGGGGGATCAGGCTGGGAACCTAAGTTTGGAACTGATTATTTGTCTCTGAATTCACATTTAAGAGTCCAACTGGAAGTCATTGAAGACTTCATTATTCATTCACTGGATATGACAGGGGCTGAATCTGTGACTTCACTGATACAGAAAGTCTCTACATAATGAAATTTCTCTATCAGTACAGGTCATTATCTCTAGAGCACCAGAAGGTTAGTTGCGTGATTTGCCCAGGATCACCCAAGAGAGCACATATAAAAGGGACACTTAAACTCAGGTCTCGTGGTACAAAAGTCACTCTCCCTAAATAAAGCCCATATACTTCATGGTGTAATTCAACTTACTCAGCCTAACGCAGCTCTTGCTGACTCTTACCAAACTCAGGTCGCCTCTGTTAGCTAGACGAATAATGAGACAGAACTTGGGGATATGACTGGCAACCCCGGGTAAGATACTCTCCCTCCATCTAAAAGTACTTAGCTCCTCACAAAGGATGTATTGCTTGTGCGGCCCTACTGACTGTCCCTTTCTTGGACACCATCACAGAGGTCATGAACTCTGCGTCCAACCCCAAAACATATCCCCCTGAGTCATTTTAACTTGAACAGCGTATCTGACTCAACCCTTGATTCCAAAATTTGTATCCTTGAATTACTATTATGGCCTTTTGTTTATTTGTGTATTTTGCTCTTTTTGGGGGGGAAGAGGGGAGGCTGCAGTTAAGGAAATCTTTTGTTTTATTTGAGATGACCTGGACCTTCACGGATGTATTTCTTGTGTATTACAAACTGAAAAGACTAGGTCACTTGGAGCCTACTTAACAAACCAGGTCTTCCTGGATCAGAGGCAAGCCAGGCAAGCGAGTGGAGAGACATCTACCAAATGAGACCACCTCGTGTCCATCTGTGATACCGTCGTAATCACTCAATGGATTAAAACTCCCTCATTCAGGGATTCAGTCATTCACTACATAAAGAGCGAGTCTGATATACAAGGTTAACAAAATAACAAGACTGCACAACCTGCACTGATAGGTCTCCTGACACCTCTGAGTTCATGGGCACGACAACTCCCGATGCAGGTGACCACTGCCTTTAGGCACAATCTTGGAGGTTCAAAGATACTGAATGACCTTGGTCACAGGGCTAGTAAAGGTCCGAGGGCAAGGTCTGAATGGAGACCTCCCTGTCTCCAGTCCTGCACTCTGGAGCCACGACTTTCTCCACTTTACATAGAAACATGAATAGCAAAGAAAAGAACTGAACCCATGTGAACCAACAGAAAACGGATTTTTCACTCATTTTTTTTTCCTAGAATTGAATAGGAATCCTAGTGATTCCTACTATCAGATCATCAACTTTCAACATCAAAGAGTCAGGATGAGCAAAGGAAGAGAGCTTGGCTGCTACAGTCTGATGGCCTGGAACAACTGGAGGTCACAATGTGAGGTCGAGGAAGAGACCCGAAAGACTGCAAGTTACAATTCATGAACACGGAGGCGGGAGGTGGTACGTTTGTGGACAAAGACAAGATCTTCTTTGTGTGTAGGTAAGGTGGGGTGGCAGAGTGAAATTGGGAAGTAAGGCTGTACGAGGCAGCATCGCTGTGCAGGCTGGGGTAGGAGGGCAGTCGAGGAAAGAGAAAGCCAGGAATCGAAATCATTAAGAAGGAAGGAGGAGGAAGGTGCTAAAGGAGGGTCCCATAAACAATAGCTACCAGAAGTTTAGCTAGCTGATAGCTCTGTGATACCTACTCATAAATCCATTTCTCTTTTTTCTTCCCATGTGCCCAAACAGCTTTTATATGTAATGCTACAATTTTTCTATTGGGTCTAAATACAAAGTCAAGGACAAAATATGATTTATAGTTGAAAGGTACACTTTAAACAGTTTGAATGTTTAATTTCGGCCATGTGATACTGTGAAAAGCGATCAAGGAGTCGGAAAAACTGGGCTAAAGTTCCGCTCCTGAAATCATACCGGCTGGGGAAACCCTCAGAAAGGACTCAACTCTCAGTGCCCACAGGCAGTTTTCTAGGATTACAAATCACAGAACATTCTTCTGTGGGAAGTGCTTCCTTATTGGGAATTCCTTTTACCAATGAAATCACAAGTCTAGTAAAAATTATCAATTTAAAAATGTATTCTAGAATACAGTGACATAACAAACATGATAAATGGGTGAACATCAAGGAACTATTCTGTATTTATTAACTTTGTCTTTATTCCATATATAGTTTGGGTTGGGTTTTGTTTTGTTTTTCTCTTTGGAGGGGGGAAGGCAGAGCAATTGGAGCTAAGTGACTTGCCCAAGGTTACACAGTTGGTAAGAGTTGTGTCTGAAGCTGGATTTGAACTGAGGTCCTCCTAACTCCAGGGCCGGACTGCACCTCCCAGCTGCCCCTCCATAACATAGCTTTATATCTATTTTTCTTCCCCATTAGAATGTTAAGTAATTTGTGAGTAGGAAGTTTTTCACTCTTTATATCTGTATCTCCTGTGTCTGTCACAGAGTAAGCACTTAATACATATTAATTAACTAATGTGAATTTCTTTAGCTCACTTTCCCCTTTCTCCTCCCTCCTTCATTTGGGTTCTGTGCCCAAAGACCCCTTCCCTGGGTACTTTTCAGAGCAGGAGCAAGGGTCCCACGTAACCCAACAGCCCTTACACACTACTGCCCTCTAGGTTATTTATGAGAAGGCAGATGAAGCTTTGGGAGCAGACCTTGAAGGTAGGGTATCCACGAAAGAGGAAGGGGTTACAATCATAGTTCCCTTTTATTTTTTAATTGATTTTTACATTAATGATAAACACAATGGAAACAAAGACTTTATTTAAATAAGAAAAATCTTCTGGACTTGGAATCAAAACATTTGAATTTTCAGCACTTACGCTGTGAGTAACCCTAAGTTCAGTCTCAGTTTCTTGGGTGGGTCCACATTCACAAGGGTGTTGTGTGGCTCAGATGTGATAATATGCCATCTATCACTGCATGAGCATAACTTATTAATAGTATTACTGCTTCTCTCCAACAATAAAACGCTCATTTCTTTGAGTCTGAAGAATTCAGCCAGTCATTAAGGGGATACAGACGAGTGTGTAAAAAATAATTAGTTCTTAGCACTTCTGAGCTAGTTATTGGTCTTTTTAGAAAAGTATACTTCGATTAGTCCAAACAAATCCCTACTGCCTAGAGTTTCTCTACAGATGTAAACGAAAAATGAAGTGAAAAGCTCAGACATTACAGGATGAAGATACTTTGTTATATTAAGGTCTATTGGGGAGCCGAGTCTTTCCCCCAGTATTAGAATATATGAAACCTGATAAGGTTTATTCCAGTGGTTCTCAACCTGTGGGTCACGACCCCTGGGGGGGGTGTTGAACAACACTTTCACAGGGGTTGCCTAAGACCATAGGAAAACACATATTTCTGATGGTCTTAGGAACTGAGACAGGGTTCCTCTGTCTACCCACATACGAGTGTTAAAGGGTTGTGGCACTGGGAAGGTTGAGAACCACTGGTTTAGACAATCTCTGTCTAAGATTAGAATCCTAAAATAAGAATTTGTTGTTAAAGAGTTTGTGGAGAAAGCATATTAAACAAGACCTGAATATGTTTCTATGGTGCCTAATTATAATAAATTAGTAAATATTTTTAAGAGTCATATAGCTATAGCCTAACCAACCTGTTCAATTCAATAGGAATTTACCGATTACCTATTATGTGGAAGACACTCTGACAAGCACTGGGAATACAAAGACAAATACAAAATAGTCCCCGTCCCCCCGAAATATTATACTTAGCAATATAAACAGCTGCTGGCTCTTCAACATTTATTTCCTTAGTCTTTCTTTCAATCCTTCTCTAACGATTTGAGCTGCTTCATCTAATTCTACATCATCATTAATTGGATGTTCTCAGCGGTGTCGGGCAAAGCTGCTTCCAAGGGGTAAAGCCAAGGGGTAAAAATAAGCAATTAGTGTCCTAGGAGAGGCACATCCTGTATCTCAAATCTGTGTCAACAAATGAGCCACTTAATGTGTCCTCAATCCAACTGAATCATGACCAAGTCTTAGTTAAGGGAAACAACCTGGGTGCAGTGAGTCTCTCATTCCAGACACCTCGACCTACTCCTACCCTTAAGAGAGGTGAGATCAGCTTGATTTTCAGGTCATTTTTATGTATTTCTAGTTGTATTTTTAAACGTAAGTAAGCTAACACTCTCCATCATATGTGGGGTGACTAAACATTGAACATGACGCTGGCTTACTTCATGACATCATGGATGACATCATGGATGACATCATGTCTCTTGGCTTAATTACCTACCCATGTCCCTCTCATCTTTTGATCCATAGTGTGTTTGCTCAACTGGGCCACATCTTGTTCTGCTTGGTTTATACTGTTTTTTTCCTGTTTTAAAAAAGTTCAAAAGAATTTAAAGGTCATAAAAGTAAAAATGTCGTCTTCAGTTTTTAAATAAAGCAAAGCTTTATAAAGGGAGCTCTGTGGAAGACTTCCTCATATACAGAAGCTCCAAAGAATATCTATCTTCCTAAAGAATATACCAATTATATATCAATCTCTTATCCTGTGTCCTGATACTATTTTAATTTGAATTTCTGGGTTGTGAAACAAACAAAAAAATCTGCATTTCTGATTAACATAACAAAACAGAAAATAGGTCTCCTCGTGTTAGGACATATCATAATATGTTGATGAGACGTAAGGAGGAAAAAGTGGAACTTTTTTGCTAAATATGGCAAATATCAAATGGGTTTGTGTCTCTTCCAGGCTCCTTCAAGGAAATCTTATAGACTTAAGTGGGATTATAAAAATTTACAAGAGAAATCAAGGTATCAAAAGCTGGGTAATATAGTACTTAACAGTTTGTGTTCCAGAGTACAGGTTTCCCTAAAATTCATACCTACTCTTAAAAAGATAGCTGAATGTCCTATTCAAATACATGATGAAGAAAGTATTTACAATTCACTGTCCTCTTACTGAAAATGTAAATTCATTGGCCTTTCATAGCTGTAGATTTTCTTATAAACTATCAGCACCTTAAATTTTACTAAATAATTTTTCTTTACTCTGATACTTTAGAGATTCGAAATCCTCTAAAATGTTCCCTAATGACTTTAGCATTTTAAGGTGGTTTAAGAAATAAATGATATTTCTTCTTGGATATCCTAAGGCCTTCTTGGTCAATTCTAAAAGGTAAACAGGTAACAATCCATGAATTATAAGCCAGTCTATATGAAACTATGTCTATATATATAAGTATTCCCTTAAATAAACATAATAAACTAAGCATATTATAAGTTAGCATATTTCTGTTTCTATTCTGAAACCATTTGCACATAATTTTACTCAAGACAATTTTTTTAAAGAGGAAAGGCAAAAAAAAAATCCAGCTAACTTACAAACAATCTCATTGAATACTCTTTCTTATGTTTGAATGAAAATAGTCAAACTGTCAAAATAAAATTGCAATGATATCTGAAAAATTAAAAGTTGAAAGTAATCACATATTCAAGGACAATCTCAAAAGCTATATTTTTTATAGGAGAGGCCAGGAATCAGACCTATATTTCATTCATACAAACAGCTCCCATGTGAGGAAATTTCTCCTACTAATGCAAGTCCTCATCTTCTTTGAAATTTTTAGTTTTGGACACTTGCTTAGAGCACTGGGAGGTTAAGTGATTTGACCAGGGTAGTCCAGCCCAGTAAGCGTTCAAGGTAGAACTCGATCCTAGAAATTCAGAGATCCAAGGCTAATCTGCTATCAACTACAACAGGCTGCCTGTCTTGCTATAATTTTTATATTTATTCTGAATAACTAACCTGAATAACCCTGAAAAACCTTCTGCGCTATCATGATTATTCCGCCATTCTGCATCCTGTAAGTACATCTATGTATAAGATTTACAATGTTCTTTTGAATTTATTCATAGGTGCAGACACAGATGGCATTCAAAGGCATAAAGTCATCCTTAGCTGTTTCATTTCTACATGTGTTTTGTCTCTTTGAACAGATTTCAGATATAACAAGAGCAGGGACATTACCTCACCTCACAACAGTACTAGTGAATCCCTCTGTATACAGAAGCTATGCAAATAATTGAATATATAACGACAGACTCCCTACATTCAATTACCTCGCTAGTAACTGAATTAAAAATGTGCTCATTAAGTGCTTACTTGGAAGGACACACAACAATCAGATGGCTCCTCCTCGCTAGTGGGAGGGATACAGAATGAGACAAGCTGAGGGGGGTGAGGACACCAATGACCAAGGGAAGGATAAAAAGCTCCACAGAAGAGCTACAGCCTGAGCCATAGATTTTAAAAGATCTCTAGAGGAGGGGAAGGGGGTGCATGCCAAACACGGGAAGACAGAAGGTTAAGTTGTTCTGCTTAGAGGGACAGAGTTGGAGAAGGGAAATAACATAAGAGATATGAAAGTTAAGTTAGTACCAAGACAACAGAACACCTTGGATGCTGGGCTAAGTAATTTGTATTTCATCAGAGCAGCAAGAGGAAAAACTGCACCTTAGGAAGATGATTCTGGGGGCTATGCAGAAGATGGGTTGGAGATGGAGAAAAGATCAGAGTAAAACGTGAGGAAGGCCTAAAAACAAGGGTCGTGGGCATGTGAGTAAGGAAAGCCCAAAGAGAGATCCTGTAGCAGAATCAAAAACACTTGACAACTCATGGAGAGTGGAGTGTGATAAAGGAAGGGTGGGAAGGACAAAGGAAGGAAGAAAAGGAGGAAAGGCAGAAAGGAAACAGCCTTTAGTGAGTTCTACCACGTACCAGGGACGGTGCCAAGATGTTTACAAAGATTATTTCATTAGATCCTGACAACAATCCTGGGGAGGCTGTTGCTCTAATAATCTGAATTTGACAGCTGAGGAAACTGAAGGAGACAGAAGTTAGGCTAGACTTGCCCAGGTTCACGCAGCTAATGAAGTTCTGATATCTGATTTTAACTACAGTTTTCCTGAGTCCAAATCTATATTCGAGAGATGTAGCCGTTGTGCCAGTGTTAAAGATGACTCCAAAGTCCAATCCAATCCAATAAGCCTTAAATGTCATGGGACAAAGACAACAGCCCTCCTGGAGCTCACATCCTAACGGAATGTAAGCATATGCATATAATGTAAAGAGACTGAAGAGAGCCCTCACAAGGAGAAGGATCCCTTAAAGGAGGTGGCACATGAGCTAAACCCAGAGAGGAGCTAAGGACTCAAAGAGGCCACGTGAGGAGGAAGCACGTCCTCACTCCGTAAGCGAGGGATCACATATGTAAAGGCGGGAGAGGAGTCCATGGAGCATCGTAAGGTACAGCGAGTCTGGAATTACAGGCTAAGAACAGACCAAGGGCCATAAATGCCCCGCTAAGGCACACGCACTTTATCCTGGCCTAGGGGCAAGAGGCTGAACCTTTTCAGGCCACAGGAAGGACAGCTTAAGAAGAGGATTTGGGAAGCTGTGCAGAGAGAGGAGGGATTTCCAAGGTGCACCTAAAAGCTCATCCTGGGAGTCCAGCCAGGTAGCTGATGCCCTAGCCCAGGTGAAAGAGGTCAGGATGGTTCTCTTTGGGGCCTGTCTGGAGGGGGATGGGAGACTGATGGAATGACCAGCTCCAGGAAAAGAAAAGAAGGAACAGGAAGGGAATGTGCTCCAGACAGAAGCCTGGATTTTCTTTGTTAGGCAGGGGCAAGTTTCCTGTTGTCAGAGGGGGTGAGGAGGAGCGCCACTCAAAGTACAAAAAGAGATTCAGAGCACACACTAAAGGAAAGACAAAGGACTGGGTCAGGACTAGCTCCCTGGCATCCTCAGCAGGGCAAGGAGGAAGACAATAACAAATGAGTCATAGAGTCGAGATGGTCAGGGTAAAGACATTTAGGCTAAAACCAGGGGGATGAGCTGAGAGAACAGAGCAGCAGAGGAGACAGAGCTACAAAGACCAGGACTTTCATTCCACCTCAGACACTTGTTAACTAAATAACCACAGGCAAGTCCCCGTCTGTAAAATGAGATGAAATTTGGCTACAAGATGGGTAGAAGAAAACTAAAGACAAGGGAGAGAGAGTGAAAAATTCTGATCGGACAGGAGAATGTCAAAGTTCTGTCACTAATGTCAAAGGTACAGAATAAATGAGGTCACGGGAAATGAAACAGAAGGAGAGAGCGTTAAAGGGGTATCCACATGAAAGATCGAGTCACCAGGAATGAGGACCAGGGTTTATTTAGAAGGAAGGTAACACTGTGACCCAAGTACTGCATCCACCGATAAAAGAAGAGGAGCGAGGTAGGAACAATGTTACTAGTATGGAGTAGCACTTGGACAAAGAGACAGACATGAGGAAAGGCTTAAAGGAATTCAGAAGGACCCGGCCTGACTGTGCCACACGAAGGACCCGGCCTGACCGTGCCACACAAAGGACCCGGCCTGACCGTGCCACAAGAAGGACCCGGCCTGACCGTGCCACACGAAGGACCCGGCCTGACCGTGCCACAAGAAGGACCCGGCCTGACCGTGCCACATGAGGGAGGGCGGCAGAGCCCCCTGACCACCAATCACAACACCCAGACCCGGAGAGACCGGCGAGGAAAGTGTGAAGACGAGGAGGCTCAACTAGACGCCTCTGAGGACCCTTCAAGGTTTTCGTCTGTGATCCTACGTCAAGGAGTTTAACAACAACGGCCACATTAGGTCACCACCAGAGGGGCCGTCAGAACAAGTACAGGACTGAGACAGGTTGGTGTTGGGCTGGATAGTGATGAGAATGGACAGGGAGGCACCAAGAGTCAGACTCCTGTGCAAGCAGAGAGAAAGAGAGGGGGAAATGAAAGGCATTAAAAAAAAAATCTCACTGATAAAAGTACAATTATGATCTTAGAACCTAATTTACTTCTATTTGCAATCTGACAAATTATTCTTCATTGTTATAACCGCCCTGCATTTTACAGAAGCCTTCCCTCAAGAATGTCTTTATACAATTACAACCACAATATCCAGGGAGGCACAACAAAAGCCAACAGCACGACATTCACTTTACAGACGTCAAACTGTTACCAAGAAATTCTTTGAACGCGATGCAATCAGTGACCTGAGAAATTCACCACAGAATCCCGACTTCCTAGGGAGGGGGGGAAGAGAAGCAAATACTTGCAAATTCCCCTATGATCTGTTTATTAATGTGCTTCCCAACTATGTTCCCGGATATAAAACTGGCTTCTCTACATGTTGGTCCTTTCGGGTATTTATCCAAACTTTACAATTCCTTCACAATTATTTGCAGTTTCCATTCCAAAAATTCCAGAAAAGATGCAATCTACAACTTTTATCATTTTTTTAAGTTGAGATGAATATTTTTTATCTTAAGTCTTAAATGCCTAATATTCCCTTTTCAACAAAATGTCCTAAACCATAACTGATAATCTATTATACTGAAATATCTCTAAAAAATATTTCTTTATCCCTTCTGCTAAAAGTTTAGGCAATTTCTTGCCTTTTTCTTTTGCTTTTTGCTTTTTTTGGAGGGTGGAAGGCAGGAAAATTGGGGTTAAGTGACTTGCCCAAAGTCATACCGCTAATAAGTGTTAAGTGTCTGAGGCCACATTTGAACTTGGGTCCTCCAGACTTCAGAGCCGATGCTCTATTCACTGCGCCACCCAACCGCCCCCGTTACCTTTTTCATTCTAACTTTCTCCCCAATTTCTCATGAAATCATTAAATCCTTGTTTTAATATCACACACAGTCAAATCATCCTTTGCTCGACAATCAATCCATTGTATTGACTTCACTTGATTACTTTTCTCCCAAGTGCAGTCTTAAAACATCTGTAATACTCCCCCCCAATAAAAACCCGCTTCTCTGATACGCCCCTCTTCCTACATTCCACTCTACCATCTCTGCCTTGCCTCATATTCCTGCTCCTTTTATGTACTTCCTGGCACCTTTGGAAAGTGCATTTTTCTTTTTCTTTTAAATTCATTATTCTGTAAAGTAAAATGCCTTCATAGGCATTTCTTATGTCTACCTTCCAAATGAAAATATTTTCATCAGTCATGAGTGAATGAGGAAGCAGAATGTCAAGAATCCTTGGATAACTTTACCAATACAGAAGGTCAAAAAGTGATGTGGTGGGCAAGAAAAAGAAGAATTTTTACTTGTGTATAAACTAATGTCATTCAAAAACAGTAAAAAAAAACAAAACAAAAAAAAAACTGGGACTTACTTCCCATTCATTATTTTCTAACTAGGATATATATATGGAACAGGCTATATTTAAAGTATTAACTTATTGATCCCATTCAAATATATGGCATATTTACAGTACAATCCAAAGGATTCAACTATCATGTTCATTTCTCATAATTCATAAGCTAAATTAATTAAATTTTAACTTCAAAGGGAGGTTGAAAGACTCTAAGGAGATGTTTGTTAAAATGCTTTGAAAAGTATTAAGCAACATGCAAATATGAGAGAAATTAGAATTCTATAAAGCAATTTCAAAAATTTCAATGTTTCCACACATGTAACAGTCACTTATCTTTCAGAAAGAGTAGCTTCCTTTCTAGAATAGGTCATTTTAAAGAGTGACATATAAAACCCACACAAGATGTTACTTTACAGCCTTGATTTTATTCCCTTTTATAAATATATCTTTGGCTGTGTTAAAGCAGTATATAACTTGAAATGTAATATTCCACACAAAAGAATAATGAACCATAAGCATAACTGTAGCTTAATTCTTTATTTCTAAGCAAAAGCAAAATTAAAATTATTAAATACCTATGAATATATGTCCCTTTAAAATCTTTCGACAAATATGAAAAAATCTCCAAATTGATCTTCAGTTATTTTGCATCTCCCCAAAACAAAATTATTTTTTCTATTACTATCGTGAAAGAGAAAGAAAAATACCTACTTGTATCTGCCTGGCTTCCCACACTGATGTATCTGTCATTGCCAGGAAGGGCTGTCTGATAGTAAGTTGTCTCCTCTTGCTGAGGTGTCTTGGCATTCTTTGCGGTAAGGAAAGCCACAGCTAATTCCAAGTTTCCATTGCTGTCCTTTAAATATCAAGAAAGAAAATCAGCATTTTACTTAGTGGGGTCTATACCAAATTTGTTATTTGTTACATAACTAAATTTGTTCCACTCTAGCTAGTAATTACAAATAGTGGGTCTACAACTGTTAGTGGTATATAATTAGGAAGCATAACAATTACACAACTTTTATGTTTAATTTTTTAAAAATTATCAAGTATAACGTTCCTGCTACTTTTCCCCATCCACTGAAAAAAGACAGAGAGAAAGAAAGAAATGCAGAATCCATGTGTCACATAAGCCCTGTCAAGCACACTATATTCCCACTGATTACACCCAAAAATGTGCTTCTTGCTTCTCTCTCTGTCCTTTGTAAACAGTCTTCTGGAATCAAGGTTCATCGCACAGCCCACAGTTGTCAGACTCACACTCTAAGCACATGCCCACGGCCTTCAAAATCGTGTATACTGAAACCCGATTGTAATGTAATTGGGGAATATTTAACAAAATAAATGAAAATTCAACACAACTTTTGTGATTTTTTTTTTGAGTTAAATGTGGCTGCACGCACTTGTTTCTATTTGAGTTTGACATCATTGTTTTAGAGCAGTGGTTCTCAACCTTCCTAATGCCATGACCCTTTAATACTCGTATGTGGGCGGATCTGTCTCGGATAGAGGAGCAGGAGTGGTGTCTCTGTTCCTAAGACCAGCGGAAATATGTGTTTTCCGATGGTCTTAGGTGACTCCTGTGACCCCTGTTGGAAGGGTCGTTCCATCCCCCCAAAGGGGTCACAACCCACAGGTTGAGAATTGCTGATTTAGATAATCAGAGTTTTTAAGTCTTTCAAAATTGTTTATTTTCAAAATGTTGATGTTACTGTATAAACTATTCTTCTGGTTTTATTCATTTATTTATTTATGTACCAATTCATATAAATCTTTCCACATCTCTCTGAAATAGTTTATTTTTTTTACTTCTTACAGCACAGCAGTATTCCCTTCACATTCACATTCCAAATTTGTTCAGCCATTCCCCCAATTAATGGGCATTCTCTCAGTTTGCTACCATAAAGAGCTTCTACAAATATTTTTGTACATTTAATACTTTCTCCTCTTTCTTAGATATCTTTCTAGGGTATAGGCCCACGAGAGCTACAGGTGGGCCAAAGGGTGTATCAAAGGGTAACCTTCATTATTCAAAACTTTCCAAAATTGTTGGGACATAGTCACAGTTCCATCAACTGTGTATAATGTACCTGTTTTCCCATAGCCCTTACAATATTTGTCACTTTCTTTTTCTGGTACCTTTGCCAATTTAATAGGTATTATGTGGAACTTCAAATTTGCTTTAATTTGCATTGTTCTAATTTTTGGTGAATTGGAACATTTTTAAAAATATAGTTATAAATACCCTTGAGAACTACCTGTTCATGACCCTAGACCATTTATCAGTCAGAGAATGCTATTTCTCTAAGAAATGAGACCTTTATCAAGAGCAAAGACTTTTTTCCTCATCTGTTCTCTCCTAATCTTAACTGTATTTGATTTACTTGTACGAAAACTTTTTTTATGCATTTACTGACGGAATTATATGACTTTGCTGTCTTTTTATATAACCATATAATTAATATGGTTAATTAAATTTGTAGTTTTCCAATATTAGTCTAACCCTGCCTTCCTTATATAAATTTTACCTGGTCATGGTGTATAAGCTTTGTGATATATCACTATAGCCTCTATCCTAATATTTTATTTAAAATTTTTATCTGAATGTTCACTAGGGATATTGGTCTATAGTTTCTTTTTCTGCTTAGTTTCTCTCAGGTTTAGGTATTTAAGATTTTATTTGTGTAACAGTAGGAATCTGGTAGCATCCTTTCTTTTTGCAATTTTTGCAGTTTATGTAATACTGGAATTGTTCTTTGAATGTTGCCAGAATTCATTTGTAAATTTATCAGTCTTGGGGTTTTTTTCTTTGGGAGTTCATTTATAAATTCTTCAATTTCTTTTTCTGAGATGGAGTTGGTTAAATTTTCCATTTCATGATCTAGCAATCTCGGTATTTTTAATGTTTGCAAATATTCATTTACTTTAAGCTATAAATTTTATTGGCATATGGTTGGGTAAAATAATTTCTAATAATGTCAATTATTTCATCTTCATGTGTTGCAAATTCATCTTTTTCTAATGAACTAATCTGGTTTCCTTCTATCTGTAATGTTAATGAAATCAGAAGATCTTCCATGCCCCTTTCTATTGGCACCTACTGAAGGCACTTGGCACCTCAAAGGCTTAGCTCCTTACTTCCAGTTAACTCCTTAGGAGTAATCACAGCTGGAATTGAGAGGAGAGTGGATTGGAAACACCTGGGG